>CM044306.1:149085214-149685214 GCA_024291935.2 Okapia johnstoni
GGTGAGAAAGTTAGTATGAAAGTTAGAAAAAAAAAGTGAAGGAGAGATGGTGGAAGCAGAGAGAATGTTGAAGCTGGTCATGTGGCAGGAAGGAAGGAAACAATGAAAATGCACAAAAGTACTTTATTTCACAGTCCAGAAGAAGGACGTGTAATTAAGAGAACACTAGGCAAAGATTCTTAAGATTTGAGTTCTGGTCTTACTATTAGCTATGGGAGACCTTGAGGGTCACACCATTACATTCTCTTTACATCTATAAAATTGGGACAATAACAAGTTCCATGGCTACCTCACACAATTGTAGTAAGGAACAATTTTTATAATAAAAACGTATTATACACTTAAACGTTCTTTCATGAACATATCAAGGTGTTATTTAATCTCTACCTAAGCTCAGAGAAGTGTGTAATAGGTGTGAGAGGAGTGTGCATTAAAGATAGTCAAATTGAAACAGAAATCATGCTGCCCTAAATGGTGAACCCCAGATAAGTGAAAATTCACTTAGCTGATGTTGCAAGGATTTGGGGTTGCAAGTGACAGTAACTTCAGGTAGATGAAGTATGACTAGACGGACCTTTGTTGGCAAAGTAATGTCTCTGCTTTTTAATATGCTGTCTAGGTTGGTCATAGCTTTTCTTCCAAGGAGAAAACGTCTTTTAGTTTCATGGCTGCAGTCACATCTGCAGTGATTTTGAGAGTCCCTTGGACTGCAAGGAGATCCAACCAATCAATCCTAAAGGAAATCAGTCCTGAATATTCATTGGAAGGACTGATGCTGAAGCTGAAGCTCCAACACTTTGGCCAACTGATGTGAAGAACTCACTCATTGGAGAAGATCCTGATGCTGGGAAAGATCGAGGGCAGGAGGAGAAGGGGATGACAGAGGATGAGATGGTTGGATGGCATCACCGACTCGATAGACATGAGTTTGAGCAAGCTCTGGGAGTTGGTGATGGACAGGAAAGCTTGGCGTGGTGCAGTCCATGGGGTTGCAAAGAGTCGGGCACGACTAAGTGACTGAACTGACTGAGATGTCCACGATGTGGTTCAGGGTTCTGAAATGAGAGAATGCTGAGACTGGCTCATATATTATTTGTGCTTTTTATTCCCAGGTAGTCTCTTTGCAGGTGGTAGCAAAGATGACTAGCTACTAATAAAGGTCTCCTTTTTCAAGGGTCATTTCAAGCCATTCTGGGCAATAAAAGCAGCTTCGGGTTGCTTTTTTACTGGGAAGATATATTTTTACTTTCCCTAGTTTATGATGAGTGGAACACTGAGATGTAATAATGTCCTGTAATAATGTAATAATATCCTGCGTAATAATGTCCTATAAGGCAAGGTGGTGTAATATGAAAAAGCAGAGACATCACTTTGCTGACAAAGGTCCATATAGTCAAAGCTGTGGTTTTTCCCATAGTCATATACGGATGTGAGAGTTGGACCATAAAGAAGGCTGAGCACCAAAGAATTGATGCTTTCAGACTGTGGTGCTGGAGAAGACTCTTGAGAGTCCCTTGGACTGCAGGAGATCAAAGCAGTCAGTCCTAAAGGAAATCAACTGTGAATGTTCATTGGAAGGATTGATGCTGAAGCTGAAGCTTCAATACTTTGGCCACCTGATGCAAAGAGGCAACTCATTGGAAAAGACCCTGATGCTGGGATAGATTGAAGGCAGGAGGAGAAGGGGACGACAGAGAATGAGATGGTTAGATAGCATTACCGACTCAGTGGACATGACTTCGAGTACACTCTGGGAGACAGTAGAGGACAGAGAAGGCGGTGTGCTGCAGTCCGTGGGTTCACAAAGAGTCAGACATGGCTTAGTTACTGAACAACAGCAACAACAGCAAGGCATGTTTGATGTAGTATGGCCAGTGGGCTGGATCTGGTCATCAGCCTGTTTTTGCAAATTTTATGGGAACACAGCCCCAGCTGTTCATTTACATATTGTCTATGGCTGCTTTCAGGCTACCACAACAGAACTGAATAATTGTGACAGATATTTACTGTCTGGTCCTTTATAAAAATAGTTAGCTAAGCTCTGCTCTGGAAGAATGTAAGTTTCCAGTCTGAGCAGTAAACTGACTGAATTGTTGTTTTCTCATCTTTACAGTGATGACTGCAGACTGGGTGATCCCTGAGACTCCTTTTTGGAATCCACTGTTTATTCTCTGACGACTCTTTGGCTCTGTTCCTAATGCTACTAAATGCACAGGTTAGTGCCCTGGAATTCCCTTCCCTCTTCTACTAACCTCCTGCCTCTTCACAAAGTGAAAATCCTGGCCAGCCTCAGATGTCTCCACAGTCATTTTCCACAGTTAAGAACTGGAATCCATTACGCCATACACACTGTGGTTGGAAAAAAGCACCTCTTTCGTGCCTTGCATGGACTTAAGCAGTTACTTAGCTTCCTAGGTAGCAGGGAAGACTCTTCCACAGCGTATATTGGGTTGGCCCAAACGTTTGTTTGGATTTTTCTATAAAATCTTAGGAAAAACCTGAGCAAACTTTTTCCAGTATTATCCTTGCAGGGGCCAGAAGCTCCTCTTCAGTGAGGGTGATAAAAAGGAGGTATGGGGTGAAATGGTGTGAAAGGATGTAATAAAGGATCATAGGATCTGAGAATTAGAGAAGGACCTCTGTGATCCAACCATTTAAAAATGCTAAAATGAGAAAAATGACTCCTGGTCAGCTTTTACCTCCCTGAATCACTGTTTGGGTAATGCTTGTGTATTTGGGTTTAAAAGTCTCGATCGATTTTAAAAGTTTTAAGTAATGAAATTAGATTATAATTAAAGTTAATATATATTAAACAGTCAAAAAAGTTCCAGAGTCAGGCTCTTCCTCTTTCTTCTTCACTCTTCCATTGGTGTTGGTTCTATTTCCTCAAACTAGTATGCAGCCTTTTGCTTTTTATTACTTGCTTACTGATGGTGTTTGTCATTTGTAGCAATAGTGATGAAATCTTCTATATGTCCATGACCTTCTTGAATGTCTATTTATATCACTAGAGAAAGAACAGTAGCATTCTCTAATAGTGTAACCCTCCAACACATTGACTATGAACTATAGTTCATAGTCTGTGCTTTGTGCAGAGTCTTGGGAGTTACTGTATATAGCACACTATTCTAATCACCAGACTTTTGGGGAGGGCTGTATAAATATACATATATATGTGTGTGTGATGATGGCATCATTCCTATTTTAGTAGTGCTGATCAAAGATGGACATGTGTTGCTCATTTTTGCATAACACTGACAAAATTATTGTTGAAAAAAATGAAGCTCGATTCTAGGCATTTTATGTCATTTCAAGTATACCATAGAATTTTAAAGCATAAATATTCAACTATCTTCAACTTCTGAGAACAAAAATAAATATTTTAACAAGGAAAAAAAGTGTGCCGTGGCAAGCCATGACTTAATAGAAAGAGACAAGGAATGGTCTCTATAGACCAAGAGAAAAATGGGGCCTCAGTTATATTTGTACTGGAATGTTATGAATGTAAAAAGCAGCTTGTCAAAACCTCCAACCAAACTTATATTATCGCAAGACCAATCTGTCTCAATAAAAAAAAAAAAACAGTTTTACTTCTCTATGTTTAATATTTATTAACTTTATTTTTATAATTGCTGATGGGTTTTAATTTCAAGTACAATGGGATGAATATAACAGTTTTAAGTAAGGCAAATGTGAAAACTATAAGTCAATGAAAACAGCAAGAAATGTCTAATGGGAATAAATCTTAGTACCCCAGCTCAGACGTACTAGGAATGTAATGTATTTTTCTTCATTTAAACCGAATTTTACTTTTAAGCCTCTGATCCCTGGTCTTAATTCACTCAGTTCAGGGATGCTCCCCATTTCCTAAGGGTTGCACCTATGTTTAAGGGGGTGATGTAAAGCTGAAATGTGAAGGAGGTAAGAGCTTGGAGGGCCATTGCTCTTTCAAGGACCAAGCAGCCACACGGATCTCTTTCTATGCTGACGTTTAGCCACACTGATCTAGACCCAGATGTCTTCTTTTACATTTGATTCTTCTTTCTCTTCTACAGTAGGACTTCTTTAGTTCTGACTCATTCTCAAGTATTTTCAGACCTCTGTGGATCGCATCTATTTCTTTTTCACCATGCTGATCTGGTGGGGAAGGCTCTTTGAGACCTAATTTGCTTAAGTAGCCACACATCACAGGTATTTCTTTCCTGGGGTCTTGCCACCTTCCCAGGACAAGAGGCTATAAGTCATCTTTCCTCTTACATCTTCCAAGAAATCTAGCCAGCAATTTCTCCTAAGTCCACAGAGTTTAAACATCCTTGCTACTCCCCCTCTTTCTCTATGGAGAAACTCGTCTGTTTTGAAAGTAAAATAGCCTGTTTTTCCCTATTGAGTATAGTCTCAAGACTATTGCTTATTTCTTGAGGTATTTCTTTTTTCCCTGAGGACTAGCCTTTTCAAAACAAGAGTTGACTCCCTTTAATATTTTTCATCTTCTGCTGGGTTATGCCTTCTCAAAAGCAACAAATTAAAAAATGCTTTAACTGAATAAATGGGGCAAAGATCGAGGAGGACAAGCTAATATTTTAAATACTGTCCAACTATAAGTGAAAGTATGGTTTAAGTTACAGTGGTCGGGTTACAGGTGAATGAAACACCACCTCATTCATTACTTCCAATGCTCTTGATTTTCCAAATAGTAGACAAGGAGTCTTACTGGGCTATTGCTATTCCTTCCTGGGTTATTTATCTGATATCAGACTTATTGTGTTAGTTTATTGCCAACTGATTACTGGACCCCAGCGGAATGACAGTCATGGATATTAACTAGCAAGCAGAAGTCCCATGTTCCCACGTTTGGATTCTGTCTCTAATTAATCTGAAATGCTGCATTTAATAGTCGCCTTCTTTATGTCTCATTTAAAAGTATGTAATGAAGAATGGATTGATTTCCAAGAGTTATATTTCAGTTTTATTTATTAATTTTTGGCTGCACTTGGTCTGCACTGCTGCATGTGGGCTTTCCCTCGTTGCAGTGAGTGGGGGCTGCTGTCTAGTGGGCGGGCTTCTCATTGTGGTGGTTTCTCTCGTGGAGGATGGGCCTCGTTGCTCCATGGCAAGTGAACTCTTCCTGGGCCAGGGATCGAACTCATGTGCCCTGCATTATTGGCAGATGAATTCTTTACCAGTGGACCACAAAGGAAGCCCTCAGTTTTATTCTGATTCAAATAGATACCACCTTGGTGAGTCTGGGGTACAAGGAAAGATGAAGGAAAGACCTGGAGCCTGAACATATAGGGAATACAGGTTACTGGAGGACATCCTAGGGGTTTGAATCCCAATGCACGGAAGAGTTAGGAGATTAAAGAGGATGCTGCCTGGTAAATAAACATTCCGTACCGAGTATTTTTCTTATAGCTGTGACAGGCCCACATGGTTAACTGCCACTCGGTTGAACTGTTTGACTCAGTTTATATTTCTGATGTAAAAGCCTGTGCTATAACAACTGTATTTTTGCTGTTGTTGGTACATATTATAAAGTGTCCACATAGGTTATTGAAAAGTCCATACAAAATCTCTGGTCCCAAAGATTTGTGTTTATAATTAGATGGCTCTTTTTATTTTTGCAGATCGGTTTAATAGATATTACTTAGACATTTTAAAATGATGACCTTAAAATGTGGGAGTGGGAAGGATGAGGACACTTGACCTCCCTCCATAAAACTGAATTGCTCTCCGTGTTTAAAGTTTTGACAGAGGGAGAGAGAATATCCTTATTTGGTCATGGTACCCATTAAGAGAACAGCATATTTATTACATTTCATCTTCCTCCTTCACATTCTTGCCTTAAGGATTTGCGAACAGAGTGCTGTGAGGTTTCTAGAGTTAAGAGACTGGAGACAGGTAGTTTGGAGCACCTTTTAAGGGACTCTGCATAATGTGTGTAGGCTGAGTGGTGAAGCTTAATTAACTTCAATTAAATGCAAAACATACCAAACAGCTCCTGTGTGTCTGGCACTGTGCTGTGTGCTGAAGTAGTATAAAGGCAAAATAAGTCATTGACTCCTGGAGATGGAAAAAACAAAATCTTAGAGCAGTTCTTGCCCAACACGAGTGCCTTCTTTTAATTTGATTATTGTCAGCTGTATGTATGACTGAAGTGAAATCTGTTCAGATCAGGGCTTTTTTGATATTTGTTCAAACTGATGATTCCATACATATAATTTCATTTTATAGCTGTATCTGACTTTCTAATGAATAGACTGAATCATTAGTCAACTTTGGTACAGTAACAGTTAAGAAATCCCTTGATGGACCATGGTCCTGTTGTCTTAGAGCTCTCAGCTTATGGTTTTCTGTAGCTCTCGGCTTCATCTGGGATGTCCATCCTTTTCTTGCACCTGTTTTTGGCCACAGCTGAAGGGAACGTTGGAGAACCTCCTCCTTGGGTACTGGGCTGATTTACCAGTCTAATATCTCATGGAAGAAATTTGGGGCCAATAACCTTGTTTTAAGTTTTCAGTTGTCATAGTCTTTCTTAATCCTGACTGGTGCCACCTTTAAACTTTTGTTACCTTCTAAACATCTCCTTGTGCTTACGCCTATACCCACAGTTCTTTTTGAGATGCCCATCTTTGTAGATCTATTTTGAGTTTACTGGCTTCCTGGGTGAGCCACACACACACATTCTTGGTAATCTGAGCAGTTTATTTTCCAAACTAAAAGGTTTTCTGTGGACAATTTTAAACCGCCAATAGTGTTTAACTCCCAAGGTGACGACCATACTCAAGATTGGGTCTTCACCTTGAGATCTAGTTACAATTTTTTTGCTCAGATACTGCTCAGTATTTTCTTTCAGTGGTTGTAGTTGAAAAAAATAGCTCCATCTTTCTACCCTGCTGGAACTGGAGTTTCTGGATTCTCTTTAAATATCCTCATACCTGGATTTTATCTGCTTTCATATCAATGCTACTGAGCCACTTTCTTCTCATAAAACCTTGTCAAGACAGCTGATAGTAACAACCCATGCTCCCTACTAAAACCTTTGTTTCTCGATCTCTTTGCCTAAAGCCACAAGTTCAGTAGATATATTAGCTGACTTCCATGCTATCACAAAGGACATTTTGAATCAATGTCACATCACTGTGTAACATGGCTCATCATTTTTCTCAGCTTCAGGTAATATTTTCCTCACCACCTACCACCTGGTTCCGAGGCCAGTGCCTCGTATTTTATGTATTGTTAAGTCATCACCTTGCTTCTGGTACCAATTTCTTTATCATGGTTCAGATTTCTGTATTTTTCAGATTTGCTTCAGTAGCAACACCCATCAAATCCCACTAATTTGCCATAGCAAACATTTGTTTCTTGCTTTCATTACATTTTGGCAGCTGCAGCTCTGCTCCACGTGTCCTCACACTCTGAGATGCACGTGGAAGGGACATCCTCTATATTTTCTGTCTACACTTCAGCTCCATAACGTACATTCTTTCTACACTTACTGTGGTAGAGGAAAAGGACAACAGGGCTTCCAGAAACAATCAATGTGTCTTCAAGCTTTGGCTTGTAGGTGGCTCACATTATGTCTTGTCTTATCCCTTTGGCCAAAGCAAGACACATGGCCAATCTTTCAAGCGAATAAGGAAGTATAGCCCACTTTTACAGGGCGCAGTCACATGGTGATGAGTGGGGATATATTGTATTTTTATAATGCAGATGTTACAGGACGGTAATCTACCAAAGACCCCAAGACCAGTTGCATCTAAGATTTCTTACTTTGGTGGAATGACTTACTAATTGCACTGAGGTGCCCATATATACTACCACACAGATCACATAGGAAAACTAGTTATCCAAGTTACAATGGGAAGAGAGATATCATAAGGATTTTTTTTTTCATTGGAGAGCAGTTATTTTGATGTTCGTTTCTAAATTTGTTATTACCATGATGTTAGTTGTATGTACATTTTATGTCTATTCAGCTCTTACTATGTGTCAGGCACAGTAGTACGCCTTCTCCTGACTTTTTGTATGTAACCATTTCTTTTGCTAAGGGACAGAATAGGCAAACAGTTTACCCAAGGTTATGGTATGGATCCCTCCACTTAGGCACTGTAATATATCTTATTTTTCCATTTTTGTCTTTCATGTAACACAGTGAGTGATTCTGTGAACATCCTCATCCATCCCCTACTTGGACTTCATGAAGTAGTTTATCTACCAAATTACACTTCATGAAGTAGTTTATTCTAAATTAGGACAGCTTAAATTACCAGGAAAAAATTAATGTGTCTTTAATCAGTTTCTCCTATTTTTTCTAATTGGTCCTAGTTTCGTCTTATGGAGCTAAACATAATAGAACATAATCTAATGAATCTTCCTTCAGACAATATAAACATCCTTTAAGTTTTACCTTTTCTAAAAATAGTTTCTTTAATTTCTTGTACAACATGAGTTACAAATTTTTACCACCTCAGTTAACTTTCACTTAAACCATCAAAGCCTTTCATGTGTGGAAAAATTTCTGTTTTGCTATAGGAACTCAGCTATTTTTTTCATTTCTAAGGGGATTGGTGGATATGTACCTTATCAAAGGTGTCACCATTAGATTTCATCCTCCTTACCTAAATGATTAGCCGAAAGTATGGTAGCTATTATTAACGATAAGCCCTGAAGCCAGATTTTGGAAAATGGTCTAAAAAAATAGTTGGATATGTCATTATAAGTTTAATAAAAAGCACCTTATAGGAACTTTTGAACTAATGTCTCATGATGGAGTGGAACAGGTGGAGTAACATCTGAATACCCGTTTTAAATTTAGTTTTGGCTTACATTGACAAGAGTGATTTGTGATGAATAACTCGGCCTCCTTTGGTCTTGATTTTCCTCATCTGTAAAATAATTCTTGTTCTCATCAACACTAATTACAAAATCATTTAAAATATTCCCACTTTAGCAAAGATGTTCCTAGAAACTGTGAGTCTGCTAATTCACATGGCCATGGGGCCTTTGCAGACGGACTAAGTTAAGAATCTTAAAGGGAGATTATCATGGATTATCTGGGGCAATGGGAGATGTAATCACAAAGATCCTATGAGTAAAAAAAATAGGGAGGTAGGAGATATGATGACAGAAGCAAAGTGAGAGGGATGCAGCATGAGAAAGATCTGATAATATGCTGCTTGCTGAATTTGAGGGTAGAAGGGGCCATGAGCCAAGGAACGCAGGCAACTTCTAGAAGCTGGAAAAGGCAAGGAAATAGCTTCTTCTCTAGAGCTTCCAGAAAAAATAAAGCCCTGCCAACACCTTGATTTTAACCCAATGATATCTGTTTTGAACTACTGGCCTCCAAAAATGTTAATATAATAAATTGGTGTTCTTTTAAGTCATTAAATTTGTTGTAATTTGTTACGGCAGAATTAGGAAACTAATACGCTACTTCATTAGATTATTATGATTTAAAAACTTAGTTGATAATGAGAAAGTGTTTTGTAAACTGAGCTCCTATAAATGTTAATTATTATTAATAAAATTAAAATGAGTTCCAACAACTCTAATTAGAAGGATGAGGTCTGTTTCAAACAAAATCTGGATTAGAAATGGGCTAGTGGGTCTCTGCCATTTTCATCAACTTTAATAGGGTTCCTCTCAAAGTGAATTAACAGAACCATTTAAAGCAGCCCCTCTGGGACCAATCTGAAATTAATTTTTCAGCTTGACCTCCACAACATTCTCTAAACCATAAATTAAAAGGAAGCAATAATTCTTCTCTGAGGAGTGGAACTGCCTTAGTTAGAAGTCCACTGGTACAGCACACAAATAGCCTTAGAAAAAAACAATCTTTAGTTGAAAACCTTCAAGTAAAAGAAAAAGGCTTTAAATATGTCACAGCCCATTGTACTGTAATCCTAATAATAAATTGCTTGTTTTTTAAAAATTTGTAGCCTGAAAATACATAGAGGAAACATTTTTTAATGGTACTGTGACAGAGGAGCCTGGTGGGCTACAGTCCATGGGGGGTTGCAAAGAGTAGTGCATGACTGAATTGCTGAGCAGGCATGCATGCTTCACCATTATTCCAGATACCTTTTCTCACATTAAAAATAATTCACTCACATATCCTCAAAGTTTTTTGTCTTTGCTCTTTCAAAAGCATATTGATTGTTGAAATTGAAACAGATTTGTTCACGATAAACACAACCTTGGTTTCAAACAGATTCTGATAAATCTGTCCAGACCAGGACAGAGGGAAAAACATATTAGGAAGAATATGGCTTGGCTGGGGGACATTGTAAGGCCTTTTACTCTAGGATTTCCCTCTGAACTTTGAGAAAATATTCCTTTTGATTTAATTCCTATACAGAATTATTTTCATTTAACAATTAAGTAACAAAAACCTTCCTGGAAACTTTGTGCTGCTAGACTTCTGGGGATTGTAGTCTGCTGCAGAAACAGAGAGTCTTAAATGATGCTAGGATGAACATGAAATTCTGCCTTCTGGGAGTTGAAGAGTGCCAGGGAAATAAGGCTTTATTTGTTAAGAGTTCTCTTTGAGCCCACACTTGGGTGTGGCAGGGACTTTAGCAGCACAGTTTGAACAGAACAGAAAAGGAGCAGAATTTTGATTCGCTCTAGTTTGGTATGTCAGTATTAATATAACTATGAATTGTGGTTTTGCGTTTGTCCCTCTTGTCCTGAACTGCATCAGCAGTTGCAGAAGTAGACTGGCACCTGCCACTTCAGGCATTTGACCTTCCCCATCCATGCCCTTGGACTCCTTCTCTCTGGAAGAACACAGTTCCTGGTGACTGCTGGCTTAGTTCTGTTCTACTGAAAAGCCGTAACACCTTCCAGTGCCCAGGAGTAGCATTCCTGTTGCCCTGCAGCAGCTTCCTCTTCTGTAGAGCTGCCCTATGCATGCAGCCTAGTATGCACCCAGGGAATATCGCTCTGTGTATTCAGACTTCACTGCACAAAGCCTTTACTTACCCTTGAGACCGTGAAGTGTCCAAGATAGTCCATGTTTGTTCTGTCCCCTTCCTGTTTCTTCTCAAGCCACCGCAGAAGCTTTGCCTCTCCATCATACCCTGAGTTTGGAGGATATTGCTCCCATGTCTCCATTATTGATGGGGGACAGTGACAGGGCTCTGCTATCTGATGCTGCTGGTGTGTCAGCTGACTGACTGTGAACCTGACAAGATGAGATCCCTTAGGCAAGTGTTTTTCACCTACTCAGTCTTCTTCCTTTTTCCAGGTGATTACTACACGCTGACTCAGCTGGGCCTAAGGCAGCCCCTGCTCATTTCAGTCAGGTATTTATTTATGTTCACAAGTACTTTTTATCCTAACCATTCTACATTTCTAGGTCAAGAAATGTGGCTATGCCCACTTCCAACACTGCCCATCTCACTTTCTAGATTTTGGTATTTAGCTTAGAGTAAAACTCCTGCCAAAAGTTTGTGTTTTGTATAGGGCGTCTCTGATGGCTCAGAAAGTAAAGAATCTGCCTGCAATGTAGGAGACCTGGGTTCGATCCCTGGATCAAGAAGATTCCCTGGAGAAGGGAATGACTACCCACTCCAGTATTCTTGCCTGGAGACTCCCATGAACAGAGGAGTGTGGTGGGCTATAGTTCATGGGGTCACAAAGAGTTGGTCACGACTAGGTGACTCAGCACACATAGCTGATTCAGGCAGTAACTTCCATCCATTGAAAGGTCCATTTTCTTATTGTGTCTCTTCCTTTTATGCCCAGTATGGGTCTTAGCCCTGATCCCACCTTTTACCAGAATCTCTCATATTTCTGCTCCATTGAGCTTCACAACTTCAATATGAGACTGATGATATAATTTGTTTTCCGGATTTCTATGTGAAAATAGAGAGGAAGGAAGGGAAGAAAGGATGGATGGACCACATGACCCTGCCACCTACACCAGTTCAAAAAATAATGGAAATCTCTACTGCTCTTTCTTAGACTTTGGATTCAGTCATTGTAGGTGGAGGTCAAAGGTTCTGCATTTCTAGTGAACTCCAAGTGATACCTATGCTGGTGTTCCTTTGACTACATTTCAAATGAAATGGCTCTCAACTGGATCTGAGTGATTAGCCTTTTGATTCTTACTTTAAATAAATAATTGATTCTTGTAATTTTTTTGTTCTTGTTGAAATTACAGCAGTAAATTTGCAATCAGTATTGGAATGCTTAGGAGAACTTGAAATTTACTATATTTGTAAGTTTAATTTATTTAAACTTTAAAGATTTGTTCAGAACATGGAAAGATTTTGCTCATTAAGATCATAAATTTACCCAATCAGTCCTAAGAAGTACGGCATTTGAATTTATAAGTGGAATTTTAAAACTTGAAGGGGATTTAATGAACTAAGTTTTTAAATGAGACTGGTTGTTTATTTAGCTAAGTTTTTAAATGAGAATGTAACATGAGTTTATCAAACACTAATCAAAGTTGCCTCCACAGTTGTCCTAGTTTATGTAACATTTACTAGGTTTGTGAATGGATGAGAAGATTTGCAGGTTGAATTTAAAGCAAATTATGTTTTTTTTTCTTTTACTTGACAAAAATAAATCTAAAACACAAATAATTCCAGATAGCTTGTCCCTTGTGTGAAACTCACCTCGGCGCTACTGACAATTTGTCCAGTTCTGGCACCTATCTTTGAAAATGCCTAATTTCCTCTGCGTTGCCAGGGCTGCCTTTTTGATCATTGGTGGACATCTCAGAGTATTTTCTACCATTACTCAGGGCAGCCAGCTCACTCCTGAGTAGGCAGGGCTTCGAAATTGATGCCTGGGGGCTCTCCGTACAGGTCTGTCTGGAAGCTTCCTCCAGATGATCTCTCCCTCTCTGCCTGTCTCCACCCCCACCCCTCACAGTTTCCCCATAGACTCTTTTGCCTTTTAAACTCTTTTTTCCCTTCCTCCTTCCTCCCAGCGCATCCCATGCAGGCAGAGACCTACTTCTTTTGGCCCTCAGTCCTTTGGCCCAGGTTCAGTTCCATCTGGTTTTCCATTGTGGAGAGAGCAGGGGATTAACATCCATGAAGACAGGGAATGGGATTGAGGAAGGCAAGACATCTACAAAACATTAAAAATTTAAGCTGATCCTTTATTAAGCTAAACATATTCTTTGACTCTTCTTTCTGTGAATTGAGTTGCATCACAAAAATAATCCCCTTCCAAGCTTGATATTGACCTTGGTTTCAAGTCAGGGAGCCTGAGTCGAGACCTTGGGATATAGATGGGGTGGAGTGTGTCACCCTGCAGCATCTAAATGGAGAACTCCTATCTTGCATTCTGATAGAATCAGTCATGATTCTGCCTTCCCTTTTGTTTCTGTATGTCAGTTGCTGTGTTCTCTGACCTGTCCCTCCCTATCAAGAAGATCTCTTGATTAAGCCTGTTTAGACAGTGTTTTTTTAGAACAGTTTAAGGGTCCCAGAAAATTTGGAAGACACAGAGACTCTCCATATAACCCCTGCCCCAACATATGCACAGCCTCCTCCATTATTAACATCCCCCACCAGAGTGGGACATTTGTTGCACTTGGTGAACCTGCACATCATTATCACTCAAAGTTCATAGTTTACATTAGGGTTCACTCTTGATAGTGTGCGTTTTATAGGTTTGGACAAGTGTATGATGGTACATATACCTTATTACAGTATCATGTAAGGTATTTTCACTGCCCTGTAAATCCCTTGTGTTCTGCCTATTCATCCCTTTCCACCCTCCCAAACCCAAGCAACTACTAATCTTTGTACTGTCTCCATAGTTCTGCCTTTTCCAGAATCTCACTGAGTTGGAATCATATTTAGCTTTTTCAGATTGACTTCTTCCACTTAGTAATATGCATTTAAATTTCCTTTATGTCTTTATGTGACTTTAAAAAAATATATAGCACAATAGAAACCTCTTCTTATCCCCAGGCGACTGTGTTCTGAAATCAACATGCTCACTTAAGCCTCATATCTGCAATCCTTCCTAAGTTGAGGCCCTCCTTCCCACTTCTCCAGCCTCTGCCTCACTTTCTGGTTTCCTGGTTTGCCTTCCAATTTCCTGCTGGAACCAGAGCCCTGCTCTGGACCTTACAATGATTAGTGGCTTATCTTTGAAAGCCCCAGCTTGATGGGCCTTGTCTTGGAAATCCCAAGAGTTGAGGACTCCACATCTGCTTCTACCCAATTAACCTACTAGATTGGAGACATACGATCTGCCTGCTTTGTTCATACAGAGACTTGTGGTCTTATGTTCCCAGCACCTGGGCAGTACGTCCTGGTTGTATGTATCAGTCTTGATTGAAACCCAAAGTCCTTCATCTCCTTGAACTTTATTATTTCAACTGCTGGTTTTACCCTTGGGGGCAAGTCGTGCCACCTGGTTAGTTTCTGCAGCTCCAGGCCCTTCCATCCCCTGCTGTCATCAGTCTTTTGCTGCCCTGCTTGTGCTCCCAGCATGCAGAGAGCTCACGTGAGTTATAGCCTGCACATCCGCAGTTCAATTATAACTGATGTTCATAGGCATGTCCCTAAGTTACTACAGGAGCTAAAGGTGCCTTCTAAATCATCAAGGAAAAGATAAATTATGTTCAGTAGAATTTTATCATTCCCACATTTTCATTCTTTAAAACCTGAGAATTCACATAGGAAATATGGTTAGCTCTGTATTAATCAGATCCATCAACGGTCCATTCCTGAATAGCTTGAAATTTACAGCCTTAGGAAAGATCTAGGTGATTGAATATTTAATTCCTTATCCAGGTATTTGACATCATATACACAAATTTCAGGCAGAGTGTAGTATAGAGGGAAGGTCATTTCTAGCACAGGAGCCCTCAGATCCTTGGCCTTTCATAACAGCTGTCTCTACTGCCCATTCTCTGCTTTCAGTCATTGACCTCTAAAGCCTTATGAGTCAATTCCTTTCATTTTTTGAAGAGGTAAGCACGTGGTTCATCATCATCTCTCTCAAATGTTGTCTCCTTGATAATCCTGAAAAATAAAATATTTACCTTGTGGCAGCCAGAAATGTTCCCTAAATATTCCATGTATTACTTTACACTTGGTGCAGGCAGTGGGGCATATGACTGGTTTTATCTGATGGACAATGAGTGGAAATATGAGTGTCACCTCTGAGCTGAAGCATTTAAGAGCTGATGTGCCATCTCCATTTTCCTTTCTTCCCTTTTGGCAGAAGAGGGAAAAGTCCTTTTAGTGATGACAGATGGCTCAGATTGAGATGCAGAGTCAAAACAGGAAAGCTGTTCAACTCTCTCAAGTCACTCTGTGGAGAGAGCAGCCTTGGAGAGTTCTTGAAATACAGCTTTGCATGCATTCGTAATGTGCAAATTTCTTACCGCTGAAACACTGGGATTACTTGTTATTGCAGTGTAGCCTCACCTCTGCATGTAGCCGATGCTTTCAGGACGCTGAACTCTCAATGCCTTGACCTCTTTTCCTCCACTGATCTTGGTTCTTGTCTTAGCTCAGCCATCAATTCCCTTGCTTATATCCTGGTTACCACCAATAATTGCATTCCTCACATAAGCTAAATCTTAAGTATCAGACTCTCCAAACACGATCCCGTGTATTTCCAACTTATTTCTTTTGCTATCCCAACTCCAGTAAGGCCTCAAGACCCTAGTTTCTGTAATTCCTCAACCCACCTGGATCCTCATTTCCTTCATTCCTTAGCCTTTATTCCATAAGTCCACCACTGTAACAATTCCTGCGGACATACTCTCAATTACTTTGTCCTTTATCCCTTCTTAGCACTTAGCATTCAAGACAGGTTAAATTTAACTTTCTTGAAACACAGTCACGTTTGTGTGAACAGACAAGGGGATATAGTTAGAGAAAAATATGAATACTTCTCACTGGATTCTAATTATTATTTACTTATTCCTGTCCTATTTCCTGGGCTTCCCAGGGGCCCAGTGGTAAAGAATCCACCTGCCAATGCAGGAGATGCACTTTTGATCCCTGGTTTGGGAAGATCTTCTGGAGGAGGAAATGGCAGTCTACTCCAGTGTCTTTGCCAGGATAATACCATGGACAGAGGAGCCTAGCAGGGTACAGTCCATGGGGTTGCAAAGAGTCAAACAGGACTGAGCTCGCATGCCTGCATTCTATTTCCCAAGCCCTTTCACTCCCATGCTGTCTTTGATGAGCATGTCATATCTTCTCTCTCCTCTATTTCCCATCACTTCTCCCCCTTTTACATTCTCAGAGGATGAGAATGCTTCTTATTTTATTGCTTAAAATGAGCAATGTGGAAAGCACTTCCACATACTTTCACTACCAAATCTACCAGCTAATTTGCATCTTTGTCCATCTCTTCTGCTTTCCCAACTGCTACTTAAGATGAAGTATCCTTGATCCTAAAGACCATCCCATTATTACACACTGGATCCTGTTTTCTATTCCTACTCAAGGTTCTTCATTCTGTAGGTGTCTCTCTTTTCCCCTGCACTATGAATGTCCTCTTTTTACTAAATCATCAGCACAAAAACATGCTCTGGTATCTCTTATCTTATAAAAAGGAACTCTGTGTAATATTCTTGAAGCTATCTCACCATTTCTGTGCTCAGCTTATACAAGCAGTGTTCTGTATGTCCTCTTCTCTCCCTTCCTCCTGAAATCCCTCCAGAGAAAGTTTTAGAACTTCCAAATATACAAGTGAGTTTCAAAGAGGCAGAGGAACCAGACCAAATTGCTGACATTCATTCGATCATGGAGAAAGCAAGTGAATTTCACAAAAACATCTAATTCTGCTTCATTGAGAATGCTAAAACCTTTGACTGTGTGGGTCACAAACAGCTCTGAAAAATTCTTAAAGAGATGGGAATACCAGACCACCATATCTGCCTCTTGAGAAACCTGTATGCAGGTCAAGAAACAACAGAATGAAACATGAAGCAGCTGACTGATTTCAAGTTGGGAAAGGAGTATGTCAAGGCTGTATATTGTCACCTTGGTTATTTAACTTATATGCGGAGCACATCATGTGAAATGCTGGGCTGGATGAATCACAGGTTGGAATCTAGATTTCCTAGAGAAATATCAACAACCTCAGATATGCAGATGATAACAACTCTAATGGCAGAAAGTGAAGAGGACCCAAAGAGGTCCTTGATGAGGGTAAAAAAGGAGAGTGAAAAAACTGGCTTGAAATTCAGCATTCAAAAAATTAAAATCATGGCATCTGGTCCCATCACTTCATGGTGAATAGAAGGAGAAAAAGTGGAAGCAGTAACAGGTTTTATTTTCTTGGGCTCCAAAATCACTGCAGACAGTGAATACAGCCATGAAATTAAAAGACACTTGCTCCTTGGAAGGAAGGATATGAAAAACTTAGCATATTAAAAAGCAGAGACATCACTCTGCTGACAAAGGTGCGTATAGTCAAAGCTATGGTTTTTCCAGTAGTCATGTATGGATGTGAAAGTTGCTCCATAAAGAAGGCTGAGCAACAAAGAATTGATGCTTTTGAACTGTGGTGCTGGAGAAGACTCTTGAGAATCCCTTGGACCACAAGGAGATCAAACTAGTCAATCCTAAAGGAAATCAAGCTTGAATATTCACTGATGCTGAAGTTCCAATGGTCACCTCATGTGAACACTCCACTTACTGGAAAAGACCATGATGCTGGGAACGATTGAAAGGAAAAAGATAAAGGGGTGGCAGAAGATGGAATAGTTAGATAGCATCACTGACTCAGTGGACATGAATTTGAGCAAACTTCGCAAGACAGTGGATAGTGGAGGACAGAAGAGCCTGGCTTGCTACAGACCATGAGGTCACAAAGAGTTGGATACAACTTAGTGAGTGAGCAACAGCGAATTAGTTCTTGTCAATCTCTCTCCCAACCTCCTCATCACCAAGTCCAAAGACCAGCTTTCCGTTTTCATGTTACTCTATCATTTGACATGGACATGTCATCCACATTGAAATACTCTTTCTCTTGCATTCCCGAGCATCACTTTCTTGGTTCCTTCTATGTCACTTTCATTCCTTTCTTATCTTGCAGACCTTGTGTCATGTTGTCATGACCTGGGGGCTTCAAATAAAATTTACACACTGACTATTCTGAAATATGTCTCCATCCCAAACCTGATATTCAAACTCCAGTGAGAAAAGTGAAGTCGCTCAGTCGTGTCCGACTCTTTGTGATCCCATGGACTGTAGCCTACCAGGCTCCTTCATCCATGAGATTTTCCAGGCAAGAGTACTGGGGTGGATTGCCATTTTCTTCTCCAGGGGATCTTCCTGACCCATGAATTGAACCCGGGTCTCCCACATTGCTTTACCGTCTAAACCACCAGGGAAGCCTCCTTTAAACTCCAGAGTAGGTGCACAATTATGGAAAAACTCCACTTAACACAAAATACTACAGTCCGTGGGGTCACAATGAGTTGGACACGACTGATGACTAACACACAGCACAAAGTACTGCTGGAAACTATTTTGCTTTTCATTATCTAAATTGAAGTTCAGGAAGACAGCTGTTGCCATGCAAGATATAAGATGAGTCCTTGAAATATTTCAGTTTTTCTGTTGAATTTTTAAGGCATATACTAAGAGATGGAGAGAGATCAGTTGTACTCTTGTTTGTGTGTGCTAAGTCACTGCAGTCATGTCTGACTCTTTTAGACCCTATGAACTGTAGCCCGCCAGGCTCCTCTGTCCATGGAATTCTCCAGGCAAGAATACTGGAGTGGATTGCCACGTCCTCCTCCAGGGGATCTTCCCAACCCAGGGATCAAACCCATGTCTCTTATGTCTCCTACATTGGCAGGCAGGTTCTCTACCACTAGCACCATCTAGGAAGCCCCATTTATACTCATAATTAATTACAAAAGTTAAGATTGAGCTTAGGTGAAAACATTTCATTTCTTACATCAGAGACTAAGATTAAGTTAAAACATTAAGTTAACTTTTCAATTTATATGCTAAGTGCCTTTTCATTTCTCTGTCTGAACATAGATATGGTTCTCATAATTCTTTTCTCTGTTTTTGCCAAACTTTCCCCACAGCTCTAGAGAAATGCAGACAAAGAATGTGAAATACATGAGTCAGTAATTTTGAGACAGATTACAATTTAAGTAATTCAGTTATTAATTAAGGCTGGATACAGTATAGTAGGCTTAAAACTTAGGCTACATTCAATATAAATTTTGAGAAATTTGTATTGGTGCCTACTCTCCAATATTTAAATTTTATTTATTGACTTTCCATTGAGAAACTTGTCTGAACAGAGAAAATCGTTCAAAATTGTAGCTGCCCCCCAAATCAAGGAATATGGTCAATAATTGTCCAGAATCTTGGAGGTATTAATACTGACCAGATTTAGATGGGCTCTTGCAACATAGTGGGAGGAACCCTGGCTAGAAATACTAGTACTTGCCACCAAGGAGTGGTTTTGAATGAGTCACTTCTATATGGACTTCTGCTGCCTCATACAAAAAATAATGTGAAATTAGTGGTTTGTAAGGGTCCTTTTAGGTAATTACATCTTTGTTGTTGTTATTTAGTTGCTCAATCACGTTCAACTCTTTGTGGCTCCATGGGCTGTAGCCTGCCAAGCTCCTCTGTCCATGGGATGTCCTAGCATTCTTTTACTGGAGTTGCTATTTCCTACTTCAGGGGATCTTCCCAACCCAGGGATCAAACTGAGTCTCCTGCATTAGTAGGTGGATTCTTTACCACTGAGCCACCTGAGAAGCCCAGTTACGTCTTGCAAACTATCTTTTTGCCCCTTTATCTTTTCATAGAGGGATGGGATTGAATGGGAACTTCCGCCTTCTTTTTTTGCAGGCTTGTGCCTGTGACTTCCCTTACTTCTTTTTTTTTTTTAATTTAAACTTTTTTATTTGGTATTGGGGTGTAGCTGATGGACAATGTTGTGTTAACTTCGGGTGAACAGTGAAGGGACTCAGCCATACATCTACATGTATCCATTCTCCCCCAAACTCCCCTCCCATCCAGGCTGATAGAAAGCAAACCCTGTTCTTAGGTTCTCTGAAGCGGAGTCCATTTTTTTCTCTGTCTAGTATCCCTCTGGTTTTGTTAGGGTATGCATACATTGTTTTGAAAAATGCTTCTCCTCCCTTCCCAGTCCTGCAGTTCTCTTGGTTCTTCCTTGTGCTTAAATGATCCGTCTCCTCTTTCATAATGATTATGAAATCAAGCTGCTCCAGCCTTAAGAGCCTTTTCTCCTGATTATGCATGATTGGTCCCAGAGACATGCATGTGACCGAACTGGGCCATCAACATTTTTCCTATAATTGTTCAAACTAAAGATGGGGGAAAAAGGCATTTCCTCACTAGTGATGAAGGGAAATAGGAAGCAGGTGGCTTCACATTCTATTGTTTCTTGCTACGTGGAGAAAGTTGGTCTGAGAGGGTGATGTGACATAATGAGAAGCCAAGGCAAGAGATGAAAGAGATGGCCTTGGTGGTTTTTGAGGGTGTGGCCAGCTGAATCACACAGCTTCCTGCAGTTACATGAGCCTTCCAATAAATTCCAGTTTTTGCTCAAGTTAGTTTGAATTTAGGTGTCTGTTGCAACCAAGATGAATTACTGACTTTTAATTTTATACCCAATCAGGTATGAAAATACATGATTGAAGAAGAAGCCACTTCTTCTTTCTTTTCTCCACCCTCCCACACACCTCTTGAAGCTATCGAAATAATTGAGGACATATGGAAGGATTCTGGTATGAATTAGTATCAAGCACATTAAAAAATGGCTTACTACTATTCTTAGTCACTCTGCGCCTTCTGTCCCTTCTGCTGGTAATAGTCCTTGGCTCCCTGGCTCCAGGAATGAGGACTTGACCCAGGAGGCCACAGTTGTGTTATTTTATGGCTCTGGGCACAGTGATACCAAGGTGTGAACACATAAGCAAAACCAGATCAGTGAGCGTATTTTCCTGGATTTTTTCAAACTGGACCTGAAAAGATGCTTTTAGACTCTCGGGCCACAGAACTGCTATCATGTGACTCTGATGTGTCCTTGGCTGTGTTTTCCATATATAGGATTGAAAAACTGCATCTTCAGGGGAGAGAATTAAGCCAGTTGGCAGAGAAAGAAATGCTGGAAAGGAAGACTCTTGATGCTGTCTTGCCTCTGGTCCCGGTTTTTACCAGCTAGAGCCCCATCATCAGAGTGGGCTTCTTGAGAAGCAGATGCCGAGGTGGATTTTGACATGCTGGCTATTTTTAGGAATCAGTGGCAATGGATTGTACCTTGTGGGGAGGGGATCATGTTATCTTGTGGGAGAGGAGTTTTTGCATTGTTTCCAACGGAGGGGAGAATGCCAGCTCTTAATAGGGATGTATGGGCCACATTTGTAGGCTCCAAAGTTGCAGAGGCCTCTGGGGTTCAAGAATTGGGGTGGGCCTTTTCTCAGGTGATCCCCACCCCGAGTGACAAGGTCCCATTGTCACAACCAGGTCCTAATCTTTATCTTAGGGACTGTATCGGCTGGGTATTCTCCTCTAGAGATATGTTGTTCTGACTTGAAGCCAGAATCTAGTCCAGTTTTTTTTTTTTTCCTTCCTTCTGTTGGTGGAAATGATCTCTTAGTGAGGGACCTCAGAGGCCCTCTGGGTTTCACACTTGGTTTTCATCATCCCTTAATTACCTGTATCTTTTTACTAACAACTTCTAGAAGAGTTTCAAAGGTGGTCGCAGGATCAGCAGCATCTATATCACCTTGGAATGTGTTAAAAAAATATAAATTCTTTAGCGCCATGCAAGACCTTCTTAATCAGAAAAATTAGATTGGAGCTCCGAAATCTGTGTGTGACCAAGAAAGTCATTTTGCTTCATGGTAGTTTGACAACCACGGTTTTAGAATGTCAGTATAACTTAGCAGTAGCCATTGGATAACAACTGTTCCTTTGGTTACAAAGCCCTAACAACTCTGAAATACGGATACATCATACCAACTAGTACGTTCCCTTCTACGGCTGTGCCATTCCTGTTCAACACTTCTGCGACTTTTATTTTATTAATTTTTTTAAGTCTATGGTGTTACTTATGGCTGCCCTGGGTCTTCACTGCTGCCTGTGTACTTTCTCTAGTTGTGTCGAGTGGGAGCTACTCTCTAGTTATGATGCATATGCTTTTCACCGCAGTGGCTTCTCTGTTGCCGAGCACAGGCTCAGTAGCTGTGGCACTGGGCTTAGTTGCCCCGTGGCATGTGGGATCTTCCCGGACCTGGTATCAAACCTGTGACTCCTGCTTTGACAGGAGGATTCTTAAGCGCTGGACCCACAGGGAAGTCCTTACTGTGACTCTTAATATTCAAAGTATACCATGCGCCTGGAGCTGTCTGGGCTCTGTCTGCCCGGTGACTGAGTCCTTTTTTTGCTAAGGCCAATTTAAGTTAGAATTCTGTCGCTTGACACTGAATGGATTCCGACCATTATTCCCGAAACGCCTAAGTATACCTATGGGGGATGTATTTTTACCAACATTATTAATAATAACACTTTTGCATCACCTAATCATATCACACTGCTGCTTACAAAGTGCTTTCATACGGTATTTCATGTAATCATAACAGTAAAGCTGTGAGAAGAAGGGCCAAGTTGGTTCTATTACAGCTGCTTGGGGCTCTCTCTCTCTCTCTCTGGATCATATTTAGTTTTTCTTCTTTTACGATATAAAACATAATGTGTAGTAAGGTAGAAGCCTCAGGTTGCTTGCTGTAGTGTAGGACACGCTCATTCTTTTATTGCCTTTAATTGAAACTTGCTCCCATCATCCCAGGAGGACGGGAGAGATAAAGACCTGTCCTCTGACTTCCTCCGAGGCCCTTTCTGCGGAATGTGCTGTCACTAGGGTGACACAGCCCGTCCACAAAGCATATGACAGTGTTCAGTGACAGTGTCCCTCACAGTCTCCCTGGGCGCACGTGCAGCCACCGAGTGACACCCCTGACCCTGTCGTTTTGGCAGCACTCACATTCAACACCGATCACTGCTCTCAGCTAACTGCAATCTGTATCGGTTGTGAAGACAGATGGACAGGTTTTTCCATTGCCCGGTTCCTGTATTTTGCATCCCTGGTCTTGGCCTCTAGGTCTTTACAGCTGAAATTCATAGTCTTTACTCCTGTAAATATTTTCTTTGTAGGTATGTCAACGGATCGACCAGAAAACGTTTGTTTAAACATGTGATGTGGGACTCATACTGTTAGATGTTATGGCAGAGAATGGAAATATATGAAGTATATGAGAAACAGTCTACAAACCACTGTCTCCTTAAGTGGGTCTCTGAGGTCATTTTCTTTAGTTTCTGAGTCTTGTGTGAGTGAGTAATTGAGGTGACACTCTCAGGAGGACCTTGCAAGGGAGTGGAGGAAGTGGGATAGGACAGGACGAGAAGCTAAGCAAAAAGTATGGTTTCAGAAAACATCTAGGCACAGATTGTTCTCTTTGCAGGACCCTGGAGACAGAGTCATACCAAAAGTTGTCCTGGACAGAGGCAAGGGGCCCAGGCCATTTCACTCCTTGCACTAGGAAATCATTGGCCCATGAGCTGTATCTCGGGAAAGGGACATAACACCCCAGACACCTTCTGTGGAGTCAATTCCCCGTCAGTCACAGATAGTCTTCTGGAGAAGTTTGCAGGTATGAGCCTTTCGGGCCAACACCTGCAGCAGGTAGGGGGCGGGTGAATGACGTGGAAAGGGGAGTCAGACCAACAACAGCATCTTATGCATAAAAATAATAACCTGTAAATCTAAAATGATAATGATGTTAATAATAGTGAATAATCATATCGCATTTCATGTATGTCAGACACCGTTCTGAAAGTTTCACACCTGTTGACTTATTTAACCCTCCCAAGACCTCTGTGAGGTAGGTAGTAGTATTTTCCCCATTTTAAAGATGAGCCAACTGTGGATGATTGTGATCTCAGAAATAATGTGGGAAGCAAGGGCAAGCAAAAGCCAGGCACATGGAAAATGTAGTCCAGGCAATGAGTCTATGGGTAAAGAATGGGATAGACCTGGTGTTTGCCCAGAAGATGATGATCCAGACAGGTGGGGTTTTGACACAGGCAAAGGTTGGGAGGTACACTGATAATAATGAGGATATAGATGATAACTTTCTGCTATTTATGAAATACACTTCCTAACAATCTAATCAGATTTCTGTAATAACCTGGAGAGATAAAGAGTTTGGGTTTTAGAGAAGTAAAAATTAATAATTAGTGTTTCTGATAAACTCAGTGGCACTCAGGAGAGGTGCCTCATCTAGGTCTCCAGAGCAGACCTTTACTGTCCAGGTGGGAATGTTTTCACCTGTTACAACTATAAGTAGAAAAAATTAAGTATGGTTGTAGAGTGTTACAGACTGAATTGTATCTCTACAAAATTCTAGTGTTGAAATCCTAACCCTCATTGTGACTGTATTTAGAGATAGTACCTTTAAAAAAATAATTGAGATGAAATGAGGTCATAAGAGCGGACCCTAATCCAGTATGACTGGTGTTCTGATCAGAAGAAGCAGGCACCTCAGGGATGCACATGCAGAGAAAATGCCATGTGAGGACCATGGCAAGAAGTATCTATATGCAAGCCAAGGAGAGAGGCCTCAGCCAGAAACCAGTGCTGCCAACCCATTAATCTAGAAATTCCAATTGCCAGAACCACGAGAGAATAAATTTTGTTGTTTAAGCCACCCAGTGTGGGGTATTTTGTCATGGCAATCCCAGCTGACCAACACAAAGACCACTGTTAGAGCTAGTGCCTGAAGCCGTCACCACTAAATACATGATCACACACCTTTGAATTTCAGAATAGAGATAATCAGTACATAGACTTCAATCTAATACACTGACTGTATTAGTTTTCTAGGGCTGCCGTAATAACGTACTACAGACTAATAATGACAGAGATTAATTTTCTCACAGTTCCAGACACGAGACGTTTGAGGTCAAGGTGAGGTTGCTTTCTCCTGAAGCCTTCCTCCTGGGGTGTAGACACAGGGCCGACTTCTCTCTGTGTTTTCATGTGGTCTTCTCTCTGTGTATCCTGTTCTCCTCCTCTTACAAGAACCCCAGTCGTATTGGATTAGGGTCCACCCTATAGACCTCACTTTAGTTACCTCTTCAAAGATCTTATCTCTAGATACCTGGTGAGGTAATGAGGGTTAGGCCTTCAATATATATGAACTGGGGGAGGGACACATTTTAAAAAAACTCAAAGTGCTTTCTAGATGCAATGTGTCTCCTGAGAAAGTTAGCTGCAGATGTTTTCTTTTGTAACCGTTGTCTTGCTTTGTACCAAATGACTTTGCCAAGAAATCGATAACCGATTGGATCAGTGGCTGAATCAGAGACAGGCCTGAAGAGGGCTGCCTGTTACGAGAACTCTCTTTAATAGCACAGATTTCAGTTGAGCAGGGAAATCAACCCAAACATACCCTTTCTTTTGATGTGTTTGAATTCATAGCCTACAAAGAGACAGAAGTTAAGAACAGAAGATAAAGCGGAGACAGAGAGATGCCGAATCAGGAAGGGTAGAGTGATGGAGCTGGGAGCCACCGATGGCCCTCTGTGCTGAAATCTGCCTCTGCCCTCATGTTTTCTCCCTGGCCTTCCCCTGCCCTGATCTGTATCACTAACTTCAGTTATGTTAAGCTAGTGGAAGGCACTGGTGAGAGGTCTGACTGCAGGAGGAAGGGAAAAACCAAGGTATTTTCCCCACTCTTCTTATCTTGGTTGATGTCTCAGGCAGAGGCTGTATCACATTCACAATTCCAGTTCTTCCTGAAAATATCTCCTTCAAGAGTCCTAGCTTCCATTAGGCAGGCTCACCATGGCTCCATTTCCCCCCACGTGACCACGCTTTGTGGATTCTGTAACACCATATCTTCTCCCTTTGTTTCTCCAGCGCTCAGTGATAGCAGATTATTGCTGTTTTAATGAGCTTTGCCATCCCTGTTGGACTCTTACCACCTTTGTTATTTGTGAAACCAACTACTCTACTAAATTCTTTCTACTTGAAGTACCTAGCGTAATTTGTCTTTTCCTGATTAGACCACAATTCCGTCTTTTCTAAGGAGATGAATTCTAAAATTGCTGTCAAGGCATCATCTGTTTTACCCTAAAACATTTATGAATAGCATTCTATTTCCCATCTTTGGTGTACATTGTGCTAATGGTTTTGGAGGTTCTTTCCATCCCATAGAACTTTACAATATATGCATTATTTGGAATAGATTGAGCAGATTTCTGATTCTTGCAGCCTGAAAGAGTCCAGCAGAACTTAGGCAATGACCTATAGAGAAACAGCAATTTTATCAAAAAGGCAAATTGTTGAAGTGTCACAAAAAGGTTTAGGATAAGGGTCGCTCCTAATAGCAGTCTTCTTATCATTTACATGGGTGTTTTTCCTGTTTACCCATTTACCAGCTAGAATTCTTAGAGTGGGCCCCAACAGGAAAAGCAGACTCTGATTAGAGTGTGGACTGATTTCATTTAAGATTATTCCCCTTTCATTACTCAAACAGTAGAGATGTTCAAGGTTATTTTTAATTATCCACATTCCTATAAAAGCCTTAGAGTTAATCTTATAATATTATTGCAGCAGAACCATGAAAAATTCTTGAATAACTTGATCTATGGAAGAGAGCATAGGCAACCTGGGGCCAAGGCAATTGTAATTTTTTAAAAGCCCCATAGTTGACTCTGATACACATTCAATGCTGAGAAACACTAGTATAGGTTGGTAGAATTCTGCTGCTGTTGCTGCTAAGTCGCTTCAGTCGTGTCCGCTCTGTGCGACCCTATAGACGGCAGCCCACTAGGCTCCGCCGTCGCTGGGATTCTCCAGGCAGGAACACTGGAGTGGGTTGCCATTTCCTTCTCCAGTGCATGAAAGTGAAAAGTGAAAGTGAAGTCGCTCCGTTGGGTCTGACTCTTCGCGACCCCATGGACTGCAGCCTACCAGGCTCCTCCGTCCATGGGATTTTCCAGGCAAGAACACTGGAGTGGGGTGCCATTGCCTTCTCCGGGTAGAATTCTAGTATATGTTAAAATCTAGTTGTTGTTGTTCAGTTGCGCAGTTGTATCTGATTCTTTGTGACCCCATGAACTGCAGTACACCAGGCCTCCCTGTCCCTCACCATCTCCCCAAGTTTGTCCAAGTTCATGTCTATTGCATTGGTGAAGCCATCTATCCATCTCATCCTCTGATGCCTTCTTCTCCTTCTGCCCTCAATCTTTCCCTGTATCAGGGACTTTTTCAATGAGTTGGCTGTTCACATCAGATGACCAAAATACTGGAACTTCAGCCTCAGCACCAGTCTTTCCAACTAGTATTGGGGGTTGATTTCCTTTAAGATTGACTGGTTTGATCTCCTTGCTGTTAAAACTAGTATATGTTAGTAAATGTCTTTCAACATTTTTTGTTTTTTTCTCCAAGAGTCATCTTGGCTGTGTGGGAGATTTTCATGCTCGAAGTTTACACATGATATTAGAAGCATATTTGGAAAAATAAATGCGATTTGGCATTGTTTCAAATTAAGTTCGTGTGAAGACAGTGCTTCAAATTGAACCCACAAAAAGGGATTTAACGTGTTCCATGGGATATTGGATAGACCATAACACATAAATCTTAGACCAAAGTCCAGGCCAAGAAGAAGATGGTCGTGTCACAGTCCCAGGCTGCCATATGTCAGAGACGTGAGTCCTGACTTTTCCAAGCAGTTGCAGCATTGCCACTTAGAAAACATCCCCATTACATCAAATGATAGGAGTTTCCGTGTGGTCGCCTGGAGTATTGCTCGCTGACAGGTTTTCAAGTGATGCTTCTTGTAACACAGCTCTTCTGGGAGGAGCTGGGGCAGCCCAAGCCATGTGCTGTACATCATGGTGAGTGGAGTGACCGACATGTCACTGAACAGAAGAACTGCTTTCGAGGCAGCCAGAGCTGTCTGATGGGAGAAGACGGATGAGTAGGAAGAACGAACAAATCTTCCCATGCTTGGGGTGGACAAGGGGAAGAGCACTGACTCACTGGAAAAGACTGGAAAAGAGCGTTAGTTTTGATTCTTCACGCTGCAGGGAGACCTGCTTGGGTTGATCTTCTCTCAGGTGTAGACCAGTGTGGCAAACCTGGAGTGGGATAATGATGGGAGTTCTGGGTAGAATTTTACTAACATAGAGGATCTGAGGGCTTCCTGGAGACAGCACGTTCTGAGGGAATGAGAGAATCAAGAAGTAGGAGGGACAAGAAATCCCTCCCCACCCCCACCCCCGTTTGCATTGGCTGGTGATGATGGCTCTGGGTGGGTTTCACATCAAGTCAGATTAGCGGCATCTCTGGGGAAAGGAACACCCAAGGGATGGTGGAACCGGAGATTCCAAATGGACAGAAGAGGGAGCCGTGCCAGGAGAGTGAGCCTGAGCATTTTCACAAAGACGCTGGATGACTGTTGCCTTAGTGTGGCCAGTTTTGTTTATGTCCCTCTAATTTTTCAACTGATGCTTCTTTCTTACAAAAGGGAAAATGCAAAAACCATGAAGTAGGTCCATGGATGACCCTCAAGTGATAACTGATTCCAATGACCTATGTGATGTTATTTCAATATCAATGCCATCATGGTGATTAAGTAGAAAATATCTTACTGATATTTTGGAGAGTAGTTATTTGTGCAGTTACATTATTAACATTTTCTGTTTATGGTGAAAGCTAGTAGGATAAATCATTTCAGGTGGATGAGGAAATAAGGGAAACACTGTAGGTTTTTTTTTTTTTTTTTTTCCCCTGGAACTTTAATGCTTTCAATGAAAGGACCTCAAGGCATGTGCTTCTTTGAGATAAAATACATTTTACATCACTGTCTTTCCCCTCACATCATGGGTCTCTGCCTTCACCCCATCGGATGTTGGCTCAGCGGCATGTCTTATCTCTTCCTAACATGCATCCTGCCATGTTATATTTCTTAAATGAATGGAAACTTTGTTTAAACAGAGGAGAAATATAATGATCACCTCACCTGTTTAAAATGACTGCGTGAGTACACTTGGGTCATTGTCATTAAAAATGTATTTGCTTGGCAAGTTCTATGGCTGTATGAAGTACTCTATAAGAATTCCCCACAATAGTTATTAGGAGATGGAAATACAGTTAAATGACTACTTCCACACATATTTTAAAATTAAAGGTGGCAGTTTAATAAAATGAAGAAGAGATACATTTTGGAGTTAGAGCTTCATTCTGATTCTAGGTTTTCCATTTACTTTTTGTGTGACCTTGGGCAAGACATATGACCTTGTTAAGGCCTCCAGTGCTTCATCTGTGAAATTAGAACAAAATCCATTTCATTAAGTTATATTGAGAAAGAGATGCTACATGAAAGCCCCTGCTGGAATACTTGGCATAGAACAGGAACATAAACATAATTGTTTGCTTCTTTTAGGGCTTTCATTGTCATGGTTCTAATTCTCCTTGAGAACTCAGTGGTAAAACTATGTTATGTAGATGTTTAAAACTGATTTTGTTATTGTCTTCCAAGAGGGAGTCAAATTTGCATTTTCTTAAGATAACAGAAAAGAGAGAAAGTTCAGTGAGAATACAGCTGTTCGGTTAGGACAAATCATCTTAGCACTTGCCTTTTTGATCATTTTGCATTATTTTTCCATTTTACTTTTAAAACTTCCAAATGTTATCAAAATGAGCACTTTCTAGTTCCATAGAAACTGCTCAAATTTTATATTCTCGAAAGGACTAAATCGGTGGCAACATTCTGAATACTCGGAAAAACAGCTAGACAAGTTCAGTTGAAAGAGAAACAGACATAAGTAATGAGCATTAAAAAAAAACAAACACAAAAAAACCTTACAGGGATATGAATTTAAGCTGCTTGACTTTTTCAGAATGACTATGTTATAGTTTTAAAGGACCCACATAAAGAACCCTTTCTATGGTGGGAAAGAACTTAATGATATCACTGCGGCTGGCAAGGTCAGCTGGGATGTTGGCTAGGTAGCAGAAAATACATTTCTTGGCTTCATTTCCTTCCAAACAAGGGCATATTCCATACTTTGCACAAAAAATCCATCATTTCATAGCTGTAAAAAGAAACAAGGTTTAGAAAGAGTGTGATGTGGTAAAAGGAAATGAGTTTTGGAGTCTGATGTACTCAGCTGGGGTCATATGACAGCTGGACACATTTGAGGAAGTCATGTATCCATCTGTACCTCAGTGCTTGAAAAAATGGGGACAGTGCCATCCAATCTGCTGGCTGGTTGTGAGAATTTAAATGAGATAATGCATGTGAAAGTGCCTGGAATATGTAAGACTCTTAGTAAGAGTCACTGGGTTTGTTTTGTTTTTTACTAATAATATTCTAATTTAATTTAATAATATTCTAATTTTAAAACAAACCAATCCTAAGAGGCTAAGAAAATTTGGAAATCTCAGAGAATTCTCATGAAGAAAGCTTTTAAGAACTTCTGTAAAATAATATCATGAACATATGGAGTAGATTTCCAACTCGAACACACTGTGGCCTCAGGATTAAGATTAAGGTGATTGACTTTTACCTACCCTGGCAACTGTGACAGGAGTTCCACGCATCTGAGCTCTCACAAACCTAAGTTTGCCAAGACTGAGGAGGCACGAAACATTAGTTGAAGAAATATATCTGCTTCCAAGCCTTCAGAATTCATCTGATTTTAAGTTCAGGGTTACGCGTACAACTCACCAACTGTGAGAATGACCATGGAGATTTCTTAATACTATGACCATTTTTTTTTTTTCTTCTTTCCTCCATTTACATTTCTGGTGGTGCTTCTCAGAGATTAAATCACTAGCTCAACCAAAGCATTTTCTCCAGTATTTTCCCTTACTCATTAGCTCATTCCCAAAGTTATGCTACAGTTGGATGAGGTTCAGTTGCTTCTGAGAGACTTGTTGTTTGACGTTTGGATTCCATTCACATGACTTTATCCTTCATAACTCATAGATGATCATTTATAATAAATACTGTCAGGAGCATGTTATGTGAAAAGTCATGTTTAAGAGGCTCCACTCCTAAGGCAAGACCTATTAAGCTGTAGTAAGACATCGAAGTTACAAGGAAACCGATTGTCTCTCTGAATTATGCTCAATCACTTTCTCAGTCTCTCTGATGAGGCCTTTCATCTTAATGTGTTTGTATAATAGAGATTTGGAAAAGGTCAGAACTGAGATGTGAGAGTTAGACTATAAAGAAAGCTGAGCACCAAATAATTGATGCTTTTGAACTGTGTTGTTGGAGAAGACTCTTGAGAGTCCCTTGGACTGCAAGGAGATCCAACCAGTCCATCCTAAAGGAGATCAGTCCTGGGTGTTCATTGGAAGGACTGATGCTGAAGCTGAAACTCCAGTACTTTGGCCACCTGATGGGAAGAACTGACTCATTTGAAAAGACCCTGATGCTGGGAAAGATTGAGGGCAGGAGGAGAAGGGGACGACAGAGGATGAGATGGTTGGATGGCATCACCGACTCAATGGACATGAGTTTGGGTGAACTCTGGGAGTTGGTGATGGACAGGGAGGCCTGGTGTGCTGAGGTTCATTGGGTCGCAAAGAGTCGGACACGACTGAGCGACTGAACTGAACTGACAAAAATGTTTAACAGTTTTTGTTTTCAAAACGTGGAGGATAATGAGATTGTGTTGATGTATAAAAGGATATTTCAGGCCAAGACCAAATCTAAGAATAGGAAGTGAAGTTGCTTCTGTGCCCATTGGAGGTTGGGGAATGGAGAATACTATGATTTAGTGGAAAACATCACTCAAAGCTTCAGATTCCACATCTGTAAAATAGTGATGTTAGTAGTCTGTCTAAGGGTTGTAAAGATTATGTGAAGCAACTCATGCAAAATACTTAGTCCAGTGTCAGACACCCACTAAGAACTGTTTTCTCTCTCTCTTTTTCTCTCTCTCTCTCTATATATATCAGTTCCGTTCAGTTCAGCTGCTCAGTTATAGCTGTGTGTGTGTATATATACACATACGTATAGTGGCAAAGTATACATAACATAAACGCTACAATTTTATTTTTAAGTACATAGTTCAGTTGTATTAAATACATTGATACTGCTGGGCAGCCAGCAACGCCATTTATCTGTGGAACTCTTTTCCTCTTGCAAAACCAAAACTTTGTACCATTAATAATAATACCTCATTCCCCCTGCCCCCCAGCCCTTGGAAACTACAGCTGTACTTTATCTCTCAATGAATTTGAATTAGCCACTTTAGCTAGCTCATCTAAGTAGAATCATACAGTGTTTGTCCTTTGAGGATTGCCTTATTTTACTTAGTATAATGTCCTCAAGATCTATTTGGAGCATGTAGAGAATTTCTCTCTTTTAGGTTGAATAAGATTCCATTGTATGTCTGTGCCACATCTAGTTCATCTATTTGTTGATGGACACTCAGGTTGCTCTCATATTTTGGCTATTGTGACCAGTACTGCTACGAACAACAGTATTTCCAAGATTTGAGACCCTGCTTTCAATTATTTCCATTTTATATCCAGAAGTGGAATTGTCAGAATGCTATGAGTTGAGGAGTGAAGAGGAGTAAGAATGTAATGTCAGAGGGCGTGGAGAAAGCTTCCAGAAGAAGGAGAAAGAATGCAGAAATCTAGCAGAACTCACGTGATAGTGGAAAAGGTCTGGATCTGCACTGTCCTCTGCAGTGATGATAATGTTATTTGAGATGTGGCTGGTGCCACTGAGGAACTGAGTTTTAAAATTTTTATTTAGTCTTGATTAATTTAAATAATTGCTTGTGTCTAGGGGCAACCAGAGAAGACAGAGCAGAGAGCACGCAATCTATAGAAAAAGAGGTCACTGAGGGGTATTGAGGGAGGTTTTTGTTTCTGTTTTTCTCAAGATATTAGAGGATTATAAAAATGACCAGCATTAGGCAGAAGAGGAGCTTTTGAAGTTGAAGCACAGGAATAGGGAAGTAATCAATAAAGTTTCTGAGAGAGAGGAGGTAAGGTTGATAAGATCTAGAGCAGGAGGGATTCTTCGGCCTTTCAATGTACATAAGATTATTATGATTCTATGGGAGGAGGAAGGAGTATGATGGGGTTGGAGATTGTTAGGAGTGTAGGCTGGTGACAGGAAGCTGAGTGGGTTTCCAACAGACGGATTCCATTTTCTTCCTCAGGATGGGAATTGAGGTCATCTACTGTGAGGGAGGGAAAGAGTAGTAAGCTAGAGGTTGCAGGAGTTGGGAAGATTTAAAACAGCTTTGTGGAGAAGACAGAATGCTGACGATGGAAAGCTGTGAAGTTTGTGGAGCAATCTTTATTTTTCAGATGGGGAAGCCAGACTTAGAAAGGTGTGCATGTCACTCAGTTTCTTTCAAGTCCAGAAAACAGTGGAGCCTGGAATCTTTCTGAGTCCACAGATTCAGTTTTACACTGCCAGTCAATTAACCTGCCTGTGCCAAGCTCCAGTGCCTCATATGTGCCTCTTCTGACACTTTTCGCCTCCATCTTTGATGGTATTTATTCATGTAAAGGCTCTTTTTCTCTTAGTAAATTCCAGGTGTGCAGAATCCATCGTCTTAAAACATCCTAGCCTCTTCACAGTGCCCAGCACAACTCCCACACACAAAGGAGGCTCAGTAAATATTTGTTGAGTGGTACATGGCTGGATAAAGGGAGGCAAGATGCATGAGGTGGAAGAAAAGCCCCTTTCTCATACCTGGGTTCACCTTCCCCACTCTTAAGCATGACTGACTCCATTTATGCTCTGCATTTCTGGCTTAGACATAGCTGGAGCCTCTCCCCATTATAATGATGGTTTGGAGAAGCATACTTGAAAATCAAGCGAAGCGATGCAGTGTGAAAAAGAAGGGCTGTTATTTTTCTGAGATTTTTTTCCTTTTTAAAAAATTATTTAATTAATTTATTTTGGAGTCCAGATGTGGCAGGAAAGCTGACACTTGGGAGGCTCCTCTTTCCCCAATATAACTGACATCACAGAGTTCATGCCCTTATCTTTCTTTCTCAAGGTTATAAACAAACATTGAGATTGGCCGGAGCCCTGACCTTGTGGGTGACTAAGGCCCCTTGGAGTTAAAATCTAACTAAGATTTCCCCCTGGGACTCCAATTCTATCATATTGTGCTATATTTACCGATGATGTTACACTTTATCTTAGCAAATATTTAATTTGTTGAGAGAAAACATGTCATGAATGCATTACTCATAAGTTTCCCTGTTTCCCAAAGATTCTGGCAAGTGGCAGAGCTGGGATTTCTGGGGTCCTATTCATACATCTGAAACAAAGCCAAGTGCCAAACCTTAGTGAATTCAAAGGAGAAGAGATGGGTGTTGTGCTGAGGCTGGCAGCGCTATGCTGAATGATTTGATGTGGCCAGTTGATCAGTGGGCATTTCCCATGCGATGGTTACCTTAACTCTGAAATCAAATGGTTTTAGAAATAAGTATCTAAGAATCAAAAAAAATGTATCTGAAAATATGGGAAGTTCACTTTTATTTTCCCAATTCCATTGCCCTCTGTTCAATTAAATATACATGTCACTGCCAATGGATGAATCTAAAGATTGATGGGATTTTGCATCACCAATTTTTATGCTCATGCCAGAGCTTCTGAACTGAGACATCTCTGAGAGAATAAAATACCTGTTGGCATTGATGGTTTTGAAATTATCGAAACATATACTATTTTAGAAAATCAAAATATGCTGTTTTAAAGAAGAGATTTTTTTTTGGATAAGCACCTTTAAAACCTCGTTATTTGTACTGCGAGGTGAAACCTGACCATAGAAACTGTTTTCTTGATTTCCCAAGTGACCTCATAAAGGGTTTGGACTAACTTTCTCTTAATTCCAAAATCCAACGAAAATAAATTTTATCCAGATGTTGGGCTTGGAGATTCGTGTTACATTGCAAACATAACTGAATATTTGTTTTTGGAAAATTTTACTACTGTATATCATTTAAAGTAAAGGTTATGTGTGTTTTTTCATTCTCATCACAGCTTCTTGTTCTTTTAGCCTCTGAAGCCACTATCCCATTCTGAGTATCCGACATTTCTGTGTTTGTCGACAGTGCACATGATTAAAATGATATTTTCGTATTTCAGTGTAGTTGGAGCTTCTTAAAGTAGAGGGTTGTAAGTGCAAAAAAAAAAAAGGAAAAAAGATATGCAGCTCCCTAATGGCTTATTACCATCACATTTGCAATTCAGATCAGCTCTAAATTGACTGAAATTTTTAAACACATAGCAGGCAGTTTAAACTAATGATTGTCTGGAGGTTCACATCTGACATGAACTAAGCTTCTGTTCAAAACAAATTGCAAATAATTCCTCCCTTAGAGTCAAAATGTCACTTTTAAAACTCCATGTTATTGCTAGATTTTTGTCAGTTACATACAAAAAAAAAAATGTGCTTCTATATAGTGTGTTCTACCTTTGAAAGGACTGAGTGACACCATTTCCCTATTAAAAAAAAACCCCACAACACCACGTATCTATATATATGGCTCTCCATCAGTTTCACTAGGAATCACCTCCCCCCCTTCCCCCTCTTCCCCTTCAAAAATCCTAATTGTAAAGTAAAACACCCTTGGGGCAGTGGTAGGCCCGGTTGCTAAGCAACCCTCAGCAGGTAGCAGGATTCAGCTGCAGACGTCCTGATTCTTTCCTAAGAACCTTCTTATTACTGTTGGTGTTAATCTTTAACCAGGCTTTTAAACCACGGCCTTTCTCTCGGGTCTCTTGTTGTTAGATCGCACAGGCCTCCTCAAATGTTGTCCCAGAGGTAATGGTATTAAGGGGTGGCTATTGAATGTTTGGAGAGTGATAAGCACTGAAAGGGATTAGAGTTGCATGTTCCAACTAACCTTATTCTACCGTTCTTAAAAATATCATGAAAATTGGACCCCAATAGGAACAATGGTTGGTGTTGATACACAGCTCTGAACCGCTTTCACTCCGAGCTTGTAAATATGGTGAGGCCACCTCATGATAATTGTTGTTTTTAAAAGACCCACATTCTCCTACCAAGACCAAGTATGGAATTTATTTAGCATTTGTCCATAGCCTTAGACTGAGTCCCAAGTCGTTTGGTCTAATTACAGGAGAGCCAGGTATGGATGGGTTGATGGACAGACAGATTTAATATCGGGTTGAGAGGGCCTCCTTCTTTGGAGAAGCGTTTCTGCCTCCACTGGGGGAGGAGGGTCTTCACAGTCCAAAAATCCTGTGATTGGGCTTAAATTTGACCAGTTCTTCAAGGCTGTGTCTGTGTCATGTGAGAAGAGCGGCGCGTTTAACAGTGTGGAGATCTCTTCATCTCCTCTGTTGTGAGGTTTAGATAAATTTCACAAACCCCTCATAGCTGTTATTAGCCAATAGGAATAAGCTCATAAAACATGTTAAAATAAGCCTATTTCTGCATCCTTCTTACACAACACAGGGCAGAGTAAAGACAACACAGCTTCTCTGAGGCCTGTTCACTCCCTTTCAGTAGATTAAAAAGAAATCATCACAGATGATTCACTCCCAGGACCTGCATTCTGTGTCATTTAAAAGGAATTCAGGACTTTTCCCATCATAACATTTGCTTACAGACCTGATCCTATTATGCAACAGAATATGTGCTTATTAACACTGATTAACTGACTTGGAAATTGGAGAAAGGTCAGAGCAAATGTGAGAGATAATATTTTCGTGTTTTCCAGACCTTATTGAAGTTAATCTGTATCGATACAGTCTTCAAACTTTGGATTCAGCGCACACACAGCCATACACAGACAAATAAGATAGTCTCCTGATTTCTGAACTCCACTGATATTCTCCTTTGTTTGAAGCTATTTGAAAGATATTTTGATCTTAAGTTAAAAAGAGAAAAAAAGTATAGCTGCCTCCAAAAGGTTGGCAGTTAATTGGTGTCCACTATCTCCTAGGCTGTGTGTGGACCAGTTCATTTTTATTCCTCTCAGTTCAGTTCAGTCTCTCAGTTGTGTCTGACTCTTTCTGACCCCGTGGACTGCAGCATGCCAGGCTTCCCTGTCCATCACCAACTCCCAGAGCTTGCTCAAACTCATGTCCATCGAGTCAGTAATGGCATTTATTCCTCTTAATTCCACCAGACATTAAACACTAGGAAAATACCTTATATTCCTGATGGGGAGACTGAGACAGGGAGTTTGTTATCCAGTTTTCAGACTGTCATGTTTGGATGACCCAAAGTACCATGATACCAGATAAATGTTCTCCAATGTATGGTGGGCTGAAGGCTTCCACGGAGTTTCATTTTGCGTTTCGAAGACTAGCTCATTTTCTTTCCAAGAAACCTTGGACACACCATTGAGAAATGATAAACCTTCTCTATAATTTTGATTTGTCTTCTATTTAAACTCCAACCTCTGTCTTTTATCTTTCGCTTGCTCTAAGAGAAATTATTTTGTTACATGATGGTTGGCCAAGTGGGTCAATTAAATTCTGAATACAGCTGGTGTTGATTATAATTCTGCTAATGAAAATATCTTTGTGCAATCCTCAAGGCAGCTTATAAAAATAAACTGTTTGATGAACCTAGAAGAAAATTTTAAAATGTCCACCCATAAGCATGTTGATGGATTCCATCCTATCAATCAAAACTTAGTTTGTCAAATAATAGTTTGTCAAATGCGAGTAGAGGAAAATATTAGTATAGAAAAGGGCAATTTGAAACAGTGTGCTCATGCCTAGATTGTAGAGCCATTTTTACAGGGTTGGGTTTGGCCTTTTTTTCTGCAGGTAGTGGGAATATAGGCTCCACCCTTTCAATCACTTGCTATCTCCAGGCAGCTACCTGTGTCTGCTCAGGGCAGACAGATTCATGGACCTCACAGCCACTCCCCATTCATGTCCAGGATCTGTGGCCTCAAAACCATCAATCTCCATGCCAGAAGTATAACTCCAGCTGTGAAGGGTATGTCATTGGGGTCACCCACTGTAGGCTCTGTGGTTTTCATTGTTCATTATTGATGTATGAACACACAATTTTAATATTTCTAGTCCCCCAATTTCCTTCTTTTTGAATTCTGAATCTAGGTATGAATAAAAAAGGGCTGCCCTGGTTGCTCAGACAGTAAAGAATCTGCCTGGGTTGGGAAGACACCCCCGCCTGGAGAAGGAAATGGCAAAATACTCCAGTATTCTTGGCCTGGGAAATCCCATCAAGAGCGAAGCCTGGTGGGCTACAGTCCATGGGGTCGCAAAGAGTCAGACATGACTTAATGGCTAAACAACAACAACAACAAACGGTTTACACTAAGTGGTGAAGATTTGTTTAGTCCAGGGCCCCATTAATATTTGGGTATTTCTGAATTTTGAGCCCATCAGTTCTTTAGGATGAGGGCTGCCCTGTGCATTATGGAATGTTTAGCAGCCTTCCTGGCCTTTACCCGCTGGATGTCTCTCCTCATTTGTGATAAGCAAACGTGTCTCTGGGCGTTGCCAAGTACTCCGTGGGAGTACAAAATCACCCCCTGTTGAGAACTGCTGGTTTATTCCCTTGCCTCAGTGTGTGGTGTAGGCTAGTGCATCAGCCTCACCTGTAAGCTTGTTAGAGATGCAGAAATTCAAGACCCACCCCAAACCCACTGAAAAGAAATATGTGTTTTAATAAGATCCTTAGGTGATATCCTATGAGCGTTAATGTGCGGGGAGTGCTGGTGTGGTCTATCATCTTGAACAAAAGTCTGGCCTTATTTATCTCTTAGGCTAAGGTAGCACAATTTCAGGAGTGGAAATGTAATCTCAGTGGAATTCTCATCCTGCAAGTTGATGTATATACTGGCAGGTATATTTAGAACAAGACTCATTGAAATGTTTAAGGAAAATCAAAGGGCACCGACCAACCTAAAAATCTTTCTTTTCTCCCAATAATTATCATGTTGTTTTCTGTTTTGGCTCACTTCGTACTATATGAAAGCAGATTAATGATACTTAGGAAATGTTTGCATCTCCCATGCTAATCCATAAATAACACCGATAATAATAAATACTGAAATTCATTCTAGTGTTTATTATGTACTAAGTGCTCTATCAGGGTCTTTAATCCTCACAACAACTCTGTGAGGTATTAACCTTATTTGACAGATGAAGAAGCTAAGAGAGAAATTAAGTGCCTTTGTCCTGATGTCACATTTCTACAGAGTGAGGGGGTCCATGTTCTTTCCACCCTTTTCTTCTACCTTCCCATCTAAGGAGAGCAAAAACAAGAATGAATATTTTCTCCAGCTTATTATGCCTAAACAGCATCCATGCAGATTCTCAGCCCCAGGAATAACAGGGAAAGAATCGGTTTTTTTTTTTTTTTTTTTTTTTAAAGCTTCTTTTGTTCTATCTGCTTAGGCAGTGTTCTCATTATACCTTGAGAATGTCTGATTGTTGCCAACAGCTTGAGGTGAAGCATCCGCTCACCCTTCCCTCCCCTTGCCCTGAGAGAATTAGCGTCCAGCAACAACAAAGCCACGCGGTACATTGCAAGAAGCATTCTTGGAAAGGACCATTTTGTCTCTTGTTTTTGAGATCTGCCCACTGATTGCTAGGACGAGGTACTATGGACTGATTCTGTAGCTCAAGGGTTTGCTGAGTAGACACAAACAGAGAAAGAAAACTAAATGTGGCATTCACATGATGTAATCGAAAACTAATACTTCAGTAATTCTTTATTTTTCCTTCATTAGAGAAACCCTCTGCTCTTGCTTCTGATCCTTTCTTTGGCTGAACTTCTGCTGTATCACCAGCCTATTTTTTAATTCAACCTATATTCTATCAGATGGTATTCCCAGCTTCCTTTTATCACCATGGTGACACCATATGCTTATGCCTTTATTAAAAATTTATCTTAAATAGATCTTCTAGGAACTAGTCTTTTAGGCAGTGACAGTTTTTCAGTTTCAAATCCACCATAATGTCCAGATGCTGGGAATTTGTGTGCAAATATTATTCCACTATTACTATAAAGGGAAATAAAGCAAAATGTTTAAAATTAGATAGCTACTATTCCTGCTGGATGCTTATGCATGGAAAAAGACATTTTATATGCATTCCATTCTTACTTTCCAAGTGCACTTGGCACACAGTCTTTTTAAAGAAAAACTTTATGTAACCTTGAATGAGCTTATATGATCATCTACATTTGGTTAATTTTTAACTTTAAAAGTTAACTTTCCAGCAATATGTCCTATGAGAAAAATCAGAAATGTTGATGAAGATTAACATGCATATAAACAGCTTAAAATAACTTATATATCCAGTAATGAGAGAAGAAATAATAATATAGTAATTTATACTTTTTATACTATAATATAGTATATTATATACTATATAGTAACTGGTATGGTACAGTATTGTATTATTGCTATACTACAAATTTTTCAACTGTAGTAATGACTGAATAATAGGCATTTCCTAAGAAAGATATTGCAAATAATTTTAGTAATGAGGAAAGGATTATAATCCAGTAATTGAGAATATACTAAATTTATTTATGATACTGCTTCTGTCTTTATAGCCATGTCTATAGCTCTTTAGTTAATTAAACATCTTTAGTTATATGTCTACTTATAAAATTGAAAAAATGCCAGATACTAATAATGGCTATACCTGGTTGGTGAGTTTATGGGTGATTTTTATCTTTTAAAGCTTTTCTCTGTTTTCGATGGCTTTTTTCCATGAACAGAAAATGCTTTTGAAATCAGAAAGAGAAAAGTGAATATTTAAATATGAAATTAAACTAATTTAATTCTACCTGTATTGTAGTAATATGATTAAGAGGTCCTTGGGATTTTGCATATTTTTCTTGTACTTAAAGAGTTTATTGTTACAGAAACTACTCTTAACCTGGTACTTTTGTTTTCAAAGAGGATTTCAAAACAGTTATTCCAAATGAAGGACAGAGACTATTGTCTTCACCACAGATAATGAAAAATGAGTTACAAGGAGATAGGAACAAAATCAGGGGACATTGTCCCCAGTGTGTATAAATTAAATAGCTATTTTTCCAAAAGGTCAAATCTGGAGTTTGCAGATGGGCTTGACAAAGGAAAAGATTGCCTGAATAGTTTTCATTGTAGTTAAACAAAACTATTTAAGCAAAATGTAAAAAGATTATTTTTATAAAGAATATGATTAATGGGTATTTTAGGAGGAAAATACTCAGAGGATGGTGCTGAATACTAAGAAAAAAGCACAGGATTCGATCACAGCAAACATGGGATTCTCGATTTAACTGCCTTTAACAAGACGTGGATAAATAATTTCATCTTTCTTGGCCTCCATTTCTTCACTTATAATATAGAAGCAATCTAAAATCTTAGAGTTGAGAGTGTGCTTTATTCTACTGGTTTACATATCCTTGTGGCAGAGATCAAGTTATGGGAGTTTATATTTCTGAAACTTGGGTCAAGGTCCTGGCTGATCCTCAAGAAGAACCATTGTGTGGGCATCTCTTGTGATGATAGGGATTCTTTGGTGGTCAGTCAGCTTTGTTGTTCTCACCAACTAAATGAAGCCAAGCAACATGGAAAGTAAGCCCAAGCACACAAAATCTCTTCTTGGTTTCCACTGAAACGGTGCTTTTTCGTTTGGAGCACTCTTTCCACATGTGGAAGGAAGTGTTTCATCTTTCATAAAGTGCTTAATGTAAACTTGTGACTAGAAACAGCAAACGGTGATAATAGCTGTTCTGTTTTATGAATCCAAGTGTCTGTTAAATATATCTAACTTATACTTGTGTATGTGAATGTGTGTGTTGAAAAGACATTCAAGTAATCGATAATAGTAGATAATGTATTAGTTTTTTAAAACAGCTTTATTGAAGTATAATTGATATGCAACAAATGGTACATACAATTCGCTGTTCTGGTGTGTGTGTGTGTGTGTGTGTGTGGTGTATGCCCTCACCAAAACCCATAACATCACCCCCAAAAGTTTCCTTGTCTCTTTTTGTAATTTCTCTGCAAACTCATACATGGCATGAAGGATAGGTGAGAATTTTTTTTTAAAGTTTCCATTTTTTATCATTGTGTATATCCAATTCTTCCAGCACTATTGAAAAACTTCCCTTTCTTCCCCTTGCAACTGTTAAAAATAAATTGGCTGAAAATCCCATGGATGGAGGAGCCTGACGGGCTATATAGTCCATGGAGTTGAGCACTTGATAAGAATAATACCTTCAAATTTCTAGAAATTGTGTAGAATTTGTTTTATTTTTTCTTCAGTGTTTGATTGAATTGACCAATAAAATGACTGGTGGTAACTAGGCTTGTCATCATGATCATTTCATAATGTATGATAATATCAAATATCAAAAATATCTACTGTGTTGTATACCAGACATTAATATGATATTGTATGTTATTTATAAATTAGTAAAGAAAGGATTGACCAGTAAAACCATCTATGTGCTTAGTCGCTCAGTCATGCCTGACTCTTTGTGACCCCATGGACTGTAGCCCACCAGGCTCCTCTGTCCATGGGGATTCTCCAGATAAGAATACTAGAGTGGTTGCCATGTCCTTCTCCAGGGGATATTCCCAACCCAACGATCAAGCCCAAGTCTCCCACACTGCAGGCGGATTCTTTACCATCTGAGCCACGAGGGAAGCCCCAAAAGCCATCTATACATAGAGATTTTTTTTGTGGGAAGATTTTAAATTACAAATGAAACTTAATAAATAGTGTTGGATGATCTATATCCTCTTGAGTAAGCTTTAGTAGTGTTATGTCTTTTAAGGAATTTGTCATTTTCATCTAGTTGTCAGATTTATAGGCATAAAGTTTACAACATTGCTTTATTAGCTATTTCAGTTGTATCATGCCATGCATTCATACAACATAGAGTGACCTCTTGCACTATAGGGTGGAGAACTCACAAACTCAATAGTTAAGTATTCTTTATATCAAACCTTCTCTGCTCAAATCATCATGTGTTTTATGTTGCCTGATGAGATTCTGACTGATACATTACTTAAGAGAACAAATTTGTACTCAGCGTACAATAAACTGCACATATTTAAACTGTACAATTTGCTGTTTGATACGTGTGTATACCTATAATATACTATCAGGATAATCAAGGTATATGTTACTCCAGATGTTTCTTTATGTCAGATATTATTTTGGTACCTTGGGATCAATTTATGGAATTCATAGTCACTTTCATGTATAGTTAAATCACTGCTGGTCATCCTGGTTTAGGAATGGTTTCTGGAATTATTTCTGCTGACAACTACTCTCACTAGCATCTGGATAGGAAGGATCAGGGCCAAATGAACATATCCTGGGGTGCTGAGCATGGACTATGTGGCTAATGGAGAAGAAATAAGGTTTATGTTAAATATTTAGATTTAGGACTTTGGCTGTTCATTCACATGAACAAGGCTTGAGAGAGTTTTTCCAAGTTATCAAAACTTTTATTTCAATTTGCTCATAATGCATCAAGAAGCTAAAAATCATTCAAAAACTATCAATAGTGAAAGAAAATAAATTTTGGTTAACTTTACTCAAGGAGAGACTGAATTAGTTATCTAGCATCTTTGCAAAAGGGACAATCAAAGAGGTTGAAGCTAAAAATGTAGGCATAACTTATTGTAGAGGTGGGTCTGTCATTTTTATGAATAGAAATGTTTGCTCTCCTTTGGTTTATAATGTTTGTGGTATGTCAGTTCTTCTATGTTGAAATCTGTAGCCATTTATTTTTATCCCAAATAAATATTCAATTTTATATCCATAATTTGGTTTTTTTTCTTATAGTGGGATCCCCCGAAAATGCTTGGAGTCCCACAACCTGGATTTGCCCATGTTTCCAGCATAGTTTTTCCTTAAACATGTGAAAATATACATAAAACTCTGACTCTCACCAGAAAGTAGGAAAAGACAAGTCCCTCCTCTGTAATGTCCTCCAATGCCTTCTGTTCACAAAGCTAATGATCATGCTTGCTGCTAAGGAAAAATATTTAAAGCTCCATTCTCAGAGAGTGGGCAAAGAAGAGTGGGTTTGAAACTGTGACAGTCAATAAATTGCCCAGTGTATGGAGATTTTTATGGCAACAGAGACTCTTTAGGAATTTTGAAAATATTGATGATGATGATGACAACAATAGCAGTGATTGATGGAGGTGGTAGTGATAATTAATGGCTGTTTCATTTATTCTTATAGACTGAACTAAATCCGCTAACTACTTTTCCAGATTTTTCCAGCATATCAGTATTTCTTTTTCATTCTCAAATTTGCACCACCTATGGTTTAAGCTTCATCTTGATCTCTCCTACTAAAGAATGAGAACACTTGGCCAGCATTTATCATCTATTTCTTTAGGTGGTCAGTGTCTGTGATTTTATTTTATCAACCCTAAATCAGAGAACACAGTTTTTCTAGTTTATACATTTCTAATATTATACAACATGGTGTTTAATGCCTTATACAAGTATCCAGCTAATTTGTATTTATTTTTATACTTAAGTAATTGCTTTTATTGTAAAAAAAAAAAAAAAGGAAAATTGAGTGTATATTTTGAGTAAATAAATTTCACATACAAATTATATGAAAATTGTACCGGAAAATTAAGGACAGTTTAGAAATGCTCTTGTGTAATATGCCTTAAGAATGATTCAACGTAGCATAAAGAAAATCATAACTATTCTTTTATTATATTTTATTTACTTCTGTGGCAAACGTGTTGGTTTTCAGATATATATATTTTGCTTTTAGTCTTCATGTGTATCTTCCTAGTTTGAATTGATACCTTTCCTTCCTTTCTTACTTTGTCATTTTTTTCAGTTAGGTTGCTCAAGACAAAGAGCTCTTTGATAATGGGTGGGACAAAGGGTTAAAGAATGGTTTAGAACTAATTCAAGCAAGAACAATCCGATCCCACTTGGAGAAGGACAGAGACACTGAATCAGATGGGGCCGGGGAGCCTGGGGAGGAAATTGTGAGTACTTGCTCTTGATTGAGTATCATTATCCTCCTGTGGTCTAGGAAGACGATTGTTATAATTAGCAACAAATGTCATGGGCAACTATTATTTACCTTTCCCTGTAACAACTGATAGTTTATCTTTTTCAGTGCTTTCTTCTGCCTACCCACCATGCCATTCTCCCTACCCTTTCATAGCAATCAAATGCAGAATATTATATATTTGTCTTATAGTGTTGGATCTCAATGTATACTAACAGTAATAATGTGACTATTAATTGAATGAAAAAGCCATTCAATAACCAGTCACTCCACTTTGGGTCTCTCTTAAAATTTCTACAGGGGGAAATTAGAAACCACAAGATCACATAGTAAGCATGCCGGAGACACCTTAGAGATATTTTAGGACTATTTTTTATTAATCCTTTTTCTAAGTGTAGTATTACACTTAGAAAGGAATATTATTTACTGTATTGCATAGTGTTGTTTAAGTGAATTTTAATATTCTTTAGATTTTATTTATAGTGTACTTTTTAATTTCATTTGAATTTATTGCAGTAATTCGGTAGAAGTACATGTAACTCAAGTTGAGTTTTAAAAATAGAATGTAAACACAATCCTTTATGAGACATCATAGAATTAATTGTGAAGAGTATTTAGTATCTACCTGTACTAGTTATATGTTACATGATAATCAGAGTTGTTGAGCTGCCTTTAAATGAAAGTAGCTCAAGTCCTCTTTTTTTGGAATTTGCACTAAATCTATATAAATAGGCCTCTTTGCAGATTTTAAATAACATAGGATATCATATTAAGAATAGTAATTAAGTGAAAAAAGTCATTGAAAGACATAACTGATAAATCATCTGGCAAAGATGAATATTCCTAAAACTGAGGAGAGTTGAGAATAATATAATGATATGTTTTTATCATTATCATATGTGTAGCGGCTGCTCTGACATTTCTATGTCTTTTACTACCACAATTTTAGAATGAATGGTCAGCATTTCTCATCTACATGTCTACTCTGTATCCTTATGACTTGAATTAATTCTGTGTCTTCCCTGAGACTCTTCTAGAATACCATTCATACGTTCTTTTAAGCACATATGATGGCCTTTGCTTAGTGTTCATTCTCTGTACCATCTCTGTAGATGTTCATGTTTTAGATCACAGTCAGTTTTCCTGAAACAGTGTCTTTTGTGGCTTCGATTCTGGTGTCTTCTGCCATCTGGACTGCTACTTACTTCACTGTTTTTGTCCACTTTCCTAAATGTGCTTATTTTGCTCATTTCTAGAACATCTACTCTTTTCCTCCTTCTTTGGGAAATACCTATTTTCTTAAGTCTCATTTCTCTGAGGACAAAACTTTGAAAACTAATGTTTTTCCATCTCTAGACTTTTTTTCTTGAATATCCTAGGGTCAAGGAAAATGAGAACTCACAAGATTAAGTAATTTTTTTTTTGTTAAGATCATAAAACTATCTAGTTAGAGACCTAGAACTATGGAATTAATTTGAAAGATGGATCATCTGTTAGTAAAACCAAAACAAAACTGAAGTTTGATTTTTTAGTTTTTGCTCTCTTTTGAAAGACAGTTTTTTATTGTTAATATTTATTTTAATTTTTTTTACTCTTTGTTTATTTGTAAAGGTGGTTCTTGGGTTGTTGCATAGCTTTTTGCTAAAGGTTAATAACATATGTACTATATCCAACAGTCTTCAAGTAATTAATTTAGGTGCTAAGCAAAAGGTATATAGTTTTTGAGATGATGGGAAAATTCAGTTGCTGTTTATACTCAAAGTTATATTAATGGCACTGGAGCAAGTCCATTATTTTAACACCACTTGCCAATTTTGCTGACAGTGATTACAGTAAAATATAATAAATTTTATTTTTAAAGGGCTTTTAAGCTGTATAATTAGAGTGCCTGTATCTCAAATGACATTCAAGGTGTCCTTTCCTTTGTATGTGGTTGATAATTTCACTTTCTCAGACTTGTATTTGCATAAGGTTCATTCTACTGAGGAGAAGGAAATGGCAACTCACTCTGGTATTCTTGCTTGGAGAATTCCATGGACAGAGGAGCCTGGTGGGCTACAGTCCATGGGGTTGCAAAGAGTTGGACATGACTCAAGTGACTTAGCACGCATTCTACTGACTACTGGGATCACAAAGGCCAAATTTACTGCTTGTGTTCAAGTTATCATAGGACTACCCAAAAAAGTCTTGAGTTTTTAAAACCATGTTGTTCTTGTATAAGCGTAGGATTTAACACAAACAAGCAATGAGGAAAATGTAGAAAATTTCTGTGTCAAAGTCCTAAACTAGAGCACAAATCAAATTTTTGTGTGCTAGATAAAATGTGATAGAAGGCAATGCACCTGGTTTTTTATATATGATTGTGGAATTAGTCTCATCTTAAAATCATACCTGGCTATTCTTGTTACCATAAAAAAAGCAAAGAATATTTTGCTGCCTAAAGCTTGGTTTTGTTAATGAAAATATTATCTATGCCACTTCTTAGCTGTTAGAAGGCATCAATTACCTAAAGAGACCCCACAGTTGCTTCTTAGAAGTTCAAGCATATTTGGTTAAACAGGTTAATTTTCTCTCCCAATTTAATTCTGTTCATATGCATTTGCTTTTTATTCTCTACAAATTTCTGTCTTTTCTAAAATGTTTCTATAATGATTGTTTAGCAAATTTTTAATTTGAAGGACAATTTCACCCCAATTTTTTTTCTCTTGTTACCTCATCTTCTGAATTGAAAATATCTACATATCTTCATATGGCATTCAACATACTTGAAAACTGTATTTGACAGTCAAGAAAATGTTATACCAAATGATTGATGGAATTAAGAAATACAATCTTAAAATGATAGAGCATATGTAACTATAGACAAAACCACTACACGTTATTCAATGTTTGTTATAAAAACATTGAAATAGAAAATTGATGCTGCTATCAACACTTAAAACTATGGCTATATTGGAAATTTGAGAATTGAAGTGTAAGGAATTTGTTTGAATATTTTTATTTGAGCTATTCCTATTAAACTTTTTTGAAATCTTCTATTCACAGTATTCCTATTCAAACTGTGAGTAAATTGGAGTACTTGAGTTACCAAATATTGCAAGACTTTTAAAAAATTAGTATATTCATATCTTTGTTAAATTCATCCTACTGTGTTCTATTGACTGCCAAAACGTTTAGTAAGATTATGACAAATCTATTGAGGAACATTTCAAAATGTATGTAATAGTTGAAGAAAATTATTTCTGCATGATATAGTGCAAAATAATTAAGATATTAAAAATAAATACTTTCACAAATGATTCAAATTCTATAACAAATGATTTAGGAAGTCCCATAACATGAGACTAATTTATATATGTACTAACATTTTTGAATTTAGTTCCAACTCACAATTAGACTTTTCACAAATAGTTTTAGATAGATCAACAGTAGCAGCAACCCCTCCTTTCTCTCAAAACTCTCAACACCTTAAGAGAAATCAATTTAATTTAATTTTAATTTATTTTATTTATCCTTTTTTATCCCAAAAGGATATTTGGGAATGATGCTCACATCATTAATTCTGTTCTAAGCTAATAATAATACATAAGTCTATTTTGGGGCTTCTCTGGTAGCTCAGCTGGTAAAGAATCCACCTGCAATTCAGGAGACCCTGGTTCAATTCCTGGGTTGGTAAGATCCCTTGAGAAGTGATGGGCTCCCCACTCTAGTATTCTTGGGCTTCCCTGGTGGCTCAGACAGTGAATAATCTCCCTGCAATGCGGGACACCTTGGTTTGATCCTTGGGATGGGAAGATTGCCTGGAGGAGGGCATAGCAACCCACTGCAGTATTTTTGCCTGGAGAATCCCCATGGACAGAGGAGCCTGGCGGGCTGCAGTTCATGGGATTGCAGAGTCAGACATGACTGAGCAACTAAGCACATGGTTTATTTATTTTCTCCTCCTCCAAATGTTAGACTGATTATATGGTTAAATATGGTTTAGTCATCTGATTAAAAATGTGCACCAGCTTTGTTTTCTTTTTTTTTTCAATAAAACAGATATTCAATCCTGTATTTTTCCTGAAGAGAAAACAGGTTTTGACAAGTCCATTATACTACTGTAGATTTAAAGGGGACTTTAAACACAACAAGAAAATAAAACATAACACTCAGAATAAATTAAAAATAATTTAAACTTTAAAAGTTAAAGGCAAACAATGATAAGGTTATTAAATAAGTGTTCTAGAAATCTCTACACTGCTTTAAGTATTAATCGACCAAAAGTCAGCACTAAACTTTTCAACAATTGACTGAAAAATTGTAACCTGAAAAATTCCATAGTTCAGAGAGTTCATGCGTTTAAAAATAGACCAATTGTTTAAGAGGTACAATTATTTTGTATACTAATCCTGGAAAGAAATTTCTTGCAAGGTTTCTCATTGAGAGGATAATATAAGCAACATCCTTCATGAGATTCCTAGAGAAGAGTTCAGAAGTTTTATTTTTTTAAGAATTATATAATAAATATTAAATATTTATTTTAATATATTTAATTAATCTAAGTTAATATATAAATATGATAATCAACCATGTAAATATATTAAATATATGTAATATTTTCTTAGAGTATTATAACAAAGCAGAGAGATAACCTTATTTTCTATAAAAGTGCATAGTGTAAGTACTATGAACCAGCAGTGGCCTTAGTAGCCACCTAACCATGCTGTTTGTTGCCAGGCAGAGGGTTTAGATGTACCCCTCCAAAACAAAAGTCAACAATTTGGCAAGTTATCCATGTGCGTGCGTACGTGCTCAGTCATTCAGTAGTGTCCGATGCTTTGTGACCCCATGGACTGCAGCCTGCCAGGCCCCTCTGTCCACGAAATTTTCCAGGCAAGAATACTGGGATGGGTTGCCGGTTCCTTCTCCAGTGGATCTTTGTGGCCCAGGGCTGGAACCCACATCTCCTGTGGCTCCTGCGTTGGCAGGCGGATTCTTTACTGCTGAGCCACCTGGGAATCCCAAGCTATCCATTCAACTGCCTCATAATTTATGACCTTATGTGGTAAGTTTGCTCATTTAGTTCTCCAGGTATGTATTTTGCAATCGGTGCTCTACAGAACAGCCTGCTATTCAAGATTAACTACTCTAAGGGTACTTTCCTGATACTTAAAAAAAAAAAAATAGGACCAAGGAGTAGGTGTGATGCTGGGAAAGACTGAAGGCAGAAGGAGGTTGACAGAGGATGAGATGGTTGGATGGCATCACTGATTCAATGGATATTAACTTGGGCAAACTCCGGGAGATATTGAGGGACCTGGATGCTTAGCATGCTGCAGTCCATGGGGTTGCAGAGTCGGACACGACCTAGCAACTGAACAACAACCACTTTCATTTTCAGGCTAACTCTTTTCAGCCATCTATTCTTTCATTCTTGCCCGGGTAATCCCATGGGCTGAGGCGCCTAGAAGGCTATAGTCCATGGGGTTGCAAAGAGTTGGACATGACTGAGCATACATGCGCAACCCTCTGCTGCAGAACTTTGGGGAACTTTTGGTCCCTTCATCTGCATGTGCAAAATTACATCCCTAGGAATGTCTTACATCTTCTCAGAGAAAGAGAGAGCCTTACTATGCACCCTCCATACTGTTGGGCAGGCACACAACTCTTCTAAAGTGAAAGGGAAAGTCTCTCAGTAGTGTCCAACTCTTTGCGACCCCATGGACTATATAGTCCATGGAATTCTCCAGGCCAGAATACTGGAGTGGGTAGCCTTTGCCTTCTCCAGCGGATCTTCACGATCCAGGAATCGAACCAGGGTCTCCTGCATTGCAGGTGGATTCTTCACCAACTGAGCTATCAGGGAAGCCCAACTCTTCTAAAAGGCCATCCCAATTTAGGCATAAGATTCCAAGCTAAGACAAAGCATGGGACACCTGTGCCTCAGGTCCATGTTAAGGAATACCACCTTAAGGACCCTGCTGCACCAATTTTATGAAAAACTCACTTGAACGAAAGTATATTTGTAAACACACACACATCTGTAAGAGTATGTGGTCCAGCTGAGAACTGCATTAATTGGCTTCTTTATTGCTGTTGTCCTCTCATATAATTGCTTTTATTGAGTTACTTCTTTAGTGCAATGCCCCAGCCTACAGTGAGTAATTTTATAAGGAAACAGTCTTATGAAACATAATGCTACATCTGGTGTAAGAATGTTGGGTTTGTTTCGTTACCCAGTGCCATCTTTATGAGGACCCATGGGAGAAGAGTTTCTTGGATTTCAAAACTAGGAATGCCTGCCCTGGGCCACGTGTCCCTCCTCATCCATGTTGTTAATAAGGTACCCGACGGGGCCACTTCTGACTCCTGAACTTCCTGGCTCTGTCCCCCAAGACCTGCCCTGGCGCTGGATTCTAGAAAAGCTGGGGTCAACATATGGCCTCCGTCTAGTGAAGGTCTAGATCCACAGGAAGCTTATGTATTCATTTCAGTCCTGGTATCCACTAATTTCTTCTAGTATTGTTTTCTCTTGGTTTCATTTCTTTATCCTCTTAGTTGAGATTTTATCTTTTCTTAATATATAGATTTTGAAAGCTACCTTAAATTTACAGAAATGAGGGTGAGAGTTTGGAGACCAGTTAAGGCCTTAACCTTTCATTCTTCTGTGTCTTTCGAGTCCAGCGATTCCTGTGTTCTTTAAGCTGACCCCTTGTGTAGTCAGACTGCACTCCAGATTTGCTCACTGTTCCCTCTACAGGGTTTTTCTCTATTGATAAACTGATATTATACCACCTTCCCCATGGAGGACATGAAACATGGTTGGTGTGGCATGCTGCTTGTGCTATGTTCTTTAAGCATATAAATTTTCATATAAAGTTTAATCCTTCTTGGAAGAATTGAATTTGGTGAGCTCAATGTTTTTGATGACTCATATTGTCACTCAGTTTCTTGGGTGATTTAATAAAAGATCTGAACTCTTCTCTGAAATGAAGGCGCTCAATTAAAAAAAGAAATGGTTACATAATTATCTTGATAGGAGTTGATGGTAAAGCAGAAATTCTGAGAAATGCTACTAAATATTGTCAGTAAACTCATTCCTCCATCGTCTGAAAATACTTCTTGAATGGCACAGCAGACATTCAGTATATCCTGTGATTCACTTTACCATTCACATTTTTTGAATAACTAAGAGGAATGTAGGAAAATCATTTTAATTATGTTATCATTCATTCACTTGTCCACTTATTCCTTTATCAGTAACTACTCTGTACCCTACACTATTCTCAGTATTGAAGATACAGTGAAGAAAATTAAAAATCCCTGCCCTTGTGGAACTTATATTCTGTTAATAGCCAGGGGACACAGATAATAAACACACTAATAAATTCATAGACAACCAAATGAGATAATCTCAGATGGTTTTGGATACTGTGAAGAAAAAGCAGTGGCTAAGTGTGGTGATGACTTTAGTTAGAGGAATTAGGACAGGACAATGACCTTTGATAGGAGACCCAAACATTGAGAGGGAATCAGCCACACAAAGATCAGGGAAAGAATCCTCCAAGCAAAGAGAACAGCTAGTGCAAAGGATCTGAGATGAGAACAGGGCTGCATGCTCAGGTTCCCGGGAGAAGGCTGACGTGCTTTGAACTGAATGTGGTAGACCTGGAAGATGGGCAGGCAGGGAATGGGTCGCTTGGATTGTTAACTATTCATGTTTAGTTGTCCTGTCTTAGTCTCAGTTTCCAGAAGCAAATGGGGAGGATGAAAGCTCTTTCGTAGCCTTGTTTGTGAAGCAAAATGCATGTTAATCACTGGTAAATGCTCAGGAGAATGTCTGGCACTTAGTAAGAACTATATGTGTTGTCTACTATTCTTACGCATGTATGCACGGTACAGTTTTCCTTTAACTAACAGTTTATTGTCCTGATGGACTTTTAAGGCAAGTATAAGTCTTAGTAATCATGTCTAGTCTTGATGTTTTACAGATGATACTTTAGCTCAGAGAGGTCAAATGGCCACACAAACTCCCACAACTAGTGAGTAAATGTTTAGACGAGAATCTTGGTCTCTTGACTTTCAAGCTTTCTCTGTTAGATTGTGTTGGCCTTTAGTTATCAACCTAATGGCAATGAATTATTTTCCTTAGTATTTGCCTTATAGGATTATATTTAGAAATGTACAATTGAACCTGACTTTCTTTGTATAGAGATCAAGATAGTTTCCATGTTGTTGGTGAATTTATAAGTTAGTGACTTACTGATAATGTAGCTTTATCATGTACACTTTTTGAGTAAGATGGATCTCGGAAAGTAGTTTCATTTCATTCGTTCATCTCAGCAACTCCTCTGTGCTTGTATCCAATACAAAGTGCCTGCCCTCATGCAATCTGTACTTATAGAAGCAAATAATAAACACACGAATAAACTAATACATGACTAAAAAGGCAATTTCAGAGAAGTCCCCAAGATACTTGAAAATGAGGAAATCAAGTAGTCAGTGATTTGTTATTATGATAGATAAGAATGTTGTCATGGAAATTGGAAAACCTAATCACACTTTAAACCCATTTAAAAAAATATTTTTTTGAGCACTGCTTACCAGTAAACACATTAATGGTTTATGTAAATTCAAACACAGTTATGTACATGGTGTTATTGAATAATGGCATTTAAATTAATATGTAGTATAGTCTTTGTTAAAGCATCAATTTATAGGGCTACATTTATCTTACCCAAATGCATGATTTGGTGGCTTGGAATAATTTTAAATTTTAACTTGTCTCTTTTTACAACTTTGTTTTCCTAGGCATAGGAAAATTAGTTTTGGGGACATTTTTTCCCCCTTTGTTTGCCTTTTTATAGGAGATCCATTACCTGGGAAAGGTTTTGTTCTGAAAGTTCATTTGTAAACCATTTTGAACTCATTTGTCATAGAAGCAGGCTTAACATGGTGGTTAGTTTCAAATGCCAGTTCACAGAAATTTATTCCCCATTTTTGAGGCTGAGTGGAGTTATGATGCTTCCGTGAGTTCTGACCCAGTTTGGTTTGGAAGTAAACAGGGGAGAGGCGTACTTTTCTAGTTCTCTGAGCTTGGAACTGGACCTAGTCCATCCCTTAAAACTGAGAAGCTCTCCCCTTTGCACCTTACTCACTTCCTTCCTGCACTCCTGCCTCCTATGGCACCCTTCTCTTTAGGCTCTTATAAAATTAAAAGGATTTTTCCCAGTAAGAATACGTGCTCCTTACTCTGTTTTCCGTTTCATTTGGAGTAATACAAAATGGATAATTGGGTACACAAAATGAATATTTGAATTTCAAAATACCAAGCATATATTTCAGACTGTTGAAATGATTTCTTTAAACGTTTGTTCAGACACCTGTTTTTAGGAGCCAAGAACTTATATTTTCAATGTCACCACCCTTTGCTCTCTAACAGCACTCCCCATTCAGTTAGAGCTGCAGTTTACTCATCCTCAGATGTTCACAGAATGTCCTTGTTTCTTGCTTTGAGATGGTGTATTTGTTGTTGTTTAGTCGCTAGGTTGCATTTGACTAGCACTTGCATCGCCGTGAACTGTGGCCTGCCAGGCTCTGTGTCCATGGAATTTCCCAGCAAGAATATTGTTGTGGGTTGCCATTTTCTTGGGGATCCTCCTGACCCAGGGGATTGAACTCGCATCTCCTACATTGCAGGTGGATTCTTTATTGCTGAGCCACTGTGGAAGCCATGAAATGGTATATAGGATTTGAAAATTTATGAGATTTCACTGAAGGCAAGCTTAGTCCTGTAAGGAAAGGCTGAAAAATTATAGCAGTATTATTCGATTAGTTTGGGTCCTCCCTGCTGTTGGCATCTGCTTTGTGTGCCCTTTGCTGTCAATTTAAGAGAAATAGACTACATGGAATCCTAGCCTAAGCAGCAACCAAACGGAAGTGGTGAGTGTTTCCCGCTCGACTCTAAAGACAGTGCATAGGTCTGTTGCCCGCCAAAAATAGATGTAGCTTATAGTATGTTCAGCTCCATGGCTCATATTTTTTCATTTCCTCTTCCTAGATGAATAAATCGGGAGGAAAGAAAAAATATACCCCCATAAAAAGTACATTTTCCCCTCTATGTTCAATTATCGAGGGACATCTATAAACACAGGCATAGAGCCCAGAGGAAAGGAGATATTTTCGAAATGTTGTCTGAGAGTCACTTTAGCTTCCAAATAAAAATTGTTTGAAAATACATTTAGGACATCTAAGCAGAAATATTGACATATGGTATGTGATATTTGGCTGAGTTCGTGGATGATATATGGGCCTGCCTGAAGGAGCTTTGCTGGTAATTGTATAACCTAGGAAGAGACTGATTGTCAGAAACACAGACATTCAAGGATCTGTGGAAACTTAATGGTCATGTAGGAGAATTTATTTGGTGATTGAAGGAGTGTAACTTATACAGAATAGAAATAAAATTAATAAGACTTTTTAGAAATAGCTGAACTATTCAGTTTCTGTTTTTGCAAATTCCAAAAGATGCTATTTGCTAGGTCTTCAGGAACCACAGCAAAAATGTGCCATTTGTTGATACCTACTGTTGAATTCTGCCTCCAGGCTGTTTAGGGTATGGCACTTATTTGTCCATTACAGTTTTGCCTCTAAAGCACAAGTCATATATGCTTGTAGCATATTTAAAGTTATATGACCAATAGATTAATGAGAGACAGCAAGGATTGCAATAGTTCATGTTCAAACCTGTGTGTACTTGAGAAGTTAAGTTTCAAAGAGATCATATAGTTTATTGGAATGTACATTTAGTTAAACTTAGGAAACTTGGTTTCTACTTTTGCCGTGGAGTTTTATGAGTTTAGATAAGTGACATAATCATTCTTGGATTTATGTATCTCTAAAATATTACATATGTATCTCTCTAAAAAAGAAATATATATATATATAAATATATGTCTCTAAAATATTAAAAAGCAGAGACATTACTTTGCCAACAAAGGTCCGTCTAGTCAAAGCTTTGGTTTTTCCAGTAGTCATGTATGGATGTCAGAGTTGAACTATAAAGAAAACTGAGCGCTGAAGAATTGATGCTTTTGAACTGTGGTGTTGGAGAAGACTCTTGAGAGTCCCTTGGACAGCAAGGAGATCCAACTGGTCCATTGTATAGGAAATCAGTCCTGAATATTCATTGGAAGGACTGATGCTAAAGCTGAAACTCCGATATTTTGGCCACCTCATGTGAAGAGAGCTGACTCATTTGAAAAGACCCTGATGCTGGCAGTGATTGAAGGTGGCAGGAAAAAGGGATGACAGAGGATGAGATGGTTGGATGGCATCACCGACTCAATGGACATGAGTTTGTGTAAGCTCTGGGAGTTGGTGAAGGACAGGGAGGCCTGGTGTGCTGCAGTCCATGGGATCACAAAGAGATATGAATGAGCAACTGAACTGAACTGAACTGAAAATGGGAGGAGAGTCTAGTTGATTTCCAAGGTTTCTTCCTTTCCTGACTATCAAAAGAATCCCACTGGGATTAAAAAACCTGGAATAAAAAAGCCCATTTTCCATGCCAAGAGTAATGGCTGAAATATCTATGAAATTATATAAAAAGTATATAAATCAATGATCTTTTTTTTTCAGTTTTATGGAAATATAATTAGCAAATAAAATTTCAAGATATTTAAAATGTACATGATGATTTAAATAGCTATACATTATGAAAGGATTTCCCCTATGAAGTTAGTTAACACATTTATCACCTCACCTATTTACCACTTAAAAATCTTTTTTGGTGAGAGCATTTGTTTTACACTCTTTTGACAAATGTCAATAATACATTACAAACCATCATCACTATGTTATACATTAGATCCTCAGACCTTATTCATCTTAGAGGTTAAAGTTTGTACCCTTTTTCTAAATTCTTTCTTTTGTCATTGATATTTTAGCATTTAGTTTTATGCAATCTGAGACATATTCTTATATTTATGGTTTTGAATTCAGGACAAAAGATGTCCCCCTCCTGTTGTAAACACTTTAGCAATAGGTCCTTGAGGAACCATCTTTATCTAGCAGCTCCATAACCACCTGTATCATTGTCCAAAAACAAGATGATTTACACAGGTAAGGAAAATAAAGAGAGCTTAGTGAACTTAAGCAGTTATTGGAAGTTGTACTAGAGTAAAGGATAACTGAAAAGGAATAGCAAAACCTGTTGGAGACAGGCAGGAACAGGGAGTGATGAACACATCTAGGTCCAGGGCAAAGGAAGAGAGTGGACATTGCAGTCTCTAGAGAGACTTGTATATAGCTGCAGCTGAAGGCGAGGGCCTCTGACCAGGGCTCTGGTCTTCAGTGAAGAGACTCGGCCACTTCCAAGCAGAAAAGGAGTCAGAGGAAAGAATCAATCCACTAAACTCTTTCTCCTCTGACTCTCCAGTCTTTTGCTAGTGTCTACTGTTGGCCAAACTCCAGGAGAAATCAGAGGCCAGGAGAGCCAGATGGATGCAGTCTGGTCTGGTCAGCCTCCAAAGGTTCATAACATGAAAGAAAAGGATCAAGGGTGGCTCTAGAGGTGCAAAATAAGAATATCAGATAACCCATCATTTCTACATGAAATGTTTTCTTTATCCTGTAAATGTAGTTATACTTGATTTTGATAGACCTTTAGAATGACCCTTGTCATGATTAACTTTAATGGGAAAAGTCAATTTCTGATTTGGCTTTGATTTGGGTGTTTGTCGCTATATTGCTGTTATGATAATATTATTATTGGGACCCCAACTGACTGTATTGCTGATTTACTTACTTATACCCTTTGAAGAGATAGGTATGTGACCAGACTTAGGAAGGAAGGGACTAGAAACATATCACGATGTGTTTTTATATATTGCTGGATTCAGTTCAGGTGATATGCACATTCCTTTGTGAATGAGTATACTTTCTGTTTCAGCAAACTGTAAGTCTTGTATCTCTTCATTATTTCTCTTTGCAAGTGGATATATATATAATGATACCCGTACTATATTTTACGTGTTCTTATAGGTCATTGCTCTGCTTCTGTTAGGACCTGAGATTTAAACCCTTGAAAAAAAAGAAATCTATTGTAGAGTTTGGATTATATTGTAGTATCTGAATTGATGGGATAATAAAATGACTAATGATGATTACTTATTTGAACTTACAAAATTTTATATATGCATATGAAGACAGATATTCACATATAATTTTATTCTCAGCACCTTGTGGTATTCTGAGAGCTTTGGTTTAAATTATATATAAAAGAAATTATTTTATTATGACAGTTAAACAACTGTGGTTGTTATAATTATGTATGGGGATACAGAATCCATTAGTCCAGTGGCCATAAAATCACATGTCCTCATCCCTTTGAGAAGAGAATAATAGCATTTCTGTGACTCTTTTTCTCACTCATTTAATTTATATTTTGTGTATATTTTTAAAATATCACAATATATAGAATAGCAATGAATATATAATATTTTTGCATTACACAATTTGAGTCATTGACAATGTGTTGAAAAATGAAAATAATTTGAAAATTCTTTTGGAAACAGAAAATTATCAAAATTTGCTGCATAAAATGTTACTTAATTTGGGAGTAGTGTAGTTTAGAAAGTAGTTTGTTAGTTGCTCAGTCATGTCTGACTCTTTGCTATCCCAGGCTCCTCTGTCCATGGAATTATTCAGGCAAGAATACTGGAGTGGGTAGCCATTCTCTTCTCCAGGGGATCTTCCAAACCCATGGATCAAACCCGGGTCTCCTGCATTGCAGGCAAATTCTGTACCATGTGAGCCACCCGTGAAGCCCAATTTACCCCCAAATTATTTATGAAGTCATTTCAACTGAAGAGAGGGAAATTGTTCAAAATATTGTACAAAATATTGTTTTGAAATATTGTTCAAAATATTCATGTTTACATGAGTTTGCATAGAGCCTCAGAGATGGAAATATTTTTGAAGTTGGACGGAAGAGCAAGAGATCTGATTGTACAGGGTTATTAACCTTGGATGTAAGAGAGCAAGTTTGCTGCCCTCAGTGGATTCCTACCTGGCTTTTTAAATCACCTCCTTCTCTTCACCTTTACTCCCTAAATCACCTCTTCTTTTCCCATAGTACAGATACAGATCACCTGTTAACATACTATACAGTGTACTTGGATTCATGTTTATTGCAGATTATCTATCTTCCCCAGCTAGAATATAAGTTCCATGAGGACAAATGTCTGCCTGCTTTGTTTACTGATGTAAACCAAGCACCTATAAGTGTGCTTTAGTCAAGTGGGAATTAAGAAAGTGTTTGTTACATGACCAATGGCAGAGTACTTTGGGCTTCCCTGGTGACTCAGATGGTAAAGAATCCACCTGCAATGAGGGAGACCTGGGTTCGATCCCAGGGTTGGGAAGATCCCCTGGAGGAGGGCATGGCAACTACTCCAGTATTCTTGCCTGGAGAATCCCCATAGACAGAGGAGCCTACAGTCCATGGGGTTGCAAAGAGTTGGACATGACTAAGTGACTAAGTACAAGATAGCACAGCAGAGTACTTTAGTGACTGAACAACAATAGTAGTTTCAGAATTTAGTGGTTTTTATTAGCTATTGTAACTAAACTGTTCTGCAGTTAATGATGCAAGGTTAAGGCACTTTTGTTTTCTTTATCAGCATAAACATGAAGTACATTTGGAGATAAAGTTCTAGACACAATATGCTAGCTAGACGCTCAATATGCCAGCAAATATGGAAAACTCAGCAGTGGCCACAGGACTGGAAAAGGTCAGTTTTCATTCCAGTCCCAAAGAAAGGCAATACCAAAGAATGCTCAAACTACTGCACAATTGCACTTATCTCACATGCTAGTAAAGTAATGCTTAAAATTCTCCAAGCCAGGCTTCAGCAATACGTGAACCGTGAACTTCCAGCTGTTCAAGCTGGTTTTAGAAAAGGCAGAGGAACAAGAGATCAAATTGCCAACATCCATTGGATCATCAAAAAAGCAAGAGAGTTTCAGAAAAACATCTACCTATGCTTTATTGATCATGCCAAAGCCTTTGACTGTGTGGATCACAATAAACTGTGGAAAATTCTGAAAGAGATGGGCATACCAGACCACCTGACCTGCCTCTTGAGAAACCTGTATGCAGGTCAGGAAGCAACAGTTAGAAATGGACATGGAACAACAGACTGGTTCCAAATAGGAAAAGGAGTACGTCAAGGCTATATATTGTCACCCTACTTATTTAACTTATATGCAGAGTACATCATGAGAAACTCTGGGTGGAGGAAGCACAAGCTGAAATCAAAATTGCTGGGAGAAATATCAATAACCTCACATATGCAGATGACACCACCCTTATGGCAGAAAGTGAAGAAGAACTAAAGAGCCTCTTGATGAAAGTGAAAGAGGAAAGTGAAGAAGTTGGCTTAAAGCTCAACATTCAGAAAACTAAGATCATGGCATCCAGTCCCATCACTTCTTGGGAAATAAATGGGGAAACAGTGGAAACAGTGGCTGACTTTATTTTTCTGGGCTCCAAAATCACTGCAGATGGTGATTGCAGCCATGAAATTAAAAGACCCTTACTCCTTGGAAGGAAAGTTATGACCAACCTAGACAGCATATTAAAAAGCAGAGACATTACTTTGCCAACAAGGGTCCGTCTAGTCAAGGCTATGGTTTTTCCAGTGGTCATGTATGGATGTGAGAGTTGGATTTTAAAGAAAGCTGAGTGCCGAAGAATTGATGCTTTTGAACTGTGGTGTTGGAGAAGACTCTTGAGAGTCCCTTGGACTGAAAGGAGATCCAACCAGTCCGTCCTAAAGGAGATCAGTCCTGGGTGTTCATTGGAAGGACTGATGTTGAAGCTGAAACTCCAATACTTCGGCCACCTGATGCGAAGAGCTGACTCATTTGAAAAGACCCTGATGCTGGGAAAGATTGAGGGCATGAGGAGAAGGGGACGACAGAGGATGAGATGGTTGGATGGCATCACAGACTCAATGGACATGAGTTTGGGTGAACTCTGGAAGTTTGTGATGGACAGGGAGGCCTGGCGTGCTGTGGTTCATGGGGTCGCAAAGAGTTGGACACGACTGAGCGACTGAACTGAACTGATCCAGTTTTCCCAGTACCGTTTTTGAAAGCTTGTCCTTTCCCTACTGGATATTCTTGGCTCCTTTTTCATAAGGTAACCGACAATACATGGGTGTGTGTTTCTTTCTGGCTTCTCTGTTCTCCTCTGTTGATCTATGTGTCTATTTTCATGGCAGAAGCAAATCATTCTGTTTTGATTACTATAGCTTTCTAATACAATTTGAAATCAGCAACCCTATTCTCGAACTTTGTTCTTCTTTCTCAAGATCACTTTGACTCTTTGATGTTTTGTAGTTTTAATACAAGCAGAATAGATCAAGAAGAGGTGGAAAAAATACACAGAAGAACTGTACCAAAACATATCTTAATGACCCAGATAATCACAATGGTGTAGTTTCTCACTGAGAGCCAGATATTCTAGAATGTGAAGTCAAGTGGGCCTTAGGAAGCCCTGCTGCCAATAAAGCTAGTGGAGGTGATGGAATTCCAGCAGAGCTATTTAAAATCCTAAAATATGATGCTATTAAAGTGCTCCACTCAATATGTCAGAAAATCTGGAAAACCCAACAGTGACCAGAGGACTGGAAGAGGTCAATCCTCATCCCAGTTCCCAAGAAGGGCAGTACTAAAGAATGTTCAAGCCACTGAACAGTTGCACTCATCTCCCATGCTAGTAAGGTTATGCTCAAAATCCTCCAGGCTAGACTTCAGCATTATGCAAACCCAGAACTTCCAGATGTTCAAGCTGGGTTTAGAAAAGGCAGAGGAACCAGAGATCAAATTGCCAACATTTGCTGGAACATAGAGAAAGCAAGGGAATTCCAGAAAAACATCTGCTTCATTGACCTCACCAAACTGTGTGGATCACAATAAAGTGGAAAATTCTTAGAGATGGACATACCAGACCAACCTTACCTGTCTTCTGAGAAACCTGTATGCAGTTCAGAAAGCAACAGTTAGAAGTGGACAAGGAACAATAAACTGGTTCAGAATTGGCGAAGGAGTACATCAAGGCTGTATATTGTCACCCTGCTGATTTAACTTATATGCAGAGCATGTCATGTGAAATGCTAGACTGGATGAGTCCTAAAAGCTGGAATCAAGATTGCTGGAAGAAATATCAACAACCTCAGATATGTGAATATTACCACTCTAATGGCAGAAAGCAAAGAGGGACTAGAGAGCCTCTTGATGAGGGTGAAAGAGGAGAGTGAAAAAGCCAGCTTAAAACTCAATATCAAAAAGCTAATATGGCATCCGGTCCCATCACTTACATGGCAAATAGAAGGGGAAAAGGTGGAAGCAGTGACAGATTTCCACTTCTTGAGCTCTAAAATCACTGTGGATGTTGACTGCAGCCATGAAATTAAAAGACGATTTCATCTTGGCAGGAAAGCTATGACAAACCTAGACAGTGTGTTAAAAGCAAAAACATCACTTTGCCGACAGAGGTCTGTATAGTCAAGGCTATGCTCTTTCCAGTAGTCATGTATGCATGTAAGAGCTGGACAGACAGTGAAGAAGGCAGAGTGCTGAAGAACTGATGTTTTCAAACTGTGCTGCTGTAGAAGACTCTTGAGAGTCCCTTGGACAGCAAGGAGAATCAAACCAGTCAATCTTAAAGGAAATCAACCTTTGGATTTTATTTTGAACTTGTAGACAGCTTACATCTTTTAAAAAAAATACTCAAATATTTCTGTAGCCTAGAACAGACTATACACTTCTTGCTGAATACTGAATACTCTTCGGAAGGACTGATGCTGAAGCTGAAGCTCTAATACTTTGGCCACCTAATGTGAATAGCTGACTCATTGGAAAAGACCCTGATGCTGGGAAAGATTGAAGGCCGAAGAAGAAGAGGGTGACAGAGGATGGAGATGGTTGGATGCCATCACCATTTCAATGGGCATGAACTTGGGCAAATTCTAGGAGATGGTAAGAGACAGGGAAACCTGGAGTGCTGCCGTCATGGGGTCACAAAGAGTCAGACATGGCTTGGCAACTGAACAAAACAACAGTTTTATACAAGTTGTAGAATTTTTTTTTTCTGTTTTGTGAAAAATACCTTGGAATTTTGAAAGAGACTGCAGTGAATATGTAGATAGCTTTGGGTAGTATGGATGTATTAACAACATTAATTCTTTTAGTCAGTAAATATGAAATACGTTTCCTTTTGTGTCTTTTAAAATTTTCTTTCATGAGTGTCTTGAATGTTTTCATACATAGATCTTTCAACACCTTGTTTAAACTTATTTCTAAGTATTTTATTGTTTTGATGCAATTGTAAATGGGATTGTTTCTATAATTTGTTGTTGGTTTATGGCTAGGTAACTGAGTTTTATATATTCTAATACAGTATACAAAATGCATGCTATTTTTTACAGAATAGACAATTTTTCCCCCAATAAGATATGCAGATGTCTAAGCAGTATATGACAAGATGCTCAACATCACTATCAGGGAAGTGCAAATCAAAAGTACAACAAATATCACCTCATTCCTGTTTAAATGGCTTTTACCAAAAAGTAACAAATAAGTGTTGTTGAGGTCGTGTAGAAAATGGAGCTCTTATGGACTGTTGATAGGAATGTATATTGTTGCAACTCCCATGGAATACCTTCTGGAAGTTTCTCATGAAATTTAAAAAAGAACTGTTATGTGGCCATTAATCCCACTTCTGGATATGTATTCACTTCTGAATGTATATTCAAAGGAAATGAAATAATTATCTCAAAGGGAAATCTGTACTCCCATGTTCATTGTAGCAATATTCACAGTAGCCTAGGAACAACCTATTATAGGAACAATCTAAGTATCTGTCAACAGGTGAAGAGATGAAAACAATGTGATGTGACATATATATATATATATGAATTTTATTTAGCCATTACAAAGAAATTCTTCCATTTGTAGCAGCATGGATGAAACTGGAAGGCCTTATGCTAAGTGAAATAAGTTAGAGAAAGACAGATACTGTATGAACTCAATTGTAAGGAATCTAAAAAAATATGTGATACTCAGAGTAGGAAAGTGAGTGCCAAGGCCTGGAGGGCAGGGAAAATCGGGAAGGGTTTGTGAAAGGCTATACATTTTAACATATGAAAATTGTAAGCTCTGAGGATCTAATGTATAGCATGGTGACTATAACTGATAAAATTGTGTTGTATAATTGATAATAAGAGAGTAGAACTTCCCTGTGTTCTCTTCAAAAAATCATAGGTAAACATGTCAGATGATAGCTATGTTACTTAAGCTAATAGAAAGGGAAATTATTTTCTAATGCATATGTAAATGAGGGTCAGCACTATGGCAGAGGGGTAGGTGGAAATGGCAAGTATACTGGAGTGAGTTGCCGTTTCCTCCTCCAGAGGAGCTTCCTGATCCAGGGATTGAACCGTCTCCTGCATTGCAGGCAGATTCTTTACCTAATGAGCCATCAGGGAAGTCCTAACACAACTACCGTATGACCTAGAAATTCTACTATTGGGCAAATACCCTGAGAAAACCATAGTTCAAAAAGACATGTCTACCCAAAGTTCATTGCAACAGTGTTTACAATCGCCAGGACATGGAAGCAATCTAGATGTGCATTGAGAGAGGAATGGATAAAGAAGCTGTGGTACATCTATGCAAGGGAATTTTAATTAACCTTAAAAAGAAGCGAATTTGGGTCACTTGAGCTGAGGTGGATGGACCTACAGCCTGTTACACAGAGTGAAGTAAGTCAGAAAGAGAAAACCAAATATTGTATATTAAAGTGTATATATGGAATCTAGAAAAATGGCACTGGTTAACCTATTTTCAGGGCAGGAAGAGAGACACAGGCGGAGATCAGGTTTGTGGATACAATGGGGGAAGGAGAGGGCAAGTTGAATTGAGGGAGTAGCATTGAAACATAGTACATTGCCATATGTAAAACATTAATAGATAGCTAGTGGGAAGTTGCTGTACGACACAGGAAGCTTAACCCAGTGCTCTGTGACAACGTAGAGAAGTGGGATGGGGTGCGTGGTGGGGGGATTCAAGACGGAGGGGATATATGTATACTTACGGCTGATTCACATCGTTGTACAGCAGAAACCAACACATTGTAAAGCAATTATACTCCAATTAAAAGTAAATTTAAAAAATAATAGATACATATATCAAATTATCATGTTATATACTTTAAATATCTTACTTTAATTTTTCAATTTTGTCTCAAAAAATACTCTGCTTGCTAGTCACTGTTCATGACATTTGATTTATATATGTTGGTGTCTACAAAGGAAGAAAAAAAACTTTGCCATATCTTCTGAGAAGGGCAAAATCGGTACATTTTTCAGTTGCTTGAATACCACTTAGCAAAAGGATTAATAATTAAGTAGTTATCAGTGGATGAATAGCCCCTCAGCCTCTGGCCTCACTTTTAACTGGACCCTGCTTCTCCTCTTTCTAGTGCTTTGGTAGGTTCCTTATCTGTGAGGGCAAATTTAACAAGTCAGCTTCCATGCAAATGTTATAACTGGGTGCTTAGTCCCCAGAGGTGACAAAGTCCCTTATCACTTGAAACAGCTTGTGTGAAATAAAAGCCCCTGCCTCCGCTCCCCGCCTCCCTGTATCATTTGTTTGAAGGAGATCCAAAAGGCTGCAGTTGCACTGAGGGAGAGGTTTTGTTTTCCAAGCTGGACTCCTCTTGTCAGGACTGGATCGGTGGTGTATGAAACTTTTCAGGCTGCTTGAGTAGCAGTGGCTGTCTTATGCTTGCATACATATGCCCATCACACACACACACACACACACACACACACACCCCACCTAATAAATGACTGGCATGCAAAGGAAGGTCAGGTTCCCATTTTCCAGTGAGTGAAGATAAAAAATTTAGACTTATCTTGTTGCCCAAATTCTCTTCTTTTCAGAGTAAAATGTGAATGAAAAAAGTGAAAATCCCACACCACAAAACTTTGAAATCAGAAGAGAATTTTAACTTTCCTCCTTCATTTTCTTAAAATAAAAATATTCAAATAAATATAAATACATAAACATCAATATATTCACACAGATATACATAAACAGTAGCTGAAGGATCTGCTAACAAGGATGTCATTAACTTTTGTATGGAAGGTCTGTGACAGTGTTTATGATGACCAGTCACTGAAAGGTTTGACATTTTTGATGTGGCTGAAATATATATATATATATATTTTTTTTTTTTTTCTAGACACTTCAGATCATAAAGCCTTTGTGGGGCTACATGTAAAAACCGAGAAACTTGCTTTTATGTTGCTATCACTACCTCTAAGTTTTGAACCGCTGGGGGTGTCTGATAAACAGAAGTCTCATCTGAAATGGCTGCTGTTAAAATGTCCATGTGTTGTATACTGCATGTTTTATTTGAAAAAATATTATTTGTTACCATAATAGCTGGAATTTTCGACTACTTTTCCATTCTGCAGGAAATTTTACATTTTAAAATGTGGGTGTTTGCATTAAAGTTATAGGGACTTTGCATATAATGCTTTGATCAAACTTTGGAACTGGAAAATAGGATTGGGGTGACCTGATTTCTCTCATTCCTCTTGCTTGGTTACAGAGTGTGAACCACATCAGACAGTGACCATTCTCCTCCTTAAACAATTCCTGGGAAGTCAGTCCACAGTCTCCTTTAATGATTCATCTACCCCAGGACTCAGCAACCCAGGTTGTTGAAATTTCTTATATATTCCTTGAAGCTTTAAGTCAGTCCATGTTTTTTTTCCCATTTTCCATGGAATTTGAAACCTCTTTAGTCTAGTAATTCCTGATACACTTTAATGTGATTATTAAATGATATTAAACATAATTTTTTAAAGGTAAGCTATCTTAAGCATTTAGCATTTCTCATGTCTTCCTTTCCACTCTGCCTTTTGTATATTTGGGCATATGAATAAATAATCTGATTGAAATTGTTTCAAAGCTTCATAATTTACAAAGCAGTTTTTATATCCATGCTGGTCTTAGTCTCATTGTGATAAACAAGGAGACAAGGGTTTCATGCACTTAGGGAAGGAAGAAGTCTGGGAAGGAAGGAAGGAAGTTAAGGTGATATGTAATGAAGGGTTGAATAGAGCAGGAAATGGATATAAGAACATGAAGTAATGGGATGCTTACGTATTTCAGTGGCCAAACTATGTAAGATAGATGGGTCTTCCAAGAACAGTTGCCCTTTTCTGATTCACTAATTTTTGTAGCAAAGTCAAAGCCTCATATTTTTTGCAGACTCTTGCCTGATTGAATCCCATCCTGATAAAGCTGGCACACAGATGCTCCGCACACAGGTGTGTACACAAACCTTGACAAGTGAAATGAGCCAATTTGCATTGTGGCTACCCATCACTCTTTGGTCTGCCCCTCTTTCCCTCCAATTTTCTGTACTCTTCCTGCATGTTCTACTGGCTAGGATGTGGAAAATGGGTAGCTCAAACACACACATTAAAAGTTGTAGGGATAAAGTTGACTCCATTACAAGTTAAAGTGACACTGCTGGTTCAGCAGTAAAGAACCCACCTGCCAATGCAGGAGACCCGGGTTCGATTTCCGGAGTGGTGAAGATCCCCTGGACAAGGAAATGGCAACCCACTCCAGTATTCATGCCAGGGAAATCCATGGACAGAGGAGGCTGGTTGGTTACGGTCCACGGGGTTGTAAGAGAATCAGGCACAAATCAGTGACTAAATAACAAAATCAGGGACGTCTTTCCCCATCATTCCCTCTTTCTGGCCACTGCTGAATATGATTTAAAGCTGGAGGTTTGGAGTTGTAATTGAAAATCAGAAATATATATTAATTTTCCAATTGAATGAGGAATCCATAAACTCAGTCCACGAATGTTTAAAATCTTAGAACTTCATGAAGTTGTGATGACTCCAGTGAGACAGTCAAGGTTGAGAAATAGAAACTCAGCCTTCTCTCCCCAGCAAGAAAGCTGCCAGATGACGCTGTGCTCTGAGGTTGTCTCTCAGCCTCTGTTCTGCTTGTCTCCTGCATGCAGAGCAAGAAAACTTAAAAAGCTATTAGGGTTTGGGGGGGTCAGATACCCAATGGCAAAAATTTTCCCCAATCCCACAAAGAAAACAACCTTTTATTTATTTTTTTTTAAATTGGAAACTTTAAGGGAAGATTTATGGACCTTCGGGTTTATAAAACCATCTGGTGCTTTGTAGTTTGCAGGCTGGTTGCTTTGAGAGTTCAAAGTTTGCACTGACCACACCACTACTGCTACCACTCCCTCCTTCTTGAATAGTTCGGTTTAGTTTCTACATTGATACGTAAGAAACTAGTCTTTTAAACTTATTGGACAACTTGTAAAAATCAGTAGGATTTAGGAGAATGTACCTGTTGCTTTTTAAGGGCGTTTTTACCATTTGACCCTTGCTGCATTAAGGAGTCCAGTTGGTGAGCTCTGAGTTTCCACTTAGCTTCGTGTCCTTGTGGGAGCACTGTGTAATTTGGGTTTTGTTTTGGAAGTTGGTGACCTTTGACCCCTCTCAGTAAAGTGTTTAGGTTGAGAAGGACTGAAAAGAACTTTCAGATGGGATATTTCCAACCTCTTCCAAACTAGAGTAGTCTTCCTCTCAGCATAGCAAACCCTTATATAGAAAGGGTTTCCAGCCTCTATAGAGTGTCTAGTGGAGCAAGTCAGATCAAAGGCTCGATATTTGAAAAATGCACATTCACATTGCAAAGCAAACAAAAAACAATGTGATGCAAGTCAATAATATCACTTCAAAGTGACTCAAGTGTGTTCTCAATTTCAAAAGAAAATGGAGAAAATGAGAACAGGATGTATAAGTTCTCTCTGCCTAATTCTATTTGTACCTGAGATGAAATCTCAACCATCCCTTTACTGCTAGTGACGGGTCCCCAAGGACTCTGGGTGTAGGGCAATCTGCTTATTAATTGCCTGTACGTGTGATAATCTTGTACACTTAGATTACAAGGGTGGCAAACTTTTATCCACCTCACACTTTTGGAATGCAAATTAGTTACACTTTATTAAAGGAATAGTATTTTAGGGAAGAATATAAGATGAGAAACAGAGATAATGTGGATTAGCCCTTTACATACCTTTAGTCCCAGAAAATTAGTTGTATTCATAGGATTTTTTTCTGTTGTTTTTATGGTATTTGTTGAGTACCCATTTTATGGGTGTCTGTCATTCTCCTAGGTACAGTATAATTGTATCTTTAGATTACACAACATTTTAGGGATAGGACCTTTTTTTTTCTTTGCATGTTCAACAGGCTTTATGACACCATTAGAAAAAGTCTTATGTGTGCATCTATGCATGCAAATGATTTATGGTATTAGATCAGTACTTACTTGACATATGTATCTTGCATACATTATCTGATTTGCTAGAAACTAAGTATTAACCATATTGTGATGAAAATTAACTCTCCCGACAACTTGTTCTTTCCCCACATTCTTTTCTGAAAGATGATGGTGAACTATGATATTGTGGAAGTCTATGTTCAGAATGTAAAGCTCAAAACATGAGACTCAGAGATTGAATCTTGAGTTCTGATCTGTTCCTTAAGTTTAGCTTACCAGTTAGGCATTTGGTCAGCAGTTACGCAAGGCAATATTTTTCCTTCCACAACAGTAGCTCTTATTTTGCTTCTCAACCTCTGATAAATCTACTTGTTTGCATCCTCTTTCCAACACAGTGTTAACATGTCAAAGTTCATATTCAGACTGAGAAGAAAACTGAATTGTGGATCTTAAATGATACTACCCAGTCATTTGTTTGGAAAATGGGGAGACTCCAGATTGAGCAGATATGATACACAGATATTTGTCTAAACTGGTTCTGGATCTGACTCATTGTGACTGAATCTTGGTTACTAGACCTGCATTTCATTTCTACTTAAACTCCAAAAGTGCTTTGAAGATTTTGATCAGGTTCTTTTGAATTTACTTTTAGTTAATCCTCTTAAACACAGTTTATAGTCTAAGGGGAACCTCCCAACTTTGGTCAACCTCCCAAAGTTGAACATTTCAACTTTGCAGAATGAAATTGCATCCCCTAAAATGGTTTCTTCTTGTATTGCTCAGTGACTGACTGGTGTAAGAAAACAGGCTGACTTGGGCTGTTTTCTTTCCTACTGTTTTGTAGTCAGTAGAAAAGAAAAGGGCTCTGTAAGCATAGTTGAGTGAATACACAGCTAGGGGCCCAAGATTTTAGAGTCACCTTTTGCTTACTCACTTCTCCTTTCCTGTCTTCATACCACATCTGTCACCAGGTTTCTCAGATGGTTCCTCCAGAGAGTGGGCGTTTCCACCTGGCTCTGATGGGAAATGCACTGAAAGTAGTTTTGAGCTTTGACAGACATATCGACTTCAGTTTTTCTAACTAGCAGCACCAAATAAATTCTGACCTAGAGATTACTGACCTCATGTCTGCCAACTGGGGTTGATCCATGGTTGCCATCACCATTTAGAAAAGTACACTTGAATATATCACATGATGTGAGTTTCAATTTCAAAGTTTTGGGAATCTTCAGAATCCATCTGTTGTCATAACTGAGAAATTTAGAAAATGCCTGAAACTGTATATATACAATTTTATATACTGTTTTACAAATAGATATAATTTATATATATAAACTTAAATATGTATGGATGTGAGAGTTGGACTATAAAGAAAGCTGAGTGCTGAAGAATTGATGCTGTTGAATTGTGGTGTTGAAGAAGACCCTTGAGATTCCCTTGGACTGCAAGGAGACCCAACCAGTCCATCCTAAAGGAGATCAGTCCTGAGTGTTCATTGGAAGGACTGATGTTGAAATAAAACTCCAATACTTTGGCCACCTGATGCGAAAAGCTGACTCAGTTGGAAAGACCTTGATTCTGGGAAAGATTGAAGGCAGGAGGAGAAGGAAATGACAGAGGATGAGATGATCGGATGGCATCACCAACTCAATGGACATGAGTTTGGGTAAACTCCGGGAGTTGGTGATAGACAGGGAAGCCTGGCATGCTGCAGTCCATGGGGTCACAAAGAGTCAGATATGACTGAGCAACTGAACTGAACTGATGCTATATATAAATTGCAAATGTTATTTGTATTAAATACTTTTTACCTTTATCAAGAAAGGGCAAAACAAATTCAGTCTTTCATGATACTGGGTTTGGTCTTTGCTCTTAACCTTCTGAATCAAGTTCTAGTTTTCACTCTAAATTGAGTGGAATCCAGACCAAGTTTGTTTTCTCCCCAAGCTTATTAAATGCTTCATCATGGGGTCATCTTCATGTATTTTCTTACCTCTAAATATCACCAGAGCAAACGCACAGTTTGCCTCAAAACCATCACGAGAGTCTGCCAGCCTTGGACTCTTGATCATTTGTTTGAGATTTTTATACTAACCATGCATTTCTGGGTAAGTAGGCACACATATCCATGCTTTTTTGCAATATTATGGTAAAAGCCTTGATCAGTGGTTTTCACAGGGAGTGGGGAAGCTATATTTTTAGTATTAGAGTGACCTCTGGGGCCTGGGTAAAATGAAGACTGCAGAAAAGAAGACATGACCATTCCAAGAACTTTGGCCTTTGACCCAGAAATATATCCTAATGGGTCTCTGGCTGAATTTCCACAGTGATTCTTAGCACAGTAAAACTGACAACCATGAGTTTTTCTGAAATGTTTACACTGTAGTTTCTTAACCACATGTGAACACCACTGAAGCATTTATAAATAATCTTTGGATTCTTAAAGTTCACAAACATTTGTCTGACCTTGGAAAAGGCCATAGGCAAAGTGTATGGAATTCTGAATCCGGAATAACTGAATTAAATGAGATAATGTATGTGATAATTCTCTGTGACTTGTAACTACCAGACTGATGTTGATCATTGGTATGTACAGTTTGATTATTTTCTTTAGGTTCCATGGAATAGCATTTAGGTTAGGTCAGATTATTTGGTTTCTATATGTGTCATAGTGAAACATAAATTGAATTAGGTTCAGATAACTGATTCTGTTCTTGCTTTGGTATACCAGTTGTCTGTGGGTTCTACACTCCTACCTGTATCTCTAGGGAATGTTTCTTTCTTCTGCTTTCTGTCTGTCTCTTTCTCTTAGAAATTATCTGTTCCCCATCCGAGTCTATGTTTTGAGGGTGGGGCTGACCCTATTTCCTCACTCCAGGGATGGCCAGCTATCTTGATCTGAGCACTCAGGATTCACCTAATTTGCTCATGGTGGGCTTGTAAGTAGTGCTAACTTAACTATACTTGCCTCTGGGACTTTGCTAGAACTTTTGGGATGAGTAAAGATACAGCTTCCAGTAGTTGCTTTTTCTGTTCTCTGAGGACAGCCTGCCTGTCAACCTGGAGCTAAGGAGAGGGATGGAGAAAAGAGACACATCCCTGATAATAAAGGTTGAACTCTGCCTCCTCCCATTCTCCAGCTCAGTCCCACTGAACTTCCCTGCTCTGTGGTCCAAAGACCACCTCCGTCTTTTTGTCTGTTTAATTTGCTTCAGAGAAGCTTCTGTTCCTGCCAATGGAATGTTCTGCTTTCTTCCCACCGTCATTCACTGCCTTACTGGTGGTTGTGTTACCTTGAACTTGACAGCCGTGTTTCCTCAGGTTCAGTGTTCTCATGTGTAAAATTAAATTGTAGCATTTAGAAATCAAACAAACAGTATACTGAAATGACAATATTTCAGGAGTGTTATCAAGTTATGGGAGTTGGGTGCTATTAAATGAGTTGTTATCAGCCTCGATCCAAAGAAATGGAGAAGGGGCCATCTGTGGAACTTAAACAGAGTTTTGCAGAGGAGGACACCTTGAAGAAACTGTGATTGTATCTAGGAAAATTTAAGAGGAGGGAGCCAGGGGAATAAGTTCACTGATCTCATTCTGTTTCCTTCCATCCATCTCCTGCCAGGGCTTCCCATTTGTTGATCCCAACAGGAAGACAGAAAGTAAGGGGCCTGTTGATGTGGTCCCTAGGCCATGCCACAGAGGCCATAAACATGGTGGAAAAGGGAGAAAGTATATCCAGAAGGGCAATTAGAAGGTATCTGGCATGACAGGTAATCTTGGACTTGGCTTTCAGTTCTAAAATTAAATAAGAATGAAAAAAAGTCTAGAATGACATGACATTGGGATTCGTTTGGATTAATGTACACATATGAGTGAGAAAAGAGGAGGGAAATCTTACGTCCCCCCCTCTTTTTTCTGCACATTTAATATTCCAGTTCATTAAAAACATGACTAATTAGGCCAATGATGTTTTACTGTTTCAAATGAAATGGCAAAAGAGCTAGGTAATTTGTTAGTTAAATTAGACAATAAATTAATTCAAATTATTCTTAAAAGTTGATTTAAAAAATTAGACTAGGACTTTGTTGATTTTGAAAATAGATTTAGAAAAGTACTTTTCTTTTGTATGTAGTAGAGTTGTATAGCTTTAACTTACTCAACTAACATGTGCTTGAAAAAAAATCAGAAAAGTAGACTCACAGATGTGGAGAACAAACTAGTGGTTAGTAGTGGTTGGGGGGTTATTTAGGGGTGGGGGGGTACAAACTGTTGGATATAAGATAGGCTGAAGGATGTTTTGTACAACATGGGTAATGGAGCCAATGTTTTGTAGTGAATATAAATAGAAAGCAACCTTTAAATGTATATATTTTTTTTAAAAAGCAGAAGACAGACAAAAATTTATTTTTAAAAAATAACCACTAACAGAGGCCCAGTGTTTCATCTGGTTTCTCCACTAAAGTGGTAGGAATTTGTCTAAATGCTTGAGAAAAGCTGACCAGGTTAGGCTTATTGCAAGACCACAAAGTATGTATAAAACCACATATACCATTCTTTGTGGCTGATTTAAAGAATGTTCAAGAATAAGTTTTTCTCCATACAAATTTTTCCCTGCTTATTTAATTCCTAAGTAAGATACAACTCCATTGTAATGGCACAATAGAATATTTAAGAGTTGTTGTTGTTAAGTCCTAAATTGTGTCCAACTATTTGCAACCCTACAGACTGTAGCACACAGGCTTCCCTGTCTTTCAGAATATTCAGAGAGAATAATTCTTCATAAAGATATGGAGGTCTTTACAAATTTAGAAAAAAGCCTGTTCAACTCCCCTTCTTTTGTTAGAACTGCATCCTTGTAGATATGGAGTCTAAATGTATGTGTGTTAACCTATAATACAGAAACACCACCCTCCTCCTTGGTGATAGTGATGGTCTGTGTCTATAGTTAGGGAAGTAAAACAGGGTTCTTTTGTTGTGGGATGGTTCTCCTGTGCCCTGCCCACCAGAGAGGTCTGTGTGTGGCCATCTCCATCTATGCGTACCTTGTGTGTGGGTCAACCACAGTTCTGTAGCACCCCGCCAAAAACTTTGTCTTGGCCACTGGAGGTGCAAACTGCAGAGTCTCAAGATTTTATTCCATCCCAAAAGGTTTCATCAGAAAGGTATAATCCATAGGAGTAAAAACAGACTCCCTGGAAAAGAACACAAACCGTGATCAAGATCACGGTCTTGATTGTCTTCATAAATTTAAGAGAAAAATCTCACCAAACCGATTGATACATATTCTCAAATAACATTTTTTATTGGCTGCCAGCATGTAAAGGTGGAGCATTCATCATCTGGAGGACAGGTGTGGGCTCTTTCCAGTTACAGACAGCCTCCTGCCACATTCCTTTCCATTTGCATTGGTGAACTGCAGTCTTTGCACCCAATGGTGGAGTGCAAAGATAAGGGATTTGACCCAGAAAAAAATTCAACCTCACATCACTTGTAAGAATTGTGAATTGTTATTTCACTCTAAAGGTAGCCATTTTCATTTTTTTGAGTTTCTGCTATGCACTAGGCAGTATAAGAGATGCTTAATGTTGTCCACACTGTCACATTTATATATATATATATTTTAATAAATTTATTTATTTTAGTTGGGGGCTAATTACTTTACAACATTGTAGTAGTTTTTGCCATACATTGACATGAATCAGCCATGGGTTTACACGTGTTCCCCATCCTGAACCCCCTTCCCACCTCCCTCCCCATCCCATCCCTCTGGGTCATCCCATTGCCCCAGCCCTGAGCATTTGTCTCATGCATCGAACATGGAATGGTGTTCTGTTTCACATATGATAATACACATGTTTCAATGCTATTGTCCCAGAACGTCCCACCCTCACCTTCTCCCTCAGAGTCCATAAGACTGTTCTATGCATCTGTGTCTCTTATTCTGTCTCGCCTATAGGGTTATCGTTACCATCTTTCAAATTCCATATATATGCATTAGTATACTGTATTGGTGTTTTTCTTTCTGGCTTACTTCACTCTGTATAATGGGCTCCAGTTTCATCCATCTCAATAGAACCGATTCAAATGTATTTTTTTAATGGCTGAGTAATATTCCGTTGTGTATATGTACCACAGCTTCCTTATCCACTCGTCTGCTGATGGACATCTGGGTTGCTTCCGTGTCCTGGCTATTATAAACAGTGCTGCGATGAACATTTATATTTTATTCACACAATCACACATGGCAGGGATGATTCTCTAGTTATTTTATAGCTAGAGAACTTCTTTCTCTCTTGCTTTCTTTATCCCTCCTACATATTAGACTTTGTTGTAAGTTTTAAACATTCTTTTTCTTAAATCTTTTAAAGATTTCTTCCTTTTCTTTCCAGACTTTCTACCACAAACTGTTCGATTTAGTTTATTTTCTATTTTTTAACTTTACAATACTATATTTGTTTTGCCATACATTGACATGAATCCACCATGTGTGTATACGAGTATAATTGTGTCTCTGCTCCCTAAACCCTTGGATGGCTACCCCTTTTCCCTAGAAGAAAGCCTACTTTTCTTCCCACTGTTCCTGGGTCTCTCCTAGATCTGGCCCTTGCCTGGGCTTCAGCTTCACTCCTGCCCTGTCCTCTCCTCTCTCCAGTCCAGCTACACCAGACCTGATCAGTTCCCTGAACATACCATGATCCTGAACTATCTTCCTTGCCTCGTTTTGCTTTGCATAGAACGTTTTTTCCTATAGTTGTTCAGCTTCCTCCCATGTATCTTTTAGATTCTTAGCTTCTGCGTCAGTTCCTTGGACAGTGACTTCTAACCCTTTTGACTAGGAGCCGAGTTCCCTTGCTCTCTGCTCCCACAGGGTGAATGCTTCCTCTTTCCACATCTCTTCATGTTTGCGATTACTTGTTCAAATACCTGTCTTTTCCACCAGAACATAATCCTAATGAAATCAGTGACCTCACCTGTCCCATTTATCAAAGTATTTTCTTTCTGTAATGGAGAATCTGGTGCTCGGGAGGCATTCAGTAAACAGTTGTCCAATACATAAAAACTTTTTAAGAAAACAGAAAACTGGAGAGGTTGAATCTCCTGCCCTGAGTCATGCAAGTTATACCTCTGGCCACACCTGAATTAGAACTCATGTGTTTTATCAAGAGTCCAGCTTTCTCTCCATTTTACTGCTACCCTGGGGACGGGCTGAGGTGACTGGAAAGGTTCATTTATACTGTTTCCTGTTTTCTGCCCTTGAAACAGTATTTTGAATCCAGTTTTACATAATGGAAGGTTCTAAGATCTTTGTGATAATAGACCATATACTTTAAAAGAGTATTTTGAAAATTATAGATGCCTGCTTAGTGATTTCTACATGTTTCAGAAAGTTATATAATCTAGAACCTTCTTGTGAAATCTATCATTAACTACTTTTAATTTTCTTTTTTTTTCTTTTAATTTTCATGTTGAATTTTATGTTAAAATTTAAAGTAAGTGTTTTTTTTTTCTTTTTTTTTACTGTCTTCTAAGGGGTTCCTTGGTTGCTCACATGTTAAAGAATCCACTTGCAGTGAAGGAGACCTGGGTTTGATCCCTGTATTGGGAAGATCTCCTGCAGGAGGGCATGGCAACCCACTTCAGTATTCTTGCCTGGAGAATCCTGATGGACAGAGGAGCCTGGCGGGCTACAGTCCATGGGGTTACAGAGTCAGACATGACCGAGCAACTCAACACAGCACAGCACAATCTTTCTTAAGTCCAGTTTTCCCTGAAAGATTGCTTATAAATCACAGTATTACTTGGGTATTTCCTTTCGCATGTGGAATACCAAGAGGAGAGAGGTAAATTGCTTCCTCTCTTGCTTATCGGGAATAGCAGTTAAGATTTTGTCCAGTTGTCTTCTAATCCAAAATATAAATCTCACTGTGGGACCCTTGTCCCTAGGAAGGTGAAATTCCCACATAAATTGTCCCTAACATCAGTTTGGCAATCATTCGATACATGCTTCATTCAAACACTTGTGGTACAGAGGAATATAAAGAATTACAAATTCTTTGAGATTCAGATTCCTCATCTCTGAAATGCTTTTAGTTGTAATATTTACTTTAAAAAGAACTAAATAAGCTGGTCTGTGAAAAATACCAATTTCTGGCATGGTTGAGATACTCAGTAAATAGTAACTTCAGTGCAGCTGGTGTGGCCTTTGTAGCCCTAAGGGAACTGAACTAAAGTAGTGAGATAAGGTGTTGTTCAGATCATTAACTGTAATATAAGCCAGAATATGGTCAGTGAGATAAAAATGGTGAGAATGAAATTAGGAAGCCATAAGGAGGGGTGGTACTTTCATCTAGGAAAAGTAGGTTACAATTCATCAAGGAGATGAATTTCTTTTGGACCTTGAAAAGAGAGATCAGGTGTTTGTGTGCAGTGTAAGAATATTTGGTTTGTAGACTCTCCTTAAAGTGTTTTTATCTGTCATGATCTGAGAGTACAGCTAAGACATTGAACTCCTGTGGTGAAGTACAAGAATCCTATGGTAAAAAGTAGACCCCAGGGGCAGGTTCAGAGCACTGTCTCTATTCTGTCCTATTCAGCCTTTTTGACAGTGACTTGACTATCAGATTATTTTAGGGTGTGAAAGTGGGAAAGCTAGTGTATGTAGAATGTGAAAGTGAAAGTGTTAGTTGCTTAGTCATGTCTGAGTCTTTGCAACCCCATGGACTGTAGCCCGCCAGGTTCCTCTGCCCGTGGGATTCTCCAGGTAAGAATACCGTAGTGAGTAGCCATTCTCTTTTTCTAGGGAATCTTCCTGTCCCAGGGATTGATCCCAGGTCTCCTTCATGCAGGCAAATCCTTTACTGTCAAAGCCACCAGGTATGTGGAATAAGAAACTTGCAAATCCAATGGTTTCCATCTAATAAGGTGACAATTAAAAAAACAAATGCATCCATAGTTCTGTGATTATGTCCAGGCATAATGGTTTGGGTGGGAAAAAAAACCTGAGTGGTTTTAGTTCACTGTAAGATGTGGGAGGCAGCATGTAAAAATTCATGGAAATTTTACTCCGAAGGAATAAAATGGATTCATTCAACAAGCATCTAACGAACGTCTGCTGAATGCAAAGTGAAGAGTACGCATGTGGACATTGTAACTCAGGACTTAAATTTTAATAGAAAAGCAGACATGAGATAAATTTCAAAGTTAAATATTGCACCACAATTGGGACAGATGTTGAGGGGAGAAACACAGAATGCCATATGTTCACATAACAAGGAGACCTGAGCTGTGTTGGAGTCAGGAAAGGAAAGGCTGCTTTGTGGAAGTGGTTTTTACTGAGATCTGAAAGATGTTGGGGAAGTAATCAGGTCAAAGACAGAGGGTCTTCCAAGTAGAGGAAAGGGCATTTATAAAGAGCTTCAGCCATATGTGAGAATATAGAGTGAGAAGAAGAGACACACGAGGATTGAAACTTCAAGGAATTTAGTCTACTTGGTAAAACTTATGATAACTGGACAACGAATGCAAAGTGGAATATGGTCAGTGCTGTGAAAGAGATAAGAATGAAATTTTTCAGAGCATAGGAGATATTTCCATTTGCCTGGAAATTCGGTAGAGATTCAATTAAACTTAGGCAATTTGGTTTCTGCTTTTGCCATTGAGTTTTATGAGTTTAGAAAAGTGACTTAATCATTCTTGGATTTATTTATATATCTCTAAAATGGGAGGATTGTCTAGCTGATTTCCAAAGTTTTTTCCTTTTCTGAATATCCAGTTAATCCCACTGGTAATTATCTGGAATAAAAGCCCCTTTACCTGCCAAGAATAATGACTGATGCAGCTAAAGAAAAAATTATATTAAAAAAGTACTGAAATCATTCTTTTTTTCTTTTTTCAGTTTTGTTGAAATATAATTAACAGACTTGCAAGATATTTAAAGTATACATGATGATTTAAGCATGTATATATTATTAAAGAATCCCCCCATCAGGTTAATTACACATCTGTTAATTTCACTGCACATACTTACCTTTTTGAGATCTTTCTTGGTGAGAACATTAAAGTTTTACTCTCTTTCATGCCTGCTAAGTCACTTCAGTGTTGTCTGACTCTTTATGACCCCATGGACTGCAGCCTACCAGTCACCTCTGTCCATGGAATTCTCCAGGCAAGAATACTGGAGTGGGTTGCCATGCCCTCCTCCAGGGTATCTTCCAAACTCATGGATCGAACTCATGTCTCTTATGTCTCCTGCACTGGCAGACGGGTTCTTTACCAATAGCACAACCTGGAAAGCCCTTTACTCTCTTAACAAATGTCAATAAGACATTAAAAACCATAGTCACTATGTTATATACTAGGTCCTCAGACCTTATTCATCTTGGAGGTTAAAGTTTGTACTCTTTTACTAAATTCTTTCCTTTCTCATTGTTTTTTTAGCATTTATTTTTACGTGATCTGAGACATATTCTTGTGTTTATGATTTTGAATTCAGGAAAAAAGATATCCCCTTCCTGTTGTAAACACTTTAGTGATAGGTCCTTGAGGAACCATCTTTATCTAGCAGCTCCATAACCACTTGTATCATTGTCCAAAAACAAGATGATTTACACAGGTAAGGAAAATAAAGAGAGCTTAGTGAACTTAAGCAGTTATTGGAAGTTGTATCAGAGTTAAGGATAACTGAAAAGGAATAGCAAAAACTCTTGGAGATAGGCAAGAACAGGGAGCAATGAACACATTTATGCCCACAGGGCAAAGGAAGAGAGTGGACCTTGCAATCTCTAGAGAGACTTGTATATAGCTGCAGCTGAAGGCGAGAGCCTCTGACCTGAGCTCTGGGCTTCAGTGAAGAAACTTGGCCACCTCCCAACAGAATAGGAGTCAGAGGAGAGAGTCAAATACACTAATCTCTTTCTCCACTGACTCTCCAGTCTCTTGCTAGTGTTTCCCATTGGCCAAACTCCAGTAGAAGTCAGAGCCCAGGAGAGCCAGAGGAATGCGGTCTGGTCTGGTCAATCTCTGAAGGTTCATAACATGAAAGAAAAGGATCAAGGGTGGTTCTAGAGGGGCGTATAAGGAATATCCATCACACCCATCATTTCTACGTGGTAGAAATGTTTTCTTTATCCTGTAAATGTAGTTGTTCTTCATAGACATTTAGAATGACTCTTGGTGTTATTAACTCGAAGGGGAAAAGTCAGTTTCTGATTTAACCTAGATTTGGGCATTTGCCACTATATTGCTGTTATCATAATGCTGTTACTGGGACCCCAACTGACTGTATTGCTGATTTACTTAAACCCTTTGAGGAAATAGGTAGTGTGACCTGACTTAGGAAGGGACCAGAAGCTATCAAGATGTGTTTTTATACATTGTTGGATTCATTTGGCTCACTTATATGTGTGAGAGTAAGGACTTTGAAGTCCAAACTTATGAGTTACTGGTCTGTAAAGAGTTACTGGTCTGTTACTGGTCTGTAATTTTCTTTTTGTGTGCTGCCTTTGTCTTGTTTTGGTGCAGGGCAATACTGGCCCCACGAATTATTTTAGAAGCGTTTCCTCCCTTTTGTTTTCTTGAGCAGATTATGTAAACTTGGTCTTAATTTTTAGAATGCTTGTTAGAATTCTCTAGTAAAACCATCTTGGATTAAAGATTTCTTTTTTGCAATTTTTTATATTACAGTTTCAATGTCATTAAAGGTTATAGGACTATTCAGATGATCTACTTCTACTTGGATGGGTTGTGATAATTTACGAATTTTGAGGATCTGTTCACTTCTTCTAAGTTGTCACCCCTATGAATATAAAATTATTGATAATTTTAATAATTCTTAATAATTGTAAGACCTGTATGCTATCTCCTATTTCCTTCCTACTCTTAGCTGTTTGTATAGTCTTTCTTTTTGTCAGTTGTGCTAGAGTTTTATTAATTTCATTTTTTAAAAGAAGCAGCCTTTTGTTTGATTGACTTTTTTGTTGTTTTCCTATTTTGTTTCATTAATTTTTACTCTTTCTGTTATTTACTTTCTGATTGTCTTGGGTTTATTTGACTCTTCTTTTTTAGTTTCTTGAGGTATGAAATTTTATTATTGATTTCAAACCCTGGTTTCTTATGGATGCAAGTAAGCATTTAGTGCTAAAAAATTTCTCAGTGCTGCTTTAGCTACATTTCGCATATGTTGATCTGTTTGTGCTTTTGTTTTCATTAAGCTCTGTGTATTCCTGAAGTCTATTGATATTTCCTTTTTGACCAGTGGATTTTTAGAAATCTGTTGTTTAATTTACACATTTAGAGATTTTCTTATTGTCCTTATGGTATTGATTTTTTCCCCATCATACTTAGAATACATTGTTTTATTTCAACACTTTTAAATCTGTTGAGCTTTGTTTTATGGCTCAGAACATGGTCTGTCTTGGTGAATGTTTCTTGGGTAAAAACATGTATTTTGCCAATGTTGGAGAGAGCATTGTATATATGCATGTGTGTTCATGTCTATACATATGTGTATGTGTCATTTAGGTCCTGTTTCCTTGTGACCGTCATATCTTCAATATCCTTGCTTATTTTATGTTTAGTAGTTCTCTAGTTCTCTTATTTTCTGGGAGGAATGTGGATGTTCTGAATTATAATTACAGATTTACTTATTTCTCCTTTGAGTTCTATCCATATTTGCTCCATTTATTTTAAGACTGTGTTGTTTGATGCATACATAGGATTATTATGTATGCCTGTTGGAGTGATTCTTTCATCCTTATGTAATTCCCTTGTGTTCCTCTTTGTCTCCAGGAACTGTCTTTGCTTTGAAGTCTACTTTATCTGATATTAATCTATCCTTTTTATCCTTTTATTGTCAGCATATCCATGTCATTAGAGAGTTTCTTTGAAACAGTATGTAGTGCCTCATATTCTTCTTTTATTCACTCTGCCAACTCTGTCTTTTGATCAGTATATTTAGACCATTTGTATGCTAGGTGACTCAAGATATGTTATCGCTTATGTTGGACATTTTATTATTTGGTTTTGTTTGTTCTTCTGTTTCTGTTTTATTCAGTTTTTGTGTTACTTGAACCCTTTTTAAGATTTTAATTTATTTCTGTACTTTTGAGTATCTCTCTAGTCTATGGGTCTGTTTGTCTAACAATCTTTCAGTCATATCTATGATTTATCACAGCCTGTTGGTATCAGCATTTTACATTCCTTGATGAGGAGTGGAGACTTCTTTTCATTTAGGACCTTCCTTACTTTTAAGTATCATTCTTGTGAGTTACAGATGATATAATTTTTGTTGCAGTCATTAAGTAGGATTAACAAATGCTGTGAGGAAAAGGACAGTCTATTGTATATACTCAGTTCTTTCCATTGTTCTCTTCTCTCAATGTTCTGAGAGTCTTTCTTTTGCTTTTCCCTTTCTCTGTGAAGACTTTCTTTAGCCACTTTTAAGGATAGATATGCTAGTGACAAATTCTTTTAGTTTTTTTCTTTATTTGAGAATGCCTTTATTTCTCCTTCATTCCTAATGGATAATTTAGCCATGTAAAGAACTTGTGATAGACAGTTCTTTTCTTTCAGGACTTATGACTTTCCTATGACATCCAGAGTTCATAAGAGAAATTCACTGATACAGGAGTTGATGTTTCCCTACAGTTAATGCACCATTTCTCCCTGGCTGCTTTCAAGATTTTTCCTTTGTCTTTCATTTTCTGAAATATAATTAGGATGTGTCTTGATGTGGATTCCTTTGGGTTTATCCTATTTTGACTTGCTGTGCTTTTTAAATCTGCATGTTTGTATCTTTTCCACATTAAGGAAGTTTTCGGCCATTATTTCTTTGTGTAATTTTGAGAACTGTTTTCTTTCAATTTTTTTTTTTTTTCTGGGAATGTGATGAGATGAGTGTTGGATTTTTTATTGTTATCCGACAGGTCACTAATTAGAGGATGCTTACTCTTTGGAAGAAAAGTTATGACCAACCTAGACAGCATATTAAAAAGCAGAGATGTTACTTTGCCAACAAAGGTCCATCTAGTCAAGGCTGTGGTTTTTCCGGTGGTCATGTATGGATGTGAGAGTTGGACGGTGAAGAAAGCTGAGCGCCGAAGAATTGACACTTTTGGTGTTGGAGAAGACTCTTGAGAGTCCCTTGGACTGCAAGGAGATCCAACCAGTCCATCCTAAAGGAAATCGGTCCTGGATATTTATTGGAAGGACTGATGTTGAAGCTGAAACTCCAATACTTTGGCCACCTCATGTGAAGAGTTGACTCATTTGAAAAGACCCTGATGCTGGGAAAGACTGAGGGCAGGAGGAGAAGGGAACGACTGAGAATGAGATGGTTGGATGGCATCACCGACTCAATGGACATGAGTTTGAGTAAGCTCTGGGAGTTGGTGATGGACAGGGAGGCCTGGCATGCTGCAGTCCATGGGGTTGCAAAGAGTTCGACATGACTGAGTGACTGAACTGAACTGACAGGTCACTAGGGTTCTATTCTTTTTTTTTTTTTTCTCAATCTGTATTTTATTTATTATTCAGATTATATGAATTCTATTAATCTATCCTGAAATTCAGTGATTCTTACCTGTTGTCATCCCCATTCTGTGAATTATTTTTTTATCGTGACTTTTATTTATGTAATTTTCATTTGATTCTTTTTTATAACTTCTGTTTCTTTGATAAGATTTTTTTCAGTTATTTGAAGAGAATTTGTTATTTATCTTGTGTGTATTTATGATAACTGCTTTAAGACTTTTATCAGATAATTACATCTGATGAATTTCAGTGTTGACATTGGTTGGTTGTCTTTTCTCAGTCCAGTTTTCAGTGTCTTAATTCTTGATATGACAAGTCATTTTCAGTTTTTGCTTTGATATTCTGTCCTATGTTAAAAGACTCTGGGATCCTATTTAAATCTTGTTTTACCAGAAAGTCATCCTGTTTAGGTTTATTGTGGCTTTCCAGGCTTAGTTTGTGGGCTCTGTTTCCATTAACAGTTTAATTTTAAATCGTTTGCCATGTTATTTTGATCTGTTTAACCAATCTAATGCTGCTTGGGTGTGTCTGAGGAAGCAAAAGGGGTTTCCCCACTCTAGGCCGTTGGGTGTCTCGAGGTGAAAGAAGGCCTTTCAGGGTCTTTAAGGAAGTTTCTTGGGCCAGACTTGTTGGGGCAGAATCTCCCCTCCTAGTGCCTCCCAGCTACTCAGTGTTTCTGGACAGAGGCAGGAAGTTTTAGGCTCTTGGAAACAAAGATTTCCCAGACGCTCTGCCTGTGTGGTTGAGTCCCTCCTGCTGGTTCTACCCACCTCCTCTTGTATTGCCAGTGCAGAAGGGAGTTTCAGTCTCGTGGAGGCTTCCCTGGCCAGGTACATGTTCTAACAGAATCTTCCTTGCTCTGGGGGACCACAAGTGCTTCTGGGGCTGGCCTGCTCTTTGTGATGGGGTCACATTCCAGGTGCTCTCTGGAGAGGGCTCACAGGCAATGGGGGCAAAAAGGCTTCTAAAACCCGGTTGCTTGTATCACATCTCTTGCTGTGCTGCATGGCAGCCTTGCCTGGAAGGCTCCCCCAGGACACTACTCCCTATCTATCCTTCTGATGATTTGGCCCAACTCATCAGGTACTCCTTCACATTCATTCCTGGGGAGGAATGGCCCTTCCCAGGCTGCCTTTTGATGCTAGGGTGGAGGCCAGGAATGCTTGGCCTGGGTTGCTATCTTCTGTTGGGGGCTGCTGTGTTGCTCTTCCAGTCTTTAGGCCCTAATAAACTAGTTCACCCTCTTATTATCAAAGGTCTCGTTTAGTGGCCTCTTGTTATTTCCAGAACACAGGAGTGGGCACAAAGAGATCAAGTCCATCTTGTCTAAACCAGAAATGCAAGGTCTGTTTTATAACCTAGGGAAGAGATTTCAGTGAGGGAGGTTGTGGAGGAAAGTGGAAAGCAGTCCGCAGTAGGCAGGAGATGAAAGTCATGTCGCCCTTTGGAAGTCACGGAAAGCTCAGAAAGTATTTACTCTAGGTGATACGTATATTCAATTCTGAGTACACTTTCTGTTTCAGCAAACTGTTAAGTCTTCTGTATTTTTTCATTAATTTTCCTTACAAATGGGTGTGTATAATGATACCCATACTACATTTTATTTATTCTTCTAGGCCAATTGTTCAGGTTATGACTTGAGACTTAAACCCATGATAAAAAGAAATCTATTTGGATTATTTAGCAATAGATGAATTGATGGAATAATAAAATGACCAATGATGATTACTTGAGCTTACAAAATTTTATATATGCATATGAAGAGAGATGGACTTTCTTGGTAGCTCAGATGGTAAAGAATCTTCCTGCCATGCAGTACACCTGGGTTCAATCCCCGAGTCAGGAAGATTTTCTGGAGAGGGTAATAGCTACTCATTCCAGTATTCTTGCCTGGAGAATTCCAAGGACAGAGGAGCCTGGTGAGCTACAGTCCATGGGGTGCAAAGAGTTGGACACAAGTGAGCTAAAAACTCTAACATGAAGAGAAATATTCACAGATAATTTCATTCCTGGCTCTTTGTGGTATTCTGAGAGCTTTGGAATAAATGATATGAAAAATAAATTATTTTATTATGATAAGCTACTGTGGTATAACTATGTCTGTACATTCAGAATCCATTATTCCAGTGGCCTTAAAAATGAGTGTCCTTATCCCTTTGGGAAGGAAATGTTAGCATTTCTGTTTATTTTTAGCACACTGTCATTTAACTTATATTTTATGTATATTTTTAGAAGTCAGAATATATTAGAATAGCAGTGCATATATAATATTTCTGCATATTATAATTTTGGGCACTGATAGTGTGTTGTAAAATGAAAATAATGTAGAGATTAGTTCTCTAGGAAACAGAAAATTATCAAAATTTGCTACATTAAATGTTACTTAGTTTGAGGGAATTTATTCCAGATCATATATGGAATCAGTTCAACTGAAGAGAGGCAGAAGGTTCAGAATATTCATGTTTGCATGAGTTTACATAGAGCTTCAGAGGTGGAAACATTTTTGAAGTTGGGCAGAAGACCAGGTGATCTGACTGGATAGGGTAAAACTTGGATCTGGAATATAAGAAAGCACGTTTGCTGTGCTCAGGAGGCCCTAACAAGTTAGGTGATCTTTAAATCACCTCCTTTTCTTCACCTTTACTTCCTAAACCCCTTCCTAAACCCCTTCTTCTGCTTTACCTTTTCCTATAGTACAGATCACTTGCTAACGTACCATATAATGTTAACATACCATATAATTTGATTTATGTTTATTGTGGATTATCTGTCTTCCCCCACCTAGAATATAAGTTCCATGAGGACAGGGGCCTGCCTGCTTTGTTTACTGATGTAACCAAGGACCTATAAGAGTTCCTGAGTCAAGGAGGAATTAAGTAAATATTAAATGACCAACAATAGCAGAGTACTGGGTTGGCCTATAGGTTTCAGAATTTAGTGGTTTTTATTAGCTATTGTAACTAAACTGTTCTGCCGTTAATATTACAAGGTTAGGATGCTTTTCTGTTTTTATATCAGCATAAACATAAAGTACATTTGGAGATAAAGATAAACGTGAAGATGCATTTAGACCCAATATGCTGAGTAGAACATACCTTTGAAAATAAAACCAGTAACTTTTAGTTGATTTGCTTTCTTTATCCAAAATATTAGTATATTCCTTTAAAAAAAGCTTTCCATGTATATGTGTGTGTATATATATTTGTTTATATGTAACTTGGGCTTCCCTGATGGCTCAGAGGTTAAAGCATCTGCCTGCAATGCGGGAGACCTAGGTTCGACCCCCAGGTGGGGAAGATCCCCTGGAGAAGGAAATGACAACCCACTCCAGTATTCTTGCCTAGAGAATCCCATGGATGGAGGAGCCTGGTAGGCTACAGTCCTACAGTCCATGGGGTCCCAAAAGTCGGACACGACTTAGCGACTTCACTTTCACTTTCACATTATGTATAAATTATATGTATGTAACATAATGGTAATATGTCCATTATACATATATAACATTGACATATAACATTATATTAGTTTCAGGTGTTCAATTCAGCTCAGTGGCTCAGTCGTGTCCGACTCTTTGGGACCCCATGAATCGCAGCACTCCAGGCCTCCCTGTCCATCACCAACTCCTGGAGTTTACCCAAACCCATGTTCATCGAGTCAGTGATACCATCCAACCATCTCATCCTCTGTTGTCCCCTTCTCCTCCTGCCCCCAATCCTTCCCAGCATTAGGGTCTTTTCCAATGAGTCAACTCTTTGCATGAGGTGGCCAAAGTATTGGAGTTTCAGCTTCAACATCAGTCCTTCCAATGAATACCCAGGACTGATCTCCTTTAGAATGCACTGGTTGGATCTCCTTGCTGTCCAAGGGACTCTCAAGAGTCTTCTCCAACACCACAGTTCAAAATCATCAATTCTTCGGCGCTCAGCTTTCTTCACCGTCCAACTCTCACATCCATACATGACCACTGGAAAAACCATAGCCTTGACTAGATGGACCTTTGTTGGCAAAGTAATGTCTCTGCTTTTAAATATGCTATCTAGGTTGGCCATAACCTTCCTTCCAAGGAGTCTTTTAATTTCATGGCTGAAATCACCATCAGCAGTGATTTTGGAGCCCCCAAAAATAAAGTCTGACACTGTTCCCACTGTTTCCCCATCTATTTCCCATGAAGTTATAGGACCAGATGCCATGATCTTAGTTTTCTGAACGTAGAGCTTTAAGCCAACTTTTTCACTCTCCTTTTTCACTTTCATCAAGAGGCTCTTTAGTTCTTCTTCACTTTCTGCCATAAGGGTGGTGTCATCTGCATATCTGAGGTTATTGATATTTCTCCCGGCAATCTTGATTCCAGCTTGTGTTTCTTCCAGCCCAGCGTTTCTCATGAAAAAAGCATATGTTTCAGGTGTACAACATAATTATTAGATATATGTATATATTGCAAAATGATCACCACACTAAGTCTGGTTACCATCTGTCACTATACAGTTACAATCTTTTTTTTCTTCTGATGAGAACTTTTGAGATTCTTAGCAGCATTCAAATAGGCAATAAGCATTTTCCTTTTTTGACTTAGCGTATAGTTAAATGGGACAAGTGGCTCTGAATCTTAGAACCAAAGAATCATGTTTAAACTATAAAGCTGAATAAGACTTCTCTGGAGAAGGCAATGGCACCCCACTCCAGTACTCTTGCCTGGAAAATCCCATGGATGGAGGAGCCTGGTGGGCTGCAGTCCATGGAGTCGCTGAGTCGCACATGACTGAGTGACTTCACTTTCACTTTTCACTCTCATGCATTGAAGAAGGACATGGCAACCCACTCCAGTGTTCTTGCCTGGAGAATCCCAGGCACGGGAGAGCCTGGTGGGCTGCTGTCTATGGGGTCGCACAGTCGGACCTGACTAAAGCAGCTTAGCAGCAGCAGCAAGACTTCTCAGTGCTAGTTCATACAGAGCTTCTTAAAAATCCACCCTGGCTAGTTCCACCTGGCTGCCATCACACTTAGTATGGTGTGCAGGCAGAGATCTGTGTTTAAAACATACATTTTTTTCCCCACTTGTCCATGCATTTCTTCCTCAACATCTTTCATTGACTCATTTGTCTTTCCTATCTTCACTAACAAATAGGTTATAATTACAGCAGAAGATGTCTAAGTAGCTAGAGTCACATCTGCTGCCTACTGGGCATTTTGGAAAGAGACTCAGGAGGAGTCCTTTCAATATTAGAGTTTTACTTTCAGGGGATTAGAAAGCTTTTCAGTTTCAAGAGTCCATCAGTATGAAAATTATCTTAGGACTGAACACTTTTTGATTATATATTTGATTAGTGATTTCTGCTGAGAATAAGACAATGAAGGCAGAGTAAACAAGGGTGGATTCAGGCAAAAGGAACGAGAAACTCTTGGAGGAAGTGGACGCATGTTTAAGGAAAGCATTACTTATGTTTTGTTTAGCTTTGGCGGTCGGGTTGGCTCCGTAAAGGAATGGGTTGTTTTCACTTTATTTCCGTTCATCCTCTATGCTTTACAATGTATATCTTATTTAAGTATTGAAAGTAACCAGTGACCTCCTGCTTGTTATCACTGGGTGGTGATGTTTGGTTCTGGTATTTGATCGAGTCTAGCAGAGGCCCTTGAGTACTTATTTCTGTGATTTGCTGCAGTGACTTAACATTTTTTGATGATTTCCGGTACAAAGTCAATGAAATACAGGAAAATAAAATTCAGATGCTTTTGGACAGAACCTTAATTATCTCCTCCCTTCTCTCTGACTTTCCAGCCATTTATTTACTCATCTAGTCTCATGTTTTTGGATGCCTCTTTGACTCTTATGTCTGCCTCATTCCCTCTGTGTGGTCAAGGCCTAATTCTTTTCCTCTGTCTCTCACATCCTTTGCTTCTTTTCCCTTAGCAGAGCCCTCTTTGATTTTCTTTTAGTGTCATAATATTCCCAGCTGTTTCTGGGCTGCTTCTTTTTCTCTACCAGCCCCAACACCCACAACCCCTCAATCCAGGTAAAGATTTCTCTTATCTAATTCTGGACACACTGCTCTTGTGCACTAAAATTTCCTGGTTCCCTGTTGCCTTTAGAATAAATGCAAACTCTCCAAATTGGCATAAATTATCCTCCCTAATATAATGCATGAGTAATCTGTACAAGATTTTCTCCATTCTAACCCTACAGTAATGTATATAGCATATCATGGGAGTATAATCATGAGAGATATTACATGTTTATTAGAAAAATGAACATTTCTTGTGTTTTAGTCAAACTTGAATATTCACTGATATTTTATAATGCTATATGTATTAATATCTCAGTTCCCTTGGTCCAGGATGTAGGCGTTACGTACATCATAAGATGATCCTAAATGAATTGACAGATACACTGTCTTCCTCCTTTTGCATATTAATATCCTATCAGCCTTTCGAAACTCCATCGTCAAGCCAATGCAGTTGTGTAACTCCAAAAAATTCTTGTTCTTACATCCAGATGGCTCCCGGTTGTACCTCAATGCAGTGTAGCACCTTGTTGGCTTCACCTTTATCCTTACTTTGCTCTACCTTATAATATAGTAATTTGTGTGTTTATGTCACCCTCTCTTTCTCCAAAAATTGAGAACCAACTTCTGGAAAATAGAGATTTACTTAAACCTTAATGTATGTTGTTGTTTCTCTGAAACATGGTTTATTAATCTATGAGGTCAGTGAACTTCAGGGGTTTTTCATTTGTTTGTTTCCATTCGGTAACCACTGTTACTATTCTTGCTGTAGCAGAGCCATTTCTTCAAATGTAATCTTACATAAAAATCGGAGGAAGAGGATAAAATAAATGCACTCTGGATGGCAGGGGAGTGATTGTTAAAAGTTCCATGAATTTCTTCTTTTCAGCTACTCCTTGCTGAATCTACAGAACACCTGTGACTCGGTTCAATACTTTCAGAAATCTCTAGTATTCTGTTTATATGTCATGGTCAAGCACAGAGAGGCCTTTCAATATCACTACCTCTGTCCTTGATCTAAAGCTTTAAGTTCGTGCTTGGAATAAACTTTATAACAGACAAATACATGAAGATGAGTGTGGGCTAATGGTGAGTGTATGTTTCCTACAATTGCATTGTCCCTCTTTTTGCCAAATTTCCTCTCTAATAAATACCATCCTCTCTGCTGAAAATATCTAGACATTGAAGGAAGTTAAGCAGGTAACACAGTAGAATTAGATGTTTTCAACAGTTAATGATTTGGAAAGAAGGTTTTCCCATGGTCTTCCGCCTTTTAAAAGAAGAAAGTGAAAATAGGAGGAAGCTGACATTTTGCATGCATACAGGAGCCAAAGGGGAGATTGATAGATTGTTTTGGGGCAGAGTATTCTGTCATGTTCTTAAAGGTTTGGGTCATCGCAGCTAGAGGCAGGAGCAGGGCTCAGGCAAAAATAACCCTAGCTATGAAGGAACAGGATTGTTTTGCTGGACAGTGTTCCTCTATGAGTGTGAAAAGTTTCTTTGCGTGACAGAAGAAAATTACCCTGGATTCTGAGCTGAAGAGGTGCCAAGTTTTGTTCATCGCTGGAACTTGGTCAACTCAATTAATAACAACTAAAGAATAACTAATGTAAAGGACAATTTCAGGAAAAGAGAAGAGAAGAGAAATTGGAAGTAAAAGGAGAATATGAGATGGTATTTGCTCTTAGGTTATATTTGGGTCTTCACCAGATACAGTGTTCTAATAACATTTCATTCTTCAGAACCCAAGTCTTTAATTCACTTTCCCTTTTATATTTTTGTTTCCTTCCATTTTTGTGTTCTTTCCTTCCCCTTCAACCCCCTTTCCCGTCTACCTTTTTATTTCCCATTGTCTGTTTTCTAGGAATTCCTGCTGAAGCCCTTAAGATGCTGCAAAACCACCCAGCAACATCACTATTTTCTCAGGAGAGCCAGGCAAGAGATTGGCCCTCATCCCAGGTTGTTTGCAGGCAGTTGATGAAGCTGAACAACCTTAATCCAGTCACTTCTCTCCAGTCACAAAAGAGACTAAGTCTGGAAGGTTTTGTAATTTAGGGACCTAGTAGAAGTTGTTTGTAAAGCCAAATAATTATTGTAAAGAAGATCTAACAGTGAGAGAATGATATCTCACTCCTCAGATAAATGTTTATGGATCCAACTTTCTGATCTACTCTGTGTCTAGGTGGCCAGTCGGAGAATTGTCCAGAGAACCCAGGATGGGGTCAGATGCACACCAATATTTCTGCCATTCAGTTGTTTGGAGTGTTTATGATACATGGGTTTCCTGTGGGTCAGCTAGTAGGCAGCTGACCTCAGTCAGGCTAATTAATTTTCTCCAGTAGGGTGCTTGCAGAGTGAGGGAAACAGAGAGGCTGTGGAGAACACTGCAGGTGGGGAGCTGTGGGAGCTAGAACATTTCCCCTGGTTTAAAAAGAAACTATGAAGTCAACTCTCCCCAACTTGTGAATATCCCTGGGAAATCCAAGGGTACCCCACATGAGAGATACTTGTCAATCGGGGGGAATTCCAGATAAGTCCCTCTTGGTCATGAAAAGGCTACAATAGCACCATGTAAGTCAGTGATGTCAGAACGTTTCCATCTTTTCACCCTCTGTGAAAAGGGTGGCCTTCCAACATGGCCGGAGGAATGAAGATCCAGAGAGGGAGGTGGAAAGAACCTTGCAGAAATGGACACATCTGCTTTCCCTGGTAGGTTCCCTGGGGCTCAGTAGGAGAGAGGGAAACATTAGGCTGAATACGAGATGGGGTTGATACCTTCCTGAGCTGGCCTTGTTAAACCCAGAGAGAGAGAACGTATGGAATGGTTGCAAGATGATGCAGGAAGTGAGGATGCGGTGGAACATGGCTGAAGACAGTCACTGGAGGAGGATGGAGCCAGTTCACGTTTGTATCTGCTCTGGTCTCAACCTTTGTGTCCCCCAGAAATTTCATATGATGAAATCCTGATTCCTGTGGTTATGGTATCTGTAGGTGGGGTGTTTGGGGAGTGATTGACTTATAAGGATGGAGCTTTCTGAATGAGGTGAGTGCTTTTATATATAAGAGACACACAGAGCTCCCGAGCCCTTCCCCCCTGTGAGGGTACAATAAGAAGTGTGTGACCAGAAAGGACGCTGCATGACCACGCTGTGGAAATCCATGTCCATTGTTTTTAAGTCTGTGATATTTGTTATAGCAGCCCAGAAGGGCTAAGACAGCATCCTAACAATCTTTAGACAGTTTAGTAAACTTCATGCTATTTGGGTACACAAGTTGGAAAGCATTTATACTGTCTGTTGTTACACTGTAAGAGTTGGCTGATAGTTTGTGACTGGCTTTCATAAAAAATCCTGAGAATTCAGTCTTCTTGGTAGTGTAACTAGCACAAAAAATAATTATCTAATTCTTTGATTCTAATAACTTGACCCAGAATAATTGACTGTGATTCTAATGTAAGCTGTTAATGGTCTTCTTTGTAATGCCAGCTTCTGCTATTTGTGACAAATTTTAATAAGAACTTCTTTCTCTCAATGGTAGAAATGGGTTTTCTTTTGAATTTCTATTAAAGGAAGATAAGAAACACTGACAAATTGCCTTCTTAGATTTTGACATCGCTACAAAGTCTGTGTTTGTTTTTATTAAGATGAGACCCATTACACCCAGGCATGCATTAAAAATCTATAAAGCTCAATGAAGCTTGCAGTGGGATGGATCGCTAGAACCATCTCAGAAATGGATGGGATGGATGTGGGCTTAGCACTTTTTGTTGTAGACTCAGCACACCAGGAGCTTGGTGTAAATGTCAGTTTTATGTGAATCTCTGAACAGGCAGTGGAACAGATTATAAAAATGCAGAATGACGTATATCTTCATTGTCTGTCTGCAGGCATGGGGGTCCTGACCACACAAAGTCAGGGTAGATCTTGTTTGTGTTGACTTCACGATGAACCTAAACACCCAAAAGATAATGAATTCTTATGAGTTTTATTAGTATTTGCTCTTCTTTGTTCCTTCTAATTATCAAATTAAGATTTGAGGAACATACATGAATATAAAGCTCTGTAGATATAGATTTTGGAGTCAGCCTAAAAGAAACCTATTAGAAATCTAAAAACTGTAAACATAACTCCATTTTGGTTTTGACTTTCTCTTTTCTTTCTTCGAACTCTCGTCCTTTGTTTTCAGGAGAACTGAAAGGGTATGAGCAGAATTTTACTAGTGAATGTGCTGGGATACACTTGGAAGAAAGCGCTCATCTTGGAAATTCTGTTTTGTAGTTCTCTCACCCTTGAAAATGTTTCAGCCACCTGTGCCCAGCAAGAGAAAAGCTTTTGGTGGAATTGTGTGCAATGCAGGGAAGGCTGCACATGTCAAAAATTGCAGCAGAATTCTGATCCACTTACAGTAGAATCTATCAGTGTGAATGACTAGGCTCTTGCTTTACGTAATAGCAGTTGAGGATACAGGAGGCCATAATTTTGTTCTGACAGTGAGATATTTCAAAACTCATACCTCATTACAAAGTTCACCTCTTTCATTCAGGAGAAAAGCAAGGAAGCCCTCAGCAGGGTGCTCACCTTGCAGACTGCCCTCTTTATGACTGCTTCAAGTTCTTTCAGTTTTTTCACATTTCGGCCCTTGATAGGATAGCATCTGAGATATTTCATACTCCGTAGGTCCGTGACTAGATGATGCAAAGGGTCATTCCAGGAGCACACTATAACACGAGTATCAAGCTCTTAAGGACTTCATGCTAAGCAACCATAGGAAATAACCTCATTAAAATCAGCATAATTCAGTGCGTTTGGTAATATGTGATTTTTGCTCAGAGTAGCTGGCCTCAAAAATCCCTGGTTATTCATTTGTGTATGCAGTTATTTTTGAAGGTGGTAAAAGTTGCAAAGTTATAGAATGTAGGCTATTGTTTATACTTTGTGAATTATTAAAAAATCTGGCATATTTAATAACTACTTCTGATGGGTTCTAATTTAACATGAAGAATTTTATTTATCCCTCTGAAATTATGCCATTTACTCCGTGAATTCTTTTATATTTGAATGCTTTGCTTGTCCAGGGAGAGAAATCTAAGTATTTTGTTGGAACTCAGTATGTGCCTGGAGTACCTGACCCAGGAAAGAAGGAATCCACTTGTGCCCTCATTATTTTCGCCCAATGTTTCATTCATTTTAATGAATGAATTCAGTCACTAATGTGTTCAGTTTTGATTGGTAGTTTGTTTTATGATATTAGAACAAAGAAGCAATGAAGAAGTCATGACATTCCTAAATACGCTTTCCTCAATCCATCCCAACTGCAGTCCCCAAGCTGATGCCAGAGCAGTCTGTTTTGTTGATGTGTGTAGGGGCAGAAAATGGCACAGCGTTGTCTTTAGTAACAGCATCAGTGAGATTCACAATGGAGGGTTTTGCCCCCTAGTTCACTACTACGAGCATTAGGCATTAAATTCCCAGAAGCTGAGCCTCTGTAATTAAAATGCTTGCTTTCTTGATGTCTATGAACTAGTCTAGTGGTAAAGGAAATGAAGAACGCAGAAGAGGTGGATAGACGCTGCAGAGGAGATAGGATGGGATATGAGAGTAAGGAGCTGTAAAGAAATTCAGACTGTATAGTGAGTGGAAGCATAGTTTTCTTGGGGGCGTTGTAGCTTAACAGTTAATAGTGAGAGCTCTGAGTTAGATGAGATTCAGACTCAGTGCTTACTACCTGTGTGGCTGGTGTAAATTCCATTACTTCTATGAGCCTTGGTTTCCTTATCTCAGAATTGAATATAGTACTGCACATAAAGTGCTTTGTAAATTGTGTGGCAATGTAATAGCTCTCAATAAATTTTAAATTTATTTTAAATTCATTAAAATAAGTCCTCCACCTCCTCCTCCCTTCATTTTATCATCTTCATTATTAATGAGCTTAGCAGAGGAAAAGAATGCTGGTATCATTAACCAAGTTGTAGGCAGAGAACAGATTCTCTCTAAGGGGGGATGCATGTGAAAATATTTTAAGTAATATTAGGACTGTGGTTAGCACGGGGAATCAGAAGGGAAAGATTATAATGATAAAAAGTTGGAGCTGGGATAAATGATTGAGACTTAATATGTGGACTATGTTGTCATCACAACAGAAACAATCATTGCAACATTGAGATGCAAAACATAATATTTTGTAGGACATTTGAGGGGGGAGATTTATAATTAAGAGTACGAGGTGACAGAGGAGTCATTGAAAAATGAAGACTAAAGTAGTTTCAGAGAAGTAGAAGCAGAATCAAGTGAGCCTTGAAAGTCAGAAGTGATGGCTCAAGTGGTGCAGTGTAGGTGTGACTCCCATGTAGGAGTCTCTAGTAAACAGGGATTACTCAAAACTGGGCTGTTTCTTACATATCCATGAATTTTGCAAATCTTATTTTTTGCAGATGGAGATTCTGTTGAGTCCGTACTTTCATACAGTAAAATAGCTGCCATCCTGGGTCTAATGCATTGCTTGAACTAAGGTTGTCTGCATGGACAATGTATAGATCTGTTACTGATTTTGCTGCTACAAAGCTTTAGTTATCCCTTGATTTTACTCATACTTCATCAGCTACATAATGTAATTTCTCTTCAGTTGCTTACTGTTCCTCTACCTTTCTCTACATGTGTGGTTACCATTACTCTAATAATCTGAAGCCTGGTAACATAAGTGTACTGTCTCAGTTACTCGGGTAAAAAACCCAGATAAAAAACTCACGTGGGTCTGTTCCACTTGTTCTTTTTCTTAAAGGATAGAGGCAGGAGTTGGGGCAGCTGTTGGTGGCGTTGATATAGTACACTTTGCCCTGGCATACTGGTTATTCTTGAAATGATCAAATAAATTCAGAGTTAGGCTTGTTTGGACATTCAACAAATGTACCCATTACCAGCATATTAACATGTTTGATAGATAAATAATTTTTTTACTGAGAGTCATGTAAAAATGGAGTCATTCTTTTTCTTACTTTTTCCTTCCATAATCTCTAGAAACAATGTTTTCTCATCTAACTTTTCTAAGTTCAATCTCTTCCCTTCTTTACTCTTCTCTTGTTTAATTCACCCTTCCCACAAGTTATTACTTGGATAGCAAACACTGAAAATGCCCCAGATGTGAACTATTAAGTGTTTTATTGTGTCATCTCTTTTAGTTTTGGAACCAAATATAGCACATATATTTATCTATATTTAGCCATTTAATTTCTTATTGTGGGTTGGAACCAATATATTCCCTAAATAGGAGTTATAAAATTATAACTTTTCTTTGACTAATCTCTTAATACACACTCTTATAACTTAGTGTTCATCATGAATGCAGAATACAACGTTGTTGATGCTTACAAAATGGTAAGTCAGAAAAACTTGGCGTAAATTCTACAAAATACTAAGCAATGGACTGAGAATAAGAGTAGGAAAATCTAGCTAACACATTAATAGAGAAAACTAGTTTTAGCAAAAGTTGTGAACATTTAAAGAGATTATTTGGAACATTTGGAAAAAAAGAGGGACAGTTAAAATGGAGGATGAAAGAAAAACTAGTGAGTAAAAAGAACTACATGAATTTAATTGAAACACTGAGCATCATTTTTCATCAGTTGTCTGCCCTATTGTGGCTCCTTGATTGACCTAGAAGTATTAACATACAACTTTCAATGTACCCTCATCAGAAAGAGAATAATTGCTTCCAATTCTAAACCAACTTTTCTCTGGTAGTTCTAAACCTATTCATTGCAAATCTTAGAACAATAATTTGTAGCATTTAAAAACTATCATTATTTGTTTTTGTGCTGTGGAATCAACTTTGTTTAATATATTCCATCCACCCAGTTTAGAACTGCAGCGTAGTTCTCATTTATTGACTATTTACTGTGGGCTGGATGAAAAATGCCCAGAAAGACATTGAAGGACCAAAATATCAAACATGCTTCCTTTTCCCAGCTCCATCTAAGGGTGCTTTATGTCAGGTAGTGTTATGGACTGAATGTGTCTTTCTAAGATTCAAGTGCTGAAGCCTCCATCCCCAATGTTCTGTGTTTGGAAACTGGCCTTTATGAGGGTTCTTGTTGTTGGTCAGTTGCTAATGGGAAGTGTGAAAGTCGCTCAGTCATGTCCGACTCTTTGAGACCCCATGGAATTCACAGTCTATGGAATTCTCCAGGCCAGAATACTGGAGTGGGTAGCCTTTCCCTTCTCCAGGGGATTTTCCCAACCCAGGGAGCGAACCCAGGTCTCCCGCATTGCAGACAGACTCTTTACCAGGTCAGTCGCTAGGTCATCTCCAGATCTTTGCGACCCCATGGACTGCAGCACGCCAGGCTTCCCTGTCCTCCATTATTTCCTGGTGTTTGCAAATTCATGTCCTTTGAGTCAGTGATGTTTTCCAACAATTTCATCCTCTGTTGCCCCCTTCTCCTCCTTCCTTCAATCTTTCCCAGCATCAGGGTCTTTTCTAGTGAGTTGGCTCTCAGCATCAGGTGGCCAAAATATTGGAGCTACAGCTTCAGCATCAGTCCTTCCATTGAATATTTAGGGTTGATTTCCTTTATGATTGACAAATTTGGTCTCCCTGCTGTCCAAGGGACTTAATCTTCTCAGGCACCACAATTCAAAAGCATCAATTCTTCGGCACTCAGCCTTCTTTATGGTCCAGCTTTCACTCCTGAAAAAACCATAGCTTTGACTCTGTGGACCTTTTTCTGCAAAGTGATGTCTCTGCTTTTTCTATGCTGTCTAGGTTTGTTATAGCTTTTCTTGTAAGGTGCACGCATCTTTTAATTTCATAGCTGTAGTCACCATCAGCAGTGACTTTGGAGCCCGTGAAAATAAAGTCTATCACTGTTTTCATTGTTTGCCCATCTATTTGCCATGAAGCGATGGGACCAGATGCCATGATCTTAGCTTTCTGAATGTTGAGTTTTAAGCCAGCTTTTTCACTCTGCTTTTTCTCTCTCATCAAGAGGCTCTTTATTTCCTCTTTGCTTTCTACCATTAAAATAGCATCATCTGCCTATATGAGGTTATTGATACTTCTCCCAGCAATTGTGATTCCAGCTTGTGATTCATCCAGCCCGGCATTTCATATGTGTGCTCTGCATGTAAGTTACATCAGCAGGGTGACAATATGCAGCCTTGATGTACTCCTTTCCCAATTTTGAACCAGTTTATTGTTCCATGTCCAGTTCTAACTGTTACTTCTTGACCTGCGTACAGGTTTCTCAGGAGACAGCTGAGAAATGTGGTCTGGTATTCCCATCTCCTTAAGAATTTTCCACAGTTTGTTGTGATCAACACAAAGGCTTTAGCGTGGTCAGTGAAGCAGAAGTAGCTGTTTTTCTGGAATTCTCTTGCTTTCTCTGTGATCCAGTGGATTCTGGCAATTTTACATCTGGTTCCTCTTCCTTTGCTAAATCCAGCTTGTACATCTGGAAGTTTTCGGTTCATGTATTGCTGAAGCCTAGCTTGAAGGATTATGAAGGTAATTAAGGTTAAATAAGTTCAGCGTGGAACACTGATCCAGTAGGATTAGTGTCTTTATGAGGAGAAACACCAGAGTTTTCTCTTCTGTCTCTGTGTCTTTCCATCTGTTTCTCTTCCCCATGCCCCACCCTATGAAGCCAAGCTGGGGAGAGAGAGCCCTTACGAGAACCTGACCTTGCTGGCACCCTGATCCGGAACCTCTAGCCCCCAGAACTGTGAGGAAATAAATTTCTGTTGTTTAATTCACTGAGTCTATGGTATTCTGTTACGGTGATCCAGGTTGACAAATACAGATGCTTAACATTTGCTTTGGAGATTTAAAAAAGAAAATAGAAAAAAGCTATTGCACACTTTAATAATCTTTGAGATTTTCCCAAAACTGACCCTTTCTTTTCTTTCTATATCTTGTATGCTGACACCTTCTTTAATCTAGAAAGTGTATTATTTGAAGTTTGGCTGATACAGCCTTGTTTTTTAAAGGATGGTATAGCCCAGTCACTTATATGAAGGTTCCTTCTGGAACAAGACGTAGAGTACTTGCAAATTTGAGGAACATTTCCCTGGAGTGCCTATAGGCATTGTGGGACAATCCGACAGCCTGGGAAAACAGGTCTCAAAGGGACTTCAGGCAGTTGTCATCCCTGCTAGGGCAGACAGGCGTGGAGACCACATCTTGGCACAAGAGCAGATTTGACACCACCAGGAGCAGAAGCAGACAGGACCCTGCTTAAATATAAGCATGAGCCACTCTGAGATGATCTGTTCACCTGAAGTTATCAAAAGCCATCCCGTCCAGGGAAGCCTTATCTCTCTCCATTGCCCTGAGCAGGATTTGGTGCTGTAGTAGCTGGGGTGGGAAAGAAGCAACATCTTCCACTGTGTAAATTTAGATGGATGATTATATTTTCACAGATGTAGTTGAAGAGGTAGGTTACTCCCTGCATTTTGTATTGCTCCCAGAAGTGCTCCTGTGCTCTACAAACATTTGGAGCTTAAATTAATTCTGAGACAAAGTGTTTAGGTCTTTCTTTTAAGATAGTTTAATGTTGAGACTCTGCAGATTCTCAGCAACAAAGCTCTGTAGGAATTTGCAAATTTTTCACTCTTCATGGATTAATACTTCAGTTTTAGACACCAAAACGACCAGAAAAGTACAGTTGTTCTGTCTGGTTTACCATCACTCTGGGTAAGAGTAAACACATGCGTGACTGATCGCTACTGATGATAAAAAGAGAATATTAAGAGAAAAAGGATACTGTAGCCTGGATGTGCTAACTCACCTTAATAACCCCATGCATTTCCTTGATACTTTGCCAAAAGCTTTAAAACATTTTTAAAATTTGTGTTTCATAATGACCCTATGAGATGGACTTGACCTTCTGCATTGTCATCAAATTATATTAATGAAGAAGCAACCACTTACAGAGGGTAAATGATATTCCCCTAGTCCCCTTATTGGCAGATGGAAATGACTGAGTGCTAGAACCGTCATCTTTTCACTTCATCATGTCACATCACACATACACGTGGGCTCTCAGCCTTCATGTGTGTTACAGGGCCCACATCAGTAGCTGTGACGTTCCATGCTTGCAGAGGTCATTGCCATTACTAGTAGAAAAAAAAAATTTTGTCTTTTATTGCATGACAACAGTGACTCTGAAAGTTGACTTCATCTACTTGCTCTCCTCTATCTATAAAGCGTTCACTTTTGAAGTCTTCTGCAATTATCAGAGATGACATAGTCACCAATTTACTATCTCAGCAGATGGACAGATATGAACCACTAACAAATCAATAATTTACACTTACAAAAGGAAGAAACAATAATTAAAATAACTTTCATCACTTTTACTGCTCCAAAAGAACAAAGAATATAAAATATTAAAATGTGTTTATCAGAAAACTCCTTTCCTATGGGATCTTCAATAAAAGTAATTGTACAATTGAAAACTAGGCAAGTACTAAAGATTTATAGCAAAAATATACCTAACCCCAAATACCTGAAAATATGTACAAGACTCGAGGATAAAATGTGACTAACAAAGCTTTTAGCAGCAAAATAAAAAACAATATTAATGTTGTAAGATGATTCATGTAGCAGACTTCCAATTATTCAAAATGATGTTTCCAAAGAGTTTATTTTAGGTGCTTTATAGTCATGTAACATAGCTAATTAGCTGTTTTATCTCCAAGTATAAATAAAAAGTACTCTGCAGATAGAGAAAGTAGGGTATCTGTACCTTTATCATCTGAAGGGCTTTTCACAGCTTAAGATAAGATAAAAGAGAAATGTTTTTGTTGTTTCATAAAATTATTTTAATGCTTTCTTTGTCTTGCAATTTTTTCCTTTTTATTAATGTATATTGGAGTAGAGTTGCTTTACAATGTTGTATTAGTTTCTGCTATTCATCAAAGTGAATCAGATATATGTATGTAAAAGTATAGAAAGGTAGATAGATAGATAAACTCCCCTCTTTCGGGGATTTCCTTTCCATTCAGGTCACCACGTAGCATTAATTAGAGTTCTACATGTTATACAGTAAGTCCTCATCATTGTTATTTACTCAATAAATCATGTCCGACTCTTTTGCTACCCCCTGGACTATAGCCCACCAGTCTTCTCTGTTCATTTGATTTCCCAGGCAAGAATACGGAAGTGGGTTGCCATTTCCTTCCCCAGGGGACCATCTCAATCCAGGGATCGAACTTGTGTCTCCTGAGTCTCCGACATTGCAGATGGATTCTTTACCACTGAGTCACCTGAGAAGCTCCCAAGTTCTCATTCGTTATCTGCAATTTCTTTTTCTTGCAAATGTCAACCAAGAAACTAAAGGGAATAAGTTATTACTAGCCTGTTTTTCCTTGTAAGATGTCATTTGGCTTAAACCCAGTTGACAAAGTATTGTAGGAGACAACTCTGCTGTCATTGTCTATATTATGCCTTCAGAGTTAAAAGTTTCATCAGATTGACTCATCTTGGCCACACCACATAAGAGACCAGGGAACTAGAAAATGTTTGTTTCTACCTTCTGTAGTTGTGATGAATTGGACTCAAGAGACACTTTTGGTCTTATTTTTGACTGAGGTTTCTCAACTTTGGCATGGCTGGCATTTTGAGCTGGATAAGTACTTGTTCTGGGGGCTGACTTGTATATTATAATATGTTTAGCAACATCTCTGCTCTCTGCCCACTGGCTACCACTAGCACCCCTGCCCCATATTAAGACCACCAAAGCCATCTCCAGACATTAACCAATTATCTCTGGAAGACATTCCTCAATTTGAGAACCGCTGTCCTATTGTACATAGAACCACTGTCCTATACAATTGACTTTAGAGCAGTGATTAGCTAGTTCTTCTAAACTCTGTAATCCTGAAACTTCTGGCTAAGAGAATATTTCCTAAAATTTCTAATTAGCACATACCATTCTGTGACGAACCTTTGTTGTCCATGGTGGCGATGATTTAGAGAAACACAGTTCACCAGAGAAGATCTCATCCTACATCTTTCTCTTCCCCAGATACTGGCTTTATAAGGCTTTGACATCTTCATGAGTATATTTAATCAGGCATTCCATTCCCTTTGCCAGTCATCAATTTCCATCATTGAGATTACCCCCATAATTTCAAACATCGAATGGTATTCTATTTCTTATTCATATTCAGGAAGACACACTGGCCAGACATGAATACCTAGGAAGGATTTTGATTAATTAGACCAAAAGGAAACGAGAGATAATGAAGCTGAGATCTGGAGTCTAGTTTGGGTTAGAGGACCTATAAAATTATAGCAGTCATTTACTGTAACATTTACCTTCATTTCTCTGCAGTTTCTTGAATATAGCATAATCTTTCATGTAGATGTTTCGTGTATTATCAAAGTATTTTTTTCTCTTTCAGAATTGCTGGGTGAGGTTAACATTTGAAAACTTATGTGCTACATACCAAGAAATATAGAATAATAATGAGGAAGAAAGATTTTCAATTCATGTTATTCTCTTAATACATTTTCCTCATTTTTTCTTGATTTTTACACATTCAGTTTTGTCCTTTTAAAATGATGTATCTTGGCAGTAAAATGTACATTTTCATTTGTCTCTTTTGATTTTAACATGAATGTAAAGTTACATTTTCATCCTCAGTTTACAGATTGAAAAACAGAGGATTGGAGAGATTAAATGTCAAGGATATAGAGGAAGTAATTAGTCAAGTTAGATACTGAAAGGTTTATCATTTCAAGAGGAATCAGGAGGGATGCAAAGAGAGCTGGAAAATGAATCCTTTAACATACATTGCCCCATTTCCTATGATGCACAAAATAGTCACCCCTAACCTAGAGATCTCTTCAAGAAAATTAGAGATACCAAGGGAGCACTTCATGCAAAGATGGGCACAACAAAGGACAGAAACGGTATGGACCTAACAGAAGCAGAAGGTATTAAGGAGAGGTGGCAAGAATACACAGAAGAACTATACAAAAAAGATCTTCATGATGCAGATAACCATGATGGTGTGATCACTCACCTAAAGCCAGACATCTTGGAGTGTAAAGTCAAATGGGGCTTAGGAAGCATCACTATGGACAAAGCTAGTGGAGATGAAATTCCATCTGAGCTATTTCAAATCCTAAAAGAAGATACTGTTAAAGTACTGCACTCAGTATACCAGCAGATTTGAAAAACTCAGCAGTGGCCACAGGACTGGAAAAGGTCAGTTTTCATTCCAATCCCAAAGAAGGGCAGTGCCAAAGAATGCTCAGACTACCGCACAATTGCACTCATTTTCCATGCTAGCAAAGTAATGCTCAGAATTCTCCAAGCTAGGTTTCAACGGTACATGAACTGAGAACTCCCAGATGCTCAAACTAGATTTAAAAAAGTCAGAGAAACCAGAGATCAAATTGCCAACATCTGTTGAATCATCGAAAAAGAAAGAAAATTCCAGAAAAATATCCACTTCTGCTTCATTGACTATGCTAAAGCCTTTGACTGTGTGGCACAACAGACTGTGGAAAATTCTTTAAGAGATAGAAATACCAGATCATCTTACTTGTCTTCTTCATGCAAGTCAAGAAGCAACAGTTAGAAATGTACATGGAACAACAGACTGGTTCAAAATTGGGAAAGGAATATGTCAAGGCTGTATATTGTCACCCTGCATATTTAACTTAAATACAGAGTACATCATGAGAAATGCCAGACTGGATGAAGCACAAGCTGGAATCAAGATTGTCAGGAGAAATATCAATGACCTCAGATATGTAGATGACACCATCCTTATGGCAGAAAGCAAAGGGGAACTAAAGAGACTCTTGATGAAAGTGAAAGAGAGTGAAAAAGCTGGCTTAAAACTCAACATTCAAAAAACTAAGATCTTGGCATCCAGTCCCATCACTTCATAGCATATAGATGGGGAAACAATAGAAACAGTGACTGACTTTATTTTTTGGGGCTCCAAAATCACTGCAGATGGAGAATGAAGACATTAAAAGATGCTTGCTCCTTGGAAGAAAAGCCATGACCAACCTAGATAGCATATTAAAAAGCAGAGACATCATTTGGCTGACAAAGGTCCATCTAGTCAAAGCTATGGTTTTTCCAGTATTCATGTATGGATGTGAGAGTTGGACTATAAAGAAAGCCGAGTGCTGAAGAATTGATGCTTTTGAATTGGGATGTTGGAAAAGACTCTTGAAAGTACCTTGGATTGGAAGGAGATCAAACAAGTCAATCCTGAAGGCAATCAGTCCTGAATGTTCTTTGGAAGGACTGATGCTGAAGCTGAAGCTCCAGTACTTTGGCCACCAGATGCATAGAGCTGACATTAGAAAAGACCCTGATGCTGAGAAAGATTGAAGACAGGAGGAGGAGGGGATGACAGAGGGGGAGGTGATTGGGTGGCATCACCTACTTGATGGACATGAATTTGAGCAAGCTCTGGGAGTTGGTGAAGGACTGGGATGCCTGGCATACTGCAGTCCATAGGGTTGCAAAGAGTCAGACATGTCTGAGTGACTGAACAGCAACCTTAGGGAGTTTATTCTGATGAAAAGACACAGTCATTTTCAAAGACAAACAGACACATAGACACACAGACACACACACACCCTAGTTTATAAAGCAGTAAAACAAAATTCTAGACAGTCATGTCCACTTTCCTCAAGAATAGGGGTGCACAAACTGTTATTAACTTATGATAGCTTTAATTCTCTCACCTCAAGCCACTCTAGGGCCAAGGGACAAAAATTCATCTTTCATGGCTCAAAATTTCCACTTGCCTTTTAGAGATTTCCTAAATGAAATGACTGTAATGAATATAAACCAAGTTGTGATGACTTTCTTTAATTTTTAAGTCTGTGCATCTAAAGCAGCCTGTGACCTTTAGTTTCAATTTTACCATATGTTCTCAGAGTAAATTGACAGGTGAGGTGATTTTTAAAAAATTATTTCTTTCTATGGAATTCACTTTTCCTGTAGTTGCTCCTGCTATACTTATGCTTTAGCAATTTTCTAACTAAGTGCTCTTAGGGGACTTAGAAATCTTGACAAAGACTAACATCACTTAAAAACGATCTCCCTAATTGCCTTAGCTTTGCAATACTAGATTTTTTGATTCTAGTATTGCAAAGCTAAGGCAATTAGGAAAATGCTATAAGATGAAACCTATATGATGCTATATAGGCTCATACTTCATTCATGTGGTTCAAAATATAGTATCATATTTGATTTACGTGATTGTCAGGATTCTATTCACTCATGCTCAGCATCCAGATTTTTCCCCCAGACAGTAAAATCTGAGTTCCATGTGGTAAAGAAGTTAATGCTGCCCCAACTGTCCCTCCTCTTCTGGAAATTTAAGAGTAGGAGAATCTGCCGTAAGAACTGACAACTTAATCTTAAAATTTAAAGGTGTTACCCTTTTTGTAGATAGCTGGGAAAAGAGTAATCTAAAAAAGCAGAAGTTGTGTTTATTCAGTGGGGGCCAACTAATTTATTTGACTCCGAAGAAGTACTTGTGTGTCTGTGAAATTTCTTGGGTGCATTCTTGCTGCTTCACAGCCCCATGTTTCTTGTTAAAGGGATATTGCAATATCTAAATAACCCTAAAGGCATATTTTATGTAAGAAATCATGGCTATCTTTCTTTCCCATATGTCACCCCCTTTCCACCTTAAATTTTGTATGTGCTCTTTTGCAGACTTTTCTCTTTATCAAAACCTGCCCTTACTTTAGAGCAGTCAAGAAGTTCAGTAAGAATGGACTTGTCTGTTTCTACTTAAAAAATTCATTCATTGCCATTTTTGGTCTGAGGGTTTAGGATTAAACCTGAAGATTGATTTCTGTCAAAAGCTGCATAAATAGATCAAATGATGTTCAATGCTTCATGATATTTTTAGTACCTGAAACTAATACACAGTTTTGCCTTTTTTTCCTAACTGACTCTAATTTTTAATAAAAGGAATATCATATTGGATTTCATATTTAAGTAAGAATGGAGCTTGTGTGTTCTTTACATTTTCTTTTGTTCATCATTTTAAAAGTTTGGAATAATATTTTTCTCCTTAGTAATATAAAAATATTTAAAATACTTCACATAACTTGAAAGTTGTCTACCACTGGATATAGTGGGAATATTGAAGAGCTAAAGAAATTAAGTTTTTAAATCGTCAGAATAAATGGATCACAAGGATGTTTCAACTTAGATTAGTAAAGAATTGTTTTTTATTATTATTTTTAGATTTAAGTATAGTTGACTTACAAAATTAGTTTCAAGTGTACAATGGAGTGATTAGATTTTTTCAAGTTATGCATCATACAAGCAGAAGGCAATGGCAACCCACTCCAGTACTCTTGCCTGGAAAATCCCATGGACGGAGGAGCCTGGTAGGCTGCAGTCCATGGGGTCGCTGAGTCAGACACGACTGAGCGACTTCACTTTCACTTTTCACTTTCATGCATTGGAGAAGGAAATGGCAACCCACTCCAGTGTTCTTGCCTGGAGAATCCTAGGGATGGCGGAGCCTGGTGGGCTGCCGTCTATGGGGCCGCACAGAGTCGGACACGACTAAAGTGACTTAGCAGCAGCAGCAGCAGCAGCGTGCACCATACAAAATTATTATATTATTGCTATATTCCCTGCGCTGTGTGTTACATCCTTGTGACTTATTTACTTTATACTGAAATAAATAATATTTGGAGTTTGTACCTCCAAGTCCCCTTCACCAATTTTGCTCATTCCCCCAACCCCTCCTCTCTGGCAACTGCTAGTGTGTTCTCTGTGTCTGAATCTGTTTCTGCTTTGCTACATTTGTTCTATATGTTTTCGCTTATATGTGGAGTGATGGTTTTTAGTAAAGTTAAATTTGGAAATGACTACAGGCATAGTGTTTAAGGATTTATAAATTTCGAAACTGGGACTAAAAGATCAGCCAGGAAATCGAATCTGGAATCTGTTCATTGTAGTGCGTTAGCACATTAATGACACACCCACCGGCGCCATGACAGTTCTGAGGCCAACCATGAAAGGCCACAAGTGGGCCCTGGCCCAGCTCCTGGAAGTCTGTCCCTTCTCCAAAATAGTTAGAATAATCCTCCCACTCTTTATCCTATGAAATTACCCAGACGGTAAAAACTAACCAGCTCATATATCGGAGCCTCTCACCTTCTGAGATGGCCCGCTGTGTGGACTGTGTTTCTCTCTAAGTAAATCCAGTTCTTACCTTAAAGAAAAATCAGATATGTGTTGTTTGAGTTTGTTCTTTGGTTTTCCTTTTTTACAGTTTCTGTTATTGTTGATTTACAGTGTTGTGTTTCAGGTGTGCAGGAAAGTGACTCAGTTATCCATAAACAAATATCCAGTCTTTTTTTTAGGTTCTTTTCCTATATAGCATTGCAGAGTATTGAGTAGAGTTCCCTGTGTTGTTTCTGATTTGAAATATGAGAAAATATAAAGGGTACACTGGAGAAAAGATGGACCATGATGGGGCTTTCTTGAATTACACTGTTTTTAGAATAAACAAAAGTAATTATTTGATTACATCCTGCTATTTACATTACCTTCTTTTTTGTTAAGACATACATTGCTTAACTCTTTGTTAGGGCTTTGCAAATCATCACCTTCCCTAAATAACTCTAGAACCCAAGTTCTTAATCTCAGCAGTGTCTTGAGGACATTTGCTCCTTCAATAAGAAAGCAGTAGTAGTAGCATTTGAAAATTTCCTCTGTAATTCCTTTTTTTCTTTTTCTCATGACAGAATATTCATATCTTCCGATCTGTATCCCTGAGTTCTTTGTGTTAGCTTACTCTATGAGTTTCTTATCACATTTGTTTTGAAGCATCTATACCTTTGGATTTCCCTGGTAGTTCAGCTGGTAAAGAATCCTCCTGCAATGCCAGAGACCTGGGTTTGATCCCTGGGTTGGCAAGGTGCCCTGGAGAAGGTATGGCAAACCACTCCTGTGTTCTTGCCTGGAGAATCCCCATGGACAGAGGTGTCTGGCGGGCTACAGTCCATGGGGTCACAAAGAGTTGGACACGACTGAATGCCTAAGCACAGCACAGCACATACTTTTGGACAAGTTTTAATGCCTGATATAAAAACAATGCCAGATCCAAGAGTGATGTGTCTAGAGACTTCACAGAGTCTCTTCTTAAGATTATATTTTTTTCCAGTAAAAGCATCACATATTTGGCTGTATGCTAATGTTATGTGGGGCAGGTAATTACCTTGTAAACCATTCTTCACTAGATATTGTGTGCATGTATTCCTTGTCTACTGGCAAGTGGATTTGAAGCATGCCCACTTCCAGTGAGAGAGAGAGGGAAAGGGAGAGATTGTGTAATAGGAAATGGGACTCTGAGCCATGTCTTTTCCAGGGATAATTTAAAATTTTATAATTAGTCTGGGTACCACCAAACAGAACAGGAAGCTATAGCAATAGAACTGGGTCCTTGAGGCTCCCTGGTCTGATATATTTCATTTCTCTAATTGTTCCATTGTGTTGAGACAGTGGGGGTTCAGAGGAGGGGCTGAAACCATCAAGAGCAGTCAGAGTGCTTGGGAAGTCAGGGCAACAAATCTCTCCCTAATTCTAATAAAATGAGCAACAAAACAAACCTTATTTAAAAAACTAGCAAAATTGCACATCTGTCAAAGGTGAAAGGAAGTATGAACATGTTCCTCTTTTCATGGTTCAGAGCAGGGAGTCGATAGATACAGTCAAGCTGATTTTTAAAAAAGAAAAGATGTCAACAAATGATGTAAAGTTTTCATCACAATCACTGGAAAACGGAGAACAGATTATAAATCTTTTAGTTTCTCAGAAAAAAAGGAACTATCACACACACACACACAAACACACTGGCACACACAAAATATATTTTCCATTTGACAAAAGATAGAAAAATAAGCCAAAAACCCCATAAAATTAGAGATCAGAATAGAATCAAACATAGACTACCTTATGGGATAAGTTTGCATAGTAAAGGAAAAAATAACATGAATTTAGGGGTTGATTTTGGCCTCTCCCCCTAGAGGACATTCACCTGTATCTGGACATTTCTGATTGTTGTAACTGAAGATGGTAGTGCTCCTGGCATCTACTGGGTGGAGGCCAGAGATGCTGCTAAGTATCCCACAACACACCACAAAGCCCCCAAAGCAAATCAGTATGCCATCCAAAATGTCAGTAGCTCCAATGTTGAGAAACCTAACATTAAGATCTAAAATGAAATGGCTAAGAAAAGTTAAAATGTAAGTACAAAAAAGCCACAGCAAGCAAATTATTTAAAATTGCTGGACAGCATTCTCTGTGCTATACAGTAGGTTCTTGTTGGTTATTTTAAATACAGCAGTGTGTACTTGTCAATCTCAAGCTTCTTTTACTTTTATCATAGCTTGACACTCCTTTATATTAAAGTTCTGTTTGATCCACAAAAATAAAAATAAATGAAAATAAAATTGCTGGAGTAATAAACTTACTAACAGGCAAGGTTAAGTGTAAGGCAAAAAATGTTACAGCAAAAGGCCATACTTTGTGATGTTTTGAGTACAGTGTATAATGGAGACAAAACTATCAACTGTCTTTATGCATTTAATGGCAGGATCTATACCCATGGCTGATTCATATAAATGTATGACAAAACCCACTACAATATTGTAAAGTAATTGGCCTCCAATTAAAATAAATAAATTAAAAAAATAAAACAAAGCATATACTAAGAAAGAGTGAGGAAAATGAACAAAGATGTAAGAGCAGGAGTTGATATGTGTGTATATATTTCAAACTGCTGTGAAACATGTATGATAAATGACATTATACTTGGCCATAATGAAAATGTTGCAGTTTTCTAAAAGTTAGAATGCAGGACAGAATATATAAGTAGTTCAGGGTTTTTGTTTTGTTTTGTTTTCCCTTACTAGTCACCTGTGATTTTTAAACTGCTGAATCTAAATAACTCTGAATCTAAATAACTTGAGTCCTTTGCAATGTCAAACCTTTACTTGGCATTCAATCCTGCCACTGGCTTTCTCCCCATTGGCTGTCACATTCGGTGTCATGACTTTACCTGTCATATCCATGAAGATGATCCAAACTCTCTTTTTCTTTTCCTGACTCTCTTCTGAGCTGCCATCTACTTGTTAGGCATTTCAACTTACATGTCTTCCATCAAGATATGCTGAATTATTAAAAAAAAATCTTTAACTACCCATGTTTTAAACTACTTTCTTCTCGGCCACCTATACTTAACATCTCAGGGGTGTGTCTCTTTCCTGTTGTTTCTCTTTCCTGTCTCTCTTGACTCACACTCAACCAGTTGGTATGTTGCAATTATTCTTCCTCTCTAACATCCATAGCATTTTCTTTTCTCCTCTCTCTAGGTTATCTTGACCTGAATAGTTATAATAGCTTCTCTTCCATTTTCTCCTGATTATGTCCATTTCAACTTCAATCTGTTTATCCATCAGGAAGACTAATCATCCTGAAGGACAACTTCTGAACAATCTGTAATTTGTCTAAATCATAGTATTTGAGATAAGGGGACCCATAGAGTTCATCTAATCAAATATCTCATTTTGCAGGTGAAGAAAATGTGTTGCACATGTGTAGTTATTAACAGAACTGCATGGGAACCCTAGTTTTTTTTTCTTTTTGTCATACCATTAGTATTTTTTTTTCCTTCTATAATCATACCTGTACCCCATGAGCTTCTTATGCAGCTGATGGTGAGTCTTGCTGAGGAGATATAGATGTGACATTGAAGGCAAATTAAGAAACCCATTACTTCAAGGGAAAATGCCAAGGTAACTGGGTTCCCAAAGAGAGAGGAGAGAGAAATAGCATGTTGTAAACCCTTTGGAGTCACTAAGGAAACATTACCACTGCCAAAGAGAATTTGAGAATGATTCTAAATTATATTATAAAACAATACATTTGTTTGAATATGTCTTAATGAGTTATGTAGATAAGGGATGAAAAGCTAGTGATTTTATTTCTTCTTCAAATTGGTCTTTGGTTTATCTGCCATTTTGGTCTTTATTATTCTTTTATTAATGCAAGCCTTGCATATGTCATAAAACCTTCATTTAACTTTTTCATTTGACAACTCTACATCATTGGTACAGTGAAAGTCAGAGAATTCTTGTGGATTAAAAAAAAATAGAAGGTTATCTGTCGGCCACTTGACAGAAGCAATATTATTATTACCATTATAGGTGATGTGGCATTTGAATGTCCTCTCTTTTATTGGCCATTTTGTACTCATATGTTATAAATTAACTTAGTAGAAGAAAAATAGGGTGTTTCTTCCAGAAAGAGGGTTTCACTTCATAGAGAAAGACAAAAAATGAGTATAAGCTATAAGTTTCTTTTAGTAACTGCAGAATGACAGCTTGACTTTACTTTCAGCTGTACCTGACAATAGGGATCATGTTCATTTGGATAAATAGAAAATCATGGATGCTTATGTGGGCAACAGCTATGAAACTATCAAAATGTTTTCAAGTTTGGTTTATATAAAGTGTTCTCATTCTAGGTCCCATCAAGCATATACAAACACATATTTTATCATTTAAGAACATGTTTTGAAGATAAGTCTATGAAATACCTACATCTTCCAAACACTTGTGTGCATAAGTGAAGTTTAAAAAAATTAAGTAAGGTTCCTATGAGTCCATCTAAAGAGAATTTTAATCTCAAATATCCAGACAGAGAGTTTGCTCCTGTTTTTTTTTTTTTTTTTCAAGCTATCTCAAGAAGTACAGTCGTCCTTCTTTATGCAGGGGGCACTGGTTTTAGGACCTCAATGGGTACAAGATCCACAGGCACTCACATCCCTGTGTAAAATGGTGTTGAAATAGAATTGGCCCTGCAAATCTGCAGATTCTGCATCCCCAGATATGGAGGGCTGATTGAATTTGTTGCATGTGCTTCTCCAGATCTGTATCTTATTTTTGTGCAGAAACTTTAAAATCTTTGCTTACTTTACACATGAGCAAATTAAATAGTTAAAACAGCCAGTCAAATTGCTTGGTGGGCTTTGTAGCTTCTAAGCAACTGTTAGTGAAATCATTAATAATTTTGACTTTTCAAATACCTTGATTACCCAAACGATGATGATTAAAAGAGTGAAACCAGCTTTTTTTCTTCCAAGGAGCAAGAGTCTTTTAATTTCATGGCTGCAGTCACCATCTGCAGTGATTTTGGAGAGTCCCAAAATAAAGTCTGTCACTGTTTCTATTGTTTCCCCATCTATTTGCCATGAACTGATGGGACCAGATGCCATGATAGTTTTCTGAATGTTAAGTTTTGTGACCAACCTAGACAGCATATTAAAAAGCAGAGACATTACTTTGCCAACAAAGGTCTGTTTAGTCAAAGCTGTGGTTTTTCCAGTAGTCATGTATGGATGTGAGAGTTGGACTATAAAGAAAGCTGAGCACCGAAGAATTGATGCTTTTGAACTGTGGTGTTGGAGAAAACTCTTGAGAGTCCCTTGGACTGCAAGGAGATCCAACCAGTCCATCCTAAAGGAAATCAGTTCTGAATATTCATTGGAAGGACTGTTGCTGAAGCTGAAACTCCAATACTTTGGCCACCTGATGCGAAGAACTGACTTGGAAAAGATCCTGATGCTGGGAAGGATTGAAGGCTGGAGGAGAAGGAGATGACAGAGGATAAGATGGTTGGATGGCATCACCAACTCAGTGGACATGAGTTTGAGTAAATTCCAGGAGTTGGTGATGAATAGGGAGGCCTGGTGTCTGCAGTCCATAGGGTTGTAAGGAGTCGGACACGACTGAACGACTGAACTTACTCACTCACTCAGCATTTTTAGTGCTCTGATCAACATCCTATAGTATACACCCATAGGGTAGATTTTATCAATGTTACTTGACTATTTTAACGTTAAAAATTCAGTAAGACACTTCTATTCACTGTATTTAGGGGGTGAGCCATCGATGCGTGTGCATGTCCATTCTGAATTACTCAGATAATTGTCATTGTCTGACTGTGTACCACAAGAATATATTACATGAACAATGTATTTTAATTCCTCATCAGTGTTTTAAAGTTTTTAGAAAAATGTGTCTTTAAAAGTACATGTAGCATTTTCATCATATGAAAGCATTTCTAGCAATCTAACTCAAAACCATAAACATGGTGCCTTTGGAGCTTTCAGTGACTCTGCAGAAAAATCAAAGATATGAAAGAGAAATAAGGTAGCTTTTGATGTATTTAAAATTTTATATAACATGTATGTAAAATAAAAGATAAAAACTTAGATGTAGATAACAGCTTATCACCCCAGGCCCATATCCAGTGATAACCCCTGCTTCCTTTCAAGGTTAATTAAATTATAAACGCACACCTGCAGAATATTTGTGTGTTTAAAAAATTCATTAAAAGTGGAATATACCTTCCTGTTTGGCCAATTCCTTTATGAATATATTTGCATTTAATAATAACAGCCCACCTTTCGAGCTTTCTTGCTCATTTTCTCTGCCTTTATCCTAAGCAGCCAGATTTCTAAGGTTAAGACCAAAGGCTTTGTGAAAATGTCATGTTTGTCCTCATCAAAAAAAAAAAAAAAAAAAAAACCTCAAAAGTCTTTTCTTGAAGTTTACATCACTGTCATCCCAAGCACAGGAAATTTCATCATCCCAAATATAAATAAAAAAATATTTTTATAATGTTACGAAAGAATTTATACATATTCTCCATTTTGGCTGACACATTTTAGCACAGTTCACAAAAAATGACAGGCTGTTTTACTTTCATTACAAACACAAATTACAAGTGTACATCTTAAGTCTTATTTTTTAGAAACGGTTATGTCAGACCAAACTCCAATATTTAGGATGAAAAAATATGCTTATTCTTTGGACCACATTGTATGTGATTCTTAAGAAATAGACTTATGCGTAAATCATTGAACACAAAAGAGAAATTTTGAATTATACTGTTGATCCATTTCTGGCTTACTGAGTCTGTAGCCTCACTGCCTTCATGGTCACGAGCATACCCAAATGCCCATCTATCAATGAGAGGGATGTCAACAGGTCATTAAAAGAAAACTGTGGAATGGAAAATTCTGTCATATTCACCTTGGAAAACATAATGTATGATAATCATTATACTCTTGTGCTGATGCTGTGTTTATTTCATAAATTATTCTCCAAAAGATCTTAGATATCTACCTATAATTAATATTTTTTTTACAACTAGCAGTACATTTTCCCATACTCTATTTCAGGGGTTGGCAAATGAAGATTTCTCCTTTATTCCCCCAAACTGTTTCTGTAACATTTTCTTATAACCTGAGATACAAGCCATAAAATGGGAAGAATATCAGAAATCTTATTTTTTGTCATTCTGATCCAGATAGGAGGTTGGCAAACATTTTCTTAGGATCATGATTGTAAATATTTTAGGCTCTGCTAGCCAAGAGGCAGCATGAAGGATGTTATGTAGGTACTTACAAATCGATTTTAAAATGTAAATTATATTCTTACCTCAAGGAGCAGTACAAAAACAGCTTGTTCTGTTGGAGTTGGTATGCAAGCTATAGTTTGTCAACCTCTGGCCTAGATCATTAGACACTGGTACACATCAAAACAAAGCAAATTAGTTTTCATTTGCTTGTAAGGGTGTATAGATGTTAAAAATCTGACTTTATATTTACAGTGGTCACTGCAGATGTTCTGCCTAATACTTTTAATTTTAATTGCTAAGAATTACTGTAACAGTAGTTTGATGAGTCTTTCATGAATCCTATCAGTTTAAGTTATAAAACAAGTGTGAAACTGAATCGTAACTGTCCCAAGCAGAAAAATAAAGAAGAGAAAAACAAAAGTGATGTTCAGAAAATCCAGTTTCTTTTCCTTTTTCTTTCCTCTTTCGGATGGACCTTGGTTAGGTACAAAGGTGGGGTTATTCATTCTCTTCATCATTGTTGCTCAATGACTAGCTACTCCCATTATTTTTTATCTATCAATCAATCTATCTTTGCTTCCTTCTATGCATTCATTCATCCACCCACCTATTAGCTATCATGTCTTATCCTCTTCTGCACTCTCTCTTCTTTCCGTTCCTGTTTCTAGAAACAACCATTCTAACGTGTTTATAAGAATTGTTTTGGTTGTGTTCCTGTAGATGTGCAGGGTTGTTGAGAGACCATGCATTTTTAGTTTACTTAAAATGTATGGTTTTAGAGATTTCAATCTGACCTTCGTCTTGGTTTTTATTTACTCAGTTATGTTTAGAAGGTACATTCACGTTGCTATGTGCACATCTACTCTGTTCTTTCCAGCTCTTTTATAATACTTCATTGACTGCTTCCATCTTTGACTTACCCAACTTTCCAGATTCCATCTACTCCCCCTCCCTCTATAAACATCACCATGATAAATATTTGCCTTTAAATGCCTTTACATGAACTGCTGCTGCTAAGTCGCTTCAGTCGTGTCCGACTCTGTGCGACCCCATAGACGGCAGCCCACCAGACTCCTCTGTCCCTGGGATTCTCTAGGCAAGAATACCAGAGTGGGTTGCCATTTCCTTCTCCAATGCATGCATGCATGCATGCTAAGTCGCTTCAGTCTGTCCAACTCTGTGTGACCCTTTGGACAGCAGCCCTCCAAGGCTCCTCTGTCCACAGGATTCTCCAGGCAAGAATACTGGAGTGGGTTGCCATTTCCTTCTCCCTTACATGAACTAGTGATAGGAAATTCTCTTCCCAATACAATTGGAATTAGGAATCTAATTATTGTTGTGAGTAAATCAGTGCTTTACATTTTCCTTTAAACTATTATAATTTCTTCTGTCATACCACACAGTTGTAACACTCACTGAATATATTGGAAAGAAACAATGCAATAAAAAGTTTCATTAAGAATTGTAATGCCAGTTCTTGGTGGCCAAGGTGGTGGAATAGGAAGATCCTGAGCTCATCTCTTCCCATGGGGATCACCAAAATTGCAGCTCTTTATAAAGGATGTATCTACGAAATTGACCTGAGGACTAGCAGAAAAAAAAATTTACAAGTAAAGCTACAAAGGCACTGCAACAAGAAGTGTAGTAGGGACAGGCTGAGTATAGTCAAGACTGACACTCCTGGGTAGGTGACCCACAGATGTGAGGATAAGCACAATTACATTACAGAGTCCCTCCCCAAGGAAGAAGGAGTCTGAGCCCCACCTTGGGCTCCCCAGCTCCAGGTCACGCACTGAGAAGACAAGCCCCCAGAATGGCTTTGAAGGTCAGAGGTGCTTGCCTATCGGAGACCAGAGGGCTGTAGGAGACAGAAATTCCACCCTCAAGGGGCATGCACACGATCTCACAGGCTCTGAGACCCAGTGTGGGGGAAATCATTTGAAAGGATCCTGGTCAAACCCACTTGCTGATCTTGGAGAGCCCCCTGGAGAGACATGAGACAATAGAGAGTCGCCCTGGCAACATAGATGCTGAAAACATCTAACGCTTTAGGGAGCTTGTTCTCCCACAAGGACACTGGTGCCGATAGGCACTGTTTTGGAATTCTCTCTTTAGCCTCTTAGAGCTGGGGGCCTGCCTAGTCACCAGTAGGGTCACACCAGTCCTGGGACCCCTTCTACCCTGCAGTCAGCAGCTGGGGTGAGTATGATGACAGATGGTGACTATTGTGATTATTGTGTAATATATAAAAATAATGAATCATTATGTTGTACACCTGAAATGAGTATAATATTAATATAGTATAATTATAGGTGAATTACACTTTAATTAAAAAGAAAGTACAATGCTGATGATTATTCTACTGGAATTAAATTTGTTCGCTTTCTTGGATTTGATCGAGGTGATAGTCACTCTCTTGAAAATGAGTTATTATGGTATTTGAGTTCTTTTAATATTTTAGTAGTTGCTCTAGAGAGTATAATATATACCTATAGCTTTTAACAAAACTAGGCAGATTAATAATGTTTGTTTCATAACCACATAAGTCCATTTCTTCCCTCTCCATCTTTTATGGTATAGTTGTCATCTGTGTTACATGTCCATATGTTATACAACACAAAAAACAATGTTATAATTTTTGTTTTAAACAGTTATGTGTATTACACAGAAATTAAGAAAGGAAATATTGTTCTGCATTTATCAGGAAACTTACCATTTCTGGTGTTCTCCCTTGCTTCCTAGAAGTCCAGGTTTACCTCTGGTATTGTTTTCCATTAGATTGGGAGAGTTTCTTTACCATTTCTTATATTTTTCCTCATGACAAATTCTCTCATTTAAAAATCTAAAATATCTCTCCTTTGCATTTATTTTTGAGGAATAGCTATGCTTAATATAAAATTCTTGGTTTTTATTTTCGTTTTTTTATTTTTTTTTCAGGATTTTGAATATGCATTTGAATGTTTTCTGGCATTCATAATTTTAGATGGGAAGTCATTTGTTAGCTAATCACTGTTCTGCTGTGTTTAATGCTTTTTTTTTTTCTTGTTGCTTTCAGGGATTTTTCTCTTTAGGGTTTAAAATAGTTTGACTATACTATGCTTAGATATGATACATGAATTTGTATTCCTTGCATATTATTCAGATTCCTATATTTGTATGCTTATTATTTTTACCAATTTGATAGCATTTTGGGCATCATTTATTCAGGTACTTTTGCCCCATATTCTCTCTTTCTGAGATACCAGCTAAATGTAAATATTAATTAATATTGATATTGAATGTTAAAATTTAAACTTTAAAAATTTCCATATGCATCTGAGGCTCTGTTTATTTTTCTTTTATTTTTTCATTGTTCTTCAAATTAGATAATTTCTAGTATTTATCCTTCAAGGTCACTGACTGTGAACTCCAATCTGTGATTTTTGTTTTTCAATTTAGGTATTGTTATTTTCAGGAAATTTTTGTTTGATTCTTTTTCTTTCAGTTTCTCTGCTGAGAGTCCTTCCTTTTACTTATTATGAACATACTTATTTTCATACCATTGATCATAGTTAAAAGAATTACTTTTAAACTCTCATTTGCTCAAATTTGTCAGTCAGTCTCAAGGTAGAACTTTACTAATTGTCTTTTGAAAAGATAGTTACATTTTCCTGTTTTCTCATTTGTCAAGTAATTTTGTACTGCACTCTTGTCATTGTAAATGATATATTGTGTTTAGAAATGACACACTTGAATATTTCAGTGTTTCATAACTTTCCCTTTTGGCCTTTTTTCCCTCTGTTATCTCATAATGCTTCTTTATTTGCAGATCTAAAATATACTTCCTGTGCCTTAAGCATAAGACATAAATATCTCCTTATTTGCTATAAGTGAAATCTGAGACATGCCTGAATAATGGGCAGAGTAGTAGGCATGTCATGTCTAAAGCATGGCTTTGAGTGCGTGAAGTTGTCCAGAGAGCAGCTGAAGGTTGAATGTTCCCTATAGTCCATTTTGCCTGGAGCAATGGGTGTGTAGTTGGGGTGTGTAAAATAATTTAGGATCAAATTGTCAAGGGACTTGTATGACATGTTGATAAATTTGGATATATTCTTTGTATTCTTAAGGAATGTTGACCTTTGAGAAGGTGTGAAGTTAGAGAAGACTTCTAGGAATAATATGAAAGCAAAAGATTTTTGTTTCTAACGTATCTACCAGGTAAGGACAGTCTAACATATCATCCACAAACTATGAATTTTTTGGTTGTAAACCAGACATCTAATCTATCACTGCCTTGAAGTGAAGTGAAAGTCGCTCAGTCATGTCCAACTCTGCGACCCCATGGACTGTATAGTCCATGGAATTCCCCAGACCAGAATACTGGAGTGGGTAGCGGTTCCCTTCTCCAGGGGATCTTCCCAACCCAGGGATCGAACCCAGGTCTCCCGCATTGCAGGCAGATTCTTTACCAGCTGAGCCACAAGGGAAGCTTGCTGCATTAGGTATAACTAAAGTGCCTGCTAAGAATGCAAAAGAAGGAAAGAAAACCGTGTATAGCTCTTCTCATATTTTAATTGTTCATTTTAAAAGTAAAGCAGCTGCGTGAAGTGGTACGTTTGGAGGGAACTTCACTGAGGCAGATTGTTATGCTCTGAGATATTTCTCCTGCTCTGACAGGTTTCTGTTGCTTTTTCTGCAAGAGAGACCAAGAGAATATTGAGAAGATTAAGAAAAGGCAAATTTAAACAGGCTGTTAAGTGGGTTTGAAATATTGGATTGGTCAGAAAGGTCGTTTGGGTTTTTATAAGATTGTGCAGAAAAACCAGAACTAACTTTTTGGTCAACCTAATAAGACCTGGAGAAAGACGAAGCCAGGGAGAGACCAGGAGGTGGCTTGCGCTGCCAGCACGGAGGGTCAGGCAGGCTGGAGCAGGGGATCAGAATCGGGAGGCCATGTGAAGAGGTTGAAAGAGGTCAGGGAGAACAGACTGACTTGGATGATTGTAAACTGATTCCAGTGTTTGATTCGGGCAACAAACTGGATGGTGAGAGAAGACGACTAGTCAGATGAAAGAGAAATAAGGTCAGTGGCTTGAAAGTAGACTGCTCGGGTATGTGCTTCCAGACTGAGGAGTCTAAAGCCTTTCTGTCGTTCTGAGGGTGTTTGAGAATTTCAAATGGAGAAAACATCTCCATACATACCAAGACCATGGGTCTAGCTTCCTGCAGAAGCTGCCTAATGAGAGTTTTAGTGAAGTACATGCCAACAAATGAGTCAGTGCTCAGTCTTCCACTGTTGTTTGGCCGGGGTAAACCAACCCAGGAGTATACTTGTGTTTTTTTTTGTAATATGTTTTGTTGTTTATTGGTATTTATTGTTTTGGTGGATTTTAGTATATGTAGTATCATATAGGATATGTGATTACCCTATTGGTGTATTCAAATCCATATAGTAATATGCTAGTATATTGTGTTTTTCCAAAGAAAGTCATTTTCTTTTCCAAAGTACGTTTCCAAAGAATGTACCTAATTCTGCCTTTCTTACAAAGGCAAATTTCCATGCCTCACTGTAAGAAATAATTTTCTGAAAGATGTTGAAGATGTATGCCTGTATAGTTGGTTGTGAGTGATGTAAAAAGTGAAGTTAGTAAATATCCATTATATCATCTACCAGAAATTTGACATTCATTGTAAATTGGACAATATTATTATACATTATTATTGAAATGAAACATTTGAAATGAATGTGTTGTATTTATAAAGCACAACCACTTTGTAGGTGATGTATTTGTAACAGTGTTTTCTCATGTGTTTCCTGATGTGAGGGAAATATAAATTGAAATGTAGTGTTCTGGGGTGATGTAAATTTTGGAAGGATAAATGAATGCAATTTTCCATTGAAATCAGTACATTAAATAGTTTGCTTTTACATTTGAAGTTTCTTAATGCATAGACTTCATAATAGGGCTTCAAATACATAAAAGGGGACCACTCAATAAGCTAGAGTTAGAAATTCATTTTAAATACATAATAATTTAATTAAATTTTATTAGTGTGATATTCTTTGCCAACTAAATTGACAAAGGGTCTCATCTTTTTCTTTTTCCATTTTGGATAGTATCTCAGCTAGATTTATCTGTTCTATATTTTTATAAACAGTGATAAATATATTCCAAGAGTTTTTCTTCTTTTTTTACCAATTACCATGTTTCTTTTAATAATTCTGATTTATGTCTCAATGTATTCTTTATCGTAGAACATGACTCAAATTTACAGTGAATTGACTGGGTTTGCTAAGGAATCCTGTGGCTAATGACACAATTTTTGTTGTTCTTTAGTCGTTAAGTTGTGTCCAGCTTTTGTGACCCTGTTGATTGTAGCCTGCCAGGCTCCTCTGTCCATGGGGATTTCTCAGGCAAGAATACTGGAGTGGGTTTCTCTTTCCTTCTCCAGGGGATCTTCGCAACCTAGGGATTGGACACGTTTCTCTTGCTTGGCAGGCAGATTCTTTACCACTGAGTCATCTTGGAAGCCACAATAACAATAGGGGAATAAAATGAAAAAAAAAACAAAAACAAGGTGGGTAAAGCTGGAACTGGAGAAAAAGAAGAGAACAAGAAGGAATTTAAAAATGAGCATTGAATAAAGTGCTCAGTGGTAGGTGGGAACGGTCAATTGCCTCTTTATGAACAGTAGCCATATAGAGACACCTCATATTAAGACAGGGTACCAATTTTTCTATAAAGCTTCCGCTTCCTGAGGACAGTGGGTAGGTATTAAGAAAGTAAAAATTAGTGCTAAATTAGGAAATTTTGTAAGAAATACACTGGGTGTGGTAAGGAAAACACTTTTCTCAGTAAAAGACATTTTAATCTTGGGGCATATTCTATAATAATCAGGGTTATTAAAAAACAGGCCATTGTACTATCTTTTTAAAACGAATTTAAAAACAAAAAGAATTTAACTGATCAGTAGAGATTCAAACCTTTACTTTTAGGTAGATGAAACATCCAGATATCATATAAAAACCAGCTTTGTTTAATTGGCCAGCTATTTGGCAAAATATATAAAAGTCTTAATTCTACAGAGAATAAGTAAGATGTCAGATTTTTTCTGCTGTTGAATACTACCAAGATGACTGGCTAAATGGGCTTCGTTGGTAGCTCAGCTGGTAAAGAATCCGCCTGCAATGCAGGAGACCTGGGTTTGATCCCTGGGTTGATAAAGATCCCCTGGAGAAGGGAAAGGCTACCCACTCCAGTATTCTGGCCTGGAGAACTCCATGGACTATCCATGGGGTCACAAAGAGTTGGACACAACTGAGTGACTTTTGCTTTCACTTTTAAAAAATAGTGATTTTGCTTTTCAAATATACAGAAAATTTAAATTGTTTTCTATTGGAGTCAATCTGGTTTTGTGTGAGTGTGTGAGTGTCTTTTAAGTTGAGCCTCACAGCTTGTAGGATCTTAGTTCTCCAACCAGGGATTGAACCTGGGCCCTCCACAGTGAACAAGCAGGGTCCTAACCCCTGGACCACTAAGGAATTTCCAAGGATCAATCTGTTTTTAATCTGTTTGGAGATATTATATAAAAACTAAAATAATAACAATAATAATTATAATAATCCTTAGGTCCCAGGTGGTGCTAAGTGGTAAAGAACCCCCTTGCCTGTGCAGGAGACATAAGAGATGCTAGTTCCATCCCTGGGTTGGGAAAATCCCCTGGAGGAGAGTATGGCAACCCATTCTAGTATTCTTGCCTGGAGAACCCCAGGGACAGAGGAGCCTGATGGGCTACAGTCTATACGGTCGCAAAGAGTCAGACATGACTAAAGTAACTTAACATGCACAGAGGGGGAAAAAAAAAAAGCTACCCAGAACAAGAGAGATTTCTCTAGCAATATGATAATACTTAACAATTATAGAGTTCTCTGCATTTTTCAAAGCTTCCATATATATTTTCTCATTTAAATCCCCCATTTTTTTTTTTTTAGAAATTCAAATTATTATGTTCTCCAATTTAGGGATGAGGAACATGAGTCCCTGAGAGTTTAATTGGTAGATGGTTACAATAACACCCCTTTCCTCCCGCTATTGTTCACATCTCCTTGTTCTATTCCCTATGTATCCCCTTCTGCTCTGACTGAGCTTACTCATATGATTGCTTTTGCTGATCAAACAGCAGCAAATGTGGTGCTAACAGATCCTTGCTAAGTGCTATGCATTGCACTTACCCTTTCTACCTGCTGGAAATCTATCTGCCATGGGGTGATGAGACCTGGGCTGGCCTCCTGGAGGCCCAGGTGAGGCCTGAGACATGCGATGAGGTCATTCTATATCAGTCAGTCCCAGCAAGCAAGTCCAGGGGGTAGAACCACCAGAAAACCCATAGAATTGTGCACCAATCAGCAGTTGTTGTTTTAAGGCACTGTGTTTTGGGGTGATTTGTTAAACAGCAAACGCTAACTTATAAACCTAGCATTGGAAGGTGGTAGACCCAGAACCAAAACCCAGATCTTTGTGGTTCAGTTTCAGCACTGCTTGGAAATGCTGGGGAGGAGTGAGTGTTTTACTCAGATGTTAAAGAAAATTGGTCTAAAGGATTTTAAAAATTGAAAAGGGAGAAATCAAATCCTTCTACAGTACTATCAGAGGCCTTACTTTCAGTTGACTTTTACAAAATTATTTTTTCAGCTAAATGGCTGTGATCTACACACACTTTTTTTTGGCCTACATTTATAGTTGTCATGCAGTATCTGGTATCCTAGTGTATACTTGTTATTATGAGTTAACTTTTCTAGTAAAAATGTACGATAAAATCATTCAGATGTATTCACTTATTGTCTTGACATATTAATCATAGCATATGTACTGTAACTTCTGCAGGCCTATGCAGTTGAATAAAATAACCAAGGGTAGTGTAAAGTAACATCTTTTATTTTCAAACCTTCTTTTGCTGTGGTTTTAGACATCAGTCATTCACAACTGCCTAAGAAGAAAACATTGCTGCTGATGTTGTTTTACATGACACCAAACTCTTTCTTGTACAATGGAGAATATTCCATTTTTTCAATATTTATTGTCTTTGTAGTTGCTTTGGTGAATTTCCTTCAACTCTTCATCAGGTTTTTTTTTTTTTTTTTTTGTACAAAGACTGATCATTTTCTGGCCCAAAATGGGTTTTAAAAAATTGAGATTTCATTCCAGTGGGAATGGGGGAGGTCTAACACAATGGCTTTTCCAGTGAAGCTGGCCACAACTTTGAAGTCCAGAGCTGTAGCCATGGCTTCAGAATGACCCACTGGAAAAAAAAATCCCACAGAAAAGTAAACATTTTGACAAGGATCTAGACATCAACTGGAGCTTATCCAGTATTAAACAGAAACACATGCTTTGTTCAAGGCATTTACAGAAACAAAACCATCCTGGCTTCTTTAATTATTATTTTTTTAAGTTCCATCTTCTATTTATGCTATGTCATGGCTAAAGGAGGCCATGGAATTGGAGACAAAGGCAAATTCTTTCAACTAAAGTTGAAACCCTGCTACTCTACCCTCCCCCGAGACTTTATCTTTGACAAGACCCATTACCCCACCCTGCCATACCTTTGTCCTCGAGAATTAATCGTAAGTGCCAATCAAAAGGAAGCTGAACACACCCTGTTTTTAAGAAGCCTGCTGTCAGGCAGTCCCTTCTGTTTAGTTGTTTTATTTCCCACCTTATGTGAGCTGTACCTGCTGGCCCTGGAAGTTTCGAATTCTGAAAATGGGGACCCTACTTCCTTCTCTAAATTAAAAGTTTGAAAAGTTGCCTCATAGAACAATACCAGAACAATACCATGCTTCTTCTGGACCATACAATTCACAAACTTAAGTAGCATAGGCAAGAAGAAAGTAAAACCAGAAGGTCAAGAGACTGTCAATTCAGTGGGATAAACAGCCCCAAACTGAAACAAATGCCCTTGATATACAGAATATTTTTTGATTGTTTAGTAAGAATTGTACAATTGCCTAATTAAGATTTCCACTTTTCAACTCATTATACTGGTGTGAATTCAGTACTTCTCTTGTTTATTAACACAGTGCTTTGGAGTATTTGTAGAGTGTAGGTACAATGAAGTGCTGACTATAATTTGGCCAAATTTCTTTAAGGGTCATTTATGTTCTGATCAGTGTGAAATAATCCTCTGCATAAGGCAGCTTTACATATGAAATTTCACAATTACCTGTTTCTAAAATTTACAGGCAGTAAAATAGAATAATGTCTGTATTGATATTTCTTTAAAAATCACAACTGTGACTGCTGTTTCCAGGGCCACCCACTTGAGGGGAAGGAGACACAGTTTTGCCATAAAAGTGACGCTAGACCCAAATGGAAATTCCATGGCTTAGGCTCCCCAATTGGCTTCCTGGAAGGAGTTTGAGCTCCTATCCTTCTTCTTCCAGGAATCTTTCTCTCATACCAAGGTAGAACTAAGAAGTAATGGGGGTAAGGGGTGAGGAGTAAGGGACGAGGTCATCAATATTTTCCCACTAAGAACAGCTTTTGTTGCTTAGAACTGGTCTGTGGTGTTCCTCCCTCGCTGGGTCATTTGTGTGGCTGCTGCTGGTATCCTATTTTGGATACCCTTGGCTACAGAGAGCTCATGCCGTCATCAATGAAGGGCTGTGGGCTGAAACATTCCTCCGTCTTGCCACCAGAGCTTAGACTCCATCCTTTTCCCTGTCCTGAGTTGTTGTGGGGGAGCGGGGCTGTTTCACGTAGCACCTTGAGGACCACACGTCACCAACCATTATTCCTCAGAAAAGTTAAAACTCCCTTCTCCCTCTGTGTATTGAACTCTGTTCACTTAGGCTTCAGGTTACATTCCTCATCTGTCCACTCCTTTTTTCAGGAACCCTGTTCCATTTTATTTATTAATTATCAGTACCATTGATTACATGGTAAGTTAATGGAAACTTCACCCCAAATTAAAGTCACTAAAATACTGGATCAGTCAGACTCTCTGTTACCAAACCAAGGTATTCTGGGATCCATGAGGCTTTCCATGGTGTATGCTCATGTGGAGAATTTTAAGAGAAACCGTTTTAAGACTCTCAACATCCATGTGTTCTCTTTTCTAAATTTTTCTCTCTGAGAAAGGATTTCTATTTGAAGACTCAGATACAGGTCTTCTTTCCCACCTCCTCTTTCAGAATTTCCCTGGCCCTCTTTATAAAGAAAGGCATGCCTTTCGCTATCTGGAACCTTACTATTGTTTGGTGCCCCAGGGTGTGCAGACCTCTGGGATGCCAGACAAAAAGACCATTTGAAATACTCTAGTCATCTAAACCTTCTTTGATCAGGGCATCATGAGCTCATGGTAAGTCTTCATGTCTTTCTGGCTTATGTTTATTTCTGTTAAATGGATAGCAAGAAGAGTTGCATATTATAACATTCTTAATTCATATATATTGTGGAACAGAATGGCTGGTCTGGACAGTATTCATTTAGCAATTTTCCTTGACTGTGCACTAGCCTAGTGGATGTTACTCCAAATGGAAATGGTGGTGAAACTTTCCTGGTGGTCCAGTGGCTTAGACTCTGTGCTCCCAGCGCAGGAGACCGGGGTTCAATCCCTGATCAGGGAACTAGATCCCACATGTCACAACAGAGACCAAAGATCCCGATGTGCCACAGTTAAGATCCAACACAGCCAGATAAATGAAAATAATAAGGAAAAACAGATGGAAATGGTGGTACGTTTGCAGTATAGTGGTTGTGAGTATAAACCCTAGAGACCTGTAGCCCTTGTACATACTCCCTCTCCACCGCTCACTAGCTCTGAAGTCTTAGGCAAGCTTTATTTTCCTTCTCTCCATAATGCTGCTAAAAATAGTGTCCACCTCAGGGGACCCACAAGGGTTAATGAAGATAATGCAGGAAAAACATTTCAGAGAAAGACCGGAAGAAGATAAATGCTTGACCAATGTTTGTCACTTCACATTTTCTTATTGTGAAGGTACAATGAGGGAGCCTTGTTAAGCAAAACCAGCCACCCAGCTGTGTGGTGAAGGGCTCAGCCTCATCCACGGGCAAGTCTGGACTTTGCCCATGTCTCCTGGGAACTCGTCTCTAAACTGCTAGGTTGTTTTCTCTGAGAAAAGGTGGCTAAAGTTGTCAAAAGTTGACCCTGAGAAAAGTGCTTTTGTTTACGTTGAAGGCCTTGGCCCAGTGAGATAGGGATGTAAACAGTGTGATTTAGAGTAAAAACTTTGGGCTGCACTAATGATGTGATTTAGTATGGGGTTTTGGTCATGTAGTATCAGCTGGGTCTCTGGAGAGGTTTGAACCTGAGATCAGCTGTGTGGACCATCACTCATGCGTAGGCGATGGAGCCCCAGTAAAAACTGGACACGGAGCCTGGAGTGAGCTCCCGTGTCTGCAAGTGCTCTCTGCTGGTCCATAAGTGCTGGGGCCAGAAAACTGCCCGTGACGCCCTGGAAGAGGACAACCAGAAGCTCCACATTTCACAGTTTCTTTGACTCTTCCCTGTATACCTTTTTCCTAGGCCACTTTTAATCTGTATCCTTTAAAGAGCTGCAAACTCCTGGACATATACCAGGAGAAAACCATAATTTGAAGAGATACATGGACATCAGTGTTCATTGCAGCACTGTTTACAATAGCCAGGACATGGAAGCAACCTAGATGTCCATCAACAGAGGGTGATAAAGAAGATGTAGTTCAGATATACAATGGAACATTACTCAGCCATCAGAGAACAAAATGCCATTTGCATCAACATGAGTGGCACACTGAGTGAAGTAAGTCAGACAGAGATGAATATTGCTTACATGTGGAATGTAAAAAATGGTACAAATGAACAAATTTACAATGAATAAATGGTACAAATTTACAAGCAGAAATACAGTCACAGATGTAGAAACAATCTTACAGTTACCAGGGGGGAAGTGGGGAGGGATAAACTGTGAGATTGGGATTGACATATACACAATACTATATATATATATATAACATAATATATATATATATATATATAATAAATAACTAATAAAGACCTACTATATAGCATAGGGAACTCTACTCAATACTCTGTGATGACCTACATGGGAAAGAATCTAAAAAAGAGTGGATATATATATATAACTGATTCACTTTGCTGTACAAGATACACTGACATGTGCAACATTGTAAATCAACTATACTCCACTAAAAATAAAAACTAAAATAAAACTAAAACGAAGAGCTGCAATAAACCATAACAGCTTTCAGTAAGTTCTTGGACTCCTCGCTGATTATCAAACCCAAGAATGGTCTCAGGGTTCCCCGCACTTGTGATTACTGTCAGAAACGAATAAAGTCTTGTGGACTTTTTACTAGAAAATTGCATCTGCCAGAATCCCTTTTCTTTGTATCCATAAGCTTGATGTTTTCATGTTGGTCAACTACAATATTGTGATACTTAGTCTAGGAACTCAGTAATTAACTCTTGTATTCCAAATAGAACATGTATGGGGAAGAATTTCAATGACTGATAACCAAGGAAGACCCTGGAGATACTCATATATTGTGAAGTCCATCAAGGAGTTTGCCTTCTCAGACCTTCCACCTGGCGTTGCTGGTCCTTATGCAGTTTTCTTAGTACTTGTCTTCCAATCAGCACCGCAGAGTATTAACAATGGATATGGTATTGGGTTACCTTAGACTAGTCGGTCTCCTTATATGGTGCTATGGTATAAATGCTTGTGTTCTCTGCAGATTCATATGTTGAAAACCTAATGCCCCAAATGATGGTTTTAGGAGGTGAGACTATTGGAAAATGACTAGGTCATGTGGGATTAGCATTTTTTTTGAAAGAGGCCTGAAATACTTGCCCATCCCTTCTATGTAGGGGTGGAAGAAATGTCTGTGTCTGGGAAGAGACCCTCACTCACTTGACCATGCTGGCACCCTGATCTTGGACTTCTGGCCTCTAGAACTGTGATAAATAATGTTGTGTATAAACCACACAGACTCTGATTATTTTGTAATAGCAGCCTGAATGGATGAAGACACTGGACATGATTCAATGGGAAAAAAAAGTTGTCAGTCTTGCTTTCCCTTCAACAGTCGTGAAGGTGGAACAGGTAGCATAGATATTCAATTCCAAATAAAGTGGCACATGGTAACATAATCCATGGAACTGTAAATTTCTTTTTGTAGATCTCTGACATGCTCACCTGGGAAGGCATTTTCTTAGATGTAATTAACATTTAAACAAATAGGTTCTGAGCAAAACAAATTACCTTCTATAATGTGGGTGGGCTTTATGCAATCAGTTGAGGGCCTTAAGAGCAATGATTGAGGTTTCCCAAAATAAAAGCAGTTCAGCTTCAAGACTCCACCCGAATCTCCAGCCTGTCAGCCTAGTCTACAGAGATGGAGCAACTAGACACTAAGGCCTGTTACTGGGCTCTCATCTGAGTCCTAACATAAATGCTCTTTGATTTAAAAAACTTATTTTCACTTCTCTAGGCCCAAGTTTTCTCAACTACACAAGGAAATTAGATTTGAAAATCCTTTACATTTCCAAAGATGATGCAAATCTCTGTGTGAAACATGACCTCAAGCTGAGGTTTTATTTGTGGCTTTCTTGAAAAGAAAATTATCGATTTGTTCTGTAGCTTCCCTGTTTGGATCTCTTATACTCCTTATTATCTGTTCTGTCTCACATTGTATTTCTCTAGCTTAGCTTTAGGAAGAAATCCTTGATAGAAATAATTACCTGACTGTTATGGAATTCTATTTTTACCTCCTTAGTCTTCCATGTAAAAGCCTGAGTTGTAGTCAATGCACTCTAGTGAGATAAATTATTTCAAAATGTCAACATGTCACCTTGAAGAAGTTTACCAGTTTAAAAATGGGTCTTGAAGTATACAGAAGAGGCATGATTTGCATGCTTTTGTTTCCTGCAACTGTCTTTTTTTCCCCCAAATAACATATCTATTCTGTTTCTGTTTGCCTGAAGCTATATAAAAGGCAGGTGGGTTGGTGGCTCAGATGGTAAAAGCTCTGCCCTGCAGTGCAGGAAACCTGGGTTCCATCCCTGGGTTAAGAAGATCCCCTGGAGAAAGGAATGGCTACCCACTCCAGTATTCTTGCCTGGAGAATTCCGTGGACAGAGTAGCCTGGTGCTTTATAGTCCATGAGATCACAGAGAGTCGGACATGACTTAGCGACTAACACTTTCACTTTCGTATAGAATTCGTTCTCTGTTTGAAAGAGAAAATTAACAAAAAGGGAACTTTCATCTGGAATAGCAGTTAAGATTTTCTCCAGTCATCTAATCCAAATATTAATCTCATTGTGGGACCATCGTCCCCAGGAGAGTGGAATTCCCATGTAAATTGTCACTAACATCAATTTGACAATCACTCATTTCATATATGCTATGTGCAAAGACTCATGCTACAGAGGAATATAAAGAAAAGCAACTTCTCTGAAAGTCAGTTTCCTCATCTCTGAAACGCTTATGATTATAATATTTACCTCAAAAAGCACTATGAAGATGGTATGTGTAAAAGACCAGTTTCTGGCATGGTTGAGATACTAAATAGTAACTTCAGTGCAGCTAGTGTAGCCTTTGTAGCCCTTAGGGAACTGAATTTAAGTAGTGGAAATTGACATTGTTCAGATAATTAACTATAAGCCAAAATGCGGTCAGTGAGATAAAAATGGTGAGAATGAACTTAGGAAGCAACACGGAAGAAGATGGTACTTTTTTCTCGTCCAGAAAAAGTAGGTAACAATTCATCAAGGAGGTGAATTTCTTTTGTACCTTGGAAGAGAGATTAGGTGGTTGTGTGCAGTGTAAGAATATTTGATTTGTAGACTCTCCTGAAAGTATCAGTCATGATCAGAAAGTACAGCTGAGAAATTGAACTTTCGTGGAGAAGTATAATAATCCTATGGTAAGAGGTAGATTCAAGTGGCAGGTTTGGAGCCACTAGTTCTGTCTCTGCTTCTGTCCTGTTCGGTCTTTTTGTCAATCACTTGGTCATCACATTATCTTAGAACATGAAAGTGGGAAGGCTAGTGTATGTGGAATAACAGACTGCAAAGTCAATGGTTTCCATCTAATAAGGTGATGATTAAAAGCAAATGCATTTACAGTTCTGTAATTATGTCCAAATAATCAGGCATAAGGGTTTGGGTGGAAAAAAAAATAGTGATTTTAGTTCACTGTAAGGTGTGGGAGGTAGCATCTAAAAATTCACTGAAATTTTACGCTAGGAATAAAATTGTTTCATTCTATAAACATGTTATGAAGGCTTGCTGAATGCAAAGAATGGACAGCAGTGAAGAGTATAATTGTGGATATTATAACTCAGGACTTAAACTTGAATATAAAAGCAGAAATGAGATACATTTCGAAGTTAAATGCTGCCCAACAACTGGGATAAATGTGGGGAGGGAAACACGTGGAATGCTGTGTGTCCATATAACAAGGAGACCTGAGCTGTGTCAGAGCCAGGAAAGGCTGCTTTGTGGGAGTGGTTTTTACTGAGATCTGAAAGATGTTAGGGAAGTAATCAGGTCAAAAAGAGAGGGTCTTCCAAGTAGAGGAAACAGCATTTATAAAGAGCTTTAGCCCAGGTGATTCAGTGGTAAAGAATCTGCCTGCAATGCAGGAGACCCAGGTTCGATCCTTGGGTTGGGAAGATCCCCTGGAGAAGTAAATGACAACCAACTCCAGTATTCATGCCTGGGAAATCCCATGGACAGAGGATCCTGATGGTCTACAGTCCATGGAGTCACAAGAGCCAGACACGACTTAGTGACTAACGCTTTTACTAGCCGTATGTAAGAATACTGAGTGAGAAGAAAACCCAGAAGATGATTGAACCTTAAAGGAATTTAGTTTGATTGGTAAAACTTATGATAACTAGAGACAAATACAAAATGGAATGTGGCCAGTGCTGTGAACGAGATAAGAATGAAATTTTACAGAGCGTAGGAGATATTTTTGTTTGCTGGGGGAATTTGGTAAAGATTCATCAAGAGAATGACATTTCAATGGAGTCTCTAAAGTAAGATTGAGTTTTGTTAGGTAGAGTTAGGATGTTCTCAATATACAAACACTGATTAGAGAAGGAGAAGGGATCAGTCAGTTAAATTACCAAACAGAAAGGTATGAGGAGAATCAGGAGAAAGTGAGGTCCTAGGAATTAAGGAAAGATTGCATTACGAAGATAGAGAGATCACAACTTGAAATGATTTAACAGAGTTCAAATAATATGAGGACTGAACCACATCTGTTGTATTTCAGTTCAGTTCAGTTCAGTTGCTCAGTCGTGTCCGACTCTTTGTGACCCCATGAATCGCAGCACGCCAGGCCTCCCTGTCCATCACCAACTCCTGGAGTTTACCCAAACTCATGTCCATCGAGTCGGTGATGCCATCCAGCCATCTCATCCTCTGTCGTCCCTTTCTCCTCCTGCCCCCAATCCTTCCCAGAATCAGGGTCTTTTCCAATGAGTCAACTCTTCGCATGAGATGTATTTACTGAAGTGGAAGACATTGGTGAACTTAACCTGAGTAGTTGAAGCTGAGAGTATACGGTGAGGAAACAGAGCCAAGAGGAAGCAGCAAATTGTCAGATTTATGGTAGGATACCTGTGATCATTTTTGTGTTTTTGGAAGGAAACCTAATACAATAGTCTTATAGTAGTTATACAAAAGTTAATTTCATTTGTTGAGTGAATGAATATTTAGGGGAAAAAAGGTTAATTATGCTTGAAATAGGACAAGACTTTGGGGAAAAAGAGTTGAGATTATCCTCTGGTTCTAGCAAATTACTAACTTTGTGACCTTGGGCAAGTCTTTTAACTAACCACTCTGAGCCCTAGTTTCCTCACTTATAAAACGAGGATAATGATAATTGATCTCATTTCCCTAGAGAGTTGGCAGAAGCAAGAAACTTTACACAAATGTGTTTTATAGACTCTGGAGTTCTAACCTAATAGAAGGTACTATTTTAGTATTAAAAAGATTAGAAGCTGTATCAGACCCTGACCAGGTGGACTGCCTATTTCCTCTTCTTACACTATATTTCTTGGTGACTCTTGCAATGAGATAGCCACATATCCTAGTTTGAGCCAATGACAATGCCCAGAGGTGTTAGGTACCACTTCCAAGACTCAACCGTGGAGACCTCCCACTAGGGCTCCTCCATGCTCCTTCTGTTTCTGCTGGCTTGATGCATGTGGGTGGGTGGGGTGGGGGGAACCTTGGAAAATATCTGTTGATGGGTTTTCTCATTGTTACTACTAATTTGGAAAATGATTTGGCAATAACTTCAAAGTTTGAACAATCTCATACTTCATAGTCCTGCAATGGTACTCCTATGTATATTTACTCTAGAGATACTGCAAATATGCTTTAGGAGACTCTGTGAGTGGGTTTATTGTTTATAATAACTTCAAACTGAAAACAACGCAGATGTTCATTAATTGGAAAACCAAATACCCATTGATAGAAGAATGGAGAAAATTTATAGTCACACAAAATTAAATAACAGTGAAAAGTAATCCCTATATCTATGTGAAACTACATAGATGAGAATAAGAAATATAAATAGGTCACAAAGGAAAGGGTGTATGATAAAATTATTAAAAAAAAAAAACTTTAAAGCACTCCCCCCCCCAAAAAAAAATCTAGACCCAGTGATATAGAGTTTAGCACCATAGACACGTGTATTTTTTTTAGAGGAAGAGAACTGTGTAAGTAATGGATTCCCAAAACAATATTTCAGATAACAACCTCAAAATTTATTAGCTTAAAAAAGAAACATGTATTCTTTTTCTAGCTCACAAGTCTACTGCATTCACCTGATCTTGCCCTGTTCAGCTGATCTTGGCTAGGCTTGCTTATGCTTCAGTGGGAGCTAGAGGTCATAAAAGTCGTTCTGGTCATCTTGGCTGACACCTGTTCTCAGCTTGGCTATTGACTGATCTCAGATAGCCATGATGTAGTGTGAACAGCTTTGCTTCACATGTCTGTCAACGTCCAGTGGGCTAACCTGGCCAAGTTCTCATGTCAAGCCCTGGAGGGAAAAGACAAGCAAGTGCCCTCCTGCAAAGGCGCCAGCAGGAATCTGCATGTGCTTTCCAAAGCTCTATTTGCATCTCATTTGCTAACACCCTATGTGCAAAAGCAAGTCACATGACCCAGCCTGGCATCAGAATGGAAAGGGACAATAATGTTATAGGCCAAAGGCCAGGGGAGGACCTTAAAGGGGCTATGAGTGCAATCCATCTGCCACAAGAACACGCGCCATAGAATTCAGGATCACAGTGATGACCGCTGTCAGGAAGGCAGGGGTAGACAGGACAAAGAATATGCAGGCGGCTGCCAGGCTATAGGCAATGTGGTAGTTCTTAACTGGGGTGACGTTTCACTAGGTTTTCTTTTATATTGTGCTTTGTAACTTGCATATATTTTACATGCGTACTTGTGTAAGCATCACATGCTATATTTAAAAAAAAATATTTGGGGGGTCTTCAATAATGAGAAAAACTGAAGGGCCAGTTTAGGAAGTCCATGGAGATGGGGGTCTGTGAATTCTCTTTTTGAGTTTCTGAAAATGGGATACTGTCACTTTTTAAAAGAAGATGGTGACTTTGACCAAAAAATATCATTTATTAATAGAAACTGAAGGGTGCGCTTTGCTGAAGTGGTGAGAATAACTCTCTCTTTCTTCTGGGGACCTCAGATCAAATTTCATCCGTGTTGAAAACACACGTTTATTCTTCTCTCTTTTATTCAGTTTGTTTTATTCCTGGAACAAAAGATATCCCAGCTTCCCTTCGAAGACTTCCATGTGAGTTTGAAAGAGTGTAGAATTTGGAACATGCTATATAGTTCAGATAAAACTCCTGATTTTTTTTTCAAAGTGCTCCTCAATTGGACCCAGATCCCAGACCTCCGGGGTGGTGATCCATTCATCTCTAGCTGAAACTAGGTTTTTTCGCCCCTCTCCAGAAGACTAGGAGATTCATTTGAAAGAGACGCTGCTGCTGCTCTTTTCACATCACAAAAGAATTAATGTTCGAGCCATCCTTTGAAGATGTGGTGTCACGCATGTGCTATTATTAATAATAAACTACAGATCTGCTTCACACCATCTGAAAAACAGGGCTGTGCCCCCATGAAAGGACTTTTATTTCCACCGGTTCTCCATTATGTTTAGCCCAGATCCAGCTCAGCCTCAGACTGGGGCTACTCCCAGAATGTGAGGGAAGAAAAGCAGCAGCTGGAGGGAAACAAAACAACATATACCACCCAATACATTGAAAAATACAAGTGCAAAAGGAGGCTTTCATAACTGTTAGAGATCAGTGCCACCCACTGCAAGCATTTCAGCGACAAGGTGGGTTTGGGACACAGCACCTCCTGAAGACAGAATCTAAAGGAGGATTTATCTTTGATTCTTTATACATTCTGGGGAAGATAAATATTCCCAGGGTTCCTGAGCCTGCCTGGACAGGAAACAAGGCACTGATCACAATCTGCTGTTAGTCTTGCCTTTTATATTTGCTCACTGACTTGAATTGTTCTTTCTCTTCTTTTCTGAAACCACTAATACCGTTCCTCCTGTAACTTTTAGGGTTTACAAGCTCCCTTTTACAGTCCTTGGTTTTGAGGAGATAGGTGTAGAATGAGGCTACTGCAAATAACAGTCCTGTCAAGACTTCAGGGCAGGTTCCCTTTGAAGAGGCGAGTGCAGACAGAGAGCTGAATGATGAGAGTGGCTTCTAGTGGTTCCACTACCAGCAGGCGCCCCCGACTGACAGTGGCCTGAGAAGGAGCAAATTTGAGAGCCGCGTCTGTTATTTGTGTTGGAAAAAAAAAAAAAAAAAAAAAAAAAAACAATTTTGCACCTGTCTTTGGTGGCAAGATTCTCAACTCATGCTCCTGGTTTCAGGCTCTGCCTGTTTTGGAGCCAGTTATTCAAAATGAACTCCAGCCTTATTTCGGAATCATAGGGCTGTGCAGAAGGGGAAAGAATTTCTTATTCCATTTCAGGCCCCAACACTGAAGGTGGTGTGTATGGAAAAGGGGGCTGGAGAGAGAGAGAGAAAAAGAGAGGGAGGGAGGCAAAAAAAAGAGGCAAACACAAAACTCAAGGAAATCAAGACCATGCTGTGCAAAACTGTTACAGCTGTTTCTGTTTTTATTGGCTCACTCTTTTGGCTTCACTTTTTCAGCAACTGTGGTTCATATGAGCAGGAAGGCAATCCAGCATGGCCGGGTTGCAGGAGCGCTGGGGGGTCGGGGGGTTGGGGGGGGTGGGTTGGGGGTGTTAGTGGGTGGGGCTAGCCAGGGTAGGAGAGGCAGAGGGCGGGAGCTCGAGGGAGGAGGTTCTGAATTGTGTACAGTGCTCGGAGGGCACACACATCAAAGCCTTTCTTTCTGATAGCTTCGTGGAAGCCTGAGCAATAGAATTCAGATGCACTTAATGGAAAGCTCCTAAAAGCGTCGCTTCTCCCTGGCTGGATCAGATTAGTGGTCCGTTTAAGGCATTGTACTAGCCCTGCAAATGACGTTCTGATATCTCTGAGGAAATAAAGTGTCAGGACGCATCCCTCTCCCAATCTCTCCCCGACTGTGATTCACCTAGACCATTGCACAGGGCTGAACATATGGGGAGTGCATATTTTCCCGGGGGGCTCTATTTCTCATGGTTACAAATGGAATGAGCTATATGCCTGCTCACTGACCCTAGGAGGATATTGGCAGCTGGGATCCAGTGCCCCAGGGCTTGGGGTAAGCTGCTCACCCATCTCCATCCCCCTGCACGGCAGCTGAAAGGTGAGCCAGAAAAAGGCATGTGAAAGGGGCCACCGTCTCTCTCCCCCACACTCTTTCTTAAAACTTCCTATGAGTGATTTAAATGACATTTTTAAGTTTTATAAAATTGCTCAAGCTGGCATTCTTGAATTTGATACTATTCTTAACCACAGTTGCCCTACACACACACACACACACACACACACACCACTCACGCTCACTCTTAATCATATTAATTCTATAAACACTAAGGAAATCTTCTAAAATGGTATCCCCGAATGAGGGGAAATAGGCAGAGAACTGGAAGGTAAGGAATACAACAAGGGGGAAAATATTTATTATACTTAAGTTTGGCTGGCAGTTACAGCAAAAGGAAAAATATAATGAAAAATGGATGAACCAGAAACCCTACATCTGATGATAAAATATGTACCAAGCACTTTGAGACTATAAAATGGCAGGTAATTGCAAACATTATCTAATAACATAATTAGGTGTTGAAGGCTGTGTCTTGGTCATTTTGTTTTCTGAATGCAGGAAAGGACTCCTTCAAAACTTGTTCTAATAATTTTCCCAAGGAAGTCATTGAATAGCTTGAAAAAAAAATGGTGATTTGGGCTAATGCTGTCTTGAACAATTATATATTTTGAGATGTACCATGCTTTTTATGCATTTTCTAATATCCTTACTTCTATTCATGGTTGCCTTTTCCCTTTGTGTTAATAGTGGCTGACAATACATTATTAACAAATATTAAATTTATTTAAAACTCTTCAGTTGAGGCCATATATGATAAATGTAGAGTGAGACTGCCTTTTTGAAAGGCTTGTTAACTCTTCTAAACAGGAAATAGAATGATTTCAAGAATTAGCAATGCCTAGAAAAAGCTGTTCTCTTGGAAAGGTTGAAACTGTTCCTCATGAAAAATAACCCCACTAAATTTCATATTTAGCACTGAGACTTCAAGTTTGGCATAGTGAGTATTTCATTCTCATCTCAGCTTCTGACTCAATGTAAGGGTTGCCAATTTTTTTTTCCCTTGGATTTTGGCCACAAAATGGGTTGGTTGTGCTAGACCCCAAATGAAGTTAAGTCCAGTTGAGATAGGGAAGCATACAGAATTTCTATTCTTTGAGAACATTTCCCCCTTGTGCATCTGTTAGCTGTTCTTACAAATTTGAGATGCCATTCATCAGTAGCATCTTTTACAAATGAGCAGATTTTTGCCTGTTGAGGTTCAGCCAGGCACCCTCATTGGTTGCCGAACATTGAACTCACTTGCAAAAACATGTTTCTGCTATTATCCTTACAGAAGGCTGTGTGTTCACACACATGAACAATTATGAGCCTGAACACCCCCTTCCCCTTTGGGTTGCTCTTTGATCTCATGTTGTTTTGCTGCTTGCATCCATATGGAAATGTTACCACCTAGGGGGCAATTCCTTTCCACGAGGATTTCTCATCCATAGTCTTTCCCCTTGTTGTTTCTTATTTGGGTTGGGCTCCAGACTGATGCCAGTATTTCAAAGGCACACACCTCATCAGGTTCAAAAGCTCAATTTACTTTAAGTAGCCATCAAAACTTAGATTTAAATGCCTGTTTATACCCAAGTTTTCCTGATATGCAATGACAACTAGGGCATCTGAAGAGAAGCACAATTTTCTTGTGAGACCAGGCAGACCTATGGGATTAGGCAGGTAGATCATACATACTGTCAGTCTAGTGCTCTCTGTTAATTGCCAGATCAGTGTTTACCAACTAGGAGTATATATAATACACACACAGGCATGACCTCATCCAAAGAAAATTCATTGAAAATTTTCAAACCCTAAAAAGCTCCATTTCTGGATGCCAGTTTATATCCATTCTTAATTTTTTTTTTCTATCCATGGTACCCAATAACTGTAGACTTATAAATCCTTCCTTTTTTTACACTGGAAAATGCCAAAGATCTGAGAGCATAGAAGTATGTGCTTACTAAGGGAACTTACTTTCTTTTTTTTAAGAGCCTTCTGAAGCTCCTCCCTAGGAGAGATTAAATAAAGTCAGCACTTCCCCACTTCCCAAGTCTATCTCCACACATCAAACAAATGAAAATCCTTCCAAAACTCATCTCCCTTCATGCCCACACTCAAATATGCTGTTTTATGTGGGTCGACCAAAGTCTTTTTCTGATTTTCCTCCCCATCTGTTCTTTGAATAAACATGCATCCTAAAGAGAAGGAGGACTTAAAGGATCAAATTTGGTTCCTGTATTTGGAAATGTTTTCAAAAGACCATACCGCACTTGGCTATTTGGTCAAATTAGGTTCTGTTTGCTTCTAATAGCACTTAATTACCTCCCACACGCTTCTCATACCCTTCTACTTCTTGGTCTGCACAACTTAGCTATTACGATGTCCAAAAAAGTTTGTTTTTGTTTAAAAAAATATCATGTGTGTGTGAGCTGGTAGAACTGCTGCCATTAGCTCTGTCTCTAGCAGACCAAAGCCATCCGTGTTTTCAGATGACCACCCTGGCTGCACTGGTGTCTGGAAGTGTAGAAACCAAGCAAGCAGAGATATGATAAGTTGGGTTTTGTTTTTTTTTTTAACTTTTTAAGTAATTTGGTTGCCATACACAGATTGCCTCAATTTCTTTCTTTTATAAATAAATTAAAACACTGAGCCATGGACACTGATGAATCTCTGCAAATACAAACCCGAGGATGAGGAATTCAGAACAGATCATCCTGTAGTATCGTCAAGGTGGGGTTAGGTTATCCTGATGAGTTAGCTTTCATTTTCCTTTTTCCACACTAAAAGGGAGAGGGGACTTCCGTGGGGTGTCATGCATGTTTTCACTTTCCGTTATTTCCAGTTTGAAATCTCTGAATAGGTTGAGAAAATCTTTGTTAATCTGAATTGAATTCCAGTGGCATAACATCCAAAGTTGAGTTATTTTCCTTCTCACAATTTAGTTGAAACCTGGGGTTGGGAAACCTTTCTTGTTCTTTGAAAAAAAAAAAAAAGAGAAAGGCCAAGTAGTAAGTGATTTAGGATTTGTGGTGATTGTTGTTTTAGTCACTAAGTCGAATCTGACTCTTTGCGACCCCTTGGGCTGTAGCCCACCAGGGTCCTTCTGTCCATGGGATTTTCGAGGCAAGAATACAGGAGTGGGTTGCCATTTCCTTCTCCAGGGGATCTTCCTGAACCAGGAATCGAACCTACGTCTCCTGCATTGGTAAGTGGGTTCTTTACTGCTGAGCCACCAGGGAAGCCCAGGATTTGTGGACCAAGAGCAAAATTGAAGATACCATTTAGGTACTTATATGAGGAGAGAGAAAACTCTTCTCTCACTGTAGCCCTGGTCGTGTGCATTTGGGTCCTTCTAGGCAGTGGGCCGGAGAAGAAAATGGCACCCCACTCCAGTACTCTTGCCTGGAAAATCCCATGGATGGAGGAGCCTGGTAGGCTGCAGTCCACGGGGTCGCTAAGAGTTGGACACGACTGAGCGACTTCACTTTCACTTTTCACTTTCATGCATTGGAGAAGGAAATGGCAACCCACTCCAGTGTTCTTGCCTGTGGAATCCCAGGGACCGGGAAGCCTGGTGGGCTGCCGTCTATGGGGTCGCACAGAGTCGGACACGACTGAAGCGATGCAGCAGCAGCAGCAGCAGCAGGCAGTGGGCACACGGCTCCCAGTTGTCGGCTGGAGACATTCTGTAGTTCCAGTGGGCTGGCAGGAGTGTGTGGGGCTTGGGAGCTGGGGATGGGGAGGGTGAGTGGTCACCAGCCAGAGGGCAGACACTGGGAGACAAAGGGGGAACTGGGGTAGAAGGGAACCCTCTAGTTTAACCTCTGTGGCTCACACTGTTAGCACACGGGGCCAGTGCCCAAGGGTCATACAAAAACAAGCTTGGGTCTGGATTTGGTCCCCTGGCTATAGTTTGCCAACTTTTGGTTCAACAAATACCTAGATACTGATGACTCCCAAATCCATATCTCTGGTATTAGCTCCAGCTCTTTTTTGTACATTTCCTCTTAGCTACTTGGCAGGCACTTTAAAGAATGTTCCAAACTGAACTCATTATTACCTTCTTCCCTCTGTGCCCTGTTTCTGTGAATAGCACCACTACTTAACAGTTGCCCACGTCAGACACACCGTGTTCATTTTCAACTCCTCTCTTCCTTCATTCTCCTAGTCTTTGTGCTGTATAGCGGCTGGACCGGAAGCAATGAAAAGACAAGATCAAACTTAGCTTATATTTGTGTTTCAAACTCTCACACTGTAGGCTTTTAAAAATTTGTTTTTGGGGCCTTCCCTGGAAGTCTTGTGCTCTCAAAGCTGGGGGCACGGCTTCGATCCCTGCTCAGGGAACTAAGATCCCAAGTGCTATATGGTGTGACCTATTAAAGAGAGAGAGAAGAAAACAAAAAACAGGTGTTGAATTAATCTCTTAATCACCAGTCAATTTCTTTCCTCTGTAAAAACTCTTCCATAGCTTTCCATTGGTTCGCGAATAACTGTAAAATATTTGTCAGACCATGCACAACTCTCTCTGTTTTAACTTTGTCTAAAGACTGACATATTACATGCAATGTACCAATGTCTCCCCTCCTTCACATCTCTCATCCTGCTTGTCTCTATCCGGGCTCTATTGTTTTCCTCTTCCCACATGACCCTTTCCCATGGATTTTATGTGATAATCCCCACTCATCCTTCCAGATTAGACTCACTGGTCATCTGCAGGAAGGCTCCCCAGGTCCCTCCCTGTTCATTAGGAGTTTGCTGTTGTCTTTCGCAATACTTCACCGATGCTGAGATTGTTTGCCAAGTGCATTTAGCCCTTTCCAGATTATATACAGCGTGGTGGCAAGACTATATTTGTCGATGTTTTCTGGTGTGTTAGTTTGGTACTTGGAACATGGCAGAGGAGAGATGATCATCCCACCAAACTAAAGGTGACCCCTCAGTTTAACTGAGTGTAACTGAGAAACCTCAGAACACTTTCTGTATCCATGCAAACGTAAGGGGGCCTTTTCTTTGTTCCATTGGACTTTTCCCAAACCTAAGGAAGTGAAACCCCACAGGCCCTTCTCCGGGGACATACACCCCTTCCCCACCACCCCCCACCTGTGTCCACCCACTTCTTGTTTGTGGAAAAGCTTTAGCCTCCTAGGCCTTCCCTGAGTTCCAAAGAACAGATTTAAATTGAGAAACCAAAGGGAGAAAATGCGGAAACAAAGGAAAGCAATCACGCAGACAATGTAATGATGGTCTAGACATAAAACAAAGTCAAGGACCCTTAGTTCCTCAAGGCCTATAGATAACATCCTGAATCATATCCTTGAGATGTTTTGCAGTTTCTAAAACCCTCATCAGGTGGAAGGAGTTAACAGCATGCTGACCACCAGAACCTAGATCCCAAACTGTTAGAATCAGAAGCTTGATGACATTAACACCTGAAATACCACCCTGTTACTTCAACACCAGCAAATCAGAAGGATGTCCACAAGTTGACCAATCACCCTATGACTCTCTCCCTCACCTTGCCTTTAAAGTGTCTATCCATAGATGATGAATGGATAAAGAAAACGTGGAATACTACTCAGTGATGAAAAAGAAAGAAATTTTACCATTTGCTGCAACGTGGTTGGATTTGGAGGGGATTAGACTGAGGGAAATAATTCAGACAGAGAAAGACAAAGACTCTATGATATCCTTTATATGTGGGATCTAAAAAAGATACAACACACTAGTGAATGATACAAGAAAAGAACTGGACTCACAGATATAGAGAACAAAGTAGTGGTTACTGGTGGGGAGAGGGAAGGGGAGAAAGGGGAGTTAAGATAGGATTATATGAAATCATGTATGTGAGACTTTTGAAAACTGTAAAGCAGTAAAGAATTGAAAGACTCTTTTAGTTAGTAAATACAATAAAATTAAAAGGCAAAACCAGAAATCCCTTCCCTGGAAGTTGTCAGGAAGTTTGAGTTTTTTAAGAGTGACCTGCCCATTCTTACTTGGCACCACGTTGGGTGCCCTGCAAAATTTGGGATTGTTTTGTGTGCTGAAAGAACAAAGGGAGAGGACAGTTCTCTGGTGTAAAAATCCCCCTGGCTCTGGATTTGCATTGCACATAAGACAAGGACCTTGCACTTATCAGTTCCCTAGACAAAAAGAAGCTGCATTTGACTGCTCCCAGCCATCTGGGGACAGCACTAAGGTGTACCTTTTGTCTTACAAGTCACAGAAAGAATGTGCAAACAACTTCAGAGACAGCTGTAAGACCCTTGACATATTTTGCTTAAAATAAGAAAACCCCAGAATGATCATTTTGATCAGTTATTGTAATACCTCTATGTGCCTGTTGATGTTGAGAAAAAACAAATGACCCACAATAATATCAAGCAATATACTACTTAATTTCTCTCTTTCCTTTTTGAAATTTAGGTAGGTGGAGAATTACAAAGAGGCAACCTATGAAAGATAAGCAGCCACATCACTGTATGATTTCAGAAAATCTGGAACAAGGCCTGATGGCAATGACATCAGGAGAGAATATAATATTGGCTAAGTTATTACTTGGCTGTAAGCATTAGGTTGTTTAACGCATTCATCATACAATTAGGTGTCATTAAAAATCTCTGGAGCAGACATTGATGATTACAGTATAATGAAGGAAGAGAGATGGTAGAGGGAAGATTATAGACTCTTGAAGGAAGTTGCTTTCTTAAATTTAATAAGGAATTTAATAAGATACCCAAGGGTACTGTATTCAGACTTTCCAGTTATAGTCTTTCTTTAAACACGAGGGCCTAGAAGTTAGGTGAATTTGAATTACTACTATTTATAAACAAGGAAAACTTGCAAAGTCGGGTGCTTGCAAAATTCCTATTGTGTTTCCTTTTTCCCTACTTTTCCTTTCACCCTAGTAAAAAGGGGGTGAAAGTCCCACTTCCAAATCATCTAGAAATAGGGCGTTTTCTCATTAAGAACTACCCTCCCACTGCACAATAATAGAATTAATTTACTCAAAACCTGTGACTCATTAACTTCTTTAAGGCAAAAACTTCCTATGCTAGCCTATTGTCCTGTTTTCTGGGATAGAAAATAATACATAATCCTTTGATCCATAGTTAATTACAAGGGAATAGAATTCATTTTTGCCCTGAAAATGTTGATACTGGGGAAAAGGGGATATAGATTTTTTTTTTTCCTATCTTCTTTCTTTTTGTATAAGGAAAGAAGCTGGCAGAAATAAATGAACCACACAATTGTCTATGAACAAATCAGACTTCTGAAATTAATGAGATCTCTCCATGAAGAACTTTCTCTGAGGCCAGGCTTAGGCTCTGGGAAAAAAAAAAAAGAAAGCTTGCAGAGCTTTAAAGATGAAAACTGTTTCCTCCGCATGGTAAAGCAGAAAAGGATTCACCCCGCAACATTTCCCCAGAGTCCTCCCTAATAAGATAAAGTCAGCTGAAAATCACTTTGCTCAGCATGGACTATGACTTTTGAAAGGCTTATTGAAATTAATCAGTACATTTCTGTCTTATACCATCTTTATGTTTTACACATAAGGATGTTCATTAGGACCACGTGAGGAAGAGATGGTTTCCCACACAGAGGGTGCTGGCAGTCTTGGCAGGTGTCACTTCCTTACAAGGTGGGCTGACACAGCCTGAAAGCAGCTCATCTGAAAGGTCTTGTATGTTGCTGTCGCTGCCGTACTTGATGAATGGAGCTGACAAGCCTCTGTGTTGCCTACTTTCTTCGTTCTGGGTTATTCTGCTCTGGATTATTTCAGGCAGGCTTTCAAGCCGGCATAAAAGACTGAATGACCACACTACCAGGCAGAAATTAAAGGGGGCAGCCAGGAGAGAATGTATTGTGTGCTGGACATTACACAAACCACCAGGAAAACAACATATGCCTTTGTGGGAGACCCCAGTGGTTCTTTCTAGCCCTGGGGTTTTCATGGTTGACTTTGAGATTCCATCACAAATGACCTTGTCCTTTTATTTCAGCCATGTCTGCTTTTCTCATCTATTAGAGTGTCATCTTTTAGAGGTTTGGAATGTCTCTGGGCTTCTTCAGCCTTGCCGTAGAACTTTGTTCAGTGCTTTGAAGAAAGGAAATACTCAATAGAACTTGAGAAATTGGATTGTAAAGTGAATGATGGAAATGATACGTAAACTCTTGTCCTACAGCAAGATAGTCCAAGATTTTCTTTCACTTTTGACATTTAAGTAAAATACTCAAGATCACTTTTCATGTTTATGTGTAAACTTTCCTCTCTTTAATTACTATATTTTTGAAAAAGTTTTTTCTGGCATCTGTAGTTTCTCTTTCCTCTACTTTTCTTAGGTGAGTTAATACATTTATAGTGAGGCTTTATGTCTCTTCTAGTAAATTCATTTCCATTCTAGGTTTAGAATTGGAATCAATTTACTAGTTCCTCATTTGCTAGTTCCTAAGTTTTTGCGGTTTTCCTAAATTGTTAATTCCTCTTTTCCTGCTTCCTCAGTTTTTGCGATTTTCTTATGTAGTCTGGGTCTACTTCTTAAGAATGAGGTGGCAGAGATAATGTTATGTGTTCACCAAATGTCTTTTAATTTTTCCTCTTCCTTGGGTATATGGCAAATACACTTCCCAGGCCCTCTCAGTTATGTAGAGGCAGTTGATGGATCCTGGCTAATGAAATGTGAAAGCAAACAACATGTGTCAGTTCTGGACTGAGACTGTGAGAAACCCTCGTAGGAATTTTTTTGGTCACTTTCATCCCTGCTGTGCAGAATATGGAGGCCTCACGTTGAGATGGAACAGCCACAAGATCAAAGTCACTTGGATGGCTGGGTTGCTGTGTGGGGGAGGATGGCCTGGTCTCACTGCAGACTTTGCATCTCTTTTGTTAAACAACTAAGATTACTGGGTTGTTCCTTACACAGCATAAGCCCAGCCTATTCTAGCTGATACTGAAAGGATGTAGTAGTAATGCTTACCTACTCCTCTGTGAGCATCTCTGTTTCATCACTGGTGGTCACATGGGCCATACACAAGAATCTCTTAAAAAAAAAAAAACAACTGCTTTTTAAAAATAAGCATCAACTTTATTGAGACTTCACTGGTTTTACATGCAGTGATTCATGTTTGAGTCTAAGCAATTTTATTTTTATCACACGTGCAGATTTGTGTGGCTGTTGTCACAGTTCAGATACAGAATCGGTCGATTGCAGGGATCCCTCATGCCATCCTTCCACAGCCACAGTCATCTTCCTCCCTCCCTTATTCCTCTCTCACCATTGGTAACCACTAATCTGTCCTTCATTTCTTCTTCTTTGTCATTTCAAGAGGGCTGTGTGATGGAATCCTACAGGATACAAACTTTTTGAAATGCTCTTTTTTAATTGCAGTATAATTGGCACTATATTAGTTCCAGGTACATAACATGGTAACTTGACATTTCTATACATGACAAAAGATTCACAATATGTCTAGTTACCATCTGTCACCATGCTGCTGCTTAGTCACTTCAGTCGTGTCTGACCCTCTGTGACCCCATGGACCATGGCCCGCCAGGCTCCTCTGCCCATGGGATTCTCCAGGCAAGAATACTGGAGTGGGTTGCCATTTCCTTCTCCAATGATAAAGTAAGAAGTGAGTGAAGTGAAGTTGCTCAGTTGTGTCCGACTCTTTGTGACCCCATGGACTGTAGCCTACCAGGCTCCTCCGTCCATGGGATTTTCCAGGCAAGAGGACTGGAGTGGGTTGACATTTCCTTCTCCAATCTGTCACCATACAAAGATATTAAAATATTATCAACTGTATTCTCCATGCTGTAATTTCATTCCTGTGGCTCATTTATTTTGTAACTATGTAAACAAAAGTTTTGAGCTGAGAATCCTAGTTTTTTTTGGATAGAAGGCTCCTAATTTCTCATTTGTCTCCTAGTCCCATTCAACCAAAGGGTAAAGTAGAATAAGGTATATCTTGAAGACAAGGTGCCACGTTGGAAAAAAATAACCGTGTTGAAATAAGATCACCCTGGATAAGACTCCCAGTCTGTCTCTTATTACCTCTATTTCTTTAAGCTTTGTAATTTACATTCTGAGTCTTAGTTACCTCATCATTAAAATGAGTATAATAATCTCTACTTTACTACTTCATAGATTTGGTGAGATAATATACCGGCATATGCATCATTCATAATAAAACTCATTGGGTTTTGTTTTCACCATTAACAGGCTGTGTGACCTTGAGAGAGATACTTCACTTTTGTGAGCATGAGGGGTTTTTTTGTTTTAATGTAGAAGCAATACCTACCTCCCCCTATTGGGGAGTTGTAGTAAGGATTAAGGAGAGTGGATATGTTCTGTGTTGGCTGGCACATGCTAAATTCGCAATAAATCATGATTCCTATCATGACTTGATGAGGAGACTCATTGGGATTTACTCTTCATACTGGTATCACCAGGGGCTTAATCTCTGGTTAAGAGCATGATGCGTTTCTCTGACCCAAGGCCCCATGTAGAGCCGGTTTCCTTTTGCTGCTCAGTATGGTGGTTCAAGTGTTGTGCTTAAGCCCCGTTGTACAATGTTTTTATGGATAGCTTTTCACTATCATTTTGGATTCTGCCTGGAGAGAAATAGGCTTCAAGTATATTCTCATTCTGGGATTATGATGTCATAGAGATAAAACCTATTTTGGATTTTCTTGGGCTTTTCAAGAAAACTTACACATTGTCTACTTTTGTACTTTCACTAGTTAGTTTTCCAAACCAACCTAATCTACTTTTACTAAAAAAGAAAAAAAAAACAACCACACATACAATGGAAATATGAGATAGTTTGTTCTCCTGAGTCTGCCGCCAGCCTTTCCATTCTTGATGTTTTAGGCAGTCAAGGTCATTAGAGAAGATTTGAGAAGTGGAAGCACAAATACCAAGCTGGAATCTTGCATACATTATCTTACAGTTATTCACAGTACAGTAAACAGCAGTTAATGAAGAGTCTCAGAGCAGAGATACGGTTTTATGATTTGCTCTATACAACTCATTAAAAAAAAGATATCTTTATTGCTTCTTCTATTCATCTAGCTGGAGAAGGCAATGGCACCCACTCCAGACCTCTTGCCTGGGAAATCCCATGGACAGAGGAGCCTGGTAGGCTGCAGCCCATGGGGTTGCGAAGAGTCGGACACGACTGAGCGACTTCACTTTCACTTTTCACTTTCATGCATTGGAGGAGGAAATGGCAACCCACTCCAGTATTCTTGCCTGGAGAATCCCAGAGACGGAGGAGCCTGGTGGGTTGCCGTCTATGGGGTCGCACAGAGTCAGACACGACTGACGCGACTTAGCAGTAGCAGCATTCATCTAGCCCCTTTACATTTATGTCTTTTTGTTGTTGTTATTGTTCAGTTGCCCAGTTGTGTCCAACTCTTTGCAACCCCATGGACTGCAGCATGCCAGGCCTCCCTGTCCCTCACCATCTCCCAGAGTTTGCCCAAGTTCATGTTCATTGCATCGGTGATGCCGTCCAGTGATCTCATCCTCTGATGCCCTCTTCTCCTTCTGCCCTTGATATTTCCCAGAATCGGGGACTTTTCCAGTGAGTCATCTGTGCACATCAGTTGACCAAAATACTAGAGCTTCAGCTTCAGCATCAGTATTTCCAGTGAATATTCAGCGTTGATCTCCCTTAAGATTGACTGGTTTGATCTCCTTGCTGTCCAAGGGACTTTCAGGAGTCTTCTCTAACACCACAGTTTGAAGGCATCAGTTCTTTGGCATTCTGCCTGCTTTACGATCCAGCACTCACAATCGTATGTGACCACTGGGAAAGCCATAGCCTTGACTGTACAGACCTTTCTCGGCAGAATAATGTCTCTGTTTTTCAACATACTGTCTAGGTTTGTCGTCACTTTCTTGCCAAGAAGCAATCATCTTATGATTTCATGGCTGCAGTCACCATCCACAGTGATTTTGGAGCCCCAAAAGAGGAAGTCTGTCACTACTTCCACCTTTTCCCCTTCTATTTGCCATGCAGTAATGGGACCAGATGCCATGATCTTAGTTTTTTAAATATTTAATCTTAAGATGGCTCTTTCACTCTCCTCTTTCACCCTCATCAAAGGGTGAAAGCCTCATCAAGAGGCTCTTATGTCATTTAGAATTCTTCAAATTTTATGAGTGATATTGGCCCACATTGTCTTGTGTTCCAGATGGATTAAGATGTAACTGGAGGGACTTTCCTGCCAATCCAGTGGCTTAAGAATCTTCCTGCCAATTCAGGGGATGTGGGCTCAATCCCTAAGATCCCACATGGCATAGGGCAATGAAGCCCACACCACAACGAGATAGAAGCTCACACACCACAATGAAAGATCCCACATGTTGCAACTCTAAGACCCAGCACAGCCATAAATAAATATATAAATAAATATTTTTTCAAAAAAAGATGTACCTGGATTCTCTTAAATCTCCATGACTAACTCTTTTGCCAGATTCCTACACTTTAGGCCTTCCACTTCTCAGGAACTCCAGCCCCCTCTGACTGTCCTGCTCAACCCACCAGCAGTCTGTTGAAGGAAATCATTTTAAGTTTGTAATGACTTTATCACACACTAAATAAGTGCATGAATTTGAGCAAGAAAGTCACCTCTTGGTGTATTTTCTCATCTGTAAAATAATGACATTTGACTGGATGACATATTATAAAACCATTCAAGGGTGAGAATTGTATGGCTAACCAGAAATCATGTCAAGAGCATTAGGGCTTTCAAATAGAAGACCAGAAGGAGGTGATGCTGAATTTAACTAAATAATTAATTTCTAGCGGTAGACTGTATTATAATGTTTGCAAATGTTTGTTGAACACATTCCATATGCATGTCACTGTGCATTAGGGCGGAACAAAAAAAATGCAGCAGACATTGTTCCTACCCTGAAGGAGTTTTCAATTCAGTAGTGGAGACATGTTTCTAAGTAACATTATGTCATAGGATTAAATGAAATTAGCTAATGTCATAATGGAGTCACAATCAGCACAATGGCTGGCATATGTCCATTTTAGTTAGCTAGAGTTTGGTAGACAATTACAGCTGCTTACCGCATCAAAGATAGGATCATTTTTGGAGAGGAAAACAATGCCTGAAATAATTTCCAGCATTCTATTTGGAGATTTGAGGTCTACTTGTTATTGCAAAGAGAATGTTTTATGTATTCTCTAGCAAAGCAGTGAAACCCAACACATCCTCCATTTTGAATTTTCCAAGATGCAAAGAAGATACATTCAAGATAAAAGGAGGTAATTTAGTGGCTTTAAACAACCATTTCAGTTTGCTTGCAGTTGTGTGTGGGTCACTGATTTAAGAATAACTCATCTGGGCAGGTCATCTTTATCCACATGAGATCATGTGGGGACCTGCTTCTACAATGCTTCTTCATGAAGTATCACTTCATCTCCTTGTTCTTTATCTTTCTCCATATGGTGTATCATTTTTCAAGATCTCTCTGTGTAGTTTGAGCTCCTCATGGCCAAATGGTCTTGAGTAGTTTTACTTTTTATCCAGTGGCTGGATTCTAAGAGGGCAAAACATTACTTAAACATTCTCTCAAAGGTTAGGTCCAGGAACTAGCTTAACTTCACTTATATTTTATTCCATTAGCCAAAGCTGTCATGGAGAACATTCCTCTAGATGGACAGAATATCAAAGAATTGAGGTCATCTTTCATCTGCCATACACTCTTTGAGGCATGTGGTCTAATGTGAAATCATAATGCCATGATTTTCATATGCTTGGTTTTTATGAGAAGGAAACAAATAGTCCAAACAACTTTCTTAACAGTATTTAACTGGCATTTTGAATGAGGCAATTCTTTGCATGGGTGTCTGGTAAAAGTCATAGGGTATTTCATATCCAACATCCACTAAAATGCCATTGGTGCCTTTACCCCCATCATTGGACAATAAAAACAATCTAAAACATTTCAGAACTCTCTGTGGTGGAGCAGACAGTACTTCTCCCAGACAAAAACCATAGACCTAATGTCTATGGTAAGATGGTAGATTTCCTAGTGAGGTTATAATCAGGTTACTGTGTGGGCTTATGCATGTATGTGCCTGCTTAGTTGCTTTAGTCACATATGACCCTTTGCAACCCCATGGACTGTAGCCCACCAGGCTCCTCTTTCCATGGGATTCTCCAGGCAAGAGTACTGGAGTGGGTTGCCGGACCCTCCTCCATGGGATCTTCCCCACCCAGGGATTGAACTCAGGTCTTCTGCATCACAGGTGGATTCTTTACTGCTAAGCCACCAGGGAAGCCCCATGTGTGGGCTGTATAGATGTAGGTAATAATAAAATGACTAGTGTCTGTTCTATTTCAAGCCATACAACTCAAAGTTCTTACTGAGTACCTAGATCCTCTGTGCTTCTGTTAATGCAAGTCGTTGCAGAACTATAGAAACATGTAATATGCACCCTGCCCTCAAGCAGGAGCTAACATTATTGGAGACATATTATTTAATCTTCAATGAAAAATATGTTATGCCACTTTCAATGTGAAAAAGACATTTATTTTAGGATATTAGAAAATGTAGAAACCTAAAGAACACCCACAACTTGGATTGTGCAATTCAGATATACCACTGTTGACATTTTGATGGGTCTCATTCCAGCTTTTAATATGTGTATCTGTATGGAAGGATTTGATATATATGTAACCATGTATATAATAGATAACATCTAGTACTTTGTAATACCTTATAATAGATATGCTGTTATATATAGTACTGTCTATAATATGTTTTTGCTAACTCTTTTTACTGAAAAACACTAGAGTTAATTTTAAAACAAACTGTTACTTAAATGAAGTGTTAAACAGAATCAAAGGGTAAAAACATGTATGGAGATGCTGACCAGAGTTAGTGAGGAAGACTTCATATAGTAACTGAAGCTTCACTGGGAGCTTGAAGAATGAATTAAATTAGGATTAACAAGTCTCAATCAATAATTTCATGGTAAGAAATGGACATAATATAATTAGAAGACAGTCTGGTTTTTATCTTTGTTTTTTTTTTTTTTTTTCTAATTTTGGTAAATATGATAAGGTCCTAAAAGTTTTAATGAGTTTTGAATTTGAAAATGGTAATACAGTCAAGAGACACTGGGAAAGCAGGAAAAGGCATTGGTTCTTAAAAAGCTCTCTTAAAGGGTTTAACTCAGTGACTAAACCACCATCAACCAAAGATGCCATTAAAATCTGCATAGGATCTAAATAAACCCATAGAGGTAGTCAGTGACAGCTGTGATATATTGGTCCTACAGGGAATGGTGGTGTGGGAATTTCAGAAGTTGGTGAGCAAGGAAATAATACAAGATACCCTCTAAAGAACACATTGTTCACAGTGAGATCAGCTCCAGAATTTCTGTATTTCTGTCTATTCCCCAAAGTGAAAGAAACCAAGCTTTCTCTTACTGCTTTCAGTTTACTGCTTGCTATGTGGTAAAGAAGATGAGATAGTTATTACCAACCACCTTGGCAGTAAAATTTATATTCTAAACAATATTAATATATTTTCTAATATTACTCATAGTATATGTAACTGAAATTACTCATATGCTAATAAGAGAAAAATAATGCAAATAAATGTAAAGTTGCATGAGGGCAGAAACTTTATTTTCTTCTCTCTCCTAACCACTCAAGTTATTAGCATAATGTTGAATGCCTGATTACATGAATGAATGATTCCATATTGAGAAGCATGTATTTCCTTATGAAAATTGGGAGAAGAAATAAATGGCATGAACAAAAATAAGGAATTACTTCTACAGCAAATGTTAATTTTTGCCTAAGACCTGTCTAGTAAAATGCTGTTTCATATTATTACAACTTGATTGAGTATAACCTACCTGACAGCGAATCTAGGAAATCTTTATATAAGCAAAGCAAATTTAAGATTCTCACCTATTTCTGTGGTTCATTTAGCTGTAATTTATTTAAGACAATATTTTAAAAGTGACTGAAAGATTATTTTGTTAAAATTTGAGAGTGCATGATTGTTATTAAAATTCATGCTCTTATATAAAGTAGAAAGCCAGAAAATGGTAGGTAGAGAAACAATCCATTATTTTAAACACCACTCAGTATAAGGTAAATTAGATCCTAAGCGCTTATAAATACTTGTTATTGAATGAAGAAAATGGTTTGCTTGTATTATATCAAAATGAAGATGAGTCAGCAGGATAAGAAAAGGTGATTTCTAAAAGAAATAAGCATATTAAAAGAATAATTTTAGTTCATACTTATAAACTTGATAAAGTCAATATTTTAAGTAACATTGTTATTCTAAGCATTAGGAACTGCAAGCAGAGCCACTATTTACAGATAACAGTGGTTAAATTTTAGTGGTTGTGAGAAGCAGTTGGGAAAGTTGTTAAAAGTCTGATTTCTGGTCCTTCACACTAAAGGATCCTCGTTTAGCAAGTATGGGGTCAGCTTCCTGAACCTGTGTCTATAATTTGTATTTCAGGTGATTGTCGGGCAGGTGATCTGCAGTCGGCAACTTGGAAAAACATTTCTTGGAAGGTTTGCTGCTTTGTCCCTGCTCAGAAGATTCAAACTGTAAGTAATTCATGGGCCCTGGGTACTGTTATTTGGGGGAGGGGGCATTTTTGTTATAGCTTCTGGGCATTCTTTTGGGGTTGGCCTTTCAACTAAATTAAATTCCCCTAAAATCCTCTTTGCTTCTCTGAAATAACTGCTCATTTGTAGAACTAGAGAGATTGTTTCCTACCTGTGGGAAAATAACTACCCTTACCCACTCGAGCCTTATGTTCACAAGTGAGACTGGTCTGAAAATTCCTTTCTTGTGTACTCTTTACTTCACGGTTTTGACAGCCATGTTACTATGTCTTTCTTCCCTTTCTGTGCTACGGAGCAGACTAAGTTGCCTTAGAATTAACTGCTTTTAAAAGTTTGTAATAGCCCCCTATGAGACAATGTGGACCTGATCATTTTGATAAAGGGGAGACTAGATCTTTGAGCAATTCCTCTGTTTTTCTTTTATTTGTATTTGACCTCATTGGCTATTTTTATCACTACTAGAGTAAATTTTACATTTTTGAAAATTGTAGATTTCATTCGTGTGTTCATTTTTTTTCTTTGTGCCAGATTCAGTAAGCTAGTTCCATATGCTTCTTTGAATTTTATCTATATTTGTGACTATCCCACCCTGTTTCTTATTTTGTGTATTTTTTTCATATCTCACTCTTTTCCCCTTCAATTAGCTTAGAGGTGAGCCATGTAAAAAAAAAATGGCAGCGAGTAATTGAAATAAAGTAATTTTTAAAATTAGAAAAATAATTTAAGATGGGTTTCAAAAAATTAGAAATAAAACGGGTTTCCTCAAAGATGGGAAGAGTGTATACAAATAGACGTATGAATCTGCCATTTCACATTCCAGTTCATCTTTTAGTGTCCTTGACAAATGGGGCTTGTTCTAATGCAGTTATACAATATTTACGTGGAGATATAAATAAAGAATGCAGTTCTAGTTTACTAATAGTGTATGCGATTTAAAAACTTAGCTTTGATTTTTAACACTGATGTGTTGTTGTTGTTGCTCAGTTGGTAAGTCATGTCTTACTCTTTGTGACCCCGTGATCGGCAGCACGGCAGGCTTCCCTGTCCTTCACTATCTCCCACACTGTTGTAAGAATTACCAAACTGTGACAAAGAGAACTAAGGTGAGCAAATGCTGTTGGAAAGATGGTTCCAATAGACTTGCTTGGAGAGGTCTGCCACAAACCTTCCATTTGTAAAAAATGAAATATCTGCAAAGCACAAAATGAAGCACAATAAAATGAAATATGCCTGCATCTTCCATATTGAATTGGACTAAACTTTTGCAAGTGGTAAGAATGTTTGTTAAAAATCTCCTAAACATAGACTCGAGGGTTGAGATCAGGAAATATGACGGAATGAGGTGGATAAGATAGCAGTGAGTTGTGTTCCGTGCACGTTAGTGTCAGGTGGTCAGTTTGTCATCACCAAACTCGTCCTAAATCTTACATATGAGTGTTACCTGTCATCATTTTGTTGAGTTGTCTGGAAAGAAGGAGAAGTAATATAGTATTAAGTGTCTTAATTATACTGGGTAATGTTAATCACATTTCACTTACTTTATTCTAATAGGTATAATTCTAATAGTCTTATGGGGATAGAAATGTGGAGAAATGGAGAAAGAAGATACTTGGTCTTCTTTGTGTATAAAAGAAAAATACTCTTTTTTGCAAAGCTCATTTGTGGCACTAGAGAGGTCATTTCCTACCTGTAGGTGTGTGATGGATTGAAGGCAGAATTCTAATAACTTTTTCAACACATGTTGACACCTGTAGTCTTTTCTTTCCCAAGGTGTGTAGGGGGTGGGCTCTAGTTATGTGCAGAATTGCTATGAAGATGCCCTCTGTCATAATAGGTGCAAGGGGCACAGCTAGTGCTCAATAACTAATGGATAATGATAGGATATATTCACACCTTGGAAATGAGGTGGTGAATTTTTTGAATTTCCTGATAGAGTTCAGCACAATGAGAATCCCCACAGAGGTACATGGGGTTGAGAATCTGTCCCAGTGATAGCAGGTGATGACAGGCGACTCTGTTTCAATATGTTTTGGACAGAAAATCACAGCTTTGGTCTGCCGAAGCTGCTGAGTTGTCATCACTTATACACCGGTGGTGTTACAGACTTGTGGAATATGTCATTTCAAAAGGATTTAGAAAGCCAGAGAGTGACTCTTATCCCACATGACACTAGCATCCCCTGGCATTGAAAATTAAATGTATGAAGTGAGAACTTCTCCAAAAACAGTAGCACAAACATAACTATGAGGGCAGTAAGAAAGTGGTGCTGTTTTCCAAGTTGAAGCTAGAAAGAAAGAGGTTTGATCTCATGTATAGCAACTCAAATTACTGTACAAAGTACAGACAGACCATGTTTGGGGTGAACTCAATCCTATTTAAATTTTCTAATAATTTCAGATTCTTTTAAAAAATTGTTTAGTAGAGAATGAGGGGAAGGGATAGTTAGAGAGTTTGGGATCGACATGTACACACTGCTATATTTAAACTGGATAACCAACAAGGACCTACTGTATAGCACAGGGAACTCTGCTCAAAGTTATAAGGCAGCCTGGATGGGAAGGGACTTTAGGGGAGAATGAATACATGTATATGTATGCCTGAATCCTTTTGCTGTCCACCTAAAACTATCACAACATTGTTAATGAGCTATGCTGCTGCTGCTGCTGCTGCTAAGTCGCTTCAGTTGTGTCTGACTCTGTGCGACCCCATAGATGGCAGCCCACCAGGCTCTCCCGTGCCTGGGATTCTCCAGGCAAGAACACTGGAGTGGGTTGCCATTTCCTTCTCCAGTGCAAGAAAGTGAAAAGTGAAAGTGAAGTCACTCAGTCATGTCTGACTCTTTGCGACCCCATGGACTGCAGCCTACCAGGCTCCTCCAACCATGGGATTTTCCAGGCAAGAGTACTGGAGTGGGGTGCCATTGCCTTCTCTGGTTAATGAGCTATACCCCAAAAGTTAAACAGTTGTTTTAATTGACAGCTGGAGTTGGATTCCAGACTCATTGTTACCCTGCAGAAAAAAGTGAAATTGTATTAGTACTCCAGTGTATTGGAGAGCTTTATTAAGAGTGACTCTGAGTTAGTCATTTTGAATTTCTCCATAAACACTACAAAGTCTGTTAGTATTTAGTGGGACTCATCCAATAGTAGGGCTTCACAGGTGACTCAGTGGTGAAGAATCCGCCTCCCAATGGCCGATGCAGGAGACACAGGTTCTATCCCTGGTTTGGGAAGATCCCCTGGAGTAGGAAATGGCAACCTGCTCCAGTATTCTTGCCTGGAAAATTCCATGGACAGGATCCTGCCGGGCTACAGACCATGGGACTGCAAGGAGTCTGACATGACTGACTAAACATTCACATGCATCCAATATTGTGTGAAAAGTGAAAGTAACCCCATCAGTTTGGGGGTTTATGTTTTCCCACTTGTATGCCCCAACAGCAGCTCATTTCCAGGGAGTGAGGTGAGGACAGATGGGACCATTCCACCTGCCCAGGGCCTCACCGAGTCATCTTGCTGAGGTCCGAGAGTCATAGCAGCTAAACTCTTCCTACGCTAAGTGAGTCACTGCTTGGCCATTCAGTCCTGGTCAGTTTGGGGGTCCTGCCTGACCTGAAGGTCTGTTCTCTATGCGTTAGGAAAAAGACAGAGTCAGCTGAGTAGACATTCCAGGTTGTACTGACCTGTGATCCTAAGATTTGAACATTGGATTTTTTAAAAAAAATAATGATTTCTTGTCTGATCTTTTCCTAGTATATATTTTCCTCTGTTCAAATTTGCCCCAGTTGCTTGCTGAAAACAACTGCTTTCCTGAACCCCATGTTGGGGTAAGCCTAACTTTCACAAGCCGTATTCCTTTGTTTTGGGCATTGCACAGCACTCTTTGAAAATGCTTTCCAGTAGTTGGAGAGAGTTTAATTATTTGGCCAGTACGATTTCAGCCCCTCAGTAGATTTTGTGTTGCCTTATGAAAATGCAGTTTCACTATCCTGTTGCAAGGTTGTGAGTTTATCACAGTCCCGAATATTTAGATAGACACTGAAAATATAGTCAGGTAAGCCAAGTGTGGTGTGTCTTAATGACAACATTGATTCAATTATTCAGCTTCCATTTCCTTTCTCTAGGATGTGAGTAGATTTTTAGAAATTTACCTTGGTTGATTTCTGGGCCTCTGAAGACAGTGTCTGTGATTAAACTTCATCCTCCCTTTCCCAGATCCAGTGTCTACCTTGAATTTGTTCCCGGTGAGTAATGGCAAGTTCACAGTCTCAGATTTTTCCTTCTTGCATTTCTCAAAACTGCTTTCTCTTCTTTCTGTATGTCTTAGGGCTTTCTTTGGGCATGCATTTGAGAGTTGAGGGTTTTGTCTTAAGATCTTTGGATTGGAATCTTTAAGTTCTTGTCAAGTATCACCCAGAAGCTAGCAGCCCTGCCTTTCCATGCTGGTCCATCAGCAGCATCAGTTAGTGTAGACGCCAGTCTCATCTTTTTTCCCAGAAGGATCACTAAAATAGCTTGTACCAGTGTGCATGCTGAGAGAGGTACCCTACTGGACTCTACCTCCCAAGTTGACTTTTCAGGCTTAGAAAACCCTCCAAAATTCCACACTATATTACCCATTTGCAAAATATTGACCAGTCAAAAAATGAATCAAGTTTGTAAATAAACAGTGGATGAGTTCCTGTGACTATGTCATCCTCTTCCTTATGAGTTTTCAGATGTTAGCCATGAGATGTGCCCTAGGATCCCATGAATGCAGGAGTGTTAGACCTTAGGTTTGTCCATGCAAGTGAGTAAAGGGCTTTTCTGAACAAGAGTGCTAAGATTTCAAACAATTCCTTTGTTTTTAACCTAATGATAAATGTGAAAAAGAAAAGGCCATTTTGTTTGCTTTCTCAAGTCTAAACAGTTTACCTATGGATATATGTGTCCAGAGGCTATAGAGGTGATGGGCTTGGGATCAAAGGGTGAGATGAATCTGAGCTGCCAGAGCTTGGAGACAGAGACAGAAGGGACTGAGCTTTGAGATGGGGTCACCTTGACGACCTTTGCTCCAGACATGCACTCATCATAGTGGGTCTAAATACAAAAGAATTAGGGAAACAAAACTTGCATTCAGTCACATGGTCTCTGCAGAGCCTCTATTAAGACTGTGGGATCTTTCCTTTCATTTGACATGGGCCTCAGGTGGTCACAAACATGTGCTACTCAGAGAACAGAGGTAACCTCAGTGTCACCCAGCTGCGGTGGTTATAGGTGTGGTACAACCCAGCTGGATTCTGTATGGATTTCATAGGAAGCAGGTTGAGTGTATGCTTAGGAATGAAAGAAACCAAGAAGGAAGGGGAAGAACTCTCCAACACGAGAATTCAGATGACTGCTACAAATTCCCATTGGCTATCTACTTTACATATGGTAATATGTTTCCATGTTACTCTTTCCAAACATCTCACCGTCTCCTCCCCTCTCCCCATGTCCATAAATCTATTCTGTATGGCTGTTTCTCCATTGCTGCCCTGTATATAAGTTCTTCAGTACCATTCTTCTAGATTCTGTATATATGTGTTAGAATACGGTATCTATCTTTCTCTTTCTGACTCACTTCACTCTGTAAAACAGGTTCTAGGTTCATCCACCTCATCAGAACTGACTCAAATGCATTCCTTTTTATGGCTGAGTAATATTCTGTTGTGTATATGTACCACAACTTCTTTATCCATTCATCTGTCAATGGACATCTAGGTTGCTTCCATGTTCTAGCTATTGTAAATAGTGTTTCAGTGAACAATGGGATACACGTGTCTTTTTCAAGCCCAGTTTCCTCAGGGTATATGCCTAGGAATGAGATTGCTGGGTCATATGGTGGTTTTATTCCTAGTTTTTTAAGGAATCTCCATACTGTCTTCCATAGGGGCTGTATCAATTTACATTCCCACCAACAGTGCAAGAGTGTTCCCTTTTCTCCACACCCTCTCCAGCATTTATTGTTGTAGACTTTTTGATGATGGCCATTCTGACTGGTGTGAGGTGATATCTCATTGTAGTTTTGATTTGAATTTCTCTAATAATGAGCCATATTGAGCATCTTTTCATGTGTTTGTTAGCCATCTGTATGTCTTCTTTGGAGAAATGTCTGTCTAGGTCTTTTTCCCACTTTTTGATTGGGCTGTTTGTTTCTCTGGCATTGTGTTGTATGAGCTGCTTGTACATTTTGGAAATTAATACTTTGTCAGTTGCTTTATTTGCTATTATTTTCTCCCATTCTGAGGGTTATCTTTTCACCTTGCTTATAGTTTCCTTTGCTGTGCAAATCTTTTAAGTTTAATCAGGTCCCGCTGGTTTACTTTTGTTTTAATTTCCATGACTGTAGGAGGTGGGTCATAGAGGATCTTGCTTTGATTTATGTCATTGAGTGTTCTGTCTATGTTTTCCTCTAAGAGTTTTATAGTTTCTGGTCTTACATTTAGATCTTTAATCCATTTTGAGTTTATCTTTGTGTGTGGTGTTAGGAAGTGTTCTAATTTCATTCTTTTACATGTAGCTGTCCAGTGTCCCAGCACCATTTATTGAAGAGGCTGTCTTTTCCCCATTGTATATTCTTGCCTCCTTTGTCAAAAATAAGGTACCCATAGGTGCATGGATGTATTTCTGGGCTTTCTATCTTGTTCCATTGGTCTATATTTCTGTTTTTGTGCCAGTACCATACTGTATTGATGACTGTAGCTTTGTAGTATAATCTGAAGTCAGGAAGGTTGATTCTTCCAGCTCCATTTTTCTTTCTCAAGACTCCTTTGGCTATTCAGAGTCTTTTGTGTTTTCATATGAATTGTGAATTTTTTTGTTCTAGTTCTGTAAAAAAAAATGCCATTGGTAATTGCTCTAGTAATTTTCTGATACTATCTTTAGGGTTTTCTATGTACAGTATCATGTCATCTGCAAACAGTGAGAGCTTTACTTCTTTTCTGATCTGGATTCCTTTTATTTCTTTTTCTTCTCTGATTGCTGTAGCTAGGACTTCCAAAACTATGTTGAATAATAGTGGTGAAAGTGGAAACCCTTGTCTTCTTCCTGATCTTATGGGGAATGCTTTCAGTTTTTCACCATTGAGAATAATATTTGCTGTAGGCTTGTCATATATGGCCTTTACTATGTTGAGGTTGGTTCCTTCTATGCTCATTTTTTGAAGAGTCTTAATCATAAATGCTGAGTGCTGAAAAATTGATGCTTTTGAACTATGGTGTTGGAGAAGACTCTTGAGAGTCCCTTGGACTGAAAGGAGATCCAACCAGTCCATCCTAAAGGAAATAAGTCCTGAATATTCATTGGAAGGACTGATGTTGTAGCTGAAACTCCAATACTTTGGCCACCTGATGCAAAGAACTGACTCATTGGAAAAGACCCTGATGCTGGGAAAGACTGAAGGCGGGAGGAGAAAGGGACGACAGAGGATGAGATGGTTGGATGGCATCACTGACTCAATGGACATGAGTTTGAGTAAACTCGAGGAGTTGGTGATGGACAGGGAGGCCTGGCCTGCTGCAGTCCATGGGGTTGCAAAGTGTCAGACATGACTGAGCGACTGAACTGAACTGACTGAATCATAAATGGGTGCTGAATTTTGTCAAAGGCTTCTTCTGCATCTATTGAGATTACCATATGATTTTTATCTTTCAATTTGTTAATATGGTGTATGACACTGATTGATTTGCATATATTGAAGAATCCTTGCATTCCTGGAATAAACCCAACTTGATCATGGTGTATGAGCTTTTTGATGAGTTGCTGAATTCTGTTTGCTAAAATTTTGTTGAAGATTTTTGCATCTATGTTCATCAGTGACATTGGCTTGTAGTTTTCTTTTTTTGTGTTGTCTTTATCTGGTTTTGGTATCAGGGTGATGGTGGCCTCATAGAATGAGTTTGGAAGTGTTCCTTCCTCTGCAATTTTTTGAAAGAGTTTTAGAAGGAGAGGCATTAGCTCTTCTCTAAATGTTTGATAGACTTCTCCTGTGAAGCCATCTGGTCCTGGGCTCTTGTTTTTTGGGAGAGTTTTTATCACAGCTTCAGTTTCAGTGATTGTAATTGAGTTGTTCATAATTTCTATTTCTTCCTGGTTCAGTCTTGGAAGATTAACTTTTCTAAGAATCTGTCCATTTCTTCCAGGTTATCCATTTTATTGCCATATAGTTGTTCATAATAGTCTCTTATAATCCTTTGTATTTCTGCATTGTCTGTTGTAACCTCTCCTTTTTCATTTCTAATTTTGTTGATTTGATTCTTCTCTCTTTTTTTCTTGAAGAATCAGGCTAAAGATTTGTCAATTTTCTTTTTCTTTGCAAAGAACCAGCCTTTAGTTTTATTAATCTTTACTATTGTTTCTTTCATTTCTTTTTCATTTATTTCTGCTTGGATCTTTATGATTTCTTTCCTTCTACTAATTTTGGGGTATTTTTGTTCTTTTTTTCCAGTTGTTTTAGGTGTAAAGTTAGGTTGTCTATTTGATGTTTTTCTTGTTTCTTGAGGTAAGATTGTATTGCTATAAACTTCTCTCTTAAAACTGCTTTTGCTGCATCCCATAGGTTTTGAATTGTCATTTGTTTGTAGAAATTTTCATTGTCATTTGTTTCTAGAAATTTTTTGATTTCCCTTATTTCTTCATAACCTGTTGGTTATTTAAAAATGTGTTGTTTAATCTCCATGTGTTTGTGATTCTTACAGTATTTTTCTTGTAATTGATATCTAGTCTCATAGCATTGTGGTCAGAGAAGATGCTTGATATGATTTCAATTTTCTTAAATTTACTGAGGTTTGATTTGTGACCCAAGATGTGGTCTATCTTGGAGAATGTTCCATGTGCACTTGAGAAGAAGGTGTATTCTTCCCCATTTGGATGGAATGTCCTGAAGATGTCAATGAGATCCATCTTATCTAATGTATCATTTAAGACTTGTGCTTCCTTATTAATTTTCTGTTTTGATGATCTGTCCATTGGTATGAGTGGGATGTTAGTCTCCTACTATTATCATGTTATTTCAGTTTCTCTTTTTATGTCTGTTAGTGTTTGTCTTATGTATTGAGGTGCTCCTATGTTGGGTGAATATATATTTACATTTGTTATGCTTTCCTCTTGGAGTGATCCCTTGATCATTATGTAGTATCCTTCCTTATCTCTTGTAATCTTTACTTTAAGGTCTATTTTGTCTGATATGAAGATTGCTACTCCAGCTTTCTTTGCTTCCTATTTCCCATTCTCTCACTTTCAGTCTATCTGTGTCTTCAGGTCTGAAGTGGGTTTCTTGTAGACAGTATACATGTGGGTTTTGTTTTTGTATCCATTCAGCCAGTCTGTGTCTTTTGGTTGAAGCATTTAATCCATTTACATTTAAAGTAAGTATTGATATATATGTTCCTATTACCATTTCCTTAATTGCTTAGGGTTGATTTTGTAGATCTTTTTGCTTCTCTTGTATTTCTTGACTGTGTAAGTCCCTTTAACATTTGTTGTAAAGCTGGTTTGCTGGTACTGAATTCTCTTAACTTTTGCTTGTCTGAAAAGCTCTTTATTTCACCTTCAATTTTGATTGAGATCCTTGCTGGATACAGTAATCTTGGTTGTAGATTTTTCCCTTTGAGTACTTTTAATATATCCTGCCATTCCCTTCTGGCCTGCAGCATTTCTGCTGAAAGATCAGCTGTTAAGTGTATAGAGTTTCCCTTCAATGGTACTTATTGTTTCTCCCTTGCTGCTTTTAATATTCTTTCTTTGTGTTTAGTCTTTGTTAATTTGATTAGTATCTGTTTTGACGTGTTTCTCCTTGGGTTTATCCTGTATGGGACTCTTTGTGCCTCTTTGATTTGATTGACTATTTCCTTTTCCATGTTGGGGAAATTTTCAGCTATAATCTGTTCAAAAATTTTCTCATGCCCTTTCTTTTTCTCTTCTTCTTCTGGGACCCCTATAATTCGAATGTTGGTGCATTTGACATTGTCCAAGATGTCTCTGAGACTATCCTCTGTTCTTTTCATTATTTTTACTTTATTCTGCTCTTCAGAAGTTATTTCCACCATTTTCTCTTCCAGCTCACTGATTCGTTCCTCTGCTTCATATATTCTGCTATGGATTCCTTCTAGAGTAGTTTTAATTTCAGTAATTGTGTTGTTTGTATGTTTATTCTTTAATTCTTCTAGGTCTTTGTTAATTGATTCTTGCATTTTCTCCATTTTGTTTTCAAGGTTTTTGATCATCTTTACTATCATTATTCTGAATTCTTTTTCAGGTGGTTTGCCTATTTCCTCTTTGTTTATTTGGACTTCTGTGATTCTAGTTTGTTCCTTCATTTGTGTAGTATTTCTCTGCCTTTTCGTTATTTTCTTTAACTTATTCTGTGTGAGGTCTCCTTTTCCCAGGCTTCAGGGTTGAATCCTTTCTTCCTTTTGGTTTCTGGCCTCCTGAGGTTGGTCCAGTGGTTTGTGTGAGATTTGTGCTGAGTTTTTGCTTGTCTGTTGGTTGGTTTGTTTCTCCTCTGACGGCAGGGCTGAGGGAGGTGGTCCTCCTGTCTGCCGATGATCGGGTTGTATTTTTGTTTTCTTTGTTGTTCAGATGAGGCGTCCTGCACAGGGTGCTACTGGTGGTTGGGTGATGCTGGATCTGGTATTCAAGTGCTTTCCTTTGTATGAATTCTCACTATTTGATTCTCCCTATGGTTAGTTCTCTGGAGAAGGAAATGGCAACCCACTCCAGTGTTCTTGCCTGGAGAATCCCAGGGACGGCGGAGCCTGGCGGGCTGCCGTCTATGGGGTCGCACAGAGTCGGACATGACTGAAGCGACTTGGCAGCAGCAGGGTTAGTTCTCTGGTAGTCTAGGGTCTTGGAGTCAGTGCTCCCACTCCAAAGGCTCAGGGCTTAATCTCTGGTCGGGAACGAAGATTCCACAAGTGGCTTGTTATGGCATTAAGTGAGATTAAAGTAAATATCCAAAAATATGAAACGAAAGATGAACTCCAGACAAATGGCATTACAAAATCAGGCAAATAATAATTAGAATAATGGAATATATACACATACATTTACACCCATGAACAAAATCAAAACAGTCCAACAAACATAAAGTACAGTAGACTGACCCAGCGAACAAAGGGAATGAAAACTTTTACTTACCAGTTAAGAACAAAACTAACCAAAGCACAAACTGGAAAACAAAAATAAGAAAGGTGCCACGTGGCACCTTGAAAACAAAACTAACAAGTATGTTGAGAGGAAAGGAAAGAAAGGAAAGATAGAATAGATATGCAAAGTTAAATAGAGGTAGATGAAGAAGGTTTATATACATTAAAGATTAACTGCAAGGGGAAAAGAAGAGTAGGAAAGGCAAACACAGGAATAAATGTAGAGAAAATATAATAGGCTTAAAAAAATTAAAATTATAAAAAAGAAAGAAAAATGGAAGAAGAAAGAAAAAAGGAAGGAAAAAAAAGGAAACCTCCATAGAACTGTCAAAGCCCAATGTAGAGGCAGAGGTTTATAACAACAATAAAAAGTGTGACTGAATATACACATAGACATATACACCCATAAGCAAAATCAAAACAGTCCAACAAAAATAAAGTACAATAGATTGGCCTGGCGAACAAAGGAAAGCAAAAATTATATCTACCAGAAAAAAAAAGCACAAACTGGAAAACAAAACTAAAACAAGGTGCCAATTGGGGAATAAAGCACTGAAAATAACAAATATGTTTAGAAGAAAGGGAAGAAAGAATAGATATGCAAAGTTAAATAGAGGTAGATAAAGAAGATTTATATATATTAAAGGTTAACTGCAAGGGGAAAAGAACAGTAGGAAAAGCAAACAAAGGAATAAATGTAGAAAAAATAATAATAGGTTTAAAAAATTAAAAATTAAAATTAAAAAAAGAAAAAAGAAAAAAAGGAAAACTCCACAGAATTGCAAAAGCCCAACGTAGAGGCAGAGGTTTATAATAACAGTAAAAAAATATGACCGAAGAAATAAAAAAAAAAGCTCAAATGCTTAATTAGATTTCATAGTACCAATAAAATTGACAACTACAATGGGGGGGGGGGGGAGGAAAAAAATCCCAAAGAATATACAGAACAAGTGAAAGCATAATAATAATAAATGTTTTTCTTGAGTCATTGCTGTCAGAGTCCTTTCCCTTGCTAGGAGTCATAGTCCACTTCACCTCCCTAGGAGGCCCTCCAACACTGTGCTGATCTCTGGACCTGATCTGGGGGCACTCAGATTCTTATCTGGTCCTATTCCTGTGTGTTCTTGCCTCCAATGTCCACAGTTATCAGAGCTAGTGCATTTTCTTTTGTGGGAACTCTCAATGTCCTTTTATATATTCCATAGACACAGAGTGTGCCTAGGTGATTGCGTGGATTTAATCTGCAACTTGTATAGCTGGTGGGAAAGTGTTGGGTCTTCCTCCTTAGACACACTGCTCCTGGGTTTAAATTGCAGTTTTATTTCCACCTCTACATGTGGGTTGTCCACTGGAGTTTGCTCCTGAGGCTGTCCTGGAGGACTTGGGTTTGCCCCTGTGAGGGCCAGGTGTGGAGGCGGTGCAGCTGCTTGGGTTGCAGGGGTTCTGGCAGCACCAGGTACTCAGGGGAGTTGGCGGCTAGGGCAGCAGGAAATACAGTGCTCTAGAAGGGTATGGCAACCAGTATTGGCCAATACGCTTCAGTATTCTTGCCTGGAGAAGCCCCCTCCCTGATAGAGAAGCCTGGCAGGCCACAGTCTATAGGGTCGCAAGAAGTCGGACACTACCGAAGCAACCCTGCGTGGATAGATGCAAGACATTTTTTTGCCTGTGGCAGCTCTGCCCGAGTGAGAGTTGAGCATGAAGGTAGTGCAGCTGCTTGGCTTGCGCGGACCCTGGCGGTGCCAAGTGTGCAGGGACACAGACTGTCTCCGCTGCAGGAGTTATGGCCCTATCAGAGTCTTTTTTCAAGCCTCTTGTAGTTGAGGATCAGAAGGCCTGTTTGGCCAGTCTTTCTCCATAGCTCCACCCATTCAGGCACTTAGAGGGCTCCCTTGCCTGGGGTCCTTCTCTGTTGCTTGGCAAGTCAGGCACATAGAAGGGCCCCTATACTGGGGTCCTACTCTGTAGATCGGCACGTCAGGCACTTAAAGGGGCACCCTGGGTGGGGTCCTACTCTGTAGGTCAGTGCATCAGGCGTTTGATGGGCCCGCCTCTCTATTGTTCAGCTGCTGATGCTGGCTGTGGGGAGTGAGAGGCTATGGTGATGGCTCCACACCCTGCGCGTGACTCAGAGGTGTCCTCTTGCTTCCATGGCTGCCCAGCTTTCCTCCACAGGTATTTCCCACCACAGTCTCCTCCCTCACATCCCCTCAGTCCGTCTCTCCACAGTCAACAGCAGCCCTTGCACTGGGATTGCTCCACTATCCCTCAACTCCAGCTCCCAGTGGCTGAACCTTCCAGGGGACCTGTGTCCCTATTCGTGGTATGTATGGCTGCGGCAAGGAAGGACTGTCTGATCCTCATTCCATTTTGGCTGCCGCAGATTAGCTGTTTCACTCTCAGCCTTAAACGTTTCTCCTCTGACTCAGACCATTGCCCTGATGTGGGGATTGGACGCCTGCTTCAGTTCCCCCACTGGCCGAGGGCAGGTCCAGTCCTACTAACACTGCTGTTTTTCCCCCTAGTTCCTTCATCCTGCCGAGTTTTTCCTGGCTCTATATATTCTTTTCCACTGGTCAGGTCCTCCTGTCCGCTCTCGGCTGGTGTTCTTCATGCACTTCTGTCTCTGAAGGTGTATTCCTGATGTATCCGTGGAGAGAGATGTACTCCATGTCCACCTACTCCTCCGCCATCTTGTTCTCCCTATAAAAAGGCTGTTTTAACAGGGGCTTGTGCTATTGACAGAGAAGTAGAGTTATTGTAAATGCTGAGGTCATAAACATTACATATTAGGGGAAATCCAACCAGACAAGTTATTTCAGGCCCTTCCATTTACACTTAATTTGAATTATTTTATTTTTCTCCTTTCAATATTAACTGGATTAGTCTACAGAGCAATACTCTAGTTGTTGCTGGTTTCTGGTTTCTCTCTTTGTTTTTTGACTTACTATTGATTATTTGAATATTTTGAGGCATATAAACCATTTCCCATCTTCTAAGTAAAGAACTGCATATTTAGAACGTAGGCAAACCAGAAAATTATAGCTCAGAAAAGCCGCTTGGTCTCCTTGGGAAGAAAGTTGTCCTTTTCTTTTGTGTTTCTTTACTTGTAGTCTTTGTCCGAAATTTTAACATTTATTGTCCACGTGATTATAATTTCTTTGTGTGTGTGCTAAGTCACTTTAGTTGTGTCCAACTCTTTGCAGCCCTGTGGACTGTAGCCCGCCAACCTCTTCTGTCCATTGGATTCTCCAGGCAAGAATACTGGAGTGTGTAGCTGTTCCCTTGCTCCAGAGGATCTTCCTGATCTGGGGATTGAACTGAGTCTCTTATGTCTCCTGCATTGGCTGGTGGGTTCTTTACCACTATCACCAACTGGGAAGTTATAATCTCTTCGGGGGAGGGAGGCACCAGAATTATGAGACCTGTCTTATTTTCAGACTCTCAAAGCAAGATTATTTCTGAGAATGCATTTCTGAAAATATATATCACAGGCAGTGATTTGTACTTGTTTCAATTGGGAGTTTTGTAGCTGTGGTTTCTGTAAGTAGGACAGCATTTGTTGTTAGGTTGGTTCAGCATTATATTGATTAGGTCTTACTTCCATACTCCAAGGACACTGTTTTTCCTTTGCAGAATATATCTTGAGTCAGTGTTAAGCTTTCAGTGTTAAATCTATTGTAGACCTCGCCTTTCTATGGTTGGAGAGAATTTTCAACTCACCCAGCATTCTTGTATATATATATAACAAATTACATTTTGTGTTCCCAAATGCCTTGTACCATTGGCATTGTTTATTTTGGTCTGGGAGTCCTAGGGACCTCTGGATCTTACTACTTCTCCTAGAAGCTGTACAGTAGATTTCCAGAATGCCTGTTGTATTGTATTAAGAAGTACATTCATCACAGAGTTTATAATTTAAGAGGTTGTTGTGTTCTTCTTCATCCAGATATGCTATTATGGTCAGAAAAATCACCCATATGAATGTTTGGACCTCCCCCCTTGCCATCACCTTATGGCCCAATGGTCCCTTGGCCCACTGAATTAGAAACAATCGAGATTTTTAAAAAGTCATCCAGCCACGTCTGACTAGCAGAGAGCAGAGACACTGGAAATAGGATGTCATTTTTAAGTTACAATGTCCAACTTTTTGTATGTTTTCATTTTAAAATGTGGAAAAGGGTGACACTTGGCTGTCAGAGATAACATTCCTGACACTTTTGCATTTCTACATTTGGGATTTTAAATTGCAGTTATGACGTTGACTTAAAGCATCTTAGAGCATCAATACAGGATTTATAAAAGTAAAAGTTAATTCCTTTACTATATATACTTAAGATATTTGCTGCCAGGTGTACAAAAATCATAAAAGAGTTTCTGTAATCTAAATCACCAAACTTATTTCAGTTTTACCTATTCTTTGAAATTGTTGTTGTTTAGTTGCTAAATCGTGTCTGACTCTTAGAGACACCATGGACTGTAGCCCACCAGGCTCCTCTGTCCATGGAATTTCCCAGGCGAGAATACTAGAGTGGGTTGCCATTTTCTCCTCCAGGGGAATCTTCCCAAGCCAGGGATCAAACCCATGTCTCCTGAATTGCAGGCAGATTCTTTATCACTGAGCCACCTGGGAAGACCAGTTCTTTGAAATACGCTGCATTAAATTTGGTGAGATGGCGTGAAACATGTACTTTCTGTAGCACTGCGGGTAAATTACCAAATCCATATCCCTTCCTCCCACTGGAAATGTCAATGACAAGAAAGTCAATGAGAAGACACTTCAGATGGTGTGAGCTCTACAAACATGGAGATTGTATAATGTGATGCAGCACTTTTGACCTTCTCAACTGCCCCATCCCACTCCTGAGAATCCCTCCTTACCCTGCCCCGCAGGTGTTGCTCCCTGCAAAGGTGACCATCTGCCTCCGTTTGCCTGAAAGTGAGTCACCCAGTAGTGTCCAAATCTTTGCGACACCATGGACAAAGTCCATGGAATTCTCCAGGCCAGAATACTGGAGTGGGTAGCCTTTCCCTTTTCCAGGGTATCTTCCCAACCCAGGGATCCAACCCAGGTCTCCTGCATTGCAGGCGGATTTTTTACCAGCTGAGCCACAAGGGAAGCCCAAGAATACTGGAGTGTGTAGCCTATCCCTTCTCCAGGGGATCTTTCCAACCCGGGAATTAAACCAGGGTCTCCTGCACTGCAGGTGGATTCTTTACCAACTGAGCTATGATGGGAGCCCTGGACTTCTCCCAGTTTTAGTACCCAAAGTCCCATGTCCCAGGAAGCTCCTTAATCCCAGTGACCAGCACAACTGGTCTACCAATCCTGCAGCCATGTTCTGGTTCGTGAGCCTCCCCTCGGGCTATGACTGACACAGCCCATGGTCCTTGTTGTTGTGAAATTGGACCGGTCACCTTCTCTGCTCTTGGGATTCCAAATGCTGAACTGAGAGAAATTCACTAGGAGACTAAGGGTTGTTTTGCAGCATTATTATATTAAATGCAGTTCTCTAGAGCAGTTCCACATCAAATGCATGTTAAAATCACCTGGGACACTTAAAACATACTGCTGAGTAGGCCTGGGCCCCTGAAACTTATTTAATTGGTTTGAGATGGGGCCTGCACATGGTACTTTAAAGCAGTCTTATCTGTTGGTTCTAAGTTGTAGCCAGAGTCCCTCATCCACTGCTCTCAAAAAAAGATATACAACCCCCCAAAACTTCCAGAATTGAGGTTTCTGGAATTGCCTTGATTTTTGCTATTTCTGAAGCTTGCTTATTCAAGAATTTATTGGATTACAGGTGCTCTAATACCATCCTAGTAACTCAATTAAAAAAAATCTACCTTTACAACCAAAAGAAACACAAATATTATACAAAGTCAGTTTTTCCAAGTTTTCTACTTTGGGTAAAGCAGTTGGAGAATATGGATCACCACAAGGTACAGTGATGAAGGAAAGACTTTTGCTTAGGACCCAAGAATAACAGTCCTATAGCTAAGGCCAAAGCCTCAGCATAGCACATATCAAGCATTCAAGCATCATGAACTGAATGAATTAATTGATGAATTCCATAGCCCCAGGCTATGGAATATGGATCAAAACCCAGATGATCATTTAGAGTTAAGTTATAGGAAAAACTGTCATCCTAGCTAAACTAATATGCTTTTCATTTTAAAAATAATATATTAGAACAGCTGTAGCAGTCTGTTTTCTGTTATTTTGTCTCTGTTGCCAGGAAACTTAGAACCAAAATTATGCTTAATTAATAAGCATATTTCTGTATGTTTAAAGCAATTTTTATTTTTCTGTTCCTTTCCAAAGTTTACGGTTTTTCTTTTTGTTCAAATTGTTATATTTCATGAGTCTCACATATTAAGCTGTTTTAAAGTTTCTTTTGAACTGTTACAACCTGAAAAGGACAAAAAATTTAATAATGAAGTGTTCATAAGATGAAAGTCACTATTAATACTCGTGGACATGGCTTATGGAGATAAAGATCTTTTAAATTACAAATGCTGATGAATAAGTGCTATGATAATAAATTTGGGAAAAAATTCAGAATGTAGACAAGGAAATATTTTCAGAAGGTGATTCATACAAAGTTAATATTTTTAATATAAAAATCTTATAAGTAAAAAGATAAAAGGTAAAAAATCCAATAAAAATGAGCAAAGGTTATAACAATTCACAAAATTAAAAAGGCTAATAATCACATTAAAACATGTTCATCATTACAAGTAGTCAAAATTAAGCAAATTAAGACAAGAATAAGATGTTTTATTTTTCAAACAGGCAAAAGTTTTTCAAATATCCAAGGTTGTCAAAAATTATGTATAAGTAGGAACTGTTGACTGGGATCAATAAGTAGAAATGGAATTATATTTCTAGAGGACAAATTGATAATATAGATTAAGGTATGCATAGTTTTGCAACTCTGAAAGTACAGTTGACCCTCGGTATCCATGGGTTCCTCACCAGAGAATTCAGCCAACCACAAATGGAATATATTCAGAAAAAGAAAAAACAATCCAGAATGTTCCAAAAAGCAAAATTTGAATTTGTAGTGTGCCCTGGCAACTATTTATATGCATTTACATTGTATTTATAGCTTTTATATAGCATTAAAACTGTATTAGCTGTTTTAAGTAATCTAGAGGTGATTTAAAATATATGGGAGAATGTGCATAGGTTATATTCAAATTCTAGGCTATTTTATGTAAAAGAGTTGAGCACCTGAAGATTTTGGTATCCACTGGGGTCCTGGAACCTGACACTCATGGATATCGAGGGATGATTGTACTCATAACTCGTATATGTTATAGTGAAAGTGAAAGTCGCTCAGTCATGTCCAGCTCTTTGTGACCCCATGGACTATACAGTCCATGGAATTCTCCAGGCCAGAATACTGGAGTGGGTAGCCTTTCCCTTTTCCAGGTGTTCTTCCCAACCCAGGGATCGAACATAAATTAAAAGCAAATACATATGTGCATTTTTACTCTGTGTATGCAGACACACATACATACAGCAAAATTCTTACTAGGATATTGACCTGTACTACTATTATTGATGATTTTTATTGTCCTTTCTATAATTCTTACATTACTTTAATGAATATATTTTTAAAAATCAATAGTTTGTCTAGTAATTTGTAACCAATATATATAAAAGCCGTTCTCTTGATTTCATACTATTCTGAAATATAGTTCTGTATTCCCTATAGTTCACTATAGTCTTTATAGCTGTATTAGTTGTTTCCTGAAAGTGAAAGTGCTAGTAACTCAGTCGTGTCTGACTCTTTTGCAGCCCCAGGGACTTTAGCCTGCCAGGCTTCTCTGTCCATAAGATTTCCCAGGCAAGAATCCTGGAGTGGGTTGCCATTTCCTTCTCCAGGGGGTCTTCCTAACTCAGGGATCGAACCTGGGTCTCCCGCATTGCAGGCAGATTCTTTACCATCTGAGCCACCTGGTGTGTAATGTTGAGAAATTGGGTGTGTGTATGTAGCTACCATTCTCAGATGGAGGCTTGGATTGACTTGCTCAGACTCTGAATTTATCATTAGCTGTTGAAATATATCCATGAATTGGGAAGGAGAGGCTGCATGAGGGAAGAAACCTATTGTGTACTTTTAAACTCTTTTAAAGCTTTTGTATAACTACTGATATATGCTTTGGTTACAAATATTGTAGACAATCATAAAATTGCATTTGGATGTGTTTGCTAGAATTAGTAGACTTTAACTACCATATCAAAAAATTAGGATACAAACTTTAATTATGATAACCCACAGAAAATACCTTTTGTGGATTAAAAGCTATAGTCAAAGCCTTTATGTGAGTAGTTACATTTTAGAATAGAAGGGATAATTTAAACATTGAGAATATATCGATCATTTCCATTTCACTATCACCACTGCATGTTCCTTAGACTATTAAATATATTTATATACATATGATTAGCAATATATAAAACCAAATTTTGCAATGATTTGTTTGACAGAAAATTTTAATAACATTTATTAATTTTGAAACATTATTAAAATATGAAGTATGGGACTAGACGCTTTACATATCATGTCATTTAATTCTTCTGTTAACCATTTAAGGTATATAGCATTATTCCCGTTGTAATGGAAATGATGAAAATAAATTGCTTGCTCATGGATGAACTATCTTTTGTCATCACCTTTATTTTAAAAATATATAATTAGAATCTGTAATCTTCTAAGTCCTATTATTGTTTTATATAGTTATTTGGCACAATAATTTTTTTTTTTCTGAATCATATGCATTTTAAGTAATCATAAACTCTCTGTATATCTATTAGTATATCTTAGTGTAAGGAGAATTTGAGGTTATTGCTTTTGAGTTTCTGCTCATAATTTGGAAATGTGCACTACCATGAATTTATACAACTATTAATAAAAATAATTGGTGAGACTTCTGAAGAATTCCATTAAGCACTGAACATGGTCTTTCAAATTCAGTATTTTAAAACATCACGCCTAATACTAAAATATAATATAGGGAAAAGTAAACTATAAAACAATAAATTACATATGCATTACATTTTTAAAATATTAATGACATGAATTATCTTATTCTATTTTATTTAACTAGAACCTGCATTTCCAAAAATCTCCTTTGAGAATTTTGATGCAGCCAGCCTATGTGATGCTTTTTTGAAATCCCTCAACTGTTCTATGACTAAATGAGTTTGCAAAATGCTGGGTTAAATGAAATTAAATTATTTGGTGTGGGACATCACAGAATTTTTAAATGGCAGATATGCTTTGAAAATTGCCCTAAGAATACTATAGTATGCATCATTTCTCAAATGTATTTGACCCCAGAATCCTATTTAAAGGAAACATACCTTGGGACTCAAGTCCTGTGAAATACTCTGAGAGTTTATGACATCTGGTCCTGTGTTGCTAGAGTGGAAATAATGAAAATGGCTTTATTTTTGGCAACTGGAATGCTCTCTCAGGTGACACTGCTATCCCCAAATGAGCGAATATTTCTTACCAATAACTATCATACACACAAACAGTACTTATATCCCTGATGATTTGCTATCTCAACACATGATTTGAACTTGAAGGCCATTTGAATGAAGAGTCTATTAGAATATGTATAATCACATTTGATAAACAAAATAATACATCATTTAACAGAATCCTTAAACCTCTATTGGATTAACATATCTAACTAAAAACTATTGCCTTATAATACCTTTGATTAATAGTAGAAGATATGTTTTTAATCATAACAGATATGTTTTTAATCAAAATTCAGCATCAAAAGTGACAAGCACAGAGTATTTTTAGGGCAGCAAAATGAATCTGTATGATACTCTAATGGTGGATACATGTCATTATACATTTGTCAAAGCCTACTGAATGTACAACACCAAGAATGAACCCTAATGTAAGCTATGGACTTTGAGTGATAATGATGTATCAATGCAGGTTTATCAGTTATAACAAATGTATCCCTCAGGGGTGGGATGTTGATAGTGGGGAGGCTGTGTATATGTAGTTCTGGGAAATAGTCCTTCCAGTCAATTTTGCTGTGAGCCTAAAACTGCTCTTAAAAATAGTGTATTAAAAAAAAAGTGACAAGCTTATACGTTTTCAAACCATGAAGAGGAACCTCTTTTTCTCTCTTCTAATGGAGGCATAAGTTGAATGAAGATGAAAGAACAGGATTGTTGGGAAATATAATGGATTTATAGGAACTTTATGCTCTAAGCACATTTCATGTAAAAATAGGTCAGTAAAACCTTTTGCACATGGATGAATAATCGCAGCACTACTGATACCAGATATCTCAATGGCCAAAAATTCTTCAGATGCATTTCGTTTTTTCATAGAATTATTACCAACAGACAGGAAAGTCAGTTTTATTTCAGAGAAGAGCAAATATGCACAAAGAAATCCCTAAAATATCACTGATAGCCAAGTTTGACATTTCTTTTTTTTTTAAATTGAAGTATAGTTGATTTACAATATTGTGTTAGTTTTACAGAGAAGTGATTCAGTTACACACACACACACATATATTTTCAGATTCTTTTCTATTATAGGTTATTACAAGATAGTGAATATAGTTCCTTGTGCAATGCAATAAATCCTTGTTGCTTATTTCTTTTACATATATTTTAGTGTGTTTGACATTTCTTGAAATCAAAATTTAATGGATTTTTCACTTTTAATTAGGAGTACAGGTTTTCCATAGAACTCTTGAGTTAGTAATAGAAATGCAAAGGGTAACTTGGAGGATATATGATCTTAAGAATAATGAGTTTAAATGAAAAGTCACTTAATGAAGACTGTGAACAAAGTGCATGAAATGTAGAAAAGATTTTTGCTTTCTACCCAATTGAGTCATTCTAGATTCTAAGTCTTAAGTATAAATGTTGAGGGGACTTCCCTGGCAGTCCAGTGGCTAAGACCTCACCTTCCAGTGCATGGGGTGTGGATTCAATCCCCGGTTGGGGAGATAAAATCTCACATGCCTCACAGCAACAAAATTAAAGCATAAAACAGAAACAATATTGTGCCAAATTCAATAAAGACTTTAAAAAATGGTCCACATCAAAAAAATGTTCAATAATAAATGAATAGATAAATAAATATTGGCATTTGAGAAAGTGTGGCCATCTGTTTTAGTTTTTATTTTATATTTATTATTAAAAATTTTACTGATGTATAATTGACATACAGTATTACATTAGTTTCATATGTACAGCCTAGTGAGTGAACATTTGACTACCTTGAGAAATGATCACCACAATAAATCTAGTTACCATCTGTAACCATAAAAAATTAATGCAGTATTTTTGACTATATTCCCCTTGCTTTATTGGGGAGATGGAGAAAGAAGAAGGTATTACTCAATTATCCTCCCTTCTCCCTGTATCCCAAGGATGGTGCCCTTATGATTTGACACACAAAAAGCACATCCTTAAGGATGCTTATGGGTCACACAAAAAGCAGTAGACACAAGTAATGACCCTTTCTGAAACCATTGCTACCCTGTCATTTGTCATCAATAGCAGGCTTTTTTCACTGGCTTATTTCTCCTTAGATTCTCATTGCTTCTTCACTCATATTGTACCATCAGCATCTGGTCCTTACACCACATTTGCTCAAGTATTTCTATATAGTCCTTGGTAAAACAGAGTTTAACATAACTCCAAGGTAGCATTTTTTTGTTTGTTTGTTAACAGTAGCTGACAAAAGAAAGATTAATTTTGTTTTTGTTTTAAACAAAGCTTTCAATAATTAACTGTTTTAATTTTTATCCCTTAAGATAAGAAAAACATAACAAATGCAAAAAACAAATACAGTAAGGAAAATTACTTTAGTGCAGATGTACCTCGAAGGTACTGCAGGTTTGGTTTTAGACCACCTCAATTAAGCAAATATCATAATGAAGTGAGTCATACTAGTTTTCTGGTTTCCCAGTGCATATAAAAGGCATGTTTATACTCTCCTGTTGTCTACATGTGCAATAGCATTATATCTAGAAAAGTGATGTATAGCCTAAATTAAAAACATAATTTATTGCTAAAAAATGTTAACCATCATGTGAGGCTTCAGCAAGTCATATATATATATATATATTTTTTTTTTAATTGGGGTATAGTTGCTTTACAATGTTGTGTTGGTTTATGCTCCCATTACTGGGCATATACCCTGCTGCTGCTGCTGCTGCTAAGTCGCTTCAGTCATGTCCGACTCTGTGCGACCCCATAGACGGCAGCCCACCAGGCTCGCCCATCCCTGGGATTCTCCAGGCAGGAACACTGGAGTGGATTGCCATGTCCTTCTCCAGTGCATGAAAGTGAAAAGTGAAAGTGAACTCGCTCAGTCGTGTCTGACTCTTAGCGACCCTGTGGACTGCAGCCTACCAGGCTCCTCTGTCCATGGGATTTTCCAGGCAAAAGAGTACTGGAGTGGGGTGCCATTGCCTTCTTCACATATACCCTGAGAAGTCATAATCTTTTTGTTGGTGTTTGGTCTTGTCTCCATGTTGATTGCTACTGACTGATTAGGGTAGTGGTTGCTGAAGCCTAGGTGGTTTTGGCAGTTTCTTAAAATAAGACAACAGTGAAGTTTGCCTCATCGATTGACTCTTCCTTTCACAGACAGTTTCTCTGTAGCCCGAAATGCTGTTTGATAGTGTTTTTCCCAGAGAAGAACTTTCAAAATTTGAGCCAGTCGTCTCCAATCCTGCCACTGCTTTATCAACTAAGTTTATGACATATTCTGAATCCTTTGTTGTCATTTCAACAATCTTCACAGCATCTTCACCAGGAGTAGAGTCTATCTCAAGAAGACACTGTCTTTGCTCCTAAGAAGCAACTCTTCATCTATTAATATTTTATCATGAGGTTGCAGCAATTCAGTCATACCTTCAGGCTCTATTTCTAATTCTAATTCACTTGCTGTTTTCACCAGCTTTGCACCTTCCTTCACTGAAGTCTTGAATCCTTCAAAGTCATTCATGAGAGTTGGAATCAACTTTTTCCAAGCTCCTGTTAATGATATTTTAAACTCTTTCTATGAATCATGGGTATTCTTAATGGCGCCTAGAATAGTGAATCTTTTTTAGAGGGTTTTCAATTTGTTCAGACCCATCAGAAAACTCACTATCTATGGCAGCTAAAACCTTACAAAATGTATTTCTTAAATAATGAGACTTGAAATCACTCCTTGATCCATGGGGTGCAGAATGGATGTAGTGTTAGCAGGCATTAAAGACAACATTAATCTCATTGTACATCTCTATTTAGAGCTCTTGGGTGGCCAGGTGCATTGTCAATGAGAAGTAATAGTTTGAAAGGAATTTTTTTCTGAGCATTAAGTCTCAACATTTGGCTTCAAATATTCAGTAAACCATGTTGTAAATAGACATGCTGTCACCCAGGCTTTACCGTTGCATTCATAGAGCATAAGCAAAGTAGATTTGACGTCATTCTTTAGGGTCTTTTTAGAATGGTAAATGAGCATTGGCTTCAGCTTCAAGTCACCAGCTGAATTAACCCCTAACAAGAGAGTTAGTCAGCCTTTCCTTTGAAACTTTGAAGCCATGCATTGACTTCTTCTCTCTAACTATGAAAGTTTTAAATGGCATCATCTTCCAATAGAAGACTGTTTCATCTACATTGAAAATTTGTTGTTTAGTATAGTCATCTTCATTAATTATCTTAGCTAGATCTTCAGAATAACTTGCTACAGCTTCTGCATTAGCACATGCTGCTTCACCTTGCATTTTTATGTATGGAGACAGTTTCTTTTCTTAAACCTCATGAACCAACCTCTGCTGACTTGAAATTTTTCTTCTGCAGCATCCTTAGCTCTCTCAACTTTCACAGAATTAAAGACAGTTAGGCTTTGTTTTAAGGGGAAGGTTGTGGCTAGTTTGACCTTCTATCCAGACCACTAAAACTTTCTCCATATCAGCAATAAGGCTGTTTCACTTATCATTCATATGCTCACTAGAGGAGCACTTTTCACAACTGTTCACAACTTGGCTATTATTTGACTCAAGAGTCCTAGCTTTCAGCTTGTATCTGTTTTCAAAATGCCTCCCTCACTAAGTTGAAGCATCTCTAGCTTTTGACTTGAAGTGATCCTTCCTTTCACTTGGACACTTAGAAGCCCATTGTAGGGTTGTTAATTGGCCCAATTTCAATATTGTTGTGTCTCAGGGTATACGGAGGCTTGAGGAAAGGGAGAGGGACAGGGATTGGTTGATTGATGGAGCAGTCCGATCACACAAATATTTATTCATTGTTTGGTTGTCTTATTTGGGTACCATTTGCAGGCCCTGAAATAAACACAAGAGTGACATCAAAGATCACTGATTACAGACGACCACAACAAATATAATAATAATAATAATACTGAAAAATCTTGAAATATTGCAAGAATTACCAAAATGTGACACAAAGACACAAAGTGAACAAATGCTGTTGGAAAACTGGTACCCATACACATGCTCGATGCAGTGTTGCCAAAAACCTTCAATTTGTTTAAAAAAAAAGAATCTGTAAATCACAATAAAGTGAAGCACAGTGAAAGGAGGTATGCTTTTAATAAGTTTAGCAGTATGAATCTATAATCAAAGATTTGTAAGAAATTAGTAAATTTCCTCAGTATTAACTGACTACTTAATTCAGTAGCTTAAAAACATGATGTCTTTGAACGCTAAAACAAGAGAATAAAATGTGCTTTCTTTCTGGCTCAGGGGTTCTTGGGGAAAGTCCTGTTGGCATGTGGGTGGGAAGAGACCTCTTTGGCAGAATGTCTAGTTAACTGTAGGACAATAATCCACTGCCTGCAATAAGCTTTCTCCAGGCATTCTGACCACTAGGAAACAGAGTATCACTCCAGGTGAGTGGGATTATATTGAGCTAATCTATAAAATGGGACTTCCCTGGTGGCCTAGTTGGTAAAGAATCCACCTGCAATGCAGGAGACCTGGGTTCGCTTCCTGGGTCAGGAAGATCCTCTGGAGAAGGAAATGACAAGTCATTTCAGTATTCTTGCCTCAGAAATCCCATGGACAGAGGAGCCTGGAGGGCTACAATCTGTGGGGTCGCAAAGAGTCAGACACAACTGAGCAACTATACCACCACCACCAATCTATAAAATAGTTGACTCTGAAAAACAGTGTTGCATAAATTGGCAAATATTTAATAAATTAGAATTGTCAGTCCTTTTGACTGAGAATTTGCTATACTTTGTTTCTGGGTGCCAGTATCTTGTCCTAATGAAGACCAAGTCAATTTTCTTCTCTACATGATCCCTTTACCCCCCACTGAAAGTCATGCTGACATAAGAACGTTTCTAAGAGTCCTTTAGATGTCTTTAATGTTAAAACCTCTAGAAACTTTGGTAGAAAAGTCAATTTTACTCTTTAAAACACTATGTTTAAGGAAGGGAATTGGCTTAGCAAGTGTAAAAATTTTATTATAAAACTCAAAATTATAAAATTTTATTATTGAAGACCAACACTTTAATAGGGAGAATAAATCAAAAAGAGTGAAAGAATAGGATGGCATATTACCTTAAAAATGATGTGTTGTAGAAGATATAAGTACAAAGCTTATTGCTGATTTTTTTAAAGATACTTATGTGTTTGGCTATACAGGTTTTTATTTGTAGCATACCTACTCTTAGTTGCCACATGTGGGACCTAGTTCCCTGACCATGGATTGAATCTGGCCCCCCTGCATTGGGGGCTTGGAGTCTTAGTCACTGGACCACCAGGGAAGTCCCAGGCTGGTTCTGGTTTTAAGTGTGTACCTAGGTGACCTGGATCTTATCACCACTTCATCAGCCCTCAGTTTTCTCATCTATAACATGCAGGATTCACATGTTATCAGTTAGATCTGAAATTCAATCTTTCTGTAATGTCCAGTTCGTTTGTATAGAAACAAACAAATGGCAACAACACCTAGGTTTGAAATAAGTATCTCCAGAATTATATGTTACAGCTGTTGAAGAATGATATTTGAATCAGAAAAGATGGCCAACTGAACTTTGTTTCTATGTTAAAGCTCTATTAAAGAAAAAGCTAACTTACATAATGTTAATGCCCAGCAACATTCTAGGTAAAGTAGCAGTGACTTTACTTTTACTTTGAGGTCAGATTTCTTGAGGAAGTTATAGTGGGATCATATGGATGGCTGTGGATTTATTCAACTCTTTTTTTTAACATTGAGTTGTGATAGATAGTACAGAAAGTTGTGTGGATTCTAAACATTATTTAATATTGCAGGCTGTCAAATCATGCTAAGGGCTCATTAGCTGCCTCTGAGTTGTGTTTCAAGAGTGACTTAATTCAAAATGGAAGACAAGTGGCATATTATATAAACTCTTATCTTTTTTGCTTCCCTAGTAGAATGGATTAGTAATTCTTATCCCAGGAAAGACTGACAGAATGTAGTACCTTCCAATAATGTGCTCATACTCATTTTCTTAGCTTAAATTCTTCCTGATGCAGTTAATGAATTCCAAGAATAAAGAACTTTTTCACTGAATGACCTGAGGTATGTGAAGTTCCAAAGAAGCGATGCTTAAATTACCATGTTTACTTCATTTATCTATCCCCTATATCTTTTGAGTTCCTACTGGTACTCAACCAGGCACTGCGTTAGTGAATAAAACAAATGTGAAATGGACTCCCTCAAGGGTTGTACAGGGACTGTGAGAAACAGACATTCAGACAAATTATTGCACTTGAATATACTTGTTATGTTGGAGGAAGGTGCAGTAATAGAATAAAAAATGGAAGCAACCTAAATGTCCATCAACAGAGAAATGAATAAAGAAGATGTGGATATACACAATGGAATATTACCCAACCATAAAAAAGAACAAACTTGGGTTATTTGTAGAGATGTGGATGGACCTAGAGTGGATCAGACAGAGTGAAGTAAGTCAGAAAGAGAAAAATAAGTATCATATGTTAATGTATGTATGTGGAATCTAGAAAAATGGTATAGATAACCTTATTCGCAAAGCAAAACTAGGGACATAGACATAGATAACAAATGTATGGATACCAAGGGAAGCAAGGGGGATGGGAGATTGGGACTGACATATATGTGCTATCGATACTGTATATAACATAGATAACGAATGAGAATGTACTGTACAGTCCAGCGAACTCTGCTTAATGCACATGGTGACCTGAGTGGAAAGGAAGTCCGGAAGGGAGGTAATACATGTACATGTATGGCTGATTCACTTTGCTGTGCAGTAGAAAGTAGCACCTTGTAAAGCAACTATATATCAATAAAAATTAAATTTTAAAAATGGAATACCAGCATCTACCTGGATGATAATATTTCATAGAGATGGTAATTAAAAGACTTCAGGGAAAATCAGAGGATGCACTGGAATTTGTTCTTCTGTCCTAGGAGCAGGTGGGTGGGGAGAGTGTCTTAGAGAAAGGCAGCACAGGATTAAGGCGTGGAGGATGGGAGAGCCAGTGCTATGGGAGGTATTGGAAGCATTTGGGGGCTTGTAGGTTTTATAGTTGAGGAAGTTGAGACAGAACAACTTCCATATAAGTCAGACCAATATAATTTTTTTTTTTTTGCATTTAAGGCTAAAATGATGAGATTTAGTCATGTTACACTTGCTTCCCAATACAGGCTTAATTTAAACTTGGGTTTAAACATGAACACATCAGTGGATACTTGAGGTTGCTGTATACCCAAGCAAGCAGCATATTCTTTGAACAGCAATTAAACTTACCTTAAGTAATTTGAAATTTTTATTGACACAGATGTATATTGGTATGACCAAAAAGTTCATTTGGGTTTTTCTGTTACATCTTATGAAAGATGTAAGAACTAGAAAACAAATGTGCCTTTTAGAGACTAAACATAAGATTTCAAAGAAAATTCTCTAATGAAGCTGAAGTTGAGGGCTGCACACCCAGAGCCTCATTGGGTTTGTTTGCCTTTGATTTCCTTAGTCACTGAGGCCTCTTTAGCACAGGGGCGTATGAAAGTTTCTTGAATTGTGATGTGTTACTGACTTCCAAAACAAAATAATGAAAAAAAAATAAAGCTATTATTTACAATGAAATAAACCTTAACTTCTTTTTTATTACAACAATAAGAAATATGTCCATCAAAATAATTAAAGTTTGTTATTAATATTGGTAGCCTCATCCATTATACTACTATATTGTATTTATCAAAGTTAAGGAGCAGAATAAAAGGATCCTTTGTCATATGAGACAGTCCAGTAGGGTTTTGTATTATGTTTTGAAACTTAAGACTTAAAGCAGTCCTGAGGGCAGACAGATGCCCCCTAACAGATCTTCCAGGAGGCATGAAGAGTTGATGACCTAGATCTAGGCACTTTTGTCACACTGAAAAATGACATTTTATATCATGGTGGTTTAGTCGCTAAGTTGTGTCTGACTCTTGTGACCCCATGGTCTGTAGTCTACCAGGCTCCTTTGTCCACAGAATCTTCCAGGCAAGAATACTGGAGTGGGTATTCCTTCTCCAGGGGATCTTCCCAACCCAAGGATTAATAAAACTGTATTTGCTGCATCGCAGGCAGTCTCCTGCATTGCAGGCGGATTCTTTACAGACTGAGCCCAGTAGTGTCCAAGTCTTTGCGACCCCATGGACTATATACAGTTCATGAAATTCTCCAGGCCAGAATACTGGAGTAGATAGCCGTTCCCTTCTCCAGGGGATCTTCCCAACCCAGGGATCGAACCCAGGTCTCCTGCATTGCAGGTAGATTCTTTACCAGCTGAGCCACCAGGGAAGCCCATTATAAAACTACACATAGTTAAATAAAAGATTATCCTAACATGAAACCAAGAGAGATACGCAACTGTAATGATTACTTTCATTTAAGTTCCTCTGGTTCATGGCCCACATGGACTTTAATTTTTAGGGACTGATTGATAATCTTTTTATTTGAAAATGATTATTTCAAAGGCATTCAGTGACAAGTGTCACATGTTAAACTGAATTTGTGATTACTTAGTTTAATTGAAGATAGTGATAACACAAAGGGGATCACAAGCTTATTCAGTACTATTTCAACAAACCAGTAAGAAAAAATGATTTGTAATGAAAGAAAAACAATGTTTAAGGTCTAGTCACTTTAAGAGAATCCAAAAAGCCTTTATTTATTACTGAAGGTAGATGCAATTGTGATGTTCATGAAAATTCTGTTTTCTCTTCCTTTTTAATATACTTGAAATCTCCTTGACCCTGGCAAAGGTGCTTAATCTCTCACTCTCCTTTCTCCATTTTGAAAAGGATATTGAAATTTATCAATCTTCTTAGTCTATGGTTGAATGAACTAATGTCTATAAACTAAAATATTTTATGCAAATATAAGGTAGCACTGTTATTCTGTTGGTTAGTGACCATAAATGGTCTCTTACAGGCTATGATAATTTTCCTTTACTTTTGTGGAATTTAAAAAACCAGTTTTGTACAAGCCAGCTGCTCATGCTTACACACGTAATAGATTTGTCCATATCTTGAAGTTGAACTTTAATTCACATTGTTTCTGTTTTCATATTGCTTCTTCCTGATTTTGTGGTTGCCATATTCTTACAAAGCAGAAAAAGAATGTCATAAGATAAAAATAAAAGTAATACAAATGTATTACAACCACAATTTCTCCCATTTAAAAAATAAAGAGGGGGAGAGAGCAGCCATATTGCTACCATCCAAATATAACTGCTCTTTCCTGCCAGTCTTTCTTCCTATTTATTATTAGTGTATTCATATAATTTCTTATATAATATTATAGCATAAGAGTTTTTCCTTCCTCCACGTCTTCTAAATCTGGGGTTCAGCAAACCTGTTCTGCAAGCACCAGAAGGTAAATATTTTAGGCTTATGGGCCATTGAGTCTTTTCACATCCACTCAACTCTGTCACTGAAGTGGCCATAAATGGTATGTGAACGAGTAAATGTTGCTGTGTTTCTGTAAAAGTTTATTAACAAACATAGGCTGAGGGTTAGATTTGGCCCATGGGTCCATAGTTTGCTAACCCTAGGTCAAAATGATTACAAGTTATTATTTAACCATGGAATTATTGTATTTCTCTAGAATTTTTTTATATTTCTTTCTTCCTCAATTGAAATTTGTCTTAAATCCAATGTTGGGCTTTAGTTTTTTTTTTTTTTTCCTTCTATAATTACTGTCTAAGAACATCGTTGAAGTAAAAATTGTATTGGTAGGTATAATTCTTTCATCTACTTCTGAGAACACTGTTCTTCTAACTGAAAAATTTGACATGTAACATTGTATAAATTTGAGGTCCTCTGTCTGTTTTTTAATTGGATTGTTTGGGTTTTTTAATGCTATTTGAGTTCTTTATATATTTTGGATATTAATCTCTTATCAAATATACAGTTTGTAAATATCTTCTCCTGTTCAGTAGGTTGCCTTTTCATTTGGTTGATCTATTTCATTTTTCATACCCTGAATCTCCACTTGTTTTGTTTTTTTTACCAAATGACAATCCATTTCTGTATCTTATCTCCAGTATCTTCCCTTATCTCTTCAAGTACATTTATTACACTTATTTAAAATTCTTCTTTTTTAATGTATTATATTAATTCTGCTTTGTTTGTTATAGGTTTTTAAATTTATTGAATTTTTAAAATAGCATTTATGTTTACATGTCTCCTTTTTCCTCATGAGATCGTTCTCTGGGTCTAGTAATGCATTCTTGGGAAGAAATACTGGAAAAATACTAGATTACATCCCTCTTGGAATATTTCAGAAGGGGAACATGTTTCAGGGAGAAGATTCTTTGGGATTGTGATCCACTGGGATGAACCATTCTCATCTCCCTTCTCTGCTGTATTCCCTTTCCCTAGTAAATGTCCTTATATCTTTAATTCAGTCTCTGCTCTTTCCCAAATGCTTGTTCTAGGAGTTGTAATTGTGTAGTCCTCAAGGTATTTTAGCATAGAGGGGAATTGCTTAGGGTCTACAATGGGCCTATGCTTGTTCTTGTCCACTCCCTCTCTGGCCAGAACAGTGATCTCAAGTTACCTGGTCATTCCAGGCTGGTACAAGCACAAGACTGTGGGTATATCACAGCCTGATATGATCGTCGATTTTATTTTATATTCTGTATGTATGTATGTTTTTCCAGCCCCACAGAACCAATGGAATGGTAAACAGTGTGATAAAAGATGTAAAGGGGGAAGGAATAGCAAAAAATGACTACAAAACTCTTGTTTTTCTCTATTCCCAAATGTGGCCCCTAGCCTTTGAACTCTGTATTTCCGTTCCTGCCCTCAGCATATGTACCGGAATTCAGGCTCCTTCTATCTCCCCCAGAGGATTATCAAGTTTTCTATGATTATTTTCTCACATCCATCTGTTTCTTTCACACTTCTGTGACATCTCCAGTACTGTATTGTGATTTGAGGAGGCTACCTAATTCCATGTCTAGTTCACCTTCTCATCAGGAGGACAAATCAATTTGATTCTTTAAGAAAGGCTTATGAAAACTATGATCTGATTCATGTAGCTGAAAATGTCCATCTTATACTTGAATGATATTTTGGCTGGGTTCACAAATTTATGGCCTCACTTTCTTTCCTTGGGGCTTCATGTGTGTAGCTTACCTGCTCAAAGGCCTTCTGAGAACTGTCTGATTATTTTTCTCTTTAAAGTGCCATGGTTTCTCTGCTTTGATTTTTGAGATTATTTCTTTATATGTAAAGTCTAGTAGTTCAGTTATTTTACTACTGGGTCTGGTTGGTAAACATATAGTAACTTTTTTTCTCCTGAAACACCAAGTACTTCTTAAAACTGCAGAGTCAATTGTCTTCAGTTTCTGAAGTTTCTTTGAATGAAAAATAATAAATTCTGTTTTGTTTGTTTTTTTCCCTTACCTTTTGGAGACACTGTTTGTGCCTAAGTTGAATCGCGTTTGTATTACATGCATTCCATTTTCTTTAGAAATTCTTGGATCATTTTTTCACTTCTGTTAAGCTCTCTTTGCACATCCATCTTCTCTATTTTGCTGCTTCCAATGCAGACTTCATTTTGTGACAGTTTTATTATTTGCATTTTCTCTCTTAAGTTCTGCCAAATAATTTTTCATTTCCTAATCTGATATCTCCTTATTTCTTCAATCCATATCTCTCTTGTGATCTCTTATTTTATAGACTTGGTATTTTTTTTTTAATTAAAGTTCTTGGAAATGGCTGAGGTCATGAAGTTTAATCTGTAGAAACATGTTTTCAGAGGTGTTCTTTGTGGCTTGTTTTCCTTATTCCTTTATTGCTTTTTGAAGAGAGTTTAAAATATGCTGCATTTGTTCTCTCTGATTATTAGCCATCTTTTAAAGTATACAACATACAAAATTTAATAGCTAAAATGAGCCTAAATTGTATGGGGGAACAAATAAGTTCACATAAAAAGAATATCAGAATGTTTTCCACATTGACTGACAAGCTTATAGGGATTAAACAAAATAATATTTTAAAATAGCAATGATTGTCTTTAGGCCTCATTTTTAGCCTTTGGTTAATTAATGGCATAGGAGTCTATCTATACAGCGATTTTTTATTTATGTACTGTCTCTAGAAACAATGGTTTATTGTTTATTCATTCCTTCTCTGATATCCTTCTTATTAGGTTTCTGACTTATGTTCCTACTTTCTAAAGAATTTTCTTTTAAACTTCCTTGCAAGGCAGGTTCACCACCAACAAAATTTCAACTTTTGTTTGTTGGAGAAAGTTTTTATTTCTTCTTCACTGTTAAAGGATACATTCACAGGGTACAGAATTTTAGATTGGTGTTTTTTTTCCAGAATTACTCATTAAGGACAGTTCAGGTATCCCTACCCACACTGATTCCCACAGACATTGCTCTGATTCTCTGGATTCATCTGTTTGTCTCTCGCATTTGGAGATACTCAGTTCAGTTCAGTTCAGTCATTCGGTCGTGTCTGACTCTTTGCTACCCCATGGACTACAGCACACCAGGCTTCCCTGTCCATCACCAACTCCTGGAGCTTACTCAAACTCATGTCCATCGAGTCAGTGATGCCATCCAACCATCTCATCCTCTGCCATCCCCTTCTCCTCCTGCCTTCAATCTTTCCCAGCATCAGGGTCTTTTCTAAAGAGTCAGTTCTTTGCATCAGGTAGCCAAAGTATTGGAGCTTCAGTTTCAGCATCTGTCCTTCCAATGAATAGGAATATTCTATTCACTGGGGATATTAGGGAAATCAAAATGAAGGAAGTCTTGTTCAGGCTTCTGAAGCAGGAAAGCAGGCCTCTGGATTGCTTCTGACCTGCCTGGACACTGCCCTGATTCTGTGCCTGCCTTGCAAGCACAGCAAGTCAGGCAGCACTTCATGTAAGAAAGGGAGTGGATCTTGGACTCTCTTAAGCCCCTGAAGGCCTGGACAGTACCACCCTGCCCCGGGGGTCTAAAGTGAAAAAACAGCATTGTAAAAGTTAAATCAGAGTTGAATTTTTGCACACAAATTGAGGATGATATCAGTTTGTGGCTTGGGATTATAAGCGGAAGCCCCCAAAGTGTAATTTGAAGTCTCACCTGTGGGGTGGACACATTGCCTGGGACCCTTTCCCACTTGGGACTCCATATCGCTGTTAACCAGGGACTTCCCAGTGTTGTTCAAGTCTGGATGGGTCAGTCCAGTTTGGTGATGTAGACCCTCTTACTTCTCTCTGTTGTTTCTATTTCTTTTCTTTTAGTGACTATATATAAGATTAAGTCAAATAATCTCCTGTAAAAAATTGAAATTCTTTATTAGTGAGTAACAGGTGGTTAGGTTTCTTTAGTTAACAAATCTTTTGAACCTAAAATGAAAGTAAAACTTTTGGCAAAACAGAGGGCAGTAGTTTGCCTTGTGACCTCACTTAGAGATCTTAGAAGAGCTGTTGATTTTTCAGTTTGTTCAGTTTTCATCTGTTGTTAGGATGGAGTGATGACTTCCAAGCTCCTTACATGCTGCTCTGGATACAGGATGTCGCATTACTTATTTTTAAATGAGTAATAAAGCTTTGTCCTTGCATTCCTGCCACTTTGAAGAGGTCAAATGTGATATAAGATGCCTCTGTAGCCAATGCTTTTATCTTAGTTATTTTCTCTGAGTGAGAAAATTTTGTTTTGGTCCTTCATCACATCCATCAAGCTAAAGAAATCTGTGCCTCACACACTGTTTTCTAGGAGCACAGTTCTGGGGGCCTATGCTTTGTATCATTTTCACCTTTACCCAGCTAAACTGTGTTCAAAGTTCCTTGTCATTTATGTTAACTTTCAAGATCTTAATGTTAACTTAATTAATAATGGGAAAGAAGGAAACAAAGATGATAATGAATTGCCATCTTAAACTTGGGAGATACCTGGGGACTCCCCTCATGGCCCAGTGGCTAAGACTCTGCTCTCCCAATGCAGGGGGACTGGTTCGATCCCTGGTTAGGGAACTAGATCCCACAAGCCGCAACCAAATTTACAACCAGGAAGATCAAAGATCCTATATGTCATAACTAAGACCCAGCACAGGCAAATAAATACTTTAAAAAATGGAAGATGAGCGTTTTCTTTTGCAACTTAACCCCTCTCCTCTTTTTCTATATTATGGACACACCACGCTTTGGATGTTCTCCTAAAGAAAAGAGCCATCTAGCTAGATACCTACTCTTAACCAAAATGGATTGTCAGGAGTTTTACAATCATGGCTCTGCTTAGCCTTCAGCAAATTAAATTCTGACAGATCTCCACTTTCCACATTAGAGAGAAATAGTCCCACATTTGGGAAAAAGAGAAAAGTTTATGATCTTAATGTTTAGGAAGAATCCTAGGGATAGTCCCTGGGGATGGTAGATAAACTAATTCAGAGACAGAAGGGTAACTTTTCCATGATCTAGGAGGATCATAGAGTGAATATATGATGTTTGTTTTCTGTCCTCTGAGAAGTTATGATGATATTTTCAGTCACGTTCTTCCTGATCCATAGCCCACTTTGAGTGGAACATGTGCTGTTGTGTCCCCACCACTTAAATTAAAGCACAAAAGTTTTCCACATTTCTCTGCCAACATGCCAAATCATCAGTGATGTCTTTTCTTTATATTTAAAATAGTTTGTTAGAAATTTCCTTAACCTATAAAATTGAAGGTAAAACTATTTTCATACTCATTTTCTTCAAGTGAAAGGAATCCTTTTGTATCATCAGAAGGGGTGTAGAAGAAACAGGAGACAAATGAACAATTAGTGTGTCATTGATTGTATTACTTATTCAGACAAGAGGCATTGTTAGTGTGGAGACCACCAGAATTGCATCAGCATCCAAAGTTTCTCTATTTAGTTTCAGTCTCCAATTTTGAATTAAATAGAAGAAACAGTCCAAGCTTTAAAGCTTCATTGTCTAATAGACAAGTTTGATAAACATACAAGGCATAAACAGAAGACTAACTTCAAAGGAATCAAAATATCTCATGGACAACCAAAGAGATTCAGACCTCAAGGATACAATTCATGGAAACTATAAATTGGGTTGTCACCAGGGGGATCCATTGCTTCTCCTTTGCTTTAGATATATCTATGTCTAATGAATCATTCAGGAAATATTTATCAGGCACCTACTGGCTGAGAAATAGCAATGCTAGAGACATAGTGACAGATACAAAATAAATCAGACATGGATCCCTCCCTCTACTAACTTACAATGTAAGAGAAGACAGTCCACAACATAAAATAGAAAGTAGAAAGTAGTGGGTGTTATTAAAAGAGTTCTTTCAAATACCTGGCGGCTCCTTATATTGCTGTTCGGTGGTTTTTCTACATCATCAACTCAATATGAGGTTTAGCCTCATCTGTTATTTTCACAGCAAATATACAACCAACAAGAAGAAGAATAAAAGTACTTACATAGACTTGGCAGATAGGTTGAAGGTTTGGTGGAGATGGAGACTGGAATATATCGTGAAAATCAATAAAACCTTAAGTTTCATATTAGGATCCCTTTTATTAAAATTTATTTGGCGGCTCTACTATCTTGATACCCATCCAGTCCTTGTATACAAGTACCATTTTCATCAAAAAGAGGTGTGTTTATAAGATTGTGTTCTCTATTTTGTGCAAATGACTATAGTCCGTGTGTGTCTAATAAGAAAAAATATTGTTTCCAAATAAGGAGATTTCAAGTCTTTCCTTAGTCTGCATAGGATTCACAAATGTTCATAGTATACTATTTATGAGGCATGGGACACACATAGGGCATTGCTTTTCCATGGGGATCTAATTACTTCTGTACGGTCCCTTTATGTGGAACCGGTAACCTAACAACATTTATTCATGGATTGAAAATTGGTTGCATGAAAAATGGCCCGTGTAAAAAGTCTTAGAATCTCAGGATATTAGGCCTTGAAAGGATCGTAGAGATTCTGAGCTTCACCCCTTTATGCTACGGTTGAGAAGCTGAGACATAGAAAGGTCTACCCAAGGACACCTGGCTGTCTTATGGGATCGAGCAATTTATAACCTTCTCTTATAGTTCCTAAGATTTACATGCCGTAAAGTGGTGTGTGAAGTCGTAATACAGGAGATTTCACCCTTGAGAATTGTTTTTAAGACCTTTAGAATTTATGTGATTTTCCATCTCCCTAGATTGATCATTTCTGATGCTTTATAGCTGCAAGTTAACGCATAACCCAGATCCAAATCATTTCCATAGAAGAGCAAATATCATTTCACAACACAATATAGAGTTTTGTTTTAATTTAAAAATTGAAATGAAAACCTTGCTCATAATTTAATATTATTTTTTGCTTTTAAACTTCCCTAGCACTTACCTGTATCTTTAATATTGCTGTTATGCCTTTATTACTTATATAATTACTTGCATTTTATATTTTTGATGATCAACTATAATCATTCTGAAAGCAGAGACAACCATATCAATGACCTCCCTGTGGGTTATCCCAGTGTTTTCCCATAAACTTTTGCTCCATAAATGTTTGATGCCTTAATGAATAAATGAAAGAAACATCTTTTTTTTGCTAAATATAAGCTTGCTATCTGTTTTCCCCTTTAGAAAAAGATACATATGGTGGTAAAGGTAAAATGGAGCAAAGACCTCCACTGTAGGTAAAGGACTAGCTTTTCTGGCTGATTGAAGTTAACTTTTTTTTCACAGTGAAATATCTAAACATAAATGGGACTAATATTTTTCTATACATAGCTACCAAGCATTTTATTCTTCGCCTTGATCGATATGTTTTATTTTCATGGTAGTCTTTTGTTTCAATGCACTACATATATAATGATTTACTATGCAGTTTTCTGTCTTTCCCTCATTATATGAGACTTGCAGCATGGATTCATTTTAGCAGAGTCCCACGGTGAGTTTGTAGTGAAGATGATTATTTTTTTTTTTTTTTTTTACATCATTATTCCTAATTACTGACTCTCAATTTTAGAAGGTCTTTTCATATACTATCTGTAAATTCATCTATTGGACCGTTTTCCAAATGGTTAGACTGGTAACATCCACTTCAATTCGTTAAGACTATTAGGGTACAGTCTAGCATATTTTAAGTGTTATTCCACACTGAGCCTTTGCTTACTTCCGTTTTCAATGGAAAAAGCATAAGGCCCTTCAGGTCAAACCCATTTACAATCAATAGTACAAAAAAATCATTTAAAAATAAAACAATCCATTATTGATGAAGCTCGATGGTGGCATCTTCCCATGTTAACATTTATAAGTTAATAATAGATCTATAGAGTGGGGAACATAAAATATTTAAAAAATGAATAATTGATTTGATGGAGGATCATTCGTTAAGATTAGAAGTATTTTACCAATATGGAAATGAGCAGGTAGAAACAATATTGTAATTCATTCCTGAGAAATTACCATTTGGCTGAGGAATAGAAAAGATTGAGAGAGAATGAGAGAAACATTATTAATCTCAATTATTTCATTTGAAAGAAAGATATAGGTTAGAAATAAGTGGCTGGAGCTTTATTTCTCTTGTTAGCCTCATTTCTGGAGTCTTTTAGGGCAAGACTTATTTTGCTCTAAGGATCAAAATTATTATAATAAAAGAATTGCAGCATGAGTACATTAGAAGTTTGTGTAGAAGTTTGTGTTTATAGGACTGAAAAGCACAGTGCAATAATATTCTTGCCTATAAACTTTTGAGAGTGGTGTAGGTGACATTTTCATGGTCAAAACTGGTTTCCCATTTGGGAGGAAATCTGAAGATTATTTCAAGAAAGGAGGATTGTATTTCCTCACAACGGAAGCCAAAGGTGGATATGAATGGGTTGAATAGCTTTAGCATTTTCCTGGCTGCTGCCAACTAATACAGAGATGCTTGACCTAAGTCCAGCTCCTCCCCAGGACTCTGAGGTTTGAGGAAATGACCCAAGGTGCAGGGTCACATAGAGACTTTTTCTGACACAGTTTGGAGTTGGAAGTCTGGTTGTGGAGCAGAGGCTAGAGTCAGTGTCCTTTCTGTAGAAGTATCTGGGCTGTGTTCTGCCCTCCTGCATTCTTCCTCAAGCCTGATTTTTTTTTTTTTTTTACCATTACCAGAAATGCTTTCAGCCACCCAATTTCTGATTAAGTTAGCTAGATTACCCCCTGATTTATCTGTACTACATTTTATTCATCAATGAAGCAGAGATTAAAAATTGCACCTATTGAACAAATTGAGAGAATACATTCAGTACCATATGTAGAACAGATCGCTAGTGGAAAGCAGCTGTATAGCACAGGAAGTTCAGCTCAGTGCTCTGTGATGGCCCAGATGAGTGGGATGAGGGGGTGGGAAGGGGGCTCTAGAGAGAGGGGATATATGTACACTAATAGCTGATTCACATTGTTGTACATCAGGAACTAACACAATATTGTAAAGCAGTTATACTCCAATTAAAAAAAAAAGTACCTTTCTTAGAAGATTTGAGGATTAGATGAGATAATTTGAAAAGTGTTTGGGCCTTGGCTCATAGTCAACACTTGGTAAATGCTGGGTATTATCATTTTCATCAGTCTATCATCATAGTTGGTATCAATTAGATCCTGCAAAAAATATTTTGTCATGGATGGATTATTTACCTGATTAGTGCAATGAGCTAGACCAAATGCCCTTTTACGGCTTCCTCTATTGATTTCCTAAAGGCTGTTTATTCCTTGGAGGGCAGAAGTAGCTTCTGGATTCTTGTTCAGGATGAGGATGTGGTTCTCAAATTGGCATAGTACATTCAATGCATAAGAAGATGTCATTAGAAGTGTCATAAATACAGATCACAGAGTAATTTGGAAATCCCAAATCAATATTTTAGGTCAAAGTTGAGGAAATTTTGTGGATGATTTCATAATTATATTTCCATGGTTTTGAAACAATCTCTTTGTGTCTCCTTTGGGTGATTTGGCCAAGATCCTACTTTTTCTGGGGTAGAAGACTGAGTCCAGAAAGTGACTGAGGACTCTCTCTACCTTCCTCAGGTCTTGGAGTCACAGGGTGATAGAAGACCAGTATTTCCAGGCTGTTGGAAAAGAAATTAACTTCTGTTTTTTTTTTAAGAGAGTCATTTGTCTAGCTCTCTGGGTCTACCCAAAATGAATATCTACATCATGTTCCTTATTGGAAAATGAATATACCAATTGGGCTAGTGTTTTTCACCTAAAATTGAAATTATGTGTTTCAATTAATCTTGCATACCTGTGCCTTGGAAAAAAATATTACTATTTACAAGCAGAAAAAACTAGGCAAACATATGTTTCATGGTTCCACCATATGAGGTAATTTCAAAGTGGACCTAGGAATGAAATACTGACTTCCTGAAACTTAGCTTAATGTGTAAGTATATGTTTGGTTTTTAGTGGAAAGACATCTTTTCTAAAACTCTTTTTGTCAACTTTTGATGGAAACAGATCATTTTTCTGAAGATTTTATTTCTGAAGGTCTAATTTTAACCATTGAAATGGTGGCATTCTCTTAAGGTGAGGACATGCTTTTTTAACCCCAATCACTTACCTTTATCAACCATTTCCTTCCCTTTTCATTAAGCTTCCTTCCTTCGTTCTTCCTTTCAATCACTTAATTATCCCACCATTTTTGCATGCCCATATTTCTACTATGTGCCATGCACTTTGCTAGTTTGGGGGAGTATCAAGATAAATAAGGCATTGTTCTCACCCCAACATCTCTCACTTCAATGATGAAGATGCACAAATGAGTAGAAGATTATAATTTAGCATTTTATGCCTAATTATAAATGCTATAATTTATATTTTATGCCTACCCCCCATCACCTAGCAGACTATACACTCCAAGACAGTGGAGACCATCTAGTTTCTAGCATAATGCCTAGAATGTAGTAAACAATAAATATTTGTGGAATTGATGAAATAGGTGAATAAGAAGAGGGGAAGCTCATTATAATGGGTAGCTGACTTTATCTGTCTTCGACAAAAATTACCAGAGGATCCCATTGCATATTATATTCCGTAATTCACAGATCACACTGCATCCTAACAAATGAATATATTCAGTGCTTTACTTCCTTGTTGGAAATCTAACTTTTATATACCAGCAGGAAATGTGCGTAGGAAGTGAAGAGTAGGTGCAAACCCAAGAATATGTGCTTTGTTTTCAGGTTTATGGTAATTTGCTATTTATGCCAATCCTGGGTCTTAGTATCACATGAGTTATAAAATTGGAAATATTTATCTTTGCCTTGACTGGTCTCACCTATTACCCAAGCAGTGTATATCACTATCGTCCTTTATGTTGGCTAGTCTACGTCTCTGGAGGTGAAGGCTGATTTCAGTGATGAATGCTTTAATTCTTTGTCTAACCTAATAATATAACTCTACATATTACGCCCTTTCTCAATCTGACATTTCCCACTGTCAGCAAATTCTTCCTGATATTTAGATGAATGATTTCTTTCCTCCTACCTTATCTGACCCTGTGTGACAACAGATATAATTTTTTATGTAACTCTTAGAAAAATATATACTAAATAGTAAAAAGTGTTCAATATAATAAGAATATAAATATCTATAGACTCATTAACTTTAATTTATCTCACCCTTTTCCCTGTAGTACTGTTGAGTCAAGTTAAATTGAATTTTTTCTTATCACAATTAGATGGGTCAAAAACTCATTTGTTAGAGGATTAGGATAAATTGTAAAATTACCTTAATAACTGCAGTTATTGTCTTTGTCTTTTACACACTTTCTTGCTTAACTTATACTAGATATTCTAGATCATTGCTCTCTGGATAAATGTAATACCTACATAAATCTTTAAATAGCTTCTTAAACTATTTTTTTCATCATTTCCCTCTACAGTTCATTCTTATATATGCATTTTACTCATTCATTTATTCAACAAATATTTACTGATCCCTGCTAAGACATGATGCTAACAGTACATATTAAGGATGGAACAGAGAAAGAGTAATTGCAGGGAACAATCATGAGGCATGCATCAGCTACCAAAGAAAGCTGATTTTTATTTATCAATATTAGATTAGGTTTTAAATTATTTGTGTGTATTTGCATTTTACATTCACCTCCACATTTAATATTGGGAGTCTTTCACATTTTTGTTTGCCACATTTAACATGAGTAATCAATAATTCATTTTTCCTTCAAATTTCTTCCTCAGAAAGCACCTTATCAATGTTGATAAAATGTTCCAGAGATAAATCAAAGTTTTGAGCTCATTGTTCACACATTGTTCGTAGGAACATCCATCTAACTTTACCAGAAGGGCAGCTCCATCCTCCCCAATCACTTCATGCCTCCCCACTCAAAAAATTGACGTTTTGCTTTTCACTCCTTTGTGTTCTTCACATCTAAAATCCCACCTTTCATTGACTTCTGCTACCTTAGCCTGGGCTATGGATTTCTGCTTATGTTAAACAGGGTAACCTAACTTACTTCCACTGTGGTTGTAAGAAAAGCTAAATACTCTGCACAACCCGTTTGAGTGGCTTTCGGGGGTCACATGACACAGTTCTGGCTCTGGAGGAAAGCACTACAAGGAGTCTGGAATAGGTTTTGCTTTTCTGACATGAAACAGTAATAAGCATGTACTGGCTCTCTGTGAGATTCCGTGTATGATGGCTAAGATTTGTCACTTTCAGTGGAGACTCACAGCAAAAGTTGGTGACTTGAGGTACCTGATTGCTTCTCTGTTTATCATAGCATGAAATGCCTAATGTATCTACCATGAAGGACAGCGGGCTGAACCTGGACTCTGTGTGCCTGAGGAGTTCTCTGTAGTTCTGCCCACTCCCAATGCCCAGAGCTTTCTTCTCCACACAGAGCTCAGATGGCAGTACCAAAGCTTGAGTGTCTGCTCGCTGATGCTTCCCTTATATGCCACTATGGAAAATTGGGAAAAGTACTCAGATAGTTCAAGTACATCATCATCGTTAATGTCCTTAGGAGGAAATAAGAGAAATCCTTTGTGAACCCCACTGTTGGTATCAGTTCAGTTCAGTTCAGTCGCTCAGTCGTGTCCAACTCTTTGCGACCCTATGAACTGCAGCACGCCAGGCCTCCCTGTCCATCACCAACTCCCGGAGTTTACCCAAACTCATGTCCATTGAGTCGGTGATGCCATCCAACCATCTCATCCTCTGTCATCCCCTTCTCCTCCCACCTTCAATCTTTCCTACCATCAGGGTCTTTTCAAATGAGTCAGCTCTTCACATCAGGTGGCCAAAGTATTGGAGTTTCAGCTTCAGCATCGGTCCTTCCAATGAACACCCAAGACTGATCTCCTTTAGGATGGACTGGTTGGATCTCCTGGCAGTCCAAGGGACTCTCAAGAGTCTTCTCCAACACCACAGTTCAAAAGCATCAATTCTTCAGTGCTCAGCTTTCTTTATAGTCCAACTCTCACATCCATACATGACTGCTGGTATGGTACTAGCCAAATGCTCCAGTGTGGCATTGGGCCAGAGGGCAAATTGCAGCCATTAAAGAAGTTCCTGCCCCAGGTAAAATGGGTTCCACCCTTTTGGTGCTCCTTTGGCATTTCTCGTCATCTACCTTTTAGCTGACAGTGACCTCTGGCTGCCAAAACAACTCCACATTCACCAGCCTAGGCCTGCCCTGTTCAGCGGTGCCCAATGCCCTCAAATTGACTTTGTTTACAGGGTCCACCCAAATAGAATTGTCTTTTCTTTCAATTCCCCTCAATAGTTTGCTCTTGGAGAGAGTTAACCAGTTAAACCAAATTATACTCAGGTATTCATGGGGTTATTGCTAAAAGCATCACAGATCCCAGTAATTTGTAGGTTAATTGGAGGCCTAATGAAAAATCTGAAGAATCAAATTTAGATACAGAGAATATTCATTGAATACCTCTTAATGAATGAGACACCATGGAAGGAGACTTTGTGTATATCTGTGAATCTTTCCCGCCTGGTAATATGGGTATTCGTATTCTTTAAGTGAAGTTCCACATTTTCATGTAGTTATGTAGTGAGGAGCTGAGCTTCAAAATTAGTTCTTTAACTCCCAGTTTGGTGATATATCTGTGTTGAGGGTTAAGTATAGCCTAATGGTTAGGAGCATGAATCTGGAGTTATGTAACTTGGTTTGATCCTGACTTTGTTGCTAGTTAGCTGTGTGAGCTTGGACAAGTTACTTAATATCTCTGTGCCCCAGTTTACTCTAATGTAAAATGAACATGCTAATAAAGATCAGAAATACTCCATAGGATGACTCTGTGAAGATTAAATGAGTTGGTATCTATAAAGGCTTAGAATAGTACTTAGACTATAGTAAATGATCAAAGTATTTATAATTATTAAACTGAACAGTGGGCTATTTTTGATTGGGCATTTCTGGACTTCTAAACCATCACATGGAAAACTGTCTACCTGATAATGCTTATATATGGCTTATTATGAGATACAAGAAAGTTTTGATAAAGCAAAGTGTAGAATATTCTTCCAGGTAGACCCATTAAAGTAAAAAGATAACTCAGGACATGTGGGACATTTTAGTTACACTATTCAGTAATGCCAGTAAGGAGATAAAGGTATCACTTTTAAGTAACCTTTTAGCAATCACCTATGACTCCAGCTGGTCAAGTAGCAAGTTGTTTTCCACAAGTCTTCCAGAACCTTCTAAAGCAATTTATGTGTCATTTTCTAGGGTAACCATCTTGGCCTATTAAATTCACATTTACATCCATGAAAAGTTTTCCATTCCCATCCTATATTGCTAAATTAGAGTTACATTGATCTTACATAGATCACTTTTATGGTATAGACATTTAACTTAGAGTATAAATATCTTGTCCTTGTAATGTGCTTTGCGTGCAGTGATATAGAGGGACTTAAATGGAACTGGGAAAGCCTGTAGCATAATTCTGAGCAGGCAGTGGTGCCCGTTGTATTTGGTGCTGATATGATTTAGGCTGATACCAAATCTAACATCCTGCATTAAATCAACCATTTCTATTAACCTAAAAGGTATTATCTCATCCACTGAAAAGCAAATCTGCTCACACATTTGGTTGTGAGGTTATTATTGAGGCCAAACAACATTACAGAGAGGAAGCCCCATAACCTGTACCCCACCAATTCTTCCTCAATCTGCAAATTTTGGGTCAATTCAATGCAACAAACACTTCTTGAAGAGCTTAGCCCTGGAAATTCTAGTTGTATTAACAGAATTGTATAATGATGCTATAACCCATTAACTGTTATAATTAGAAGTATGAAGAGCAGTGGAAATGAAGATGAAAGGGCACATAGGGAGTTGTCATATCATACCCAACCACAAAATGCTGGCTAGCTCCAAAGCTGAGCAGTCAGGTAGTGCAGCAACCTATTTAGGGAAAAATCAGAGCATTTCACATACATTGTCTCATTTAGTATCTGCCTAATATAGTAAGTAGATATTATTTTCATGCCTTTAGATGGCTAAATGGACACCCAGAAGGTGAAGTAACTAGCAAAAGGTCATAGAGATAATACACCACTGAACTGAAATTAAAATTCACACAGGCTGACTCAAAAACAAAGCCTTAAACTCTCTGTGCTATTGAACTTTTGTAACACTTCAGTTTACGCTTTTTACTCTGGTGGAGACTATTTTAATCATTTCATTTTCCCATTTTGTTACCTCTTTGGCCCTGTGGCAGTCAGGAGGAGGAGTTATTGGTCTATTTTTCCAAGTAAATAGACAAATGTTTAGAGAAGTGCAGTGGTTTGCCTAAATCAGAAAGTTAGTCAAGACCGGAGCTAGGGCGTCAATCCAGTTCTGACTCCAAAGATTGTGCTTGCTTTAGGGAAAAGACAGCCCACTGTTAAATTTGTGTAACAACCAAAGTTTGTGTTTGCTGTCTCTCATTCTTTGTGGGTCTGATCCCAAGTATTGTTCAGTGGTCCCACAATTGGAGCTTTCATTAAGGAACATAATCCAATAATTCTTTTAAAATACTGTGTGTGTATGTGTGTGTGTGTGTGTGTCAGTAAAGTCAATAAAGACTTTTACAAGTCTGTACTGAATTTGTTGCAATATTGTTTCTGTTTTATGTTTTGGTTTTTTGGCTGTGAGGATCTTAGCTCCCCGACCAGGAATCAAACCCACACCCCCTGTATTGGAAGGCAAAGTCCAAACCACCAGACTGCCAGGGAAGTCCAATTATTGGACTCAATAATTATTTTATTCTGTACTGTTATAGTTAATGAGTATGATTATATCAAAAGTGTTGCTTTAAACAGGAGTGTATAGCTACTGGGGAGGTGTCAGCCATTCAGTGTTATTTGGAACTGGAGTTTCTCTTCGTTCTACCTCAAAAAAGTAGGGAAATACCCAGCCTAATTCTCACAATCGGCTATGGTAATCTCTGATAAATAGGCACCCCATTTTCAGGCTAAGTCCTCTCCAGCCTCTAACACCTCTGCTTTGGTTGCTGATAGGTTCTTATCTTGTACTGGGTTCGCATCACATGCCACACCCCTCAGATGCAACCTCCCTACCAACCCTCCTCCCTGGCACCCCCCTGTGCCCTGTCCCCTCCCCCCTCCACACACACCTTTGCCTACATTAGTGTGTTTTGACTTCCTGCCAGTTATCCAATTCTTGTCTATACCTTGGACCTTTCTTGCTCTGAAATCTTCTACACTAGTGCCCGTGAGTGAAGTGCTGACAAGCAGTCGAACCTTGCTCCCTGCTGCATTGCTTCTCTATGCTGTGTAGCCAATTACTGCAAATTTAGCAACTTAAAACAGTACACATGTTTTAGCTCAGGCTTTTGGTAGGTCAGAAGTCTAGGCTTTGCATTCTTCAGGGTCTTACCATGCTGCAGTTTTGGTATTGGCCAGATCCATGTTCTTGTCAGAGGCTCAACTGGGGAAAGGTCCTCTCCTAGACAATATCAGTGTGTTGGCAGAATTCATTTCCTTACAGTTCTAGGGTTGAGATCACAGGGGTTTTTTGGTGTGTCTTTTTTTTTTTAACTGGATTGTCTTGGCTGGGGGCAACTTTAAGCTCTTAGAGGTCATCTTCAGTTCTTTGCTGTGTGACCCTCGTGGTATGCCCTCTCTCAACATGAAAACTGACTTCAAAGCCAGTTTGTGGGAATCTGTTGCTCCAGTTTGTTTAGACAGAGTCTTATATAATGTAATGGAATTGTGGGAATGATATCCTGTCACTTTGGCCAAATTCTGTTGGTTAGAAGCAAGGCACAGGTTTTGCCAGGATTCAGGGGGAGAGGATTATTCAAGGGCATGACTCATTAGTGAGAGTCAGTTACAGTGTGTTGACCACAGCTGGGAACAATTTTCTTTAACCTGAAGGCCGCTCATGTGGATTTCTTGGAGCTGTTTCTCTGACATCTTGTTTTCTTATCTTTGCCCATTTGATGACTGGACAGGTCACTGGATGGGGCAGAGACCCCTAAGCAGAGCTAAGCATCCCTGAATTAATCAGAAATATGATACTTGTAAAATGAAATTTTCACATGTGACTTTTATGTGATAATTGAAATGTAGTTAGAACAACCTCTAATGAAAATTCTTGAAAGTTCTTCATCTGTCTAGGCCTGGTTATGTGAAATAATTTTTCAGTGCACAGGTAAGAATTGCAAGTGGTGATTCTACCTCCTTTGAGACCAGCAACTTTACTGGCACCTGAAATCATGAAATTCTGAAGCCAAACAACACTTGACTTGCCATGATTTGCCACATTAAGTGATTTCTCTAAAAAAACCTTTCAAATATTTGTCTGTTGCATGAAACCATAGTACTAGTGAAAGTGAAAGTGAAGTCGCTCAGTCGTGTCCGGCTCTTTGCGATCCCATGGACTGTAGTCTACCAGGCTTCTCTGTCCATGGGATTTTCCAGGCAAGAGTACTGGAGTGGGTTGCCATTTCCTTCTCTAGTGCAATACTTAATAAAATGTTACCTTACATTAGATGCCCCTCAAGATTTCCTTATTTTGAAGATGAAATATTTTATAGAAGATCATTCTTCCAGTCCTCTAAATAGATGTTTAATAAAGACTTTCACAGGGCATTACATTCTTACTCTGACTAGGATGTTCCTGAGTCTCCATAGGGCCGTGCCTGTCAGAAACTACCGGATTTCTTATCACCAACGGCTCACCTCTGTTTTCATTGTTGGTGATCATACCCCTTTGTTCTTCTGAATGTCAGCCTCTCTGTTTATCCCCTTGGCTTGTGTTACTCCACTTGTAGGTTCAGCTCCTGGGACCTTCCCTCCCCCTAGCCCCATCCCCATGCCCTTGTTCTACACAGCATTTGGAGTTACTGTGGATTTGGGCAAGCAAGCCATGAATGACATTTTATATTGTTTTAATTTATAAGCTTATTAACATGCCTTGATCCCCACAATAAATCTCGAGGGGGTGTATTTCCAAACTTGGAATGTGACGGGCTTTATTGAGAATGGTGGGCGGGAGATCATGCAGGTTACTGTTGGTTCCTGTGTTTTCTTTTTGGAGCAGCTGAGAGGCTGAGAACTGACCACCCAATGATTTAACTATTCACTGGTAGTAACGGGGCCTGGATCCTTCATATTATCAGTAAGTCTAAACCTGCAACAGGTTGAGGGATGTCCAGTTGAACAAACAACATCTCAGTCCCACCTACTGACACTGAAATTCATGTCTACTTAACTTAGCTAGGTGGGTGACCAGTGCAATTGGTTTTTTATTTTCACATGATACGAATGGTAACAAAAATGACCCTTTTTATTATTTCAAGGAATAAAAAATGTGTCAATACCGAGCTTAGAATCTCTTTCACTCTGCCAAAGTAGGAAATTGAAGGCTGGAACTACAGTGAAAACTGATGAAAGATGGAGATAGACATCAAATGGCAAAAATACAGATCTGTCGAAACAACTTATTGGAAGAGAGGAAGCTAGGCAAATTCAACTTGCCCAGACCTGTCTGAAGTACGTTTTCCTACTAGATATGATAGAATGTGATTCACACGGAGTGAATGAATGATTGTCTTCAAACCTGGGGACTCTCTCTGTCTCTGTGTCTTTCTCTCAGAGTCATTTACATACTAAGGTTTTAAACAACTGAAAAACATATCCACTGTCAGAATGAAGATACAAGTTCACTAAAGCCTGAGAATCTATGAATTCCTTTCTTCAGCAATATTCACATTCAAGCACCATGTGCTTAGTTTCGACAGATGTTTTGTTGGCAGATTCTGCTTGGTATAGAAACATCAATAGGAAACTGTCCTGGTTCCTAGAGTATTTAATTCAGTTTAACCCAAAGGGACTATAATGGCCAAAAACTTAGGTTCCAAGGTAGTCTCTAAATTCAGTTTGTAAATAAAAACTCAAACAGCATATGATGTCCACACTAGATAAAGCTAACTGCCTAAATTCTGCGGCTTCATTAGTGAGTACTACCTTATCCATAAAAGTCTTTCCTGCACTGTCTTACCTGACACCATTCTCTCCTGTTTCCCCTCTTTCTTCCTTTCATAATCTCTTTATTTATTTATCCATTCATGGTGGCATTTCCTTGGGTTTACACTTAGCCAGTCTCACTTTTCTGGAGAAGGCAGTGGCACCCCACTCCAGTACTCTTGCCTGGAAAATCCCATGGATGGAGGAGCCTGGTAGGCTTCAGTCCATGGGGTCACTAAGAGTCGGACACGACTGAGCGACTTCACTTTCACTTTTCCCTTTCATGCACTGGAGAAGGAAATGGCAACCCACTCCAGTATTCTTGCCTGGAGAATCCCAGGGATGGTGGAGCCTGGTGGGCTGCCGTCTATGGGGTCGCACAGAGTCGAACACGACTGAAGTGACTTAGCAGCAGCAGCAGCAGTCTCGCTTTTCAATTCTGTGCACTCCCACAGCAACCTTTCCAGTGCTCACTGCATCTAATGCTACCTGGGTTCTGATGGCTGTGAATCAGTATCTCCACTCTTAACTTTCTTTAGCTCTCTTCTCTTCTCTCTCTCTCTTTTTTTCCCCGTTAACTCCCTGCTATTAATTACTAACAGGATATCCTACAAGAAAAACCCAACATATTTAAAACTAAAATTGTTATCTTTCTCCCTTGACTTGCTCTGATATTATGTATATACCAAAAATCTGGATATAATTATAAACTTCTCCCTTTATCCCAGTCCCTAATCTCTCATATTCATCTGGTTACTCAATATTATAGGTTCTCCTTACTTAACATCTCTTAATCAGTCAACACTTCTCCAATCCCAGCGCTAATGTCCTATTTCAGGTCTTCATCAGCTGTCATGTGGACTGTTTTAAGGATTTCCTTACTGATCTTTCTGTCTCTGATTTCTCCATGTCTGTCTTCTATATTGTTGGTAGCTTTCATTTTTAATGAAAATAATATTATATTACTTCCATGTTTCAAATCTTCTGGTTTGCAACCAGAAAAAGTTATATTCCTTGGCAAGCAAGGTGGCAGTATGTGAGTCCTGTCCTGTACAGGAGGTACTATAACACCAGCAAGTAAGTGGTTAGACAATACAGACAATTCTGAATTATCTCCAGGTAATATTACACACTTGCAGAGCATCTTAGTAAAGCCTTTGATTTTTGCATCAGTGAACTCTGAATCACATATGAAATATACATCCTCCCTTTTATCTTCCTTGCTTACTGAAAATGATGGAAAAAAAGGCTTATCCTATGGGAGGAGCTGCATTTGTTGATAAGTTTCTGACATTGACTTTCTCTGGTTGTTACTAAGAAAAACATGAAATGCAGTTATTTGTGCTGAAACCTTCATGTGTTTAACATTCAATATAGCAATGTTAAAATATGTATTTTAGATGTAGTTCCTTTTTTTAGAAATGTATTACCTTAAATTTCACTATGAAGAACATTTTAGGACTCATCAGCCATGTATGTGCTCTGTTATCTATACAACGATTGCATATTTTCAATAAACATGCTCCCCCATTGATTATGTGTTATTTATTCCTTCATTTGCTGTTTATGTATTAAGAGCTATCATATGGCAGCAACTATCCTGGGTCCACAGATGGAACTGAGCCAAACCAGAAAAAAAGTATTTGCCTTCATGAATCTGACAGTCTAGTGAGAGAGATATGCAATTAAATATTTCATGAACAAATGTAAAACCATGCTTCTGTTGGAAGAAATAAATCACTCAAAGACAAGTGTATGAGAAGAGTTCCACCTGGCTGGGAAGATCAAGATGTTGTCTACAAATAAGTGAATTATGAACTGAAGAGAATTAACTAAGTGGTGAGAGAGGGAAAAGTGTTTTAGTTATAAGGAACAGAATTTATTGTTTCAAAAGTTGTTTCTGATGTAACATGGAAGCAACATTTGTGTTTGTAGTCCTATGTTTTTTCTTTTTAAAGTTAAGATATATTTGACATATAAATTGTGTTAGTTTTACATGTGTAACACCACAGCAAGTTTATTTATCCCTCAGCACATATAGTTACAATTTTTTTTCTTGTGGGGAGAACTCTTAAGGTGATCTACTGTCTTAATAGCTTTCAAATATGCAATATAGTATTGATAACTCTAGTCACCATACTGTATATTACATCCCCTGAAAATTAGTCCTGCGTTTAAATCTCAACGTTTATTCCACCTGAGTGGCCTTGGTTTAATTTTGTACCCGGAGATAAAACAAACCTCTGTGGCTTTTTGTAAAGATAATAATGAAACTAATGTGACTAGTTTAAAAACATTATTTAGTTAAAAATATATTTTTTTTACTAAAAATTCTGTTTTATTTCTTTGCCTTTTTTGTCTTCTTTCCTGCTTTATTTCTATCAACTGTTCTAAATGTAAGCCTCTACCTTTAGCCATTAGGAAAAAGGAGTTAAGAAATTAAGCAGTGTACCATCCTGCCATAGGAAGTGAAGAAAGTTTTTGAAGACAAGCCTCTCGATTTTTCAGCATCGGATCTGCTCTATTCATGTATGGTCTTCTTTTTCTTTTCTGTAGTACTTGTGTGTGTTAAGCCCAGTTACCTCCCCAAAACCTGAATTATCTTTTTATTATTGTTGTTGTCCTTTAGAAATCAAGGTTGTGGTACATTGGGTGTATTAAAGGTTCTAATTCTTCAACCTTCTCCATTGAGATGCATTTGGTCATATGACTTTGCAGCTTTCCTTACTAATGCAGTGGAGTCTGCTGCCTTGTCCTTTTGGATCTGAGTGGAACTTGGAACTTGCTTTGGTTAATGAGTTGTCAGCAGAGATAGCACAAGCAGAAGCTGGAAAAAGCCTTTGTGTGCTTCTGCTTGCCTTGGCTCTTCTGAAATTGTCTTGAGAACTTGCCCCGGCGAGCCTCCTGGAAGGTGAGACAGACAGGTGGAGGGAAGCCAGATCATCTCGGTTGTCATGGCTGATGCCATCCTCATCAGCAAGAGCTGGGTGAGCCCAGGCCAGAACAGTGCAGCCAAGCCCAGCTGAGCCACCAGAGTCACTGACCTGGGGACTTACAAACAAAACAGATGAGTATTATTTTAAGCCACTGAATTCGGGGTGGTTTATCATGCCATGTTACTCTGGCAGTAGAACTGATACAAGAAGAAACTCTCATTTGTAACTTTATGATTTCTTCATAGATTTCTTCAGTGACCCATATTTGATTTTCTAATGGAAGCCAATAAGACAATTATAAAATAGATATTTGGCTATAAATAACCTACTCCAGTATTCTTGCCTGGAGATTCCTATGGATAGAGGAGCCTGGCAGGCTACAGTTCATAGGGTCATACAGAGTTGAACATGACTGAAGTGACTTAGCGTGCAAGCCCAACCTTTTAGGAAGCTTTGTATTCTGTGAAATGGGGTATACCTTTAGTTAGATACTGGAAGTATGGGGGGAACTCCTTTTTTTCTACAAATATAATAAAATATGTAGTCAGTTTGTCTGGATAATATTTATTTTCTTTATCTATGAAGAAATTCAGATCACCACATGACTGTGGTCTAGAAACCAAAGTGCATGTGAAGATCATGGCCATTCATTTTATTATGAGAGATGCACAAAGCTATGCTGGTTTGAAGTTTTACTGTATATAAACTCATGTTAATTTTACTAGTTGTAAAGAAACTTTCTTACATCCCTACTCCTTAGAAATGTGCGTGCCTTCTTAGGCATGGAAATGTGACTACACTGCCAAGTTTCACTGCTGGTTCTGGATAACCACTTAATTCCACATCCCTGAAAGGAAGTGATTTGAAAAGCAAACAAATGGGAAGGCCTTGAGTTACGTAAGTTAGGGTGTTGTATATAGTTGCAGGCGTACACACTAAGGATTATGTATATTTTTAGCTAGTTTATATTCAAGGAAGTTGTGAGGTTATTAAGAACTTTAGGTTGGATTTGACTGTTTTTTCCCAGCTACTCACATGTACGTGGCCTTCTTCCTGCCAAAAGTTCAGAAGATGGGAAAACTATCTAACCAGTGAAGCTTTCCAGTTTTGGGGGAAAAGGAAACAGAATGAGAATATAGTGGAAGAAGGTCATAGGGCTTATGAGAGGCCCTGGCCTACACTGGGGAATGCTTTATTTATTATGTTGTTTTTTCAATTGGAGTATGATTGCTTGACAATGTTGTGTTAGTTTCTGCTGTACAACAACGTGAATCGGTTGTGGAAATCAATATAAGAAAGAAAAAACAACCCAATCAAAAAATGGGCAGAAGACCTAGAGAGACATCGCTTCAAAGAAGACATACAGATGGCCAAGAGACACATGAAAAGACGCTCAACATCACTAGTTATTAGAGAAATGTAAATTGAAACTTCAATGAGGCATCTCCTCATACCAGTCAGAAAGGCCATCATCAGAAAGCTACCAACAATAAATGCTGGAGAGGGTGTGGAGAAGAAGGAACCCTCCTACACTGCTGGTAGGAATGTAAATAGATACAGTCACCGGGGAGAAGAGTGTGGAGGCTCCACGATCCAGCAATCCCACTACTGGGCATATATGCTGAGAAAACCATGACTCCAAAAGACACATGGACCTCAGGGTTATAGAAGCACTATTTATAAGATCCAGGACACCTATTAATAGATGTCCTTCAACAGATGAATGAATAAAGGAATCGTGGTATATATATATGATGGAATATTATTCAGTCATAAAAAGGACTGCTTTATTTTAACACAGCTCATACTGTGTAGGTCATGACAGTTGACTGCATAAAGTCAGCTGTCATGTTTGACATGTTTTTCAGAAGTTTTATCCCTTTAGCTAGCATACCATCTCCGTGGATGTGATTTCCACAGTGATTCCCATTAGTTGAAGATTTACTTTCATCTGTAATGTTTAAATGATTATTATATTGGCTATCCATAAAATGAAATATTATACAACACTAAAAATGATACATTTAAAGAAAATGTTAATGGCTTCAAAAATGCTCTATATATAGATGAAAAAGGCCAATTTTAAAACTGTACATGCAATATAGTCATAATTATGTGCATGTGTATTTATCTATTTATAATATGAAAAATGCCAGAAGGAAATATACCAGAATGATTATCTCTATGTGATGGATTTATGATTATTTTTAATCTCCTTCATACTTTAAAAAATTTTTCAATTTAAAAAGTGATTATGTGACATTTATTTTTAGAGAAATTAACATATTAATTAAAATATGCTGGTTTAGGAGCACTTTGAAAGACAAGGGATATGTCTTTTTTTCCCCCCAAATTCGAGTACTCTAGCACCTAGTCCCTTGAGAGTCCCTTGGACAGCAAGGAGATCAAACCAGTCAATCCTAAAGGAAATCAGTCCTGAATATTCTTTGGAAGGACTGATGCTGAAGCTGAAGCTCCAATACTTTGGCCACCCGATGTGAAAAGACCCTGATGCTGGGAAGGATTGAAGGCAGGAGGAAAAGGGGATGACAGAGGATGAGATGGTTGGATGGCATCACTGACTTGATGGACATGAGTTTGAGCAAGTTCCAGGAGTTGGTGATGGACAGGAAAGCCTGGCATGCTGCAGTCCATGGGGTTGCAAAGAGTCGGACATGACTGAGCGACTGAACTGAACTGAACTAGCACCTAATGCTTGGAATGTTGTAGCGGGGAAGGAGAAACATATTTGATGAATAAAAAGAGACCTTAGACAAGGGTCCCATAGGCAGAATAGGGCCTTGGTTAATAAAGCAGAACGCCAAGGCTATTTTAAGGTACAGTTATAAGAAGGCAGAGATTCTGTTTCTTTAACATTAATGCATATATGTGGAATCTAGAAAAATGGTACAGATGAACCTAGTTCCAGGGCAGGAATAGAGACACAGACGTAGAGAACAGAGGTGTAGACACAGGTAGGGGAAGGAGAGGTTGGGTTGAATTGAGAGATTAGGTTTGATATAAAGATACTACTCTGTGTAAAAGACATAGCTAATGGGAAGCTACTATATAGCATAGGGAGCTCAGCACAGTGCTCTGTGATGACCTAGGTGGGTGAGATGGGAGAGGGAGGGAGGTTCAATAGGGAGGGGATATATGTATATATATGTATACATGCATATAACTGATTCACTTCATTATATAGCAGAAACTAACACAACCTTGTGAAGCAATTTTATTCCAAAAAAAAAAAAAAGTTGCAGGAGTGCTCGGTTGTGCCTGACTCTTTGTGGCCAATGAACTGTAGCCCACCAGGCTCCTCTGTCCATGGGATTTTTCCAGGCAAGAAAACTGGAGTGGGTTGCCATTTCCTTCTCTAGGGGATCTTCCCAACCCAGGGATCAAACCCATGTCTCTTACATCTCCTGCATTAGCAGGAGGATTCTTTGCCACTAGCTCCACCTAAGAAGCAGGAATAAAAAAAAATAGTTACTGTCATCCTTATCCTAGAATACCAAGAGCTTTGTGAGACATAGGAACCATTTTTTTTTTATCAGTTGATAACCTTTGGATTGTTTCTTAATTGCTTTGTGTCCTTTTTTTCCTGTTGTTACAGAAGTGTAATTATTTCTGAATGCAGTGTTTCCCTGGAGTAACACTGTGTGATGTGAGAGAGACTGTAAATGACACGGAAAATAAAGGGAGCATTTCACACATTTTGATGAAAACTTCATTCCTTTCCTCCAGGAAGTCTTTCTTGATTACTGTGACTACTGTTCTGCTTAACTGCCTTCACTGTGCTGTGCTTAGTTGCTCAGTTGTGTCTGACTCTTTGTGACCCTATGAACCAGCCTTACCTTGGAAAGCCTTTTGAAACCATTCCCTGAAAGGTATTGGTTGTCCCTGTTGTTATTAATATTACCGGATCACCATTACAGGCCAGCCTTGGGCTTGGAATGGAAAAAGTGAGCCGACCTTGCCTGACGTGATGGCAACCCTGTGAGCCAGTCAGCTTTCTTTTCCATCTGACCCTGATGGCCTCGTGCTACCTGATGAGGCTCAGGCTTTTGACAGCTGGCCCAGGGTCATCCAGTTCAGAGCAGAAGTGGGCCCTGTGGACCCAACACTTTGCGGGTTCTTTGAATGATCCGGCTGGGGCGGATCCAGGTTCTTTTCATGCCAAATGGAAACTCGGCCTGAGGAGACACAGCACGGGCAGTGGTGCACTCTGCTCTTTTCTGTCCCCCAAACACACATTTGGTCTGAGCTGCTGCACTTATATCCTTTATTACCTACCACTAACCACGAACATTTCCAAAGCCCATGGACTCTGCCTCATGGCTTTGAACTCATCAGCTATGATGGAAACTTGAGATTTTATGTCTGCTTGGCTGAAATCTCCTCCTCTGGGAGAGAAGAGAGTAATTGCCTTTTGGGTGATTTCACCTCCACTAATTCTTTTCATATTCATAGAGGGGTTTTGATAAAACCTAAAGAAACAAACCTGCTTCATGAGCTACATCGACCTTCCAGGGGCAGACTTCAGTGGCAGCAGCCTGTTTATAATCTCCTGGGCCCGTTTCTATTTTCATTTTCCTGAAGATTGAAGTGGATGTGGTGCAGAAAACAATAGCAGGATAATACCATAATCCTCTTGGTTCTCACACATGTTATTCACTAGCCTGCATTCAGAGACGTATGTAAGAATCTTCCATCCTTATACCCATGGGTAAACAAAGGATCCCACAGTCTGTTGCCTATCCCTGGGGAATTAAAAACAAATGTATATACCATAATATTCCCGGAGATTAAGTTTTTTGAAAGGCATTTTATTTTATAATCATGCAAATACATCTGTTCTTGTTTTTCAGGCTGGTAACCAGATCTTAAACGGCCAGTAAATAATCTCTCGTTTTTCTTTCTTTCTTTCTTCTCCTCTACTCTGTCTCCCCTACCCTTTGCTCTTTGATGTGTACGAAGGGATAGGAGGGTAATCAGGCACTGAGAAACCACAATTACGGAGGGTCATTTTTCATTTATTATTTCTTCTGATGCTTTTACTTTTTGACTTTGCGTGATTAAGGAAAGGGGAGGGAAAGAGGTTGGTGAGAAGGTCAGTCTATTGTGTTGCTTCTGGATTCTGTGTATTTACTCTTCCTAGGTCTGTGTACATTCTGAATCACTTGACATGCTGCACATTCTATAAAATCTAGGTTGGAACAGCAGTCTGGACACTGTGAGGTACACTCAGTAATTCTAGGATTTGAATAGTTAAAAAAAAGAGTTGAGGGATTTTTTTTTTTTAATGACCTGATGTCTTGGAGAAGATACTTTCCTTAATTAGTGGTGAGTAATTCTGTAGTTTTTCTTTTAAATGAACTACCATTGTTATACATAATGTATGGAAGCATTGCTCTTTTACAGTAATGAAGTTCACACGGAATGTGTCCATTTCTGGTTTGCTGAACGGAAGCACCGTTGCAAATGCTATGTGTTGCTTTTATAAATAACAGAAATGGTGGAATCAAATGTCATAATGGGCTGCTAGAGACTATCTGATCTATTTTTAGGATTCCAGTAAAATTAGGTTTAAAGGGTTTGATAGAAAGGGCATTTGTTTAAGAACAGCTTAATATATTTTTCATGAACATATATTGCAGCTAAAGACAGAATACTAGTAATTCACAAAAATGCATCTACCTATTTGCAGATTTGAAAATTAAAGATTAACGTATAGTTTAATTTTGAAGGATAATCAAGTGCTATTCTAAGACTTTAAGTTGATTACAGGCATCAGCATTTGAAAACATCAACTGAATCTACTTAAAAATACGTGATGCATGAAATCCAAACACTGTGAAAATTTAAATATTTATAATCACAGATGGATATTAAGAAAACTTATAATGATTAAAATGTATTATTGACTTTTAAAAATTATTAATAATTACGAGTAATCAGAGATTTCTAGGTAAATTATCTCTCACAAGAAAGATAGTTATTGTGTTTTTGAACAAACTTCTTGTAATCATTTAGTAAGTCATATAACCTGTTACTTCATTGTAAAGTGATCCATAATTTGATTTCCTAAGGGATTATTAACCCAATCTAATGTCTCCAGAGCCATTAAAACCTGACTAGGTGGGGGTGACATTTTAGTAATCCGGAATCTGTTAGTTTATGCTGGATTCTGGCACTCACTGGCGTTTTGTTGGGTAATCCCACCAAAGGGCTATGCTGTAAATCTAAGTGTGTTTCCTTCCTGAGCTTGAGCCACATGAAACCAAAAGACTTCTGTGTGTCGAACATGGGCTTTGTTCCTGATTTGAGCATCGAAGCCAAAGGTTGAATTAAACCATTCTTTTTCAGTTCTACTCTGTACTGGAATAATTTTATACTTTATAATCTAATAGTAGAAGAATATATGGAATTATAATGAATGAGTGGAAGCTTTTAATTGCTTTCCCTGCCATCGACAGTTTTTTATGTTTAGTCCTTAGCCATGGCATTCATTTAGAGCAGCAGTTATCAATAATGGGGATACAGAGAGAAGTAGCATGGGTGCTCAGTCACTAAGTCATGTCCGACTCTTTGCAACCCCATGCTCTGTAGCCCACCAGGCTTCTCTGTCCATGGGATGTTCCAGGCAAGAATACTGGAGTGGGTTGCCATTTCCTCCTCCAGGGGATCTTCCTGACCCAGGGATCGAACCTGCATCTCCTGTGTCTCCAGCATTGATAGGAAGATTCCTTTACACTGAGCCACTGGTCCAGTTAAGTCTCTATGCTCCCAATACAGGGGCCCTGGTTCAATCCCTGGTCATGGAACTAGATCCCATGTGCAGCAACTAAGACCTAGCACAGCCAAATAAATAAATATTATTTTAAAAAGAAGTAGGGCTAAATTAGCACTCAGATAAAACTACTCTAGGCCTTATGCCAAATGGTTTAAAACCATTTAACAAATGGATCAAAGTAGCCATATGGGAAGCCCTAGTTAAGTAGAAGAAATGGTATATCAGGGTCTCTGGGAAGGAGGCTTGCATTAAGTGTTGGGATTCAAAAAATACGCTTGCCTACTTGAGAAGTGATCCCATAGTGAAACTCTGTCACTAATGGGATCATACTAGGTCAAAGTGATAGACTTAAAGCCATTGACTTAAAGTATTTGTAGCTGAGTGGTCAATTTAAGTGATGCAAAGATCTCTCTCTCCTAAAAGGGCTTTTTTCATGATCTGATATGTAATGTGTGTGTGTGTGCACGTGTGCACTCATGGAAGAAGTTTGGAGAGAGGGTGGTGCTCTTACCCTCTCCAAATGACAGGAAATACAGGGAACTGGAGGACAGGTGGTGTCTGCTTTCTTTCCTATACTCAGAGCTGAATCTGACTCTGACACTCACATGTGAGGAGCCTCTAGGGACTCCCAGGATACTTGGAGACACCTCAGTGGTGGTCTGAGATCCTGTAATCAATTGTCAGGTCTCAGAGGTAAATCAGGGAAATCCAGATTAAGGTCTACATTTCATTTTTCTCACAAGCTGGTGAGACCAGAAAAGATTTGGGTAATATTGTTTTACTTTAACAATTAAGATAATGGGTATTTTAGTAATTCAGAATTCTATGTAAGTGTCAAATTCTGAAGGCTGAATTTTAGACACACTCATTGGCATCAAGAAGATATATTAATAAAAAATCCTGATTTCTTTTTAAATGAAAAAGAAGCCTTCCAGCAAAATAATATATTCTGAATTTTTTTCCACTTGTGGATTATAGCCCATAAGTATTTTAAATGCATGGATAAAAATTAATATCTGGGATTGTTCTTGACTCAGACAATGTATTGGCTGTGTGAATTTTGACAAGTCTTTTAATGCTCTGTGTCACAGATTCCCTATCACTGGAAGAAAGTTAATACTCACTGCCCTAGTTACATCAGGAAAAGTGCCTTATTAATGTTTTATTTGCGTTCCTTAACAGCGACTGAAGCAAGGTTAAGCTTATTTGTGAACTTAGTTTATCAGAAAGCTGAGAAACGAAGTTTCAGAAAATCATCTGCTGGTTTCCAAAGTTATGGCAGAGTTCTCACAGAATCCCTATGCCCTCTACTCTACCTCCCCTACACAAAGAAAACCACCCTCTCCACAAAAAACCACCTTTGATACCACTGAATTTTATGCATGCTGTTTATTATGATTAAAAAGATCAATTGTCTTTGTGAGCAGATATCAATGTTTATACGTATAATATTTCTGATTGTAAATGAAATGAGTGCTTTTTGCCTGGAGAAAACTCGTAGCACTTCATTGTTCAGTTGCTCAGTCGTGTATGATACCACAGCGCAGGGAGCAGGGATCCAAATGGAATCCAGCACTCTTGCAGAGTTGAGGAGATGGACACTAGGTTTCAGAAGTCCCAAATGTCTAGAATTTTCAAGGCGCAGTACTGGGAGGAGGGAGCTATTCAGAGAAAGAGGTCCTGAAGTATGCATGAGACCCCTTGAGACCTGTTGAATATGGTTTGCAAGTGCCTGGGTGGAAACTCCACAAGGCCAGATAAAAACAACTTTCCAAAGACGTAACTATTACTTGGGGCTGTAAGACAAACGGTGACACAGGTCTGGAAATTATGTTCCTTCTAACTGAATCCAAGTAAAGAGACCTGGGGCATTCAGTAGACATCCTAGCAAAGGTGTAACTTAGAAGTGGGCTACAGGACTTCGCTGATGGTCCAGTGGCTAAGTCTCTGTGCTTCCAAAACAGGGGCCTGGGTTCAATCCCCGGTCAGGGAACTAGATCCTGCATGAAGCAACTAAGACCTGGCACAGCCAAATAAATAAATATTAGTTAAAAAAGAAGTGGGGCTAAATTAGCACTCAAATAAAACTACTCTAGGCATTTAACAAATGGATCAAACTAGCCCACAATTAACTTAATTATCTGCTAGAGAAGTTCCAGTGCTCATTAAAGAAATACAACAAAATTAATTGCTCAAAAGCAGAAAAACTGTCTCCAGAAAATCAATAAAAATTTGAAAAAACAGAAACTATAACACATAACCATCAGGAAATAATTCAATAAAACATCCAGAAATTATAGAGTGAAGAAATGAACAGAAAAGAAAATATGCCTCTTATGCACAAGATAAAAGGTAACATGTTCTTCATTATGGAGATGATGAAGAGAGAGATGGAAAATATTAAAAATAATACAAATATAACTAGTAGAGATAAAAAGCACAATATCTGAAATGAAAAAAATACCGTAAATGGAAATTATAGCAGATTCCACACGAAATAAAAATGCCAGTGGAATTGAAGTCACAGCAACAGGAAAAATTCAAAATTAAAGTATGGTACGTTAAAAAATGAAGTCTCAGTGACCCACTGGGTAATATTCAGTGGTGTAATATATGTTTAATTGGATGAGAAGATGGTGAGTCAAGTAATACTTGAACAAATGATAAAAGTTTTCCCAATTTGATGAAAATGATAAAGCCTCATATCAGAAACTGAAATAAGAGAAGAAAATGGCCTACAATGAATGATTTAAGCTTCTATTTAAGGGGAAAAATATCGATTAAGCTCAAAGTAAGAAGTAGGAAGGAAACAATAAAGATAAGGAACCAGTGAAACAGACTATGGAAAAGCAAAAAGTTAAAAATAACTAAAAAGTTCTTTACAGAGATTATTAAAATTGCTAAATTGTTTAACAAGATTAATCTCGAAAAGGAAAAACCACAAGTTACCAATATAAGAAATGAAGCTTAGGACATAAGTATAGACCCTACAAATGATAAAAAAAAAAAAAAAATGAGGAAATGTAGCAAGTTTATGCTGATTGTGACATGTAATGAAATAGACAAATTCCTTGAAAGACAGATACAAGCTTACCCACAGAGAAAGAAGTAACAGAAATAGCTTTATATCACTGAATTTGTAGTCAAAATTCTTCTCATGAAGAAAATATAGTTGTAATTGGTTTCATTAGTGAAGTTGCCAAAAATTCAAATATACAATAACAACTTAAATGCAAAGGGCCTAGAATAACCAACATAGTGAAAAACAAACAAAACTGAAGGACTTGAATTACTTGATTGCAAGAATTACCATGCATTTACAAAAATAGAGTATAAAGGTTGATATATAAATTTAAGTCTAGAAGCTCAGTTTCCAAGGTAGTTCAGTAGACGGGAGAAGAATCTTTTCATCAAATGAGGCTGGAACAAATCGTCCATAGCAGAAACATGGGCCTCAAATCTTACCTCACACTATATACAAAAGTTAACTCGGTTTGGATCATATAACTGAGTGTATAAGCCCAAGCCCCAACCTACAGAAAGAAATAGGAGAAAAACTTTATGACCTTAAGTTAGACAAAGAAGTCTTAGGTCACAGAGAAGAATCATAGACTTACTTGTAGGAGCCGCAACTATAAAATCTCTAGAAGGAAACATTTGTCATCTTGGGTGACAAGATTTCTTAGATCTACTCAAAGAACTTGTACATAAAAGCAAAAATGGTATGTTGGACTTCATCAAATTAAGAAGTTTTGCTCTCCAAGGATCACCATTAAGAAAATGAAAAGGCCAGACGTGGAATGGGAGAAAATACTTACAAAACATGTATTTGATGAAGGATTTGAATCCAGAGTAGGTAAAGAACATTTATAACTCAGTAACTAGAAACCCAACAACTGACAAGAAAAAAGAAAAAAAATAAAAGGAAAAGCAAAAGAATTAAATACTCCACCAGTGAATATGTATGAATGGTTAAAAAGTACAAGATGCTCAGCATTGTTAGTTAATAGTAAAATGTAAATTAAAACTACAGTGTGATACCTCTACATACATTCTGCAACTACTAAAATTAAAAAGACCCCAAATGCTAAGTGCTGGTGTTGATGTAGAACAACTGGAAATATACAATGCTGATGATAAAGTTCAATAATACAGCCATTTAGGAAAACACTATGGAAGTTTGCTGTCAGGTTAAATGGCCTGTTTAAGCCCAATTTTAAAGAAGCTTTCTGAACCACAATGCAGCTTACTATGTATTTATATACTCACCCACTTATTCACTTAACTATATGAGCAAAGATCTTGCAATTAAGGCTACTTGTAACTGCATCATTGTAAACACAACTTGGTACTGAAAGAACTTATAGTTTAGTTGATTTAGTTAATTGGGCTCATGGAATATAATGTCCAGAACTGCCTCTCTGGAGCTTCCCAGATGGTGCAGTGGTAAAGAATCCACCTGCCAATGCAGGAGACACAGGAAACTTGGGTTCGATCCCTGGATTGGGATAATCCCCTGGAGGAGGAAATGGCAACCCACTCCAGTATTCTTGCTTGGGAAATCCCATGGACAGAGGAGGCTGGTGGGCTACAGTCCATGGGGTCACAAAGAATCAGACATGACTGAGCACGAATACACACACACACACACACACACACACACACACACACACACACATAACTACATACATACACATGTATGAGACCATGTGGAGAGACTATTGGGAGAAGGAAATGGCAACCCACTCCAGTATTCTTGCCTAGAGAATCCTGTGGACAGAGGAGCCTGGTGGGTCGCTGTCCGTAGGGTCGTACAGAGTCGGACACGACTGAAGCAACTTAGCATGCGTGCATGTGTCGGAGAAGGAAACGGCAACCCGCTCCAGTATTCTTGCCTGGAGAATCCCAGGGATGGAGGAGCCTGGCGGGCTGCCGTCTATGAGGTCGCACAGAGTCGGACACGACTGAAGAGACTTAGCAGCACCAGCAACAGAGAGACTATTATTGATACCAGATTTATGGGATAAGGGAAGGCTTTTTAGAGGTAAAGATAGCAAGTGGAAACCTGAAGATCTTCAAAATTCTGTACCATCTGGCTATTGGCTTTCTATGCTTCAGCCTACATAGCTTTTCAGATTTGTGCCAGGCTATACCCCAAAGCCAAGGGGTCAGAACTGCACTGCAAAAAGTTTTCCTCTCTAGTGAGATGTAGGTAAGGAAATGGACAATGATACGAACGTGAAGTTTATCACAAGACTAGATGTATTGAGCCTTGGCCACCATATCTTGTTCATCTGTGTATACTTAACAATTAGGAGAAAATTGAATGAGGCAGAAAATAACTTTCTGAATGAATAATAAGGGAATTGCTGGGCAATACATGAATTGAATAAGAGTCGGACACGACTGAGCGACCTCACTTTCACTTTTCCCTTTCATGCACTGGAGAAGGAAATGGCAACCCACTCCAGTATTCTTGCCTGGAGAATCCCAGGGACGGCGGAGCCTGGTGGGCTGCCGTCTATGGGGTCGCACAGAGTTGGACACAACTGAAGCGACTTAGCAGCAGCAGCAGCAGCAGCAGTGATGAAACATAATGGATTATCTGGGGATCCCAGGTCTGTGAGTAAATAGTAACCGCCAATGTTCACAATGAGATCTGGTTGGTCTGGCGACTGCATCATATATGGCAGGATAGCTTTTGAGTGCTAGACAGACTTAGAGGTAAAATTTGGGATGATCTCCCTCTGCTCTTACCATGCATATTGTTTTCAAACTAATAAACACCAGGCCTGGAGAAAAGCTTTATAACATTTTTAAAGCTCTGTAGTAACAGGGATATCTCAGATCTCTCCAGACTATTCTTAGTTCACTTTACCAGACTGAAGATTCCTTGATATATCCATTTTCTAAGAACATAGGACATGTATATTATTTTAAACAATTTGGTTCTTAGATACAGTCAAATAACAGGTGTTCTCATTCATAGCAATTGATTTAAAAATAACGTCTCTGATCATATCAATTTGGAATCAATGTTGTTTAGGTTTGCATTAACAGAAAAAGTGAAATTTTGGGTCTCTAAGAAAAAGTGAATCTTATTTCTTCAAAGCTAGCTAAATAACCTAGGGTACTGAGGTCGTGGAAGTAAAAACAAGGGATTTGTTGTTCTTTTCTTTTTCATAAAATATAAAGCTCTTGATGTTCTCTCTTTTGTAGTACTCTATTGTTTCATTTCATCTTTCTTAATCCATGTCTTTTTTTCACATTTTGCTTTGTCCCTATTCCTTAGCTTGCAAAGTTTCCATATTTCCTGTTTGAATCAATGTTTCTTTTTTTTAAGTAACTATTTTTTAATTGGAGGATAACTGCTTTGCAATGATGTATTGGTTTCTGCCATACAACGTGAATCCGTCATAATTATGTATGTGTCCCCTCCTTCTTGAGCCTCCCTGCCCCCTCCCATCCCACCCCTCTAGATTATCACAAGAGCACCAGGCTGGGCTCCCTGTGTTATACAGTAGCTTCCCATTAGCTATCTCTTTTACACACTATAGTGTACACATGTCAGTGCCGTTTTCTCATTTGTCCTTCCCTATCCTTTCCCCGCTGTGTCCACAAGTCCCTTCTCTACGTCTCCATTCCTTCCCTGAAAATAGGTGCATCGTTACTATTTTTCTAGATTCTACATATACACCTTAATATGCAATATTTGTTTTTCTCTTTCTGACTCGCTTCACTCTGTAATCAGGCTCTGGGTTCATCCGCCTCACTACGACTGACTCACATTCATTCCATTTTATGGCTGGGTAATATTCCATTGTCTATATGGCTCTTAAACTTGAAGGTACATCATCACAGTCATTTAGAAGGTTTGGGAAACACAGAGGACTGAGTAACAACTCTAAAGTCTGATTCAGAAAGAGGAGAAATGTGTGTGAAAATCTGCATTTGTAATAAGTTCCCAGGTGAGGCTAATGCTGCTGGTTCTGAGACCATACCTTGATAATCACCAACCTGTAAGTCATCCTACAGGTAGCAGGCTGGGGAGATACTGACTGTTCTAGAATGTGCTAAAATGGAATATAAGTAGTCTGAAAGCCTAATTGCAAGGAAACCAGGCAGTAAATCTGCCATCTCAAGGTTAATTGCCTATATTGTTTTTAACCTTGAGATTGGAGGTGCTTTAAAATCGTTTTATAGAGGTTCCAGTAGACTGTAAATCCAGAAAGTATATAGTTGTGAAACTTTTACCATTGTTGTCTCTTCCCCAATATGTTTTTTCCCTTGGTTTGCATAATCACCTCATAATCTTTAAGCTTTGCTGAATATTTTCTACTGAAAACATAGAGTAGATCAAATCTTATTATTAAATGGCTCTGACAGCTGAAGAAAATGAAAACGATTGTTTGTAATCAATAAGAATGGAAGAGTAATTGTTTAACATAAATGAAAAAATGCAGAGCTCTATATTATCTGTAGGCTTGGCATTTCACCGAGTGGAGCAACACATCTTTGTTTGCAGCCCTGGTAGTTAAACCCTTCCCATATGTTTTGCCAAAGCTAAAACATAACAAAATTAATAAATAAAAACCCTCTGAAAAGCCAGGATCTGCTTTTAGAATTTCTGTCAGGCCTCGGAAAAATCACTCTGCCTGTATTTTTTCATACCAATTTTTGTCTGTCTTCATTTGACGTGCCTGGATTTAAATTATGTTTGTGGGTTTGCCCGCTAGTCTTTTTCTATTCTTACTTGTTGGTTCGTTTTTTGTCCTTCATGGTAGAGATGGTTCCTCTGTTTGTTTTTAAGTACTGTTACTATTTTTTTGTGGGTGTAGTAGCTTTACAATGTTGTGTTAGTTTCTGCTGTACAACAAATTGAATCAGCTATATGTATACATATATCCCCTTTTCCTTAGACACCCCTCCTCTCATCCTACCCATCTAGGTCACCACAGAGCACCGAGCTGAGTTCCCCGTGCTATACAGTATTGAGACTCATTTTACATTTCCAAGTTACATCTGACTCTGGTGGACTCTTCGTCCAATACCTGAAAGGAGTATTGTGCATTTTGTGTAGTGCATTGATAGCTGGAAACAGTTGGGTCCCTATTAGCCAATTCCACCTGGCAAGATACAGACTGTTGCCCAAGCTCTGGGACCTTTTTAATCCAGACATGTAGTGCATACCATTTGGACATCAGAAAATTCTCTGTTTCTTCCCCAGCTGTATCCTTGTTTTTGTTGAATGAAGCAGGGGACATGGATGGTAGGGGACATGGGTGAGGGAGAGAAGACTTGGGAAGAAATGCAGCCTGCTCATTAAGAATCTAAGGATGCTTTTCTTACCATGAAAGAGAAAGCCACTTAACAATTAAGATTTGCTCTTTGTTCTCAAAAATGCTTTTAGATTCCTTGTTCACCTAAGATTCAGGTCAAAAACTAGAGAAGACCATTGATCATGTCACAAACTCTTAAATGTGTTTGACTGTGTGCTTAGGAAAGGGTGGTGGGTGCATACCAACCATACCAGCACACTCATTACACCTCGGGCCCTCTTCTGAGCCCTTCAGGAGAGTCAATGGGAGCTTTGTGTCAACAAGTAGCGAAGAACTGGACTCATTGTGTGTGCTTCTTTGCCTTCAGTCACCTGCGTTTGGATTTTAAGCTCCTGAACTAAACCTTTGTGAGTTGTTCTGGCTTGATTATCGTCTCATTCTATTCATTCCTCCTTCCGTGGGCCACCTTAGTCATTTTTACTTTGAGAGAGTTCAAACTGGTAAGTGGTCCTGATCCCAGACAGTGTGTTAGGGCTTGATAAATTGGCGTTGTTTGGGGCCTAGCAGATGTTCAGAGATCGGTAATATGAAGAGAATGAGAGGAAAATGAGAATGCAGAAAAGTTAGTTATGATGTGGAGGCAGTCCGATTATAGGCTCAATAGAAGGTATTTAGGCCAAAGAGTTTTAGAAATCCATTCTCAATTCTAATCAGCCCCATATGTGTTATATTAACATGTTTCATGAAGACATTGTTTTATTGGAAGCTTCTTAATATTCAGAAATCTTCATGTAGATATTCTGCCTTCACTGAGGTTTTTTTCTTCTTTTAAATTTTTTTTTTTTTTTTTTTTTTGCCACGAGGAAGTTTTGTTTGGCCCGGAGTAAATGAAACTTAGAGCCCAAAAGGCTCAGTTAAATTGAGCTTGAAACTGAGAACCCATGACGCCCCTGCGAGTGCTGAGCAAAAAGAAGAGCATTGGCTGTACTTCACCCCAGTGGAATCATCTGACTTTTCTATTTGATTTCAGAACTAGAAGATAAAAAATTATGAATATATAAAACTAAACCTTCTGAGATAATAAATTTTTATAAACTGGAACTCTTTAATAACTGATGCAGTCATTCAAGCTAAATTAATGTTGGTGTGAGCAGAGTTTATTGACCTAGTTGCAATGAAATGCCATGGCACTTCATGTCACCTGCCAACTGTCCATCATACAAGCATTGCCCTTGATACTGAAGCCAGCAGACCTCTGCCAGCTGGCAGCTTTGGTGGCAAAGCCATTGATCCAAAGGGGATGGAGAATGCACTGAGCCCTACTCTTACCTGCTATCCCTGCCCCAGGCTGCATTCAGGTTTCAGACAGCCCAGTGCAGGCCTGAGATAAATTCAGCAAAACTCATATTCGAGGCACCTGGGTAAGATCTTCACTGGACTGGAATAGTTACACTTGTCAACTCCCTGCAATAAACTAGTTTCCATGTCAACATTAAACCTGATAGGAAATTCCACCAGAAGGTAGAACATAGACTTGGCAGTGTTTTCTTCATTGTAAAATGAAGAGTAGTGTGCAGAAGACATGTTTCAGGAAAGACATTGAAGACTGGCTGGCATTTTAAAATGGGTCTCTGCCTATTGGTTGGGTTCATTCCTTATCATGAACCTTGGTAATTATATTCTGTACATCCCCTGAGGCTTCAGACTGACAGGACTGTGCATTAGAAGAAGGAATGGAAAACTCCCAACAATACTTGAATTCAGCTTACTTGGCTGCATGTATTATGACAACATCTTTCATCACTGTAGTAATCTCATGTAGTAATGTTGGGCAGTATAATAATAAATTGCTTTTATCTTTCCTTTTTTTTTTTTAGCTTAAAGATTTGCCTTGTAGCAAACATTTTTATGTAAAACTACACACATTTTTCTTAGTGTTTCCTTGGGGAAAAAAATGGGTTAAGTGTGTATGTGTTTGCGTCTATTTGGTATTTTAGATTTCAATGGAGAAAATAAATGCTCACATTTTCAAGGCTTTCCTTGGTTTGAAACATTTACTATATCACAAAACTGCTTTTATAGTATTCTTAAAAGGAGCTCTCTATATGCTAAATACGGCAAGTGAGAATTGAATCATGATGGGAGAACTTGAAAAGGTAAAATAAGATGAAAATACTTACGCTACTGAAATTATTTTAGGCAAAGTTTTCATACCTCTAGTCTTGAGTGCTGTTGGTTTTTACGGTAGTTATGAAGTTGATCCTGTTTGTACTTGAAAGATGTTACTTTGTTTTCATCTTGCCTGACATACAAGAGAAATTCTAGTCCATTGTGAATCTCTGTGTTCTTAGAAATAGTGAAAGTAGCATTTAACATCAAGATAGTTTCCTTGTATGAGATGGATATTCAGATCCTAAAGTTTTTAGACCAAGGTGAGGAATTAGTTCACTGTAAGGTAAATAAGCCTCGTAATAATAACAGTAGCCTGTGTTAACGTTTCCAGATAAAATCAAATATGTTTGTAATAGATTTTTTTTCCCTGTTTGGACATTTGATGCTTTAATATATTTGGTCTCTGTTGAAAAAACTAAAATGATACTAGTGCTCTCTTAGATGCTTTAAATATGTCACCTTATTGATGTGAATAACAACCCTTATGGCAAATACCATTATTGTCTCCATTTGTGGACGAGAAGACTGAAGAATTTCTTCAATTTCTTTCAGTTTCTTCAGTGTTTACCAGTGAATTAAAAAAGAACTCTTGCTTTTAAATATTGTATTTTAGAGTTAGAGATGTGAATATGGCTAGGGTTCTATTGCTTCTTTGCAAACCTAAAGTGCGATGGTTGTGTTTCTTCTTGTAGGGAATTGTCTATTGACCTGCAAATTACAACAACCTACATTATTCAATGATTGATAAGTTTTCTTTTGTATCCTTCTCTGGGTGGTAGGATTCATATTGGGAGAAACACACCAGAAGTCTTCTATTAGGTCCCTGCCCCAGCCTTTATCTTAGGACTGAGCTTTGACATCAAGATGACCAGAAGGTAAGTTTGTTTCTCTGTGGGCCCCTGGGAGAGGACTACTGGGAGAGACAAAATTTCCCAGAGAGTTAAAAGTGGTCCCTGCATCCAGATCCTTGTACAAAATTTCTGAGATAATTACTGAGCAATTCACACTCAGAGGTTACCCAGTTTCAGGCCTAATTTGTTTCTTTAAAACTTTGGTATTCAAAAGGTGGTGCCAGGGCCACCCATTCTTCACCCAGGAGACACCACCAATGAACATTCTTGACTCCCACCCCCAAGACCTACTGAGCCAGAGTCTGTGTTTTAAAAGAGCCTTCAGCAATTCATCTGCACAGTGAAAAGCTCTGCTTTAAAGAGCATAAGTTAAAAAGGAACAAAACTGGGTCATTTTTAGTGATGTGGATGAACCTAGGGTCTGACATATAGAGTGAAGTAAGTCAGAAAGAGAAAAACAAGTATCATATATTAACACATGTATATGGGGTTTCCCTAGTGGCTCAGCTGGTAAAGAATCTGGTTGCATGCAGGAGACCTAGGTTTGATCCCTGGGTTGGGAGAATACCCTGGAGAAGGGAATGGCTACCCACTCTAGTATTCTGGCCTGGAGAACTCCATGGACTATGCAGTCCATGGAGTCGCAAAGAGTTGGACACAACTGAGCGACTTTCACTTCACTTCATGGAATCTAGAAAGGCAGTGCCAATGAGTCTGCTTGCAGGGCAGGAATAGAGACTCAGACATAGAGAATGGACACGTGGACATAGGGCAGGAAGGAGAGGGTGAGACAAATTGAGAGAGTAGCATTGATATATATACACACCATGTGTAAAATAGGTAGCTAGTGGGAAGCTGCTGTATAGCACAGGGAGCTCAGCTTGGTGCTCTGTCATGACCTAGAGTGGTTGAATGGTGGAGGTGGTGGGAGGTAGGTCCAAGAAAGAGGGGATATATGTATACACATAGCTGATTCACTCTATTATATAGCAGGAACTAACATAACACTGTAAAGCAACTATACTAAAAAAAGCATGGGTGTCTTCACTGTTAGAATGTAATCCAAAGGTCCAGATCCCACCTCTCCCAGATATTGCAGATATTGGTTATGTGAACTCAGGCAAGTCACATGGTATGTGGGCCTAAGTTTCCACATCTGCAAAGGAGAGAAACTAACCAACAATGCAGGGCTGTTGAAGGATGAAAACAGGGAACGCATGTAAAGCTCGTGGTCTAAGTTGTCAAATGACTCTGCTCACTTACAAGTCAGGCTGACCCTGTGCAGATGTGACACTTTGTGTCAGGGTGATCTTGAGGGCAAAGACCACTCCATCCTTTTAGTTCTGTCCACAGACTTCACCAGGGCAGCGCTGTCACTGTGGAAAGAAGTGGAAGGGATGGGTGGAGTGGTTGAGGGTCACATGTTCCTGATGGCCAGAGGCCTGGAAGCTCTGACGTCAAGGAATGTTCTGGAAGCAGGAAGAAGGCAGCCGGTGTTCAGGGAGACTTTCTCCCTTTAGCTTGATTTGTATATTATTTGATAGTGTTATATTAACACATGGACATCATCACACATCCAGTGCAAATATAGGTGCCTGTCTGGTGTAAGAACTGAAAAGGGAAAACATGAGTCAGCAATCAAGAAATTTAAACATAAGACAGAGAAGATTAAGAAGGCAGCGAAAAGGGGGTAGATAGTCACATAGTATCACTAACTCGATGGACATGAATTTGAGCAGACTCTGGGACATAGTGGAGGACAGAGGAGCCTGGCATGCTGTGGTCTATGGGATTGCTAACAGTCAGACACAACTTAGCGATTGAACAACAAAAAAGGGGTTGCTGACCACACTCAAACTCTGAAAGTGCTTTGAGGACGTTAATGAGCCTGCAAGAAGAAGAGTTCCACAGGCAGGTCTGCCTGCCTCTCTGGGCTGTGCAGGGGGATGCGGGGATGGAGTGGGAATTTTCCTGGTGTCACTAATGGGCCTGGGACACTCTTTCAGAAGGCATTATAAACACAGCACTTCCTTAGTGTCCCTCACTGTGGTCACACTTCCTGCTCAACACGGACTTTGTTATAGTAGTTTCTTACTGTTGACAGAAATGTAGTTGGCGACCTCAGGCAGCCTGCAGATGGACAGTGAGCCAAAACAAACACACCCCCAGGTTATCCTAGCTTCAGATGATTGTAGTTTTTGCATATGTGCCTTGGCAGCCTCCACTTCTATCAGTGTTATTATTTCAGTTTATGGGTAAACTTTTTATCTAATAAAGATATATGTTCCATCATAGGACAAGGGTTAGCTGAGTTCATTGAAACAGGAGAAAATGCAGAGAGAGGTGTAAAGCTGCCTGGGGCAGCATTCTTTACCAACAAGGGGATTCATGACCCCCGAGATCACCTTTCCAGTGTCCTGCAGCCAGAGTTGTTTTTCAGATTATATGGGCCACATGAGCCACTGAGTGTGAAATATGCCAACATGACCCTGAATGTAATAGTTATTTTTTTCCACCTGGTTTTAATTTTGGTCACCAACAACTAAAGAAAATTAATAAAAATAGCACTTCTATTTCTTTTTTTTTCTTTATTTCCATTATTTATTAATTCCATTCCTATTTTTGTTTTGGTACTTCTATGCATCAGCTATTCATTTGAACCCCCGAGATTGTGGCAAATAGAGTGCCCAACAGACCATTTTATTCTTTCTGTCTGCTGGCAGTCTGCCTACTCAGTTATTTTCTCTCTCTTTCTCCTTCTTTGACTGTTTTCCTGACTCTCGTAGGCCAGAAGTCTAGCAGATGTGTGTGTGCTAGAGACTTCCATGGAGGCTCCACTGGGTCCTACATCCCACTTTCCACAGCACGGCTTCCTCATCCTTTGCCCATTTCCTGCAGATATTTGTATAACTTTCATTTAACGCTTGTCATTTGGCTCAGGTTTTTAAGCTGCTGGCTTCTCTGATCACAAGACGTTGTCACTTTTTCATCTTCCTCATTTGCATCTTCATTTGAACGTTCTTTTGAGCTGAGCAGCTGTGAAGACACATTTATGAAATTATTTAATTCTATCATTTCCTGCTCTGGGTCACTAAAAGGAATGATGAGAGAACTTGATAATCTCTAAATTTCCCGAATGCTAAAGAAGTAATCAAACTCATGATATCTAAAAACCTTAATTAAAGTAAATGGAGACATTACCAAGCAACCAGTTTGTTCCCATGACCCTTCAAGCTGGTTTGCTCCCTTTTCAATCTGTTTTAACTTAAATGACTTAATTTAGATAAGAAGCAACAATTCCCTCCCTGTACGCCTTCTCCCACCTATGACATTGGTCAACACTGTCAGGATATATGTAAGTTAGGTTTTTTCTTCTGAGTTCAGGAGTGAAGAGCAGCAAATAGATGACCACATTCTTCTCCAACTAGGGTCCCAGCTGGAGGAGAGCCTCTTTGGACCATCAAACTGGCCCCTACATATAATTAACTCATCTGTGAAGTTGCCAAAAATGCATCCATAAGAGAAATCTTCCACAGAACTCAGGATTGTTTCTTCCCTACCCCTCCTTGGGATTTCTGTCACATTGTCACAGCAACCCTGCCCTTTTGTTAAGTGCCAGTCCATGGACACTTAAAGAACAAAAGGACTGAGACTTCCCTGGTGCTTCAGGCTTTAAGAATCTGCCTGCCAATGCAGGGCACATAGGTTCAGTCCCTGGCCCAGGAAGATTCCACATGCCACAAGACAACTAAGCCCCTGTGCCACAACTACTGAAGCCTGCGTGCCCTGGAGCCTGTGATCTGCAACGAGAGAAGCCACCACAATGAGAAGCCTATGCACCACAACTAGAGAAAACCCAAGGGCAGCCAGGAGGACCCAGTGCAACCAAAAATAAATAAATAAATAAATGAACAAAAGGGTTGATTTTAAATCTGGAAGAAAAACAGTTTTGTTAGTTGATAGTACCTAGGGGGGCCTCAAGTATAAGGAGGACAAAAATCCATAATGGAAGCCATCATTGGGTTTGACGGTTCTTTAGAGGAGGCTGAAAAATATTGGCAATTACAGCATAGTATTACAAGTGCTAGAGTAAAGTGATATGTGAGATGCTATGCGTGTACATTTTATTGAGGCTTTTTTTGACCTTCCTCGAAGGTCTAGACCTTCAAGAGCATTTGAAATCTGTAGAATTTTCCTTTAAAATTTTAATAAATATACACAGAAATTTAAATAACCACACATTCTTGTGTATTGGATAGTACAGTACAGTTCCAGACTGTCCATTGTGTCAAACATTCTCGGTAGCCTATGTTTGCCACTCATTTCCTGCAATATACAAAGGAAATTTAGCATACTAGCATCACCAAGGTCATCAGTGAGAAGCCTTTAGGCATGAACTTATCTTTCCTTTAGGAAATCTTCCTACAGCTGAATGCTTTCATAGAAAGTTTGTACAAGTTTTTCCATTTTTTTTTAAATTGGAGGATAATTAGTTTACAATATTGTGGTCTCTGCTGTACATCAATGCAAATTCAGTGTGAATACATCATAATTATATATATGTTGCCTCCCTCCCTGTCCTCTATTTCACCCTTCTAGGTTTTCACAGAGCGCCAGGCTGGGCTTCCTAACATCTTACAGAAAACCTGAACAAATGTTTTGGCCAACCCAATACTTATTTCCTCTTGGCATTAAAATTACCTATTTGTTTATATATTCCCCACTTAACTGTATACTCTGGGGGAAAAGGGAGGGGGTTGTTTTTCTCTTATGCACCAGTGTGTACTGAGTACAGACTACAATTTCTTGTCAAGTACTTGAAAAATATCTGTTGAAAAATAGTTTTCTATATGGATTATCTATAGGGAGAAAAAATATCAAAGCCAAAAGGGTTTTTGTTACTGCAGCGCCCCCCCCAACCCGCTCCCCGTTGCCTACCCTAAATCATTTTTTAGCTCTTACCCTGGCTGGCAAAAGACAGTGATATCATGGTGTTCATGCCTCGTCACCATTACTCAGTGAAATGTGGCCCTTTCTTCCCAACTCTATGGGTAAATCCTGATTGATAGAAACAAGTCATGCCTAGCTGGTTCAATTCCCTTGGCAATAATCCATTTAAAGGTGAACATGTAACCTAGATCTGACCAGTAAGTTGTGAGAGTTTTCTTCCAGGAGTTTTTTGAGGAAAGGCTGACTCTTAAAAGGGATATAAGAAACAGTTGGCCTATCTTTTGCCTTGAGGTATTCCTATGTCCCTTGGACTGCCAGGAGATCCAACCAGACAATCCTAAAGGAAATCAGTCCTGAATATTCTTTGGAAGGACTGATGCTGAAGCTGAAACTCCAATACTTTGGCCACCTGATGCGAAGAACTGACTCATTTGAAAAGACCCTGATGCTTGGAGAGATTGCAGGCAGGAGGAGAAGGGGACGACAGAGGATGAGATGGTTGGCTGGCATCACCGACTTAAGGGACCTGAGTTTGAGAACACTCCGGGAGTTGGTGATGGACAGGGTGGCCTGGTGTGCTGCAACCCATGGGCTAGCAAGAGTCGGACATGACTGAGTGACTGAACTGAATTGATTCCTGTGTCTGGATGTGAAGTTTAGAGCCTTACAGCCATTTTGTAAACACTAGGGGAATTGAACTGAGGGTAGAGAGTTGGGACAGATATATAGTCTTTGATGTTGAGCTTCTTAAACGACCAGCCCTGAAGTCTGCCCAGTATCTACATATTTGGGTTATGGGCAATTAATACATTTCCTTTTTTTTTTTTTTTTTTTCCGGCTGTGCTGGGTCTTCATTGTGCACGGGCTTTCTCTAGTTGTGCTGAGCGGAGGCTACTCTTCATTGCGATGCATGGGCTTCTCATTGTGGTGGCTTCTCTTGTTGAGGAGCATGGGCTCTAGGCACATGGGCTCAGTAGTTGTGGCGCATGGGCTTAATTGCTCCCTGGCACATGGAATCTTCCCAGACCAGGGGTTGAACCTGTGTCTCCTCCTTTGGCGGGTGGCTTCCTAACTAATGGACCACCAGGGAAGTACACATTTGCTTATTTTTAAAGCCAATCAAATTAGGAGTTTCACATGGCTTGACTGGGTCCTCTGCAAAGCTATAATCAAGGGGTCAGCTGAGGCTGGGTTCTGAGCTAGAAGCCCCTGAGGAAGAATCCAATTCCATACTCACATGGTTGTTGGCGGCATTTGGTTCTTTGTAGACTACCTGGAGTCTTCACTTTTTTGCTATCTGTTGGTCAGAGGCTGTACTCAGCTAGCTCTTCATTACATGGCCTTTTCTATGTGTCAGCCCACATCTCAGTTTGCTTCTTCAAAACCATCAAGGAAGAGTCTCCTCAAAGATGGCTGCTAAGGTCCTATGTAATGTATCATGTCCTTCTTGTCATCTGTGCTGTGTTCTGTTGGTTAGAAGTTAAGTCTCAGATCCTGCCCACACTCTAGGGCAGAGGATCACACGAGAGCTTGATCGTGGGGCCAGACTTTACACCAGAGTCTGTTTGCCAAACCTCCTCATTTTATGGATGAAGAAACAGACCCAGAGGGATGACCTGCCTTTCCAAAGATATAGCTGCTTGGTTGAAGAAGTAAGAGGGGAAGCTCCACCCTTTAATTTCAAGCCAGTACTTGAGCCAGAATCTGGTTCTGTGAAATTAACCATGTTACTCAAGCCTCCATGTTTATCCGTTATTATTATCCATGTTTCTTTGAGCCTCAGTTTTCTAATTTCTAAAACAAGGTTATGATATCTATCTTTAAGAGATTATTTTAGAGAGTTTCATATGGAAACATATGTGTATACCTGTCAGTGTTTCTTCAGGTATTAGATATTAAAAAGCTAGTTTATGGTTTCTTCCTTTTGCTACTGAATCATGTAGTCCTGTTCTCTTATCTCCTTAGTGCCAATGACTAGAAGATTTGGCTTGCTATGTTTCCCTTTTGAGTTTTAGAATGTAATCTGTAAGGTTGAAAAGAATAGTGAATGAGGTTTTTTGAACCATCTTGGGAGTAAAGGTCTGAGTCCAGAGTCAAATAGGGATTCCTTTATTTAAAAGGTGCTAACATAACTGTGTCTCTGCTTTGGCCACAATCTCTGAACTCTAAGTCAAAGCATTGTATTGCTGAATTGAACTCTGGGGACTTTCTCCCTAGCATTTTGGTTTTAGCTTTTTAAATCAAGGTCAACCAGCTCCAGTGGAGGGCATTTTTGATGCCAGCTGATCATCATAAATGATACACCAATAACTGCTTTAAAAGGAGGATACAGGCTGAATGGTTAATGAAAATTCTTAAAGTGATGCTGTTATGCTGTGATTCTTGAAATGAAATTCAGAAATTTCCATGGGTTCAAGATAAATTCACTCCATAAAGTCTGCATGAAAATTCTATGCCTTTTTTTTCTGACCCACGCTGAATTGCTTTATAGCAGGTCAATGGGGTTTGCGTTCTTTTGCACTACACTATCAGCCTGCTGTCCTTTGGGGACTAGAGTTTTTATACACTGATGAACTGTCATGTGTGATGTGAAAGTAATGTCTTTGATGGAGTTTTTGATAGACTTTGATGGAGTTAAGAGCCAGACTGTTGTCCCCTTATTTATTAAGTTAGTCTCCTGAGTGAGAAATGTATATTAAAAATGTTTCAACATTTCAAATGCACATTTCTCCTAGGTTCTTTGTTCCGTGGTGCCATTTTGGTCTTTACAGGAAATCTGGATTGCTTTAGCTAAAATGATTTTGTAGCCTCTGTCTTGTAATTATAATAAAATCAGCTTATGTTTATTGAGATCTGACTATGAACAAGCCAAGCTTTGTTCTAAATGCTTTACAAGTCTTAAGGCACTTAGTTCTCTCCAATAGTTTGACTTAGGTGCTGCATTCCCATGAAGCATGTGTTCTTGTTTTTTTTTTAAACAGATACAGAGACAACATATGCCCCCAAATTACATCTGTCTCGTATTTGTTCTGCAAAATGCAAAATATTATTCATGGTATTGTAGGATGGAGGCACATCTACTCTTTTTATCTATATTTGTCCAATGCAACATCTAACAAGTTGATTTACACTGGCTTTTGCCAAAGTAGCAGAGCCAAATTATTCAGAATCTTGCAGTTTATTTTGGAGACTACTCCAGGTTCTTGAGGATAAGAACTGTCTTGAAAAAAAAAAAGTGTTAGTCACTCAGTAGTGTCCAACTCTTTGTGACCCCATGGACTATAGCCTGCCAGGCTCATCTGTCCATGAAATTCTCCAGGCAAGAATACTGGAGTGGGTTGCCATTCCCTTCTCCAGGGCATCTTCCTGACCCATAACTTCTTAACTAAGATTTACTTCAATACAGTAATTAAAACAATAGTGTACAATGTTCAATTCCAATGGCCTATGACTATGTGTGTGTGTGCTAAGTCACTTCAGTTGTGTCCAACTCTTTTTGACCCTATGGACTGTAGCCCACCAGGCTCCTCTGTCCATGGGATCCTCCAGTCAAGAATACAGGAGTGGGTTGCCATGCCCTTCTCCAATGACTGTGTATCAATAATTAATATATGTTAGCATCCTTACTTAGTTTCATGAGCTTTTAAAAAGGGTGATCAGTTTGTGCTGGCGTTAATAGCACTGTGCCTCCTTTTCTCAACTGACTGTTGTCGTAGGAGAGACGCTTACTCATGTTTCTGTATTATACACAACTGTGCCGTCACCTCTTTTTATTGGATTACCACTAATTAGAGCAGAATTGTAATTCTTCCCCTTGAGGGGTAAAAGAGGATCACATGCCTCTAATTTTGACTCTGGAACAACTACCAAATTTTATAGTCTGAGAAATCACATTTTAGTGGTGGGCTGTAATGAATTAATCATCTTCAGGATGGAAAAAAATATTCTACTTTAATATTCTGTGGCCAGCAGATATTTCGAATAAAGAAGTTGTTCGATGATGAGGGTTTTTTAAGCTAATAGCTATGACTGATACTTCAAAGCTACCCAATGTTTTTAAGTTGATGCCAAGACCTTTCTGATGTAACAGTCTGCTGAATTACGCTTGGTTTAACTTATCTTAGCATCCTCTAGAGGCCATATAGAAACTAAAATACAGTGTGAGAAATCCTTTCAAGGATATACTATGCATGTTATTTTGAGAAGTATTAAAAGAAGCTAGACCAAGCAGGGCCTCAGAATTACATATCAATAACTTGATAAGTTCCTTTATGCTCCTCACTGCCAGAATAACTGGGTAACAAGAACAATGGATTTAGTTGGAAAGTTTTATTTCTCCCATATGCGTGAGCATTGGAAACACAGAAATGGACATGATTATTTGTGTGGCATCTTCATAGCCAATAGACAGCTGACATTTTAACTGAACAGATAGGTTCATAAGGAGCTTGGGTGTTAACATATGGTGACATTTCCAATTATAGGCCCCTATTGTACTGTAAAACTGCTGATTTTTTTTAAATTTTACTAACAGAACAAATATCTCTTAATGTCCATTTCTTAAAATGTCTGAAAGAAGTTGCAAAATACTTGGTGTGCAATATAACTAAAAGAAAAACATGTACTGCCTGAGATAATCACAAAAATATGTTATATTTAGAAAAATCAAGGAATATGTGTTGTGGGAGAGGTTTGCTGTATTTCCAAGCCTTATACCTGGCTTTGCTTAGATCTTAGATGCCTGGATCAAATTAGTATATCCCAGGAGAAATCAGCAGGACTGATTATATTCAAGATTGAAAACCCCTGGCAGAGGCTTTTTGTCATGGAGTCTAGTTTGTCTGGAGTGGGGCAGCTGGGTACCCGACTCTAAGGATTTGCTTAATCAGAAAGTCAGACATAGGCATAAGAATCTGGGGAGAATTTAATTCTAAATTTCTAAGCATAGTTTTAATTTTTAATGTGTAGTAGTTCCATATTTTTGTGTGTGCATGTGTATAAGCTTTTTAAGAACAAGATTGAGGAGGAACTCTGAACACTTTTAACAGTTAGCCACTTACATTTGTATCTATATGGAACATTATGGCCATTAACCCTATTTCAATATTTTTTCCTTCTAAGTCTAATTTAATTCATTTCTCTACATTATATTTTGCTTTGAGCTAATACCTATGGGTGTAACTATTTGGCAGGTTTGTTTAAATTCTATTGATAATAGTTAATTAATAAAGTGAAAAAGATGGGTGTTTATATCAACAAATGAATTAGAATTTTGGCCCCAAAATGATCCATTTCTTTTATTTTAACCAATTTTTTCTTTTTTATTTCTTGAAGTTTTCCCAGAGAAAATTTCCTATTTAACTAATTAACCTATTGACATTTCAAATCAGTTTTTCACCTAAAACATGCTATTATGACTAGAGAAATAAGATTGGTTACAATTAAGCATTAACCTTCACATTCTCTGATAATAAAGCTGTTTGAAATATGGCATCCATTATTTGTTACCCTAATTCTCTGTGTGTACACACTGAGAGTCAGTTCAGGGTGTATATTAGCCAAGTTAAGCAGACACAGAAATATATTCACAATCAACTAATCAACATTTGTGTGTGGAAGCTCTGTGTTGGTTTTTGTACAATGGAATCAATTTCCACTGGCAGTTGCTAAATGTTCAGCATGAAATCGCCAATGGTATATATTCCCTAACATTACACATTGCTGATCCGCCCACAATTGATCACTTCTCAAGTTCAGCCTTTTTTTTTTTTTTAAATGAAAGCAGATTTACAAAGTTTAGACACCATTCCTCTTATAGTTTGAAGTTTAGCAGCATTAGAATTGCTGGGAAAACAGGTTTTCATTATGAAGTTAAATCTACTTTCTTTCATACAGAAATTAGACTTCCTTCTGATTTGTGGGCTAACATCTAAGTAGTAAAAATGTTCTGAAGCATGGTCTTTAATTTGACAAATATGCAGATCTTTTGAATAAACCCCTACTAGATAACACTCTAAGTAGGATTAACTTCAAGTTTCTCCATGGACATATGACAAGGAATTCATTAAAATAAATACTTCAAACTCCTTGCCTGACAAATCAGAGTAAAATTAGATCAGTAGTCGAGACCTTAAGCTCTAATGGATTCATAAATGTATTTCTTTATAAAGTTCAGAGATTTACAAGAAGGCATAGTACAAGAAGGCTAATTTCTATCTTTGACTTTGGAAGACAGGGGAAGAAAGAGGTATGGGAACGAGAAAATGGTGGCTCTTTCTCCTTTCCTGCATAACTCTATTTCCAAAATCAATTTAATTCTTTTACCATGGCTTGCTGATTTGAGGTTACCTTCAAAAGTCTCTCATTATTTTCCTACCATGGGCATGGTAGAGTGGGCAATGAGACAAACAATAAAAAATGGTTTTCTGCCTTCCTGGCATTTCAGTAGGTTGGGAGATTGATAGACCTATAAATAATAATTTTATTTTCCATGGTTCTCATATTTCAAGATAAAACATCTCTTAGGAAGAACACAAAGATGGAAAAAAATGGTTTTGGAAAAAAATAGAGAAAAAACCAAATACTGCATGAAAATGGATCCATAATGTTTGAATGAGTGAGAGCAGATGAAATTATCTACCCTTTTTGAGGTTATCCCAAAGAAAGTTGGACGCTCATAGTGTCCAAGACTCACCAAGTCTACCCCACATGGAATTCTAATAGAATGAGATGGGCTACAGGCTTGTAAGGTAACCAAGTCTTTCTCTAGGAACTCTGGGAAGCCTTAGCACTGCAAGAAAGGAAAACTTCAGTTTAGCTTTCAAAAGAGCTATGGCAAATTTATTTACGGCAAATAAATCATTTCTGGCAAACTTTTCCATTTCATTACCTAAGCTCACTAAAATGTTACTTTTTTTCTAAGCTTGGTATACAGTCAACCTTTACATTTACTTCAAATTCAAACAAAATTGTCCAGATTCTGAAACATGGTAGCTTGTCAAATCACCCTTAATTTTTCTCTGTATGATTTTTTTTCACTGCCCAGTGTTTGAAAATAGTACATGTCTGTTCATCTCCTTTAAAGGTCAATCTCTATCTCTGGCAAGGGCTTGCATAAGTGTGTGTTTATTACTTTTTTTTAAGGATAAATGAATAGGCATCCTTGATCATATGTTTATAAATATATAGTAGTTTATGTCCTATAAATAGTGAAAATCATCTGTATACATGAGAACCTGAACATTTCTTCTGATGAGAAAATGAGAGATTTTGTGTATTGGATTAATCTAAGTGGTGCTGAAGCACTTATTTATTGGGGAAAAGAATTTCATAGAGTTGGATGAATCCAGATGTACTTTCAGATTGTGAAACAGCCCAGGCTATTATGTAAATGTTTGGGTTGTGGTAGAAACCATAATATATTTTTCCAAAAGCCATGCTCCTTCCATTTTCAACTTTTGTGCTCTTTGAGGGAAATTTAGTCCATGTGTTTGTGATTCATTTACACTTAACTCATCAAAATAATGTTTGCTAAGAGCTATTGGGTATCCAACAGGCTTCTTAATCTATGTGGATTTATTTTTTAAGTTATTTTTGCTCCTTAGAACCAGGAAGATGCATTTGGTCAAATCACTTGAGTTTTTGCCTTTTTTAAATTTTCTAAAACTTGAAAACATAAAAGATGTAGTAGATTTAAAGCAGTAAGATACCTGCTTTCTTTTATTAAGCAATTGCTTTTTTAAGACTGGGATGATAAAATAAATCAACTTCTAAGAAGTGAACTTTCTAGTGTTAAAACAATTAGGTTACTACAGAATGACTAAAACTTGATGTCTTGAGTGGCAGTGATTAAAGAACATAGTAGCGAGACTTGACCATAAAAAGTAGTATTTCCTTTGCTTTTAACCAAAATGTTTTAAAAATAGTCTAGTATGGTGACATAAAAGATACAGTTCAGTATGGTGACTATAGTTAATAATACTATGTTGTATACTTGAAATTTGCTGAGAGAGTAGATTTGAATTGTTTTCACCAAACAAAACAAAAAACAAGCAAACAAAAAACCATATTTTGTGAGGTTATCCATGTGTTAATTAAACTTACTGTGTTGATCATTCCACAATATATATTAATATCAAATCATCACCTCATACACTTTAAACTTATGTAGTGTTATCTGTTACTTCTTTCTAATAAAACTGGAAAAGAAAAGAAAAATAGGGAACAAGAAACAGACATTTTTAAAAAGCAGGCTTGATAAGGCAACAGAGACATTATTGCTCTACTTAGAGTGATAAAAACTCAAGGGATACGTAAAATATATTGTTGGCCAAGAGCATTCTCTAGGGAAAAACAAATGCTTTTAAAGTACTTGACTCAGAGAAAAAAGATATCTATGTAGCTCTTTGGTTCACAAGTAACTTCTCCATTTTTAGATTTTTGATTTTTGTGAGATTAAAATTTTTTTTTTATTTTTATGAGATTGGAAAATTATAGATGGTGAATTTTGTCTTTTCTGCAGAGATGGAAACTTTTGTGATAGCAAAATTCAGATTTTACCGTTGTTACTCAAAAGGAGTGAAGGGAACATGTTAGCAAAAGGGAAAGAGACTATCTACCATGAAATCAAGAAGGTAGGTAGGAATCAGTCCATGCTGTCCATTTTAGGCTGTGAGAAGGAGTTTTGATTTGGTTTAACTGTGATGGGAAACTACTTATGGATTTTAGGCAGGGCAGTGACATAATTCAGTTGATGCTTCCAAGATCACTTGGGTTGCTCTATGGAGAATGGATCACAGAAAGGCAATGGCATAAAAAGTAAGACCATTGAGGTGGTGCCTGGGGTAGTTTAGAAAGAGATGATGGTGATTTGGCCAATGGTGCTAGCAGCTAAGTTATGGAAAAGAAAAATGAACAGATTCCTATTGTATTCTGAAGACAAAACCCATTGGACTTGCTGACAGACTTCATGGTGGAGAAGCAATACAACCAGGTGACTGCTTGTCTGCCTTTAGCAACTTGGAATATGGTGGTGTCATATTCTGAAGAAATGGGTGTGGTCACAGGGGTCATTTGTTTTGGTTTTGCTTAGGTTACTATGTGGCCTATTAAAATGCCAGTCAAAGTATAGGTAGTGATAATGTGTACTAGGTATTCTCAGTAAATATGATTGCTGTCAAAAAGGTTCTTAGATAAAGTATTCCTACCTGTACTCTCTACATGGACTCTTCAGATTGTTTTAATGAAAACCAGGATGTCAAAGTGGTCAACATGGGTAATCCTATTTGAACATTTCTTTTTTTTTTAAATTAGTTTATTGATCTATTTTTTTAACTTTACAATATTGTATTTGTTTTGCCATACATTGACATGAATCCACCATGGGTGTACATGTTTTCCCCTTCCAGAACCCCCCTCCCATCTCCCTCCCCATCCCATCCCTCTGGGTCATCCCGGTGCACCAGCCCTGAGCACCCTGTATCATGCATCGAACCTGGACTTGAACATTTCTTTAAGACACATCTACTCAAGTATTTTCCTAAAACTAGGAGAAGAAGAATTAAAATCATCTACCTGCTGTTTATTATTTATGGAGTACTGTTAATTATTTTATACTTAAATTCACCTGGTGACTTCCCTGGTGGCTCAGACGGTAAAGCATCTGCCTACAATGCAGGAGACCCGGGTTCGAACTGTGGGTCAGGAAGATCCTCTAAAGAAGGAAATGGCAACTCACTTCAGTACTCTTGCCTGGAAAATCCCATGGAGAGAGGAACTTGGTAGGCTACAGTCCATGGGGTTGCACAGAGTCGGACATGACTGAGCGACTTCACTTTCACTTTCTTTCACTTAAATTAACCATTTGCTGTTTGCATTAACTCATTCTAAAATTCCATACTCAGTTAATCCTTTTGTTATAGAAAGTTCTCTGGTTGTTACTGAAGATAAGTCTCTTTTTAACACTACCACACACCAGATGGATTTATTACAATGGCATTTGTTCTAAAATACTTAAATATGCATTTATATGTAAAATATAAATTTTATATATAGCATAAATATACATGTATAAACATACATTTATGTTTAGATATGTATGTATTACATCATAGCTATTGCTCCCCGCCTCCAAAAAAGAATCCCTAAGTTTTGTTTGTATATTCTCAGCCAGTCAATACTTAACAGGATTTTCTGAGTTAAGTTTATTTTGTAGAAAAAAAGTTTTCCTGCTGTGATCCCTCCTTCTGCCAATGATTTGTGCTCTGGAAGTTTTGATCCATTAACTGGATAAAAGTAACAGTGCTGAACCTACAACAACAAGATTATTAGCATTGTAGTTGCTAATATGCAAGTTATTTAGTATCTTGAAATACCGTTAAGAAATGTTCCATTATGCAGAGGGAACAAGTAGCCAATAAGGGACTGGTAGAACTTCACTGACATTACACAGTGCTTCATTCATATCACTCCAGCATGGAAAAATTTGCCTGGAGTTATATGAACTATATCTGGGAACATCTATGGCTTGACAAAGAGTGTTCTTTTAGGGAATATACTGTCATGACACCACATAGAGCTGGACCAGTTAGTGATACAATTTCCAGAAACATATGCCTCATGCAAAATGAGGTGCTGATTTGTATGTGTATATTCTGAATTGAGTGAATACCAAATCCAAAGCAAGCACACCTGGTAAGCATCTGCCTCATAGAATGAACCTGAACATATCTTGTTATATATAAAACCTCTCTCATGTTAAAGAAATTAATGCAGGATAATGTGTTGAAGCAACATCACTCCTTTTTTTTTCCGTCATGATACACAAATTGAATGGTATTCATTAGGTAACACTTTTTGATGTGAAACTCCCAGTGTTATAGCTGAAACTCTCCCACATTTTTCCTGCTCAAAAATGTTATGCGTGTAAGAATGCAAGTTTATGATAATAAAATATACAGATACTCTCATCATTGCTCTAATTTGTATTAAAACGTAATCATCCACTAACTCTGATTCTGTTATTAATAATTAATTGTATTGAGCACATCTGAGAGCTAATGGCTGTACTGATGAGTGGTTCTGAGATTCTAAGTGTGGCAAATCCAAACACTTTAATGATCTAAGTGTGACATCCCTCCTCAGAATCAAACCAACACTAAGCCTGAACTTGCCACAGTCCAATCTTAGGAAGCAGCTTTGTTCATGTTATAAATTTTGACCACTTTCCTTTTATGTCTTTTGAGTTGTATGCCACACATAGAAATGTTTTCCCTTTTCCAGGATTCTATTTTTAGAAATTATGTTTTCTTCTAGTACTTTTATGATTTACTTTTTTTAATGTCAGTACTTGGCACATGTGCTCTAACTGAGCTGTGGAGAAATCCTATCACAGCTAGCTAATTTGCTGAAAATAGCTTGAAGACTTACCATATATTAAATCTGGAAACAAGAGTTTGCAGGCTTCAGAGACAATAATTAGGTTTTAGAGCAAGAATAGGCTATGAAGATCTTCTAGTCAGATGTTCTCATTTTCAAGGTGGGGAAATGGAAATGAATGTAAAGAATGCCAGCATAGAAAAACATCTTACTTAAGGTCCTGCAGTGTCAGGTACCAAAAGGAAGATCTCTTTCCATGCTCATGAGGTTGCTTCTTACTGCATTCATTCCTCCACTTTACCATCATTTAATGAGCAAATCATGATCTGGGCATCACATGATTTTAGTTGGCTACGTTTGTTGAGGATAAAATGTACTCCAGGTTTTTAAAGCTTTTTGGAGGGGAGGTTTGGGAACTTAGTATATCTCAAGTGTCAAATTGCACATATTTTACTTCTTGCCCAGATTCAGAATATTGTCACTGGTTATTATGAAGTCTAGGTTTAGTTATAAAAATATCCATTAATGTGAAACAAATCTGAGTTTATTTAGCACTTGTAAGAAGGTTGAGAAGAGGAGAGTAAAGAGTTGAGAATCCATCAACTGCCTTCAGCAATATCACAATATCCTAAATAAGCAGTATGTTCCCTTGTGTCATTCTGTAGTCTTACTGGACCACCAAGTCAGCCAAAGGATGCTTTCAGAGGGGACTGAGATTTAGTGAGATGGAAATTGCAGAACTCAGTTTTCTATGACACAGACATTCTCTAGTCTCATTGATTAATATGGTCCATTTTAGAGAAACCCATGAAAAGATTAGATCTGTTTCTTTAGAGAATACACTTGCTTTGTAGAGACTGAGGATTCATGGAGCCATTTCTCTGAAGTATTGTCCTTGGGACCCAGTATTTAAAGTCACAAAGCTGTATGCAGATAAGAATTATGTATGCATTATTAAGAATTAATGGTTATTGTTTTAAAGAAACCATATTGCCCACCAGACACCACAGTGCTCCATCCCCTCCTCCCTAAATAAATACCTTTACCTTTCTCACTCCCTAGTAGCATCTCAGGCTGTTTAAAAAAATGACACTGAGTATAAATACTAATCTAATTATAGTTAGAAGAGATTTACAGCTCTAATTACAACTGCTGTTAAATTTCAAAGGGACTGACATAAGCAATCAACACAGCCCATACAAGAATCCATCTTGCTGTTAAAAAAGATACCTGCCAATTGTTTGTCAGTTGAATGACATGCAACACTGCACACATTATCTCCAGAATTAGTGATACTGACAGTTTGGCCATGTTTGAAGTATGTAGGCAGCATGATGCAAAGGCATGGACCTAGGAATTACTCACTTAGGGATTTCTGTGTTACCAATATGTGCAAGCTCATCAAGTATGTTATCATCAAAGCAGTTTTTTTAAAATTTAGGTCAGTTCAGTTCAGTTCAGTTCAGTCGCTCAGTCGTGTCCGACTCTTTGCGACCCCATGAATTGCGGCACGCCAGGCCTCCCTGTCCATCACCAACTCCCAGAGTCTACCCAAACCCATTCCCATCGAGTTGGTGATGCCATCCAACCATCTCATCCTCTGTCTTCCCCTTCTCCTCCCGCCCCTAATCCTACCCAGCATTAGGGTTTTTTCCAATGAGTCAACTCTTCGCATGAGGTGGCCAAAGTATTGGAGTTTCAGCTTCAACATCAGTCCTTGCAATGAACACCCAGTACTGATCTCCTTTAGGATGGATTGATTGGATCTCCTTGCAGTCCAAGGGACTCTCAAGAGTCTTCTCCAACACCAAAGTTCAAAAGCATCAATTCTTTGGCGCTCAGCTTTCTTCACCGTCCAACTCTCACATCCATACATGACCACTGGAAAAACCATAGCCTTGACTAGACAGACTTTTTTTGGCAAAGTCATGTCTCTGCTTTTAAATATGCTATCTAGGTTGGCCATCAACCAACTACGTATTTAGAACTTTTGTATGGTAAAAATGAGCATTCTGAGAAATACATACACATACACTTGCAATCTCATTATTAGACGTCTAGACATATATATACGGAGAAGGCAATGGCACCCTACTTCAGTACTCTTGCCTGGGAAACCCCATGGATGGAGGAGCCTGGTAGGCTGCAGCCCATGGGGTCGCGAAGAGTCAGACATGACTGAGAGACTTCACTTTCACTTTTCCCTTTCATGCACTGGAGGAGGAAATGGCAACCCACTCCAGTATTCTTGCCTGGAGAATCCCAGGGACGGAGGAGCCTGGTGGGCTGCCGTCTATGGGGTCGCACAGAGTCAGACACAGCTGACGCGACTTAGCAGCAGTAGCAGCAGACATATATACATATATATATATATGACAAGTATATTGCATATTATATATCAATTATATATATATTATATAACAATTATAAGATATATGATACCTGTCAGCACTGAAATTATATAGCAGTCTCATTTGAGGCTCAGAATAATCCTTTCGTGTTTGTACTGCTATATTTATTCTTTTGGATAATTTCTGTTATGAAATAGGTATTTGTTAACTTGATGGAGTGAGGCAGACATATATGCTTTTACAAAAACTTGCTGATAACTTTCATAGGCTGAGGAAAAATTGATCAAACTATATCTGTTCTGGCTGTGTACACTGACCTCCATATCTGAGGCTTCAGCCTTACCCAGGATTCCTGAGCCACCTGGACAAGGCATATTTAATTCATTCCAGACCAGTTGTCTATTGTGACTTCACATTAGTCATGCTCTGCTCTCTGGAATTTGGGGATCCCAATGCAAACCTTCTGGCGTCCTGTAATGTTCTCTAACTCAGTGTTTCCTGCTTCCCTGTTAGGGACCTTCTTACCCTGGAGTTGACTGGGACAGGAACTGTACTTATAAATTTCAGCCCAGGGATAAGGTTCTGTCCTGTGTTCAGACCAAATGATGATGACTTCTTACTAACATGTTACTCACATACCACTCTCCAGAGATATGTTACCAAAACATTCTTCTAGCTCCTTAGAACCTGCTGTTTTCTGGTCTGGAACTCCTGGTCTGATTGTTAGTAAGATCAGGACTTGTCTTAGGCTTGATATTCAGAGAGTTTGAAGCAGTGAGGACATATCAGTTGCTCGAGTAGTGAGATGCTTCCCAGCAGTTGGTAATGAGCTACAGATGCCAGGACCTTCTCTTACCCCAGAGTGTTCCTCAATTCCCTCAGCTATTACAGCCTCTCTTGTGGAACTCCCAAACTGGGGTTTATTATTCAGCAGCTGAAGGGTGGGACCCTGGCATACCAGGAGACATATGGCATACTATTTCTTCTATAACTGGTGTCCATTCTTCTTGGTTAGTGGTCATATTTGTTGTGCTACGTCTGTTAATGTTTTGAAACTTTGACCTTGTCGTTTGTCTTTGGTGTAGACAAAATAGACAGACTTCCATTTTAGGATGGGTTTTGTGCCTGATCTTTTCTCCTTCTCACTCCTTAGTTTCTCCTGTTGTCATGAGAAGTCCATCTGCCCTCTTACAACCCCTACCTCACAAATGATGGATTGATATTTTCATTTTTTAATTACTTTCATGATTTTTTAAATGCAGCTATAAAAAGCAGAGACATCCCTTTGCTGACAAAGCTTCATATAGTCAGAGCTATAGTTTTTCCAGTAGTCGTGTATAGATGTATGGATGTGTTGGACCATAAAGAAGACTTGAACACCAAAGAATTGATGTTCAAACTATGGTGCTGGAGAAGACTCTTGAAAGTCCCTTGGACAGCAAGGAGATCAAACCAGTCAATCTTAAAGGAAATCAGACCTGAATATTCACTGGAAGAATAGATGCTGAAACTGAAGCTCCAATACTTTGGTCACCTTATGTGAAAAGCCAACTCATTGGAAAAGACCCTGATGCTGGGAAAGATTGAGGGCAGGAGGAAAAGTGGGCAGTAGAGGATGAGATGTTTGGATAACATCATTGATTTAATGGACATGAGTTTGAGCAAATTATGGGAAATAGTGAAGGACAGGGAAGCCTGGCATGTTGCAGTCCATGGGGTTGCAAAGAGTCAAACACGACTGAGCAACAACAATGGACAACACAGCTTTTAAGCAGTATAAGAAGAATAAAGAGGCACTAAGCTAGCAAAAGGAAGGACTTTTTAAAAACAGGGTTTGGTAGTGGCAATGCAGTTTAACTAGCTTGTAGATCAAAGCAGTTGGACACATCTCTGATTCAGTGACATTTGAAAGACATAATTACAGTAAGATGGCTACATGCATGCCAACATGAATAGGTTTTTTTTTTTTGAGATAACTGATCCCAGAGTGGGGCAGGAATTATTTTCTTATGTATTCTACTGGCATTTGTTTTGTCAGAACATAACAAATTATACATAAATCCTATTTTATAAATGGGATGCTGTGCTTTAAATACAGCCCAATATGTCATTCTGTCAGAGATTAGCAATAGCAAACTGGTTTTTTGATTGATTCATTATTCTCAGTGCCCAATTGAAAAAATTATTACCAAATTTATGATGAAAAATTTCCTTTAAATGAATTATTTACATAGTTTATGCTGAACTAATAACAAAGGCATTTTTTAGGTTTTGCGTGTTAAAGTTATTACCAAGCCACTGACACATCTTCCTCGTCACCCTGAGAATCCCCTATAGCATTAATGGTTTATTAGATAGCTACATACATGGTGTTTGGTTACCACTAATATGAAATTTGTGTGACAGCCTGAGTTACTTTTTTAATAGTACCTGGCAGTTTTCAGGAAAGTCTGCAACTCCACATCACCTCAAATTTCTTGTTTGACATTTTATTCCCATTTATTTTTATTTTAAATGTCTAAATGCCCTCACTGAATTAAGAACACATAGCTTTGGCAAACCCTGTGCTTGCTATGTACTTGCTATGTAGAAGGCTTGGATGGCATCACTGACTCAATGGACGTGAATTTGAGCAAGCTCCAGGAGTTGGTGATGGACAGGGAAGCCTGGCGTGCTGCAGTCCATGGTGTCGCAAAGAGTCGGACACGACTGAGAGACTGAACTGAACTGAAACTCAAAGATTACATCTAAATGGCACCAGTGAATCAGACACAGAATTAAGCCCACATCATCATTCAACATTTGACTTTTGTCTTTTGGGCAGCGAATAACTTGGTTGTCTTAATTTGAGTAATTAAATTAGTGAGTCCTTGCTTGGGTTTACTCTAGCCAATTCCTTTAGGAATCCACAGTTTGAATTCTCTGAACTGAAAACTTATCACATTCACCTTATTTATGGTTTCCTGGTCAAGATTTTTATCACAGTGCCTTCTGAACTCTAGGGTAATTACCATGAATTCAGAAATCTGAGTTTTCCTGTTTATAAAGTTTTGGCCTAAATTTTTCTTTCTTTGGTCACAGAACACTTTCCTTTCAACTCAGTCTAAGCAACACTAACTGTGGAACTCTTGTGTTCTGTTCTAAGAGGGCAGATAAGGACAAAAATTTGATCTGTCTGTGTAACAAGGCATGGAGTTCCCTTTTATCTCTTTATGGATTAGGCAATGATCCTCTGATGAATGGGTAAATCCCAATATGTATCGAATGAGTCCCCATTTTACCGATTTGGTTTCAACTCTGAAACCAAAGAAGAGAATCTCCAAAAAAGATGACCTTGAAGGCCCTTTTAAACTTACTTATTCTATTAATTTTCTAAAGGAGCTCAGTTTCATCCTTCATTCCCTCCAAAGAAGCAGTTAGAAGACAAAATACATTTGATTTTCATTAGCTCTTCAGCACTGCTTTTAGCCTTAATAAACATTTTCACAAAATTTAAGATTTAGAAAGAGCTGTTGAATTCATACCAACAGAAAGAAGGAAAGACAGAAAGAAAACTCCTTGTTTTGAAATCTTTCAAACTGTATGAAGGAATGAACTTCTCACAAATGCCCCGAAGAAAGCACAGAATCTAAGTCAGTAGAATTCACTCGAGAACACTTGGCACTAAACAGAAAGATCAAGGCCTCGGACAATAACCTGAAAAGAAGTAATTTGAGAATCCTAAGTCCAGCTGAACACCCTGTGATAGAAAGCCCCAGTTGATTTGAAAGTTAAAGAGACAAATTGTAAACCTTTCTTATTCATTTGTTAAATTTCTGGGCCTTGGGTTAAAAATACAGATATGGATTGTTTTGCACTTTTAAAGTATCTTTCTGACAAAGTCAGAGTCTTTAATAAAAGTTCAATGAATGAAAAATTTCACACTGGAGGCAGTCGATATACTCTTGGACTAAATTTACATGATTCATCTTTAGAGATAAAGACCTGGACAGTTGAAAAATGCTCTGTTCTTAAATGAAGTAGAAGGCCATTTTTGTCCTGTTTAGGGTCCAAGTTAATTCTGAAAGTATATCTGAAATGTAACATTGTTAAAAACTTTAGAATTGTTAATAGCTTTGGTGTTTCTAAAAAGCTTACTTTTTCAATTGTCAGTGTGAATTGATAAAAATAATTTCATAAAAAGAATATGTGACTGACATAAATAGGGATTAAGGTCCAATACTCTGACCACCTGATGTGAAGAGCTGACTCATTGGAAAAGACCCTGATGCTGGGAAAGATTGAGGGCAGGAGGAGAAGAGGGGGACAGAGGATGAGATGGTTGGATAGCATCATTGACTCAATGGACATAAGTTTGAACAAACTCTGGGAGATGGTGAAGGACAGGGAAGCCCTGTGTGCTACAGTCCATGGGGTCACAAAGAGGCAGACACAACTTAGCGACTGAACAACAGCAATTTATGATGCTGTACAAATTTCAGAAGAGAGTTTTGTGTTGATTGGCTCTGTCAGGCCTTGATCCATATGTCCTCAAAGAAAAAAAAAAGGAAAAGAAAAATCACTGGAAGACTGAAATGAAGGAAACATTCAGCTCAGAAAGGCTAACTTTATACAACAGATATTCAAGGCAGACAATGGGTTGCTATTTTTTTTAATTAAATGAAATTACCCTCCTGAGAAAAGGGCAGTTGGAGGCTTTTAATAACTGGCTTTCTTTTAGTAAAAGGCTTTCTTTTAGTAAAACAGAAATTGAACGTCTAGCCAGAAGATCAAGATGAAAATCTCCTATGTGTCCTCTATATCGAATTAGCTAAAATCTATTAAAAATTAATATGTATATTATTAAAATAAAATCTGTTTAAAATAATTTGGCAGCTCTGTGGCCAGTTTTTCTAAGGATGGTCAAGCATATACAGTTCTTTCCTAAGATGTACATGTTAGGAATGGGGAAGATTTTTTCCTATCAGTATTTTTATCATGCCAGGAAATAGAAAGATATACACACACATAAAATTTTCATTACAACTTCATTTCCTTTGGCTTTTTTCCTTACAGACATTTTCTCTTATTGTTTCTTTCCAAAATTCTATTTATGAGATTATTTTTTTCAGTCCACATTAAAGAGTTAGTTGTACAGAATATCTTTAACTTTTCTTATTTAAGACTTTATCTGTTCATTATGTTCATTAAATAGTGGGGAAATATGTGTTGTTTAACTACAGAATTCTTCTTCAAACTGTGCTTAATTAAATTGAAGGTATGCTTTTAGAAAATGTGTCTTAGCATTTCCAAGATTATTGACCTTCGTTTCACTTTTGAAAACGTAGGTTAATTTGAAAATTGTGGCATTGTGGAATTGAAATGTAGACTTAAAATTTGTAAGGACATCATCTATATTTAAATTTATTTGTTTGATGTGTTCATTTTTACCAGCTCGGACACAGTTTGAGCCATTCTCTGTGCCCTGGCAGCAGTTTGCGATTTCATAAGGTTGAGTGTGATCTTAACACACTGTTCTTATTTCTGACAGTATTTTCAGTTTTAACATCTTTAAGAGCACATCGTTTTCCCTACACTATCATATCTAGTCCTGTGAAGAATGGATACACCATGCTTACCACCTGGATTTTGTTCCTTAATGACAGACCCATAAAATCATAGAGCTGGAGGAAGTCTTAGAGTCTGCAGCGTACTGGGAGCTCTCTGAGACTTACCCTTGGTCCTTACCTCACTCTGGTCTGGAAAGAGAAGGGACTTTTTTCAATGTGAATTCCAGTGTAACTCTACCCAGCTGAAGAGGGGCTTTCCGTCTGGGAAGTCACAGGAAGGTGTTCAGAGGAAACCTGGCTGGATTTCTGCGGGTCACATCTGTTCCCTGGGCTTAAAGGTGGGTTTCTTTCTCCTTCCATAAGAATGAAGCTGCTCTCTGTTCACCATGAAAGGAGGCTCTGCCAGTTATTGACACTCTTATGCAGGTAAATTATAATACATATTGAGATTCAAATGTATCAGAAATTGCACAAGGTTGTAAATGTGATTTTCCAACTTTTGGTCAAGGTTGTATGCATATTCATGCTGCTCTTTTTCTCCAGACTGGTACCCAGGGTAGATAAAATATGAAAGGAGAAAATTAAATAGAGTCAAAGCTGAGAAGATGTGATAGTAACTCAAAGTCCCAGAAGTGAAATAGAAGTGTAAAGAGAGAGGAGTGAAGAGAAGAGTTTGCTGGAGTCTGAGACCCAAGGTAGGTGGTAGACTTGAGAAGTTCTGTTCAAAGGGGCCTGAAAGTGCTCAGAAGAAAGAGTTCCACAGGTGGAAGTCAGGACCTAACAGAGACTCTGGTCCTCAAAGAGCACCTTATCCCCTCCCTAAAGTTATGTAAAAGGCTACCAAGTAAACTGCTACCAAGGGCTTCCCAGATGGCTCAGCAGATAAAGAATTCTCCTACAGTGCAGGAGATGTGGGAGATGCAGGTTTGATCCCCTCTCAGAGGAGGAAGTGGCAACCCACTCCAGTATTTTTGCCTGGAAAATCCCATGGATAGAAGAGCCTGGCAGGCTATAGTCCATGGGGTCACAAAGAGTCAGACACGACTGAGCGAGCAAGCAAGCAAACTGCTGCCAAATCACTGTCTTTGGTTCTAGATAACAGAGCTGATCTAGGTGACCAGGAACTGAAACAGGTCAACAGTGGTTCAGCAGTGGGTCCTCAAATGTCCTCAGTCTCACTGCAAAGACTTTAACCCACCATTCTAAAACCTGCTTCTGGAATGAGGGCAAAGAGATGTGGATGAGCAGAGATGATTTAAAAAATAATAGCAACATCAATAAAACCAAGAATTCAGCAAGAAGAGAAATGAAAATAGAATAAGAGTATAAAAGAATGAGACTAAAGAATTGGAAGTCTTAATCTTATAAGCTTGATCCGATAGATATGTGATACATACTCACTCCCATTTAAGAATATAAAATCCTCCATGACCCACCTCCCAGAATATTGGAAATAAAAGCAAAAATAAACAAATGGGACCTAATTAAAATTAAAAGCTTTTGCACAACAAAGGAAACTATAAGTAAGGTGAAAAGACAGCCTTCAGAATGGGAGAAAATAATAGCAAATGAAGCAACAGACAAACAATTAATCTCAAAAATATACAAGCAACTCCTGCAGCTGAATTCCAGAAAAATAAACGACCCAATCAAAAAATGGGCCAAAGAACTAAACAGACCTTTCTCCAGAGAAGACATACAGATGGCTAACAAACACATGAAAAGATGCTCAACATCACTCATTATCAGAGAAATGCAAATCAAAACCACAATGAGGTACCATTTCACACCAGTCAGAATGGCTGCTATCCAAAAGTCTACATGCAATAAATGCTGGAGAGGGTATGGAGAAAAGGGAACCCTCTTACACTGTTGGTGGGAATGCAAACTAGTACAGCCACTATGGAAAACGGTGTGGAGATTCCTTAAAAAACTGGGAATAGAACTGCCATATGACCCAGCAATCCCACTGCTGGGCATACACACTGAGGAAACCAGAATTGAAAGAGACGCATGTACCCCAATGTTCATCGCAGCACTGTTTACAATAGCCAGGACATGGAAGCAACCTAGATGCCCATCATCAGACGAATGGATAAGGAAGCTGTGGTACATATACACAATGGAATATTACTCAGCCATTAAAAAGAGTACATTTGAATCAGTTCTTTTGAGATGGATGAAACTGGAGCCCATTATACAGAGTGAAGTAAGCCAGAAAGAAAAACACCAATACAGTATACTAATGCATATATATGGAATTTGAAAGATGGTAACGATAACCCTATATGCAAGACAGAATAAGAGACACAGATGCATAGAACAGTCTTATGGACTCTGAGGGAGAAGGTGAGGGTGGGACGTTCTGAGAGAATAGCATTGAAACATGTATATTATCATATGTGATAGAGAATACCATTCCAGGTTTGATGCATGAGACAAATGCTCAGGACTGGGGCAATGGGATGACCCAGAGGGATGGGATGGGGAGGGAGGTGGGTTCAGGATGGGGAACACATGTAAACCCATGGCTGATTCATGTCAATGTATGGCAAAAACCACTACAATATTGTAAAGTAATTAGCCCCCAACTAAAATAAATAAATATATTAATAAAAAAATAAAAATAAATAAATAAAAAATAAAAGCAAAAAAAAGAATATAAAATAATTTTTTGTTTTTTTCTAAGTTTTTATTGAAATACAGTCGATTTACAATGTTGTGTTAGCTTCAGGTGTACTGCAAAGTGATATATATATATATACTCTTTTTTTAACATTGTCTTCCATTATAATTACAAGATATTGAGTACAGTTCCCTGTGTAATACAGTGAGTCCTTGTTGGTTATGTGTGGTAGTTCAGTTCAGTTCAGTTGCTCAGTCATGTCCGACTCTTTGCAACCCCATGAACTGCAGCACAGCAGGCCTCCCTGTCCATCACCAACTCCTGGAGTCCACCCAAACCCATGTCCATTGAGTCGGTGATGCCATCCAACCATCTCATCCTCTGTCGTCCCCTTCTTCTCCTGCCCTCAATCCTTCCCAGCATCGAGTGTATATTTTAATCCCAAACTTTTAAATTTATCCCTCACCGACTTTTCCCCTTTGGTAACCGTCTTTATGTTCTATGTATATGAGTCTATTTCTGTTTTGTAAATAAGTCCACTTCTATCATTTTTTTATATTTCACATATAAGTGATATCATATGATATTTGCCTTTCTCTGTCTGACTTAGTTCACTGAGTATGATAACCTGTGTGTATCGATGTTGCTCCAGATGGCATTATTTCATTATTTTTTATGGCTGAGTAATAATATATACTTCCCTGGTGGCTCAGATGGTAAAGCATCTGCCTACAATGTGGGAGACCTGGGTTTGATCCCTGGGTTGGGAAGATCCTCTGGAGAAGGAAATGGCAACCCACTCCAGTACTCTTGCCTGGAAAATCCCATGGACAGAGGAGCGTGGTAGCTTACATACAGTCTATGGGGTCACAAAGAGTCGGACACGACTGAGCGACTTCACTCACTTAATCACTTAATAAAATATATTATTACTCAGTACATACATATATATATATATATATATATATATATATGTATATACCACATATTTATCCATTCATTTGTTGATGGACATTTAGATTGCTTCCATGTCTTGGCTATACTTTTACAGTACACATGGAACATTTGCAAATATTGATCCCATAATGAATCACAAAGAATGTCTTGACAAGTTTCAGTGAACAGGTAACATGCAGTCTAATGCTGTAAATTTCACAGTAGAATTTTTTTTTTAATCTTTCTATCCTTTACTGAATAAGCTATCTTGTGAGGCTCTTGTTTCTTGTGGAAGAGGGATAATTGAAAGTTATTGTAAGGGGTAACTAAAGGGGATTAAAAGTATGATACTGGATTGACCAATGGTGAAATCTGAAGCAGAGAGACCTATTTAGAGAACTATTGAATTAATCCAGTTACAGGTAAAGAGGGATTTATACCTGATGTGATGGGGAAAAGGCAGCTTAGTGTAGCAGTGAAAAGACTGTAGCCTTTGAATCACACAAACCTATGCTCACTAGGAGCTTCATCGATAACTTATTATACCTTTCTGAGTCACTTTGCAGGGTTGTTGTGAGGACTGGAGATAATGTATGGAAACACCTTTGCAGTTCCTGGTACATAATTACTGCTGACCAACTGTTAGACTGGTGGCTGTGGGGAGTGAAAGTTAAGGGTATATGATGCTTCTATGTGAAAAATAGAATGAAAATTACTTGATAATTGACTCTACTTTTGAAGTACAGAAGATTGTATTTCAGGAACTGTAGGAACCCAATATTTGAATAAAAATTGAATCCAGATATGTTTTTTACATAGTTTCAAAAATCTAGGCATTCATAAATTTCTAGATAATTAATTTACTATTTTTTTTAGTTTTTATTCACACATTTGGAGCCATGTCAATAGCCCACAGCCTACAAATCAACCTAGCAGTTATATAATTCCTATTTTGACCCCAACTAAGACGTTTTAAGACATAAGAATAAATATGATGCATCTAAAATTTAAAATCTAAGTATTTATTTAGTGTTTCACCATTTTCAAATTGTCAGTGCACAAATCAGCCTCAGGTCCCTTTATAATTGGCACATGCACTTTTCCTTGAATTTGATATGAGTTTAACTAAACTGTAACCCACTTCACTATTGAGAAAGTAGAGCTTTATCTGAAGTTCAATCTTTATGCTATTTTCTATGTTTTAAGTAATTTGCAGGATAAAATTATGAATAGTTTAAATCAGTCACTTTTTAAATATGGAAAAATTAAAGATCTTGATATTTAAAATCCTTTTATTGAAATAGCTTCATGACTTATATAACGTGTACATTTGCTAGAACAGAGATGTTTAAAAATTTATTTTTAATTGAAAGCCATGAGGGAAAAATTATGAACCATGAACAGAAAACACAATGTGATACTGTAAATAAAAAGTATATCTGTGTATTTTAATATTATGTATCACTAGTTGAATGGGGACATCAAAGAAGATGCAGAATCAAATAAGCAAGTAAATAAACATGATGGATAAGAAAGTATGGAAGATTTAAAGATTTATCTCAAAAATATGAAATAGAGAACTTTTTAACCTTTATAAAAAAGGAAGCAGAGACACACCTGGAATATCACCTTTTTTAATGTGATGTTAAGTCTCACTGTGCTATACTATACTTTCTTATTTAAATATCTTTTCTTACTTAAAGGATGGTACCTACTACCATCCTTTCTAGATGCAGAGGTCATGATGTCCTGTCTCCATTTCAGGAAATTCTAATTGGCTTCTTCTTTCAATCTTGTCACATTCCTTCTACTTATAAATTATTCCAAAAAATGTTTCCCTTTTTTTTTAAGCATCTCCAGTGTCTTCTTGAAGTCTATTTTGAGATATATTGATGCCCCCAGTTGCTGCCATCTGTACTATGTTTTGCTTTGTTTACATTATAAAATGTTTCAATGAGCTTAGTATATCTGACGCTTTCATTTTCTTGGTATCTGGTCACTTGTAAATTCAACTATTCCAATTAAGTGGAATTCTTGATTAACAACAATAAGTCAACCACAAAATCTGAAGGTCTTTGTAAAGTCTTTCTTTTGTTTTATCTTTGCCTTTTAGTAATAAAATTACCTCCCTTCTTCTTAAGATCTCTTCATCTAGGTTTTATAAAAGAACAAAATTCTAGTTCTTCACCTAACCACCGTATCTCTCCTTGCCTCTTTCAAAGGTTATTTTCTCATTCCACCTTGCCTCTCCTTCCAAACACACTTTTCTTGTTTAATATCTACTTAATCATAGAGATCACATTTACTTTCTCCAATTTTGATCATCGCTTTCAATGTAATCACTTCTAAAGATCCAAATTTAACCTTGACTTGAATCTCCCTATGTTAACGCTTAGTTGCTTCAGTCATGTCTGACTCTTTGCAACTGTATGGACTACAGCCTGCTACATACTTGTTATTTTTTTATACCCTTCAGTGCCTAGGAGAGTGCTCTATACCATACTGGGTGATTAATAAGAATATTTTAACTGATTTTACAGATCAGAACTTGCTCATCCAATTATGCCTCCTTCTTCTGTAAATTTCCTCTCCTAATCTCAATTTTTCACTCTCATCTGAGTTTTCAAAAAAACAAAAAAAGTCAAGTGTTGTTCTTAGCGATTGGAAAGCAAATACACACTTCTTAAATTCCTAGGTGAAAAGGTGTCGATTAAATACCACCGAGGTAAAATGGCTGACTTTCCTCCAGCCAGCTACCTGTTCCTGTTTGTTTATTTGCTTGTTTGTTTTTTACTAGTTAGAGCCACTTTGTGGGCCAACTGACCTCGCTTAAGATGACACACATCCAGGTTTGCCTGGGACAGTTCCATTTTATGCCTTTTGTCCTGGATTAATGGTGAAGAGTTACTCCCTTTCACTCTCAAAAGCATCCTGGTTTTGATGATAAATTATATGGTTACTTCACCTTTACTGCCTCCTGTCAAAATGAATTTTTTAAAATAGAAACTAAAAGGAAACGCTCTGTAATATTTCAACCGTGTGTCGTTGAAGATTCCCCTACGACAAAAGCCACAAGCACTTTTATTAAGGGCTGAATTTTGCGATTTGGATGGGAAATGTGTTTGCTCTGAGATGGCCTCACAATGTCTCCAAGTCCCACCTTAGATGATGTTCAGTGAAGAGTGAGGATGAGCTGAAGTTGATGAATTTATAATAGGCACCACACTGGGCTAAAGGCAGGAAGTTGTACATGACTAAAGAAAACCAGAGAAACAGCTTTCAAAGAAAAGAGCATGGGACCAACTAGCCTGCACTTGACCTGAGAGCTACTGCTCACTGATGAAAGGAAACAGTTTCTAAATGAGATTGAGTTCAAACTGGGCCATAGATGCTACAAACCAAGGATCACAGATCGAAGATGGATGAATCTGGGAACCTGTAAGGGGAAGAGAAGCAAGGAGCATAAGTGGTATGCTGGCCCTAACGTCAGCCAAAGTTCGGCTGCATGAGTTAAAGGAATCAAGAAACTGTTTGTATATTTCATCCGAGACATCGTAGCTCTTAAAAAAATTCTTGGCAATGTTTCAGTTATCCTACAGAAGTTTGCTCAGTGTAGGCTCTCAGATTTCAGCAAGGGGTTTGCTGTCAAGTGTTTCAGTTCTGATTCACGGCAAATTTTCATTTATAGGAAACTTTCAAATTAACTCAGAGAACAAACATATACAAGGAGTTGACAAAGCATGTTTTCAAATCTTAAAAGGAAAAAGAATCATTTAAAATTCTCCTCTCTCTCTCATATATACATACATATATACATACATACATACATACATACATACATACACATATATATATATATATACACACACACATATGTATATATATGTGTATAAATAAAATCAGCCCAGGTACTATTACATTCCTAAAGAGGCCTTCAGTTCCTCTCATTTGCAGTGTCATTTATATGTAATGATTTGTTTCACTTGTAAAAAAAAAAATTATGTAGCCCCACTCGGCAGTGAAGAATCTGCCTGCAGTGCAGGAGACATGGGTTCGATCCTGAATCAGGAAGATCCCCCGCAGAAGGAAATGGCTACCCACTCCAGTATTCTTGCCTGGGAAGTCCCATGAACAGAGGAGCCTAGTGGGCTTCATGGGGTCGCAAAAGAGTTGAACACGACTTAGTGACTAAACAACCACAGCAAACCCTCCATCCGCTCTGTCTAGAAGCGTGCTCCGAAGGGCTGGGGTGATACCTCAGCTTTCTTTTGTTACTCTTCTTGGTGGATTCCAACAGACAGGCTGCACTTGGAATCACATTTGTGCCTCCTGAAGTTGTCAGTTCTGGTCTGAAATAGCATGACGGACGGTCCATTTGTTTTGTCGGAGTGCCAAAGGGCACCCCAGTTTTATCCCCTGGTCCCCTCCCTTTCTTGCTTTTCAAAATAATTCCACAATGCCACTTGGATTTTGGCCCCAACTCCAGGGCGTGGGCATGTTGTCTAGATGGGGCTGCTTCTGCTCACCTTCCCAATGAAAGATGCTGAGGCTGGGAGGAATGGGAAAATGAAATTTGAAGTTATTAATTTTTAAATTCCCAAGCCAGTTGCTGTACCTGTCACTTTAGGGTTCTGAATTTCATTAGTGTTGACAGAGATGAACGACACATCCTAATTGAGGGCTTGCACCTGCAGCTTGACAGTACTGCTTCTCTATCAGCAGGAGCATGGGCCTCATTCCCCATGGCTGATGTTCTGAGAGGCAGTCACCATCTCCACGGAGTGTGCAGTTGGAGGATGGCAATGGACCTGCAAGTCAGCATCAAAAGAGAAATCTCTTCTTCTTTCTCTATTCCTGTTTCCCTTCAGTCACTCTCTTGTATCTCCTTACCTCTAATACAGTGAAATTCTAAGCCCTACAGAATATAAAGAGAAGAGAGTGAATGAGGATAGGAGGAAGAAAAATAATGAGAGAAAAGGAAGAAGTATGATGGGCTAGAGGAAAAGAGAACAAATACTGGAGCTCATTTAAATGAAATCTCATGATTTTTATACTATGTTTTCAGATCATTTTTGTGCTCACATACTTCTTCCTTTCAGTTTTATTAGTTTAGAAGCCTTAAAACCAATAGCTTTGTGTTAACATCACATCTATAAGTATGACTGTAGGAATAAAAGATTTACTCATACCAATGAGTCTGAGTTATCTATTATGATTTTCAAATGAGATCAAAAAGGTTCAACTGACTACATTTCTTATCTATCATTCCTTGTAAGTACAAACTTACACATACTTAGTGCTGTTACATATAATACACATTTATACAACTAGCGATACTTGGTGTGCTATGGACATTCAATAACTGCTCATTTGCTCTGTTTAATAAGTGAGGTAATTTCCACAATCCATGAATGAAAATTTGTTTCCTTAGTTTAATATATATGTGAATGTTCAGTCTCTTAGTCATGTCTGACTCTTTGCGACCTCAAGGACTGCAGCCTGCCAGGCTTCTCTGTCCATGAAATTTTCCAGGCAAGAATACTGAAGTGGGTTGCCATTTCCTACCCGAGGGGAGCTTCCTGATCCAGGGGTCGAACCCTTGTCTCCTGCATCTCCTGTGCTGCAGACTGATTCTTTACCGTCTGAGGCATGGTGGTAAAGAATCACATATATAGTAAGTAGCAAAAATACATCTGAAATTCTGATCTGAGTCAAATGTTCCTAATTGTCATTCCCTTTATCCCCTTACTGAAGGGGATGCTTCAGTAAGGAAGCGTTACCACTGAAGCTCAGGTGGTAAAGAATCTGCCTGCCAGTGTGGGAGACCTGGGTTCGATCCCTGAGTCAAAAAGGTCCCCTGGAGAAGGTAATGGCTACCAACTCTAGTATCCTTGCCTGGAGAATTTCATAAACCAGAGGAGCCTAGTGAGCTACATTCCATGGGATTGAAAACAGTTGCACATGACTGAGTGAAATACTTACTATGTATATCTCTTAATGTGTTTTACTTGAAAACTTAAAACATTTTAAAACACAGAATTATTTAATATATTTATTAATAAATGCAATTACTTGGCTTTTTCCATAAGCTATTCTGTAGCTATTTGAGGGTGGGAGGATGAAGGGAATGACATTTAACTCAGATCAGAATTTCATATGTATTTTTGCTGCTTACTATATAAGTGATTTTGATAAAAATTGTTTGCACTACCAATTAGTAAGAAAAAAAATGGGTAATCCTGTAGAAAAATGAGTAGATATTTTGAATAGGAAGGCCCCAAAAGAAGCTGTTCAGATGGCCTGTGACCATCAGGGAAAATTAAGGTAGTATCTAATGTAATACCAAATGCAGTCCAGAGAATGGCTAATATTAGAAAGCCTGCCCATAGTATAGTAACTCTTGTCAATTTCTGGTGGAATTTCAAAATGGTGAAACCACTTTAAAAAGCAGTTTTCCATTCTCTAGTGAAGGTATGTATAGGCATGGTCATATAATCCAACAGTTCCAATTTTAAGTATAGGTCCTAAAGAAATGCATGTATACATGTGACAGAGGATAGGAGCAACAAAGGTTGTAGAAACATCATTCAAAACAATCACAAGGCAAAAATAATGCTAATATCACCAATGGGAGAATGGGTAAAGTATGAATTAACAAAAATGATTGAAGTTCAGTTATAAAAAACACCATCAATGGAATTTCAACAATGTAAAGTTGAACCGAAAAACCAGACATAAATGAATAAGCACTGTATGATCATGATTATAAAAAGCCTTAACTGCATTGTACAAGGAGAGATATTTAAGTAGTAAAGCAATAAAATGACTGGTATAGAAGTTGAGGTAGGAGTTATCTTTAAGGAGGAGGAAGGAGGTGGGATTAAGAAGAACATTTAGAGAGTGTCTGCTGCTGCTGCTGCTGCTAAGTCACTTCAGTCGTGCCCGACTCTGTGCGACCCCATAGATGGCAGCCCACCAGGCTCCTCTGTCCCTGGGATTCTCCAGGCAAGAATACTGGAGTGGGTTGCCATTTCCTTCTCCAATGCATGCATGCATGCTAAGTCGCTTCAGTCGTGTCCGACTTGTGCGACCCTATGGACAACAACCAACCAGGCTCCTGTTTAGGGACTGGTAATATTTTATTTTTTGACCCAGGTAGTACTTACCGGTGCATTTCTATTTTGTACACTTTTTCTTACATGCGTTGTTTTCACAATAAAATTAAATCTTTAAAATGCAATATTATTACTCTTTGTACCGACTTATACCAAATCTCCCAAGGAAGAAATTCACAGTATCACAAGCAAACATATTTGGCTTTCTAAATCTAATCAGAAATTTTCAATTTTTAACCCATCTCCTTAATCACATTTATATTCCGTCTCTTCAACCCAGTGTCCTTAGATTAAAATTAGAGGTCTTGAATCAGAATTTTAAAATGATTGTTTTAGCCTAATGTGTTTGCAAAAGAATATCAGTTAGGAGGAAAAGTTCCTCTTTTTTGATAGTTTGGGCTTGCTTAAGATTTGAGCTCATAATTCTTGTCCTTGATTGGGTTGCTCATATTCTTTGGCATGTCTCCCATATGGTTTTTTTCCCCATATTTACTCCACATCCCCATAGTGAAAAACAGTCATCTTCCACGGGAACTGTGGAGAATTTCTGAGGACCCACCGTCTGGCTCTTCAGTACCTTACCCTGCACCTCGCCTTGTGTGGTCTAGCAAGACAAGGCAAAGGTAGAAGGTGTTGGACTAACCGAGAATGACTTTCTGGACCCTATACTAATCAGTAGTTCATATTCAACCTTAAGAAAGTTTGGGAATTTCTTAAACGTGTGTTTGGCTGAGGAATCATCTAATCTTCTTGACGAATTGAGAAAGAACCTGAGGTTAGACCCAGGTCTAAGGCAGCTGGGGAAGGGGTGAGTCCCAGAGTGGAAATCCCCAGGATGGAAAAACACAGCTAAAAACTCCCATTTCATTTTATCCCATGAAGCAGTTCTTCCCTCACTTTCACTGTAAAACCCTCAGGGAAGAACATATTAGAGAGGAGACATGTATTCCCCCAACCCCAGTGGTTTAGCAGGCGACAGAGAACAGAGTGTCAGATGTTTGTCTGTCTTCACCTGTGTTTCCTTTTTTTCATCTCCTTGCATTGTCTGTATGTTATTCCCAAGCATACCTTGGCCTGGGCCTTCAGTGAAGTCCTAAGGCAATGGTCCAAGGTAAGGGAGGAGCAGAGCTGATGCCCTCCTTCCACCTTTCTCGTCTTGGAGTGGCCATCCGTTGCCCTCCTTTCCTGGTTGTGATGACAAACAGCCTTCAGGTGCTCCAAAGTTTTCATACTTGTGTTGCTGCCACCCTTGTTACTTCCTGCATTTGCATGTTTAACTCTGTAATATTTCAAGGATGTGTGTGTGTGTATGTGTGTGTGTCTGTGTGTGTGTGTGTTTGTATGTGTGTCTGGAGGCAGGTAGATAAATTCATCTTTGTGAGAGCCTGAGTCAGGGCCGTTTTGGGTGTATGTGGGCTTGATAAGCAGATATAAAAATGAGCCTGGAAAAGTATAGAATTCGTTACACATTAAGTTCATAGTAGGTAATAAATGTGGATCAAGTCAAATTTTGAAGGCAAGGCTACTGGGGAGAATCAAAACCAAGAAATCAGGTGTGAAAAATACAAAAAGTAGAAGGGGCGAGAAGGACAAAATAATCCACACAAGTTGAAGATGGGATATTATGAGCCTCTCATGCAAGTTAAAAATACTGGGGATGCGGACTGATGCTCAGCATAGAGTAGCTATTCACTGAATTCAGTGATACAATTTTTAAAGATAAGTTAGCCAGTCAAAATTATTCAACTTCCTGCCTTTCACATTAGTAAGCACCCTTTTTGTGACTAGGCTAAAGAGGACATGACAGACAATGGCACTGTCCACAGGGAGCTAGTGATAGAAAATGACATATGTAGAAGTATATATAATAATATAGACTTATGTACTTCAGTTTCAGGTTGATTGGCTTTGGTACACAGGTGAAGGATTTGGTATCCCACAAAGGCAGGGACTCTTCCACTGTAAAATATGACACAGAATAAAAGATTTATAATAATAAAATAATAATATCAATATTATTTATAATATTATTATCAAAAATAAACAAAAGATTTATTTATTATTGGGGCTTCCCTTGTGGCTCAGTGGGTAAAGAATCCACCTGCAATGTGGGTGACCTGGATTGGATCCCTGGGTTGGGAAGATCCCCTGGAGAAGGGAAAGGCTACCCACTCCAGTATTCTGGCCTGGAGAATTCCACGGACTGTATAGTCCATGGGGTCACAAACAGTCAGACACAACTGAGTGACTAAACCACCACCATTTATTATTGATAGTAAATATATCAATAATAAAGGGGAATTGATTTTTCCTAGGTGAGAAACTGACAATATCACCTACTGTGAGTGAGGAGGTGGCCAAAATTTGAAGATGTGTGGAGAGTTCAAAGACCAGAGTAAGAGAGATGAGGATGGAGACACAGAAGTATTGTCAGAATTAAGACCAGTAGGGGTTGAAAATCATTACAGTGAACCAATGTGGGTTAATTTTGTGGTATTCTTAGCCATTTGCAACCACCCAGATTAGATTCATCCATGATTGAGGTTGTTGAATAAGTCTGAATGAAAGAAAATTCAAGACATGAAGACACTGGACAAGAGAGTTAATTGGACGTTGCAAAATTAAGTGTTGACACTATATAGAAACCTTTTGTTCAACACATCTAAACTGTCAAGATTGAAGAACAACCACCCTACTCAACAATAACTGGAGCGACCTTCCACTAGTTGAATGCTATTAATTTTGCTTTGTAAAAACAGCTTCAACTAGAAATTAAAAGAAAATTATGTGCAAGATAGATGCTTTGAAAGCTTTCAGATACTATTCTCAGAGAAGGCAATGGCAGCCCACTCCAGTACTCTTGCCTGGAGAATCCCAGGGACGGGGGAGCCTGGTGGGCTGCCGTCTGTGGGGTTGCACAGAGTTGGACACGACGGAAGCGACTTGGCAGCAGCAGCAGCAGATACTCTTCTTTTTTATTTGAGTCTACAAAAATATTTAATAGCTACAAAACTGGGTAATTTGAGAGGCAGTTACTAGACAAAAGTCTACATTTTTAGCACTGAACATGCTGGAAAATAAGAGAGGTTTAGATGGGACCATGACTTAAGCTCCACTTCATTAATGCACAGAGAAATACTTGTCAAGATAAAGCATGAACATAATCTGTGGCAAATTGTCTTATCTCAGAATACACTTTTGATGACCAAAGCAAACACAAAGAGTAAAAACACTAAGTCTGGTTTCTAAATTTTTAAGCTTCTCTGATGACTTGGTGAAGAGGCTGCCTTCAATGCAGGAGACCTGGGTTTGATCCTTGGGTCAGAAAGATCCCCTGGAAAAAGGAATGGCAACCCACTCCAGTATTCTTGCCTAGAAAATTCCATGGACAGAGTTGGACATAACCTAGTGACTAACACTTCCACTTTTCTAAGTTTTTATTAGCTTTGGTTTATTACAAGTAGGTAGAAAACAGGTTCTATTCTCTGTCCTTTCAAGTTTTAATTAAGCACAATAGAACTAAACAGTCACTTAATATGATTACAGATTGAATCTAGCAAAACATTATCAGTCCTGGTGACGAAGAAGGATGTGCTGTTAATAGAGATCTGAAAGGATTTCTCAAGTGGATAATGCAAACCTTGGCAACACCAATTAGGAGTATCTATTGACATTTGAGATCACTCTGATTCTGAAAGTTTCTGAACATGGAGATCAGCAGATTTATTTTATTTTGTTATAGCATGATATCTTTCAGCAGGAAGAAATGCCAACGGATCAAAGCCTGGACGTGTGTTTAAAAAAAACAGATACAGTGTAACCATCCACTAGCTAGGCAATCTTGAAAAAGGCTTTCCTCTCTTAACCTCAATTTCTTCAACTATAAATCAAAGTAATGCAACTCAATACTTGTTACAAGTTTTTTCAGTTCAAATATTATGTTGCTTTTAAAGATAACATTTTCTAAAGCATGCATATTTTCTCCACACAGTGACTGATCCAGCTTTTCAATAAAAAGAAAATAAATTATTTTTGATGATATCTTACGAGGGTGATCTAACAGGTTTGTGGAGTAGGAAGAGTTACCAGAAAACATAAAACTTAGGTTTGTGTCTGGTAATTTCATCAAACGTTGTTGACCATAGTTTCTGTAATGGCAACATGTGAATTTTCATAAACTTCCTGTTGCTGGATCAAGATGCAATAATATGTACAAAAGAACGTTGATCAAATAGCATAAAAGGATGACAAAGAACTATAAAAATATAAGTGACCTGAGGTCTGTGTGGGTTTGCTCACATGGCATCATTAACCTATAGATACTGAAAGGCTATGCAGTTGCATTGGGCTTAGGGCCACAGTACTTTCAGGTATGCCAGGAAAATATGTAGTAGATTTGTTTGGATTATATGGATTGTACATAGTAGATCTGTTAGACCAATTCTCCTCCCAGTTAACCTTTTAATAAAAGAAACCCCAGATAATATCCCTGAAGGTTTATTTGGGTGACCTTATAGGTTGGATACTAAAATTCATTTGGACGAGAAAAAGCACAAGAACATCCAAGGCAATTTTGAAAAAGTATAGTGTGGAAGGCAGTGGCAGGGCAAGGGGTAGGGAGAGGTTTGTTCTGTATGATAACAGAACATTTTAAAGAATGGATGTTAAAACTCTGTCATTTTGGCCTGGGAATGGTCAAGAAACTAGTAGTAGTAGGTGTCTCCACCCATCTATTTAATTTGCTAATTTAGAATATTAAAATGGGGAAAACCTGAAAGATTCTACAGGATGGTGACAATTCGTTGTCCTTCCTGCCCCCCCAAAACTTAGAATCCTGACATTCACAAAATTTGAAATGTAAAAGAACAAAACTATAAAAACCATAGGATCAAATGTAGGAGAATGTGCTCACAAATTTGATCCTGCTTTGAGTATATTTTTCATCAAGGTACAAAAGGCACAAGTCATAAAGAAAAAAAATTAAGAAATAATGAAGTGCTAAATAGCAACTCTATAAACAAGCGTAAAAGATAATTTGCAGACTAAAATATTTACACCATATATAACAAATGGTTAATATTTACAGTGAAGAAAGAGCTGCTTAAAAACATTAGAAATCCAAAAAAAGATAAAAGGCGGAAGGAAAGGAGGGAGGGAGAGAGGAAGGAAGGAAGGAAGGAGCAAAGGATATGGACCATGCTCAGAGGGGGAAATATAAAAATGTCTATATGTGTATTATATATATATCGTGTACGTTTATATGTTATATATACAATTTATGTATATATACAATTTATATATGTGTAAAATCTATATATTTACATGTATATGTATATACATATAAAATGTGTATATATTTTATATATATTTACATACATATATGTAAAATGTATACCATTTATAGTCACATATTATTTTTACATCTGGTGTATATTTATGTGTATTACATAAATATTCATATCTGAATATGGCCAGTTGTTGAGGGGGATTGATCTTCAACTGTCAGAGTGATTGGACCATTGAGAATAAACAAGCAAAACCAAAAGTCAGGAGTTGAAAACTAATGGTGGGTCTTGTATTAGGAAAAACATAAGTGAGGTTGGAGAGTTGGGTTAAAACAAAACACATTTTTGAATATGAGAATCAGAGTCTAGAGCTTCCTGACCTTCTACCATGATGTTACTTTCCTACATCTAGGCTTAGAAAGGATACTTAATATGAACAGATTCCTCTAAACTGAGTGTGGGGATAGATATGACAGAAAATCTGAAGTTATTGATGGTCATTGATAGCATTCTTTAAGTCCTAGGACCAAATGAAACTGCCCTGCACTTTTTAAGGACCTTTGGGTGTTAGAGAAACAGGAATGGGTTAGGGTTGAGGCAGTTTTACTTGTGTTTCTAGGTTTTGCTATCACCAGAAGATTTCATGAGAGACTGAAAAGTAAAACAGGAAAAATGCTTTAAATTGATTTTAAATGATTTTAAATTCTTATCACAATTAACCTGGGAATGCAAAGTCAAATTATACACAGTCAAATCAAAATAAAGTTTTCTAGTGATGTGGTTTGGCTTAATCAAGCATTTAACTACACTGTAGCATTCTGTTTAAATTACATGAATTTTAAAAATACAATCCTATGTCAAGATAGACTTGATTTTCATGTATGTTTCTCCTATTCTTATACATTCAAAGCTATATTTATAGGCATTTATGTGAAAATAGCACCTTTAATTTTACTTCAGCCATGCCCAAGAACAGTTAATAGCTTTTATAGAGTCAGGTCAAGGTCTAAATTTACATGAAAGCTCATGGTGGTCTTGAGTACACAGTCTTGTTTTGCTTTAAATATAGTTAGGTTTCATTATGTGCCCAATAAATATTTTATTGCTCTTTCACAATGTCCATGGCTGTATAGCTCTCTTAACAGCCAAAACATTTGTTGAACTTCAGTTCTCTGAGTTATATCGGTCACGGGAATTTGGTTGTTTGGGAACCGAAAGGACAGTTTGCTTAAGGCAGAGAGAAAGCAGCCTGGGGGTGCCCTCTCCTCTCTCTGCCCGAGGTTCTTTTCTACAAAAAGGTCTGCCCATCCCCAGGAGGTGACATGCTTTCTCTGGCCCTAAGAGCAGTCCTGAGGTTGGATGTCAGCAGAATGTTCCACCTCACCCCTGTTCTGCTCATCTCACTACTTAACTCTTTCCCCTGTTTCTTTTCCTGTGTGCCCACGTCGACTCTGAACAGAGAGCAGTGAAGTGCCTTCCACAGGAAATGGTCGTCTAATGCTTCGAATAAATCACAGATGCTGGAACTCAGAATTAAAAACCTTCTGTGATCTCATCCTGAACTGTGTCGCCTGCCTTTCCCATTTCCCTTTGCGTAGCCCTACCTCCAGGAGTCACATATTACATTCTTGCCTTGTGCTTTCACCTCACTCTAGCTTTATTCTCCTCGCCTTAAATACTCCTTCTCTCTTCCTTCTATCTCTGTGTATTCTAAATTCTACTGTTTTTCAGAGCCTTGGTCAACTTCCAGATACTTCTAAAAGCTATCCTCAGCCCTCTATCCTTTTTCATTGTTCATACCTTTGGAAGATCCTTGATAATTCTCTCTGACATTCATCACCTTCGATCTCATCTTGTGGTATGTCTCATTTCCCAAGGAAATTCAGAAAAACAAACCAACAATCACACTTTGTTAAATTGTGAAATGAAGATAGCAACAAACTCCAAGCTTTCTCTTTATATTTTGTTTGGTTGAGAAGTATGCCACTGGCTGAAATGGTGGCTTAGAGCTCTCTGGACAATACTCGTCAGTGAAGGTGGATTCTGAGTCAAGAGGCCATTATGACAGCGAGTGTCACACTATGGAAATCTAGTTTGAGCAAGTCCAATCTTTATTGGGGGAAATCTTAAGATTTTATAAAAATTAATGTTAAAAAAGTTTTATTTTTTAGTTTTTGGCTACACTAGGTCTTCGTTGTTGCATGCAGGCTTCCTCTATTTACAGTGCTTGGGCTTCTCCTTGTGGAGCACAGGCTCTCTAGCACAAAGTCTCAGTAATTGTGGTGTATTGGCTTGCCCCAAGGCAAGCAGAATCCTAGCTCCCTGATCAGGGACTGAACTCGTATCCCCTGCATTGGAAAGCAGTTCTTAACCACTGGACCACCAGGGAAGACCCAAACCCTGAGCTTTGATCTGAAGTAGCTCATAAAGACTGAAGGAAACTGGGTTTCCATAGCACCGTTCTGTGTAGTAACCCAGAGATAGCCCTCTTTCCCTTGTATTGAATAACAGAACCAGTTTTTATCTGGGTACCTTGGTGCCAGCTAAAATACTACGTATCCCTTCTTCCCCTGAAGTTTCATGTAGGCCTGTGTTTTATTCAAAAGATGTAAGTGAAAGTTTCCCTCATGAACTATCTCTAAAGTATGCTTCTTTAGCTCCTTTTTTCATCTTGCTGTTTGGTGTAAGGAGGCTGGACTGGATAATGGTCCAAACAGCCACTTTGGACCATTTGGAGAGAGCTGTACAGTAATGTAGAGATTATGGGAGGTGAAAAGTTTAGGTACATTTTTATATTAGGATTTGGGTCACATGCAGCCAAACTTACTCTCATATGCCTGGTTCACTTCTGCTAATCCAAGAACTGTGAACTTAGTTCATTCCCAAACCATGAGAAACTGACAGGCAGCAGAACCCTGAGTCTACTCTGTGTGTTTCTGAAAGATCATGCATAGATCAGACTCTTTGAAACAAAGACCAGAAAAATACTGACCTAAAACCAGGACCCCAAGCATTACACTACTGTGACCTCTCCCAGTCCTATATCCATGGTCATGTCTGATTTTAGGCCACACTACTTCTATTTTGGATTACTTGAAAGGTCTCTTGTCCACTTTCTGCTTGTTCAGTTCTCCCTAATGTAATAATGGAGTTATCTTTTCAAGTATTGATTTTTGAATGTTCTACTGTTTGCTAAAAGTGTAATTTTTTTTCCATTGCTATCTAATGTGTTGCAAGCTTCTTATCCAGGAAGGCAACACATGCTCTCAAATCAAGCTTTCTTTGGTTTGCTCCTGTCTATTCTTCCACGTGCCACCTGTACTTCATCAGAATATCTGGTTGTTTCTGTGATGAGTCCAGCAATGATTCAGCTCCTGCACATAACCTTGTCCATATTATTCCTGATATTTGCAAAGTTTTCTCACACCCTTTGTCAGGGGTTTCATTCTACCTATCCTTAAAGACTCAGCTCTAATACTATCTCTTATTTTATACTTTCTTTGATAATAATAATGCCTTTTAAATTATGGGTATAGTAGTTTAATAATAATAATGACTAAATTTTAAGGAACTACTGCTTGCGTGCTAAGTCGCTTCAGTTGTGTCCAACTCTTTGAGACACTATGAACCATAGCCCACCAGGCTCCTCTGTCCACAGGATTCTCCAGACATGAATACTGGAGTGGGTTGCCATGCCCTACCCCAGGGGATCTTCCCAACCCAGGGATTGAACCAGCATCTCTTATGTCTCTTGCATTGGCAAGTGGATTCTTTACCACTAGTGCCACCTGGGAAGCCCAAGGAACTACTATTAAGATGTAAATAGTCTGAAAGTTTAGAGTACTTGCAAGCTAAAAATTCAACCTGACAGTTTATTTATGTCTGTTTATCTGTCTATCCGTGCATACATAAACACATCCACCAGCTATATGTATCTGGGTCAGAGACAAAGGCCATTTATTACACACAACAAAGCAGCAGCAAGAGCAGTATTTTGCATGGATTCCTTAAGGCTGCAGTACCCACAGGGTGATGTTGTGAGTGCCAGATGTTGCTTGTGCATCAAAGGAAAGGAACTCCAAAATTAGGAAACTCTGATCATATATAGGGCTGCTGGTGACATGTCCATTCTCTCCTCTAGAAAGGAAGAGACATCACTGAGCTAAATTGTAAGCAAATGTTCCCAGGAGAAGAGGGTAAAGGCACTTTAGGATGATTACCCTAGAATGAAAGGGAAGGGAAGTTCTTTACCTTTGTTGTCCCAGGATGTCTTCAGGGAGGATATGTATTCAGCTTTACTTTCCTGAAATATCTCCTTATACAAACATTGGCTGTAAATGCCTTTTTTCAGAGGGCTTGAAATATGGGATGATCATGGAGAATTGTCTTCCTCCAACTATGTGTCAGGCACATCATCTACAGTATTTCCAATCCTAGCTGTAACTGTGTAATGTAGATATTACTATTCCAGTTTTGCAGACAAAGAGGAAAAGTTAAAATCACATGCCCAAAGCTACAAAGTTACAAGTATTAGAGTCAGGACTGACTATGGTCATTGGATGTTAAAGTCAAAACTCTTTTCATCACAAAAATCAACATAGTACATCTTCCACTGAAAGCAACCTCATGAAGCTTAATGTGAGTTTATTTTATGGTGCATATTTTCTATTTTTCCTATTCTCATGTAAGCGTCTTGAGGGCAGAGTCATGCTTATATCCTCCACCGTGCCTAATAAAGTGAATACCATGTGATTATTGGATGCTTTATTAAGATGGTGTGAATGAAGAAAATCTGTCAAAATATGTATGATGAAAACTTGACATTATACCTCCTAAATAATATATGATTATGGAAAAGAGGTCACAGCATAAAATTCAAATATAGCAACCTCTTGCTTGAAATATTAATAATGATCTCAACTATTTTTTACTTGGCTGACAATTTAGCTTGAATATTGATGAAAATTTGATTCTAAAGTTTAGAGAAAGTAACTAAGAGTTGATAATAATCAATGAGGAGGAATATATAGAAACATCGCATGAGTCAACTCACATGAGAACTGATGTTTTAATATAGGATATGTCAAAAAATGAAAAATTCATTTTACTTTAGAACTAAACCTCTTCCATTCTAACCAAAAATATGCTCAATACTGAAGAGTTTTCCTCTTTATGTCAAGTCATAAGTTTTTGAGGCTTTTCTTGCATTTCTACCAAATACTTGCTTGAATATGTGCCACTTTGTGAGATAAGAAACCTCTATTCCCAACATCGGAGAAGGCAATGGCACCCCACTCCAGTACTCCTGCCTGGAAAATCCCATGGATGGAGGAGCCTGGTAGGCTGCAGTCCATGGGGTCGCTAGGAGTTGCCACGACTGAGCGACTTCACTTTCACTTTCATGCATTGGAGAAGGAAATGGCAACCCACTCCAGTTGCCATGCCTGGAGAATCCCAGGGACGGGGGAGCCTGGTGGGCTGCCATCTATGGGGTCGCACAGAGTCGGACACTACTGAAGCAACTTAGCAGCAGCAGCAGCATTCCCAACATATATGGAAAGAACAAACTATATTTACATAATATTTTCATAAATATTAAAAGCGATGTTTTAAAATAAAGCAGATATTTTTACCTTTCCTCAAAAAGATATAACAAGCAATCAAGTTCAGGCCAGTTGACTTGGTAGATAAAGCTAGGAAAACAAGGACTGAGGCATAACTGTTAAGTGTTTTGCTTAAGATCAAAACTGGAGTTGATGGCAGTTGGACATCCCAACTATACATGCTTCTGAAAGTAAACTTTCAGAATTAAGATAATCTTCATAATTTCACAATGACTTATGCTGAGAGGTTTAAAAGATAGCCTACTGCTATTAATGCTAAACTCACAAATGTAGGAGTAATTCTATGTTGTGAATTTCAAACCTTAGAAAAACATATACAGATACCAACAGAGATCTGGAGAATACTACTTATGCCCTAACATTTTCCTTTTAGTTAACTCCTGATGCTCAAACAGAGCTATACTCTTTAGTAAATACCCAGAGCACCCCTTTCATCCTCAGAATAGAAACTGGGTTCCACTATGTCTGTTCATAGAATAATCTCAAGGGCAATCCATATATCCAGCCCCTCATCCTCATTAAAGAGAGAATCAAACTTAATGAGAACAAAAAGCTGTTAATAGTCAAGTAATATAACAAAATGGTTTATCTCAGCTTTTCTTACATTTCCTATGAAGCCTACTCTGCTTTCCCAATGCCATAAAGCTCAACAGATTATCATCTTATAAGATCAATCTTTTCTTCTATACCATCCAAAATGCATCTTTGGTATGATGTTTTCTACTGAAGATAAATTAAAAGAGAAGGTAATCACATCATTAAATCACAATGATCTGCCTTTTTTTTTCCAATAAACTTATATGTATAAACCCATTTCTGGTGTCTAAAAGAATTACAGCCCACCATTGAGAACAGGGCATTGAATTAAGGATGGATAGGATTTCTCTGGCAATTGGAATTTAATTTCACATCATGAACCAAAAGATTTTAAAAGTTGATATTTTCAATGATGTTGAGTTAGCAATATTTTAAAATGACACTTGCATTACCTTGAAGAAATGACCTCTCTATTTTTTTGAATATACGACACTACAGAAAATGTAAAATAAACCTGCACATATGAGACCCTGCATGAACAGAGATGGGAGCTATAAAAAAATGGGAAAGTAAAACATAAGACTTCATAACAGTAACAACAACAAAATAGGGCCTGGAAAAATATCTTCCACCAGAGAGAAAATAAACTATTTCAACTCTTAGAGTGTTATGCAAAATGGGATATGTAACTGTAGTTTAGTTTGAAAGATTCCCGAGGTCTTTGAAACTGTTCTGGTACCATTTTTCTATCTTGACACCAGTGCACTGCCAACCAACCACTCGCATGAAGCATTAGTAGCAGGAGATAGCATCACCTGTGGTGCTGTGTTGAACCTCTGTCGATTTTGATCAATTCTAAGTGTAAATGATTGAATAGCTTAAAAATGAGCCGCTTTTAGAGAACTATTATAGGGGAGTAGAACTGCACTTAAAAGATCACAAGATAGGGGTAGGTTAATGTGTCTGCCAGTCTAATTGTTATTGGAAAAAATAATCTTGAGCCTACCAGCCATGGAGAATTAGGCAGCAGGACTTTGACAGATAGGCATCAGATCTCTTTGAACTAAGTGTTTTTGCTTTTATCTCTGTCTATTCATGATAACTTCTGAGGAAACTGGATGACTGTGACCCAATTTAGTAGAAAGTTCAAGGTGTACCTTAATGTCAATTAATGTGTTAGTTTGCCACCTTGATTGAAAAAAAGTTGGGATGATTTGGGCCTATTTTTAAAAATTATTTTTTCTGTCTTTTTGTATCAAAGAAAATAGCTGGGACCTTTCATATTTCCTTCCTTGATATAACTGTTGATTGATAGTAATTCTTGGTTTAATTTTCCATGGAGGCAATTTGTTTCAGATAATGTCTGAATTTTGTTATGCGTGCTCAGTCACTTCAGTGCTGTCCGACCGACTTCTTGAGACCCTACGGACTGTAGTCCGTCAGGCTCCTCAGTCCATGGAATTCTCCGGGCAACAATACTGGAGTGGGTTACCATTTCCTTTTTCAGGGGATCTTCCTGACCCAGGGATCCAATCTGTGTCTCCTGCATTGGCAGGTGGATTCTTTACCACTAGTGCCACCTGGAAAGACCTTTCAACATAAATAATGGTGAAACTTCTTCTCTTTTTAAATCAAATAATGTCTAGGAAAAATTTTTCTGTAGTAGATAAAATGGAACCATGTCAATCTCTGAAAGCTCTAGCAACAAGCTAAGTTTGGTGAGACACCTGGTAGAACCTGAATCTTTTATTACCTATAGCTGGCAAATTCTGTGCTCTACCCATGTCTACCAATACATACACAACATGTTCAGGAACTACAGCATCCTAAAATACTACCCAGGAGATATCTTAGATGTACCACGAAGCAGGTCTTGTCAGGTCCTATGCAGTATCATTCCATTTTCCTCCTCTTCTACTCAGTTCCCCTGCACTGTTAGAAAGTCTGTGCTTCTAAGATCCATTGACATGGCTTATTGCTCAATTCTCTGGAGTTGTCCAAGTGTGAAGGCAGGTTATATTCTAAGCAGTGGTTTGGAGAATCAGTTTCAACAACCTAGTGTTTCATATGTCCATAAAGGTCATTTTCAAAATAATCCTTAAAAAATGATAGACCCTCCCCTTCAAACATTTCCAAGGCTCCGACTGCTCCATTAAGTGGAACTTGGGCTGGAACTTATGGTTTAAGGTGGTGCAGTGGTAAAGAATCCACTTACCAAGGCAGGAGACACGCGTTCTATCCCTGGGTTGGGATGATCCCCTGGAGATGGAAACGGCAACCCACTCCGGTATTCTTGCCTGGAGAATTCCATGGACATAGGAACCTGATGAGCTACAATCCATGGGGCCACCAAGAGTCAGACACAACTGAGCATACATGCACACACACACCAAATGTCCCTAGGAACAGCTCTCCCCGCTGCTAACGAGGCTTTCCTACTGTACCACATTGTTCTGCTGGGTTTTCTGTTACCATAGAGTTATCTTCCAGAAAACTGTTCAGTCTCTCTAGCTGGTAGCCTTAAGTTAGGCTGAAATGTAGCTGTTTCAGAGCAGTAGCTTGTTAAGGCTGAGGCCATTTGCTTATCATCTCCATTACTTTTACATATGAAAATCCTCTGGAGGATAATAAGAACTATTTTGGTGCAAACTGTTAGTAAATCTTCTCAGTCATCCTCTGGAGACTGGTAACTGCTGAGGGCAGAATTCGGTTCTGGAGGTAGCGTAAGACGGATGCTGTTGCAGGTTCCCCAGTGAGCCAGCACATGCAGTATTATTTTGGTTGTTATTGCTGTTATTGACTCTCTCGGGGCAGTCATTCTCTGGAAATCTATTAGTGAAACACAACCGCCCCATATGAGTAGCCACATATCAAAATATATGTATATGTTAAGATTCAGGGAGATTTTCTCCGAACTAGGGAAATGTTGCGTCTATGCTCTTCTCTCAGAATTCCATGGCTTACATTCATCTGGTGTCTGTAGAAATGTTCCCAAGATCTCATGAGCTTTTCCACACCCACAGCCTCTTCAGTAATGTGACAGGGAAGCAGAAAGGGCTACCCTGTAGTTTAGTGAACCTCCCATCAGCCTTGGTGTGTGCAAGCAACAGCTTCAAGGTCAGAAGCCCCCATCCAATGAGGAACTCTATGTCTGATCCAGTCTTCTTTCTTGGATGGACCCAGGACACACCTCCCTTCTCTGACTCTGTCTGACTCCACAGACAATAATTCTTTTAGCATCAAGCCAGTGCCAGGACTCTGGTATCAGCTTCCTGAATCTCTATAGTCTGTGATTACTGAAATATCATTGAAATTTGGACACAAAAGTGAAGATAGTCAACGTAATATATGTGTTATATTGAAGACATGTCTCTTTTTGCTTTTGCAAGCAAGTACCACAAGAAGAGTGTGTTGTTCCTACAGACCTAATAAATCAAGAAGTTAAAATAGTTCGCCCAGAAGGTAACTCCATCTCCTAAGAGCACAGCTGGAGAAAGCAAAGAAGAAATCTCCATAAATGGTATTTCCCCTGCACTTCAGCATCTAACTCTTAAAATGTGTCTCTTAGATATATTATACCATTTCAGGCAAGCAAAATACTATACTCTCTTCAAAAGAATAAGATAACCAAATTTCTCAAAGAAAAGGAACTCACATTTCAAAATATTTTTTTTCTAATTGTGGAAATAATAGATGTTTATTGTGGAAATTAAAAAGTTTTATAAAGTAGGAAAATAATGTCTTATAATCCCATCAGTGAATCTTACCAGATGTTAATGTTTTATTCAATTTACTTGGAGTCTGTCTATGTACACACACCTATCTATAAACTGCCCATACAATAACAAGAATAATGGCAATAATGAAAGCTAATATTTATTGAGCATCTTCTGTCTTTTCAAACATTAACTCATTTAATCTTCATGTATTTCTGTGAAAGAAATAATATTAAAAAGAAGTAGTATTATTGTAGTATTGTAAAGAAATAGTATTATCCCCATTTTAAAGAAGAGAAAACAGATACAGAAAAGTTAAATAACTTTTTTCAGTGTCACATAACTTGCATTTGGTAAATTTAAGAAAGTCACATGCACACACACACACACACACACACACACACACGGAAACTCCCAGACCCACATATACATACGAACACACTTACATAGACACCACACACATACACTTTATCCAGCTTGGTAATAGTTAGCATTTTACAGTGAAAGATTGAAAAATAATATAAGCCTATTATGAAAACATAGAAAATGCACAAAAATTAAAAAGAGAAAAGAATAGTCACCTAATCCCACCATTTAAAATAACCACTGTCAACACATGTAAACTATTTTCTTCTACTTAACTGCTGCTAAGTTTTAAAATATTTTTCAGTGGCTTTTTAGGCCACTGTGTGTTTTCACTCAGTACTAAAGCAAATACATTTTTTCATAATATGTCATACCCAACATCCTGATTCCCTACTTTTCTACTCTGGATTTCCCTCAAGACCTGCCCACTTTTCTCCTTCTGTTATGCAGAAGAGTTTAGCACATGTTCTGACATCTTAGTGTGAGACAGCTCCTAGGCTCCAGGGAGGGAAAAGACAAGAACTCCCAGGTTGCACGAAGCATGGATTAAATAATTTTCCCAAAGGCAGTGTTCTCCCTAAGAGAAATTATGGTACACATATATCTTCCTGTCTCGTTATTCTGAAAATGAAAAAAAAATATGCAATGTAACTAATATGCAACTTACCTGAGATTTATAGTGATAAATTAATTTTAAGTAAGAGTCAACATGTAGTAAGTGGTCAAAAATACATTATGGCGCACAGTTAGAAGTCAATTTCAGTTAAAATAAACAGGAACAACATACATATTCTACTTGCCTTGAGTAGTATTCTGTCTTATTAATGTTACAAATACTACTTATAAATTTGTTGTTATTATTTAGTCGCTAAGTCGTGTCCAACTCTTTTGCAACCCCATCGACTGTAGCCCACCAGGCTCCTCTGTCCATGCAATTTTCCAAACAAGAATACTGGAGTGGGTAGGCATTTCCTTCTCCAGGGAATCTTCCCAACTCAGGGATTGAACCTGTATCTCCTGGATTGGCACACGGATTTTTTACCACTGAACCACCAGGAAGCGCTACTTATAAATTAGCATGTACTAAAATTAATGTAAAGAGAAATGTTCCAAAATGACAAACCATTTCAAAGTTGTTATTCGTGATGACCATCCTTTCCTCCCTTTGCAAACTGTCAGAATAGTTCTTTGGAGATAACACACATGTTAGGCCTTGGAGTAAGAATTTTTCTGTGATGAGAAGGAGTGTTGGTAGTGGATGAATGGGTGCCATGTGAAATAGTTACAAGAAACTTTCTGAAGATGGTATGATTTTTTTTTTACCTGAAAATAACTGAATTTTGATAGTGACCTAAAACACTGCAACATTTTGATGAGCTGGATATGAGTTTAAGCAAATCGTCATGGTGCTCACATTTGAGACATAGTCCTAAGAAAATCTCTTCACTTAAAGTTTCTGCCTCAGATCTTAGGAAGCAGCTGCAAGTTTGCACGGTTTCAATGGATCCCTCAGATGCTGCTGCTGCTAAGTTGCTTCAGTCGTGTCTGACTCTGTGCGATCCTATAGACGGCAGCCCACCAGGCTCCGCCATCCCTGGGTTCTCCAGGCAAGAATACTGGAGTGGGTTGCCATTTCCTTCTCCAGTGCATGAAAGGGAAAAGTGAAAGTGAAGTCGCTCAGTCGTGTCCAACTCCTAGTGACCCCATGGGATGTAGCCTACCAGGCTCCTCCATCCATGGGATTTTCCAGGCAAGAGTACTGGAGTGGGGTGCCATTGCCTTCTCCAGGATCCCTCAGCTACTGTCTGGGAATCCAAATGTCCTCAAAGGCACCTTCTGACCCTAGTGACAGATGTCTTAGTCATATCTACCATATAGATTTAAATAGCAAATTAATTTCATATGTTTCACTTGTAGCTTGTTTTAGAGTTCCTTTATTATAGCAGGTCTGTACTGTCAAAGCTCCAATGATAAATGTGTTTTGTGCCCAGCACAATAATCTCTATCACCAACAAAGACCATAATTTATTTCACACTTCATTACGGCTATCATTTAGTGAATTATTTTCAATGCTCATCTTAATGTATCGGTAGATATTTATAAACACACACAGGGCGTAGGAATACCATTATTTTTTTTCTCAGCAGACTATCTGACATTTCTTAGCTAATGAGAGATTAAATGAGAAATCTGATCACTGCATGGATCATCTCTGCCTGTAAAGTATTGTTGATATTCTCAATTCCAACATCATCTCAAAATGACACCAAAGCCCCAGGAGGGGCATAGCATAAATTTACAAACTGTCAACATCACACTTTTTCTCTCACGTACCCAGGCTTAGTTACCTGCAAGTTTTCTAAAACTCTTTTATGTTATGCTGCTCCTGTCCTTAATTCTGCAATGGTTGCCATTATTTGAATTGAGATGGTGACCGTCACTTTCTTTGAACTAGAATTAAAATTTCTGAACCAAGTGCTAGCCATTTAGTAAATATTAAAACTAATATCTTAATTGCATTGTGTACACACACACACACACACACACACACACGGGCTTTCTAGGTGGTGCAGTGGTAAAAAATCCCTCTGCCAAATAGGAGACAGGAGTTCAATCCCTGGGTTAGGAAGATCTCCTGAAGGAGGGCATGGCAACCCATTCCAGTATTCTTGTACCACCTGGGAAGTCCTGCCAAGACCATGCCATCCCAGAAATGCAGCCCAGATCCAGGAACACGATAACCTCTACAGAGCCATCAAGCTCACTCAATCCAAACCAACTACTCACATGAAAGGCAAGCTATTGGAAGCCCTCGTTTTAGACACCATAATATTGGGTTCTCAGTGTCATGCAGTCTCACTGATTTATTAACTTATCATCTAAATGATGTTTATTATGCACTTGCTGTGTGTCTGACATTGTATTCAACACTAAGGACATATTGATGAATTAAACAGATTCCATCTTTTCTAAAAGTCTTTCTAAATGTTGTTGGCAACACACTGCTGGATAGTAAATACACATTTGGATAATAAGTCCTCTGCTGGCAGTTTGATGCTTTCCTGGAAAACACATTAGAATATTTTGTATCACAGTATAGCTTTCACAAATATGAAATGTAAATTAATTATGATTTTCACAGGTATATTTTGATGTTACATTTTTAAGGTTTAACATAAGCTGTAAAAATAATGTGGTCAATTTATCTTGACTAACATACTGTTAGGGTAGAGTCTGTCCTAACTAATTGTTATAAATAAAATGCTATTCTTTTTATGTGCTAAATTTATTTGATTATTACTATTGTATTGAATTTTATCAAAATGTCATAAAAATAATTTTCATAATATATTCACTAAAGTATAAAAGGAATCAATGTTTCTTTTATTCTTATTGTATAAAATTATTTTGTATTTATTAATATATCCTTATTTTCAAATTTCAAATAATTGAAAATAAGATTTTTATTGGAGACTCAATCCATTTTACTTTAATTCTTCAGAGTGTTATTTATTATGAAGCTATGTCAATGAATCACATAAATTCATTCATAAATGAGTGATGAGATTTCTTGTCATTTTCAAAGTACAGTGACCTTTCTTATACTGCAAGGAGCATTTCCAGAACAGGGCAAAATACTGCTTTCAGTGTGAAAAGGTGTCATTCAACAGTACACAACGAGATGCAAGTCAGGGTATTGCTAAGTTGTACAACCTGCACACTTCATACTGATTTTTTCAGAGAGACAGCAGAATAATCAATTGGCAATATTCTCTAATCTGAAGGCACACTTGGAGATTGTCTCAGTGGCATACAAAGTGGAGGTTTAATTACTATCTATATACTAGCAAATATTTTTATATTGTAGTTGGATAAAAACAATTGGCTTTTCATTTAAATAGTGATTATTCTAAAAAACAATATAAACTTGAAATAGCATTTGGTTCCTAATTGACATAGTTTCAGCCATCTGATCAACAAGGACAGGCATTATCACATGAACAAAAGAAGCTGCACAAAGATGACAATCCACTTACCACATTAATTAGAGGAAACAGTTGGAAGTCGATAATATGTCTTTGAATTTTGATTCAGTGGTGAAGAAAAGAATTAAAATAGAAAATACAATCAAATTTTGCCTCTAAAGATACATTTTTTCAGCATGATATACACATCTGTGCTACAGAATGCTGACTGTCAAGGAAAGGTACTCACGTAAATATCCGATGGGGGCAAGAGAAGATTTATTAAAAAATAATTTCTTTAGGTGGTTGATAGTGCCGAACAAACTAGTCAAGATTCTGTTAACGTAACCTAATACTTCTGAATCAAACGATCATGGTTCCAAGCGCAAGACTATCAGGATTTCTAAGAACTGTACCGTCATCAAAATGATTTCATTGTCAAGAAATTGACTTTTGACTACCCTCATTGAAAGACAGTCAATCAACAGAACATAAATGTTTCCCAGCACCGGGAGCCTGATTAAAAAGCAATTACTGTTATCATGCCTATTTGTGCTCAGTTGCTCAGTCATATCTGGCTCTTTGTGACCCCATGGACAGTAGCCTGCCAGGCTCCTCTGTTCATGGGAGTTTTCAGCATAGATACTGGAGTAGATTGCCATTTCCTCCTCCAGGGGATCTTCCTGACGCAGGGATTGAACCCATGTCTCCTGTGTCTCCTGCATTGGCAGGCAGATTCATTACCACTCAGCCATTTGGGAAGCTGATGTTGTATGGAGTACATTTTCAGAAATGGGAACTTAGGTAGTAGAGATCTCTGATGACCCTCTGTAGGTGGCATACTTTAGAATTGTGGGTCTGTAGTTATTGAAGTACACAGATGCAGAACGGACGGGCTGTGTGCAGAAATATGTAAATAAGTAACGCTTAATTTCCTTTTCAGAGTCCAAAAACTTACTTGAAGTTAACCACAAATGAGAGAACTGCTTTATATCCTATAAAAAGCCTTTTAAAAATCCTAATTATGCACACTTTTTAAGAAATGCCAAATGGTGATGATTTGGAAAGAGCTAGAAAGGAACCAAACCTCGAAAAAGGGCATGTCCTTCCCTAAGTCCAAATTGACTGCACATGCATTTATTTAGCTTTCATTACAAAATAGTCTCATTTCCTTATTCATAAAATATGGAGCATTCTGATGTTGGGTTTTGTTTCTTCTTCTTTCGACACTGAGAGTAAAACATTAACTTTGTCTTAAGAAAGTCACAGATATATACCAACCTTAACTCTGCTGCTAATTAATGCTATCAGAAGACCTAGCAGGAGTTTCTGCAGCCTTTTTATCTCTGCATGATGAGTGGCTTCAAATAGCTCCCATCTCCCCTTACCAGTTGGATGTCATCTAAAAACTGAATAATAGTGGCAACTGTTCTTAGGAAAAATACTGCAGCCACTTCCTCTAGAATATAAAGTAAAAGAAAATGGGCAGCCATATAATTATCTAATGACCAGGTTTTTTCCAAGGTAGTTGTAAGGTCAAGATTAGCTGGGAAAGTAACACCAGAATATTTTTCTGCTTTGACAGTAAGCAAAAAACGAAAACCTCTTTACTTGAAACTCTTTCATGTGATTATTTCCACACTCTTTTTTCTATTCACACACCACCCACACTCACACATAATTCTTGCCTACCAATTTAATTTTAGAAAGAAATGTTCTCTGCCTTCCTTAGCTGTGTATATTAGCAATGTCTGAAATGCTTCAAGGTGAATTAGTTTTAGGATTGTATTGCACTATACTACAGGAAAACATGATACAGGGTTTTTGGTAAAACATCTCCAGGATCTTTGCAATAAAATTCCTTTAAGAGGACAAGCCAAAGCTTACATGTCACTGTCACATTCTATATGACACTTTATGCTGAATATCATTAGAGGATACATTTAACTTTGTGCAGATACATAAATGACTCATCTTTTCCAACTGTCATGTCTTCTGAATGCAACTCCCATCATTTCCAAAGTCTTTTATTTTTCTATTTTGCTATTAAGAATCAATTTATCCTATAAATGACTTGATTTCTAGTTTTAGTAAGTTGACGAGGTAAATCTTTTTACTCTAAGAATTATAGAATAGATTGCATGGTTTTGAGAGCTAAAATTTTTAGGAATGAAGTTGGAAACATACAAAATAATTCCACATGTTACACAATATTCCAAATAAGAACTAAAGTGAAAAATTTCTGACCAAGTCTAGCAATTAAAGAATATTTAATCCACTATAATTTTCAATAGGATCTAGGGGAAAAAGTCACTGGTATATGATTTCATTATCATCACAAATCAAAAAACATAGTACCATGGTTTGACATAGCAGGTTTTTTTAAATAGAAAGTTATAATAGCTACTGAATAAATAATCAGTATTTGGAAAAATATTTTAACTAATCTTTTCCCCTCCTTTCTCACAAGCTAAATTGTTTGCTATTTCTGAGAGTAATACCATTGTACTTGTTGGATAATTTACAGTAAACACACATCCTCTTAATCACATCACAGAAACTTAAATAGATTTGTAAAACCATTAAAAAATCAATACTTAGCTTTTAGGTGATGAATTAATTAATGGAGTGTGAATGCTTGAACTCTGCATTACCCACCATGCACTGTGGCTTTTCATAATATCACTGTCAATGGGAACAGTATGCAAAGTAATGTAATGTAACTAGTGAGGAAGTGCTGATAAAAATATATCAATCTCTGCTACCCAATGAGAATATTCCAGTAAAAACTGCCTTTTGGTAAGAAATGCAATTCAATATTTTTCTGTTATGTATAATGATGGAAGAAAGAAGCATTGTTGACAAATGAAATCTAGAGGAAAAATAATCAGGAATGTCCCAACGCTTTTTAATTAATCAGGCAATAGATGATGATACATGTAATGGCAAGATATGAAATTATGGAGGTCTGTATAAATTGGGGATTGAGATTTTACTTGTTTCCTCCATTAAAGTTTTTAAAAAGCCTTTTTCTGAAAAATAGATCACATTTTCCTATTTTCATTTGCGTTTATTCTATCCTGACCCTCTTCCAGTGCTTCTTTCCACTTCTTTGAAAACTTCTTGCTCAATGATACCAACTAAGGGACTTCCCTGGAGGTCTAGTGGTTGACTCTAAGCTTCCAGTGTCTTCACTGCAGGGGGCGCTGGTTTGACCCCTGGTCAAGGAACTAAGATCCCATATGCTGTGCACTGGACAGCCAAAAAAAAAAAAAAGATACCAATTAAGATTTCTACAGAAAAGTGTAGTCATATATTGGATATTGGTTTCTGCCTTCAATAACTTACATTCTAGTTGCATAACATTATAAAGTAGATCAATATTAACAAAGGAGTAATGGAAATGGAGGAAGTTGTATGTTTAACGTGGCAAAACACATAATTTTGGTGACAATTTTTAAGAACAACAAGTTACAAACATAAAATTAAATATGAGGGTTTTTTACTTTTGCTATAATTTCAGCCAGACCTAGGTTGTCACTAAGAACAACCATGAAAGCTGAGAAAGTTTTCTTTAAAAGTGATCTATTAAAAGAAACTAGGAAACTGTTGTGGTAACCAAGAATATTGGGCAAACAATTTCTGAAAATAGGAAACGTATAGAGAAGAAAGAATTCACCTTTAACTTCAGAACTTTTGTCAATTCTGGATATAGGGGAAAAGATTTAATTAGGATCCAAAGTTTTGGACAGAAAACTCCTACTAAAGGCAGAATAATAAATAGAGATTTTGGCAATCTTGCAGGAACAGAGACCAAAATTCCAGCCTCACATACCCTAATTAAGTTAAAAATCAGTAACGAAATATAACAAAAAGTACTCAACTTTTAGCAAACTAAGCTTTACATTTCTAAATAATATGTTGGTGAAATAAGATATCAAAGGGAAATTTAAAAGAAATATTTTGTGTGATAATGAAAATTAGACATCAGATGATTAGGATGCAGCTAAAGCTGAGTTAAAAAGAAAATGTACAGTTTTCTATTCATATATTAGAAAATTTGAAAGGCTGGAAATTGATCTGTTTTAAGAAATTAGAAAAAACAGTGAATCAATATCAAAGAAATAAAAGGAAGAACAGTATATAATTGCAGAAATGAATTAAATACAAAAATCAACTACCTCTTTCTTATTTGTAAGCTGTTATTACAAGTATTCAGAAATTCAATATTGTTTTTATTATCCATACAAAGTAGTGGTTATTACTGTTTTATGCAACAGATGTTTGTTTACATTTACCCAGACATTTAACATTTTCTTTCTTCACCAATTTCTTCTGACATACTTTTTTCTTCTTATATGGGCCTTCAGAAGGCATATTTGTGAGGGATCGTTTTTGGCATAAAATTAATGTCTTTACTTTGCCATAACATTTGAAAGATAGTTTAACTGGGTGGATAACTCTAGATTGTGAGTTATCTCTCCTAGAACCTTCAAGATATTGTTTCATTGCCTTCTCATTTTTACTGCTGATATTTTAGTTGTTTATGCCTTTTTTATGCTTTGTTTTTCCTTCTCTTTGTGTTATTTCTGAGAAAGTTGTCCTTCAGAATTCAAAGTTTTGTGGAGAATTGGAGGGAAGGTTGTGGCAGAAAGATGAGAAGGATAGGGCTTTCTCTGCTCAGATATCTACTTTGATTGGGTACCATGTTTTTTTTTTTTTTCTCTCTCTCTTATGTTTCTGTCCCCAGTACAGTTCAGGACCTGGCAGCTCTCAAGGAAAGCACTACTTCTAGAGTTTGTTTACCTCTCTTGCTTCACCTTTTCACATTTTTTTTTCTGACTTTGAAGATTTCCTTGCTTTTCTGCCAGTTAAGCACGGCATTTGAAGAGAAGTTAACACAAAATAGTTTTGGATCAGTTGAAGTGTTTTTTGTTAGGATAAAGTTTCTGGAAATCTAGTCTGCCTTTTTACCAGAAAAGGCAGTGTGACAAGGATTTGTGTATTCTGTCTTTGTATGTGTTTGTTTACCCTCCTAGACTGCAAACTTCATCTCATCTGAGACTCTATTTTAGTTATTTTTGATTCCCTTGACCCAGCATATCATCTGATATGTAATACATATCAAGGGATCTTGAGTTTTTAAAGGAGTGTGGCCAAAGAAAAATACAGTTAGTGTGACTTTTTAAAAGGAATGAGGTGTTCAGAGGAGCTGGAATGTACAATCAGGGGCCAGGAGAGGTCACTGGACACAGACATTAGAAGGTAAATTTGAAAGAACAGTTTGTAGGTTGTAGAGGGAAACAGAGTAGAGGGGTGAGCAGAGGAGTTGGAGTTAAATGGTGAAGTGGCTTCTCCAAGTAGAGTGGAAAGATGATGGAAAAAAAGGTGGAGAGGTGGAGATTAATGGGAAGGGAGGATTAAGAAAATAACATTTATTTTTGAGAAAATAACATTTTTACTATGAAAGATCTTTCATCAGAACTTACAGTGGAAGGATCTGATAAAGATTGAAAAATTAAAGAAAGAGGGAATTCTCTGACAGTCCACTGGTTAGGACTTTGAGCGTTCATCACTGAGGGTGCAGGTTCAGTGCCTGATTGGGGAACTAAGATCCTGAAAGCTGTGCAGCATGGCCAAAAATAAAAAAGAAAGAGTGAATAATTGATGGAACAAGTTCACTGAGAAGGAGTAAAAGTATATGATCAGGAATAAGAATGGATAGAGAAAAAAGAATGGATGGTAATAAAATTCAGTTAAGGGACAAGAAAAGTAAGGGGAGTTTTTACCTGATGAAAATGGTTTTCTGATTTATTTATAATGTATTTCCCACCTATTACATAAAAAAGGATTAGAAGCATGCGAAATGCTGGTAAAAGGTCAAGAAAATGCATCCTGATTAATTTATTTTGGACAGCTGCACGAGAATTTATTGATAGCTAATGTTGAATTCCACATGAAAAGGTAACAGAGACAAAAGGTTTGGGGAACAGGCCCATAAAAAAATATCTATACTCTCATTTATTTTCATTTAGCACTGTCATCTGAGAGGTGCAGAACATGAAACTTTTATTGTGTAATAGTTGTCACACTTACCCGGCTGGCATAGGTTTCTTTAGACCTATGATTTGAGATTCCAAAGGAAATACTGTGAGTCTTCCCTGAGACCAGAGTGGAAACATCCCTATCCTTATAATCAGGTGAAGACAAGAGTTGGGCCCAAGTGTGGACTGATTTTCCTTCCATTTTCAGCTCAGCTTTGAAGACCAGGGGACTCAGTGTAGAGTTTCAGTCTATGCAGAAACTTTAAAACACGGTACCATATTTGCTCTCAAGATGCTGAATCATGTCATGCAAAATATCACATGAATTTCTATATGAAGCAGACCTAGAGAACATTTTATAATTAGAATTTGCTACAGTCTTCATTAGCATTCCAGGTATAATTGTGTTAGAAAAAAATTTTTCCCAAGACTTAAAATATTGTAGAATATTCAAGTTAAATAATATCCAAGGCAGGTAGGCCTTCTTTGAATCATTGGCAAAAAAGTATATATTTTGGAAGTCCCTCTTCTTGCCTGATGTTGAAGCTGAAACTCTAATACTTTGGCCACCTCGTGTGAAGAGTTGACTCATTGGAAAAGACCCTGATGCTGGGAAGGATTGGGGGCGGGAGGAGAAGGGGACAACAGAGGATGAGATGGCTGGATGGCATCACTGACTCGACGGGCATGAATTTGGGTAAACTCCGGGAGTTTGTGATGGACAGGGAGGCCTGGCGTGCTGTGATTCGTGGGGTCGCAAAGAGTCGGACACGACTGAGTGACTGAACTGAACTGAACTTCTCGCCTTAGATTTTCACAACTGATTGCTTTAGGTAGAAAAATCCACAGTGCTGAATACCCACTTACTGACTCACTGAAAGGCAATGGCCCAATACAAATATCATAATAAAAGATGAAACTAAGAAGGAGCAAATAAGAAGCAAAGATCAAATGGAAAATGCTGTTTCCAAAATGAACACTGAGTCCAGGAAACCCTCAAGTGTTAATCTTGAACCTGAGAAGAGCTTGGCTCTGACATCTTGGCCTCCAGTATGAGTGTATCTGTTACTCTCTGTGTGGCTCCATGTGACATATACTCCTCAAGTGTGGAAAAAGAAAACAAACTCCAACCTGGAGTGGAGGGCTGTCTAAAGATAGCATCTCATTCATCAGCCACCCCTGCCGCCCCCTCACAGGGTGCTGTTATCTAATTTCCTCTTTCCAACCCCAGGACCAGTGATCATGCTGTTCTCCATGGGCCATGAAGGAGGCTCTCTCTGCTTCACGCACACCTTGTTACCCATTTGCTCAAAGTATCACCAACTATAGTAGTAACTAGGACTCCTGTTAGTAAAGGCCAGTGGAACTAATTCCTCTTATGTAACACATATGTTATTATAAGAGTCTTTTAAGGGAAAGCTTTTATCCAAAAGAGTGGCTGTGATGGAGATCATGTCAGGAGCTGGGAATAAAACTGGGGAAGCATGGGTTGAAATCCATCTTGTGTCTCTTCTTGCCTAAGACTTTCAAGGTGAAGAAGAAGAATTTCTAATGTTTAAGGATCTCAAGCATATCCTTTATGCCAAACACTGTGTCTATTGCTTTCACACCCATTGCTTCTTTTAAACCTTCCAATAACAAGTGAAGAAATACGCCATAGGGGTTCACAACTTTCCTGCAGAGGATTTAAACTCAGGTGTGTTTAAAACTTAAGTCATGATAATTCCCTGCTCATGGTACTCTGATGGTTTCTCATCACACTTGAGCTCCCAAGTCCACCACGTTCTATGAGGTCTTAGCTCTCTGGCTTCTGTCTACATCTCTGCCTTTATCTCCTACAATTACCCACTTTGTATCAGGTTACCCCCTCCCTATCGGTAGTCACCTTCTTGCTTTCTTTCTAACACAGCTAGTTTGCTCACATACAGGGTCTTTGCATATCCTGATTCCACTACTGGGAAAGCTCTTCCCTTGGGTATCTGTATAGTCTCCTCCACTCAAACACTTCCTCCTCAGAGAAGCCTTGCCTGCTACCTTATAGAAAGGAATACTGACCATCCTAAATCATTCTGCATTCCTTTATCCTACTTCATTTTTCTTTGTGGCCTTTTTCACTCTATGTCATGTTGGCAATATTCCATTATGTCTTGTCATGTCATATTTTTGTTGTGTTTCCCACTAAAATGTAAGTAAACTCTGTGGGTGGAGGTATTGTATAACATGAATGTTTGGAACAATGTCAGGCACTTAGGAGGTGCTCAATAAATGTCAAATATCTGAATAAATTATATGATAGTTTTAGCCCCACAGTCCTGTGCACCATTTTGATGCAACAGTAATGCTGGCATTTTATAGTTGTTGCTGATGTTTACTGGGTGCTCACTGCATTTGAAGCATGAACTAAATGCCTTACAGAATTTATTACATTTAATTTTCACACACTCACATAAAGGCATATGAGTGAGATTTTTTATTATATCTTTACCACCATAATTTTTCCCTCATTTACATGATGACATGATATGCTGCAAAAATTAAATAATAATCACAAAACTAAATAAGTGGAACAGCTGAGATTTGACTCTTGAGTCCATGTCACAACCACTATTGACAGACATGTTTGTATTGTCTCATCAGTGATTTTGTTATATCCATCTCCTACTAGAATCAGTGATTTAGTCCTGTCCCTTTATTATACAGATGAGAAAACTTGAGGCCAAAAGTAATTTTTTAAAAATATTTATTTATTTATTAAACTGAGCCAGGTCTTAGTTTCAGCAAGTGGGATCTAGCTCCCAGGCCAGGGATCGAACCCAGGCCCCCTACATTGAAAGGGACCACCAGGGAAGTCCTACTGGACCACCAGGGAAGTCCCCCAAGAGTAATGCAGAGCAGCAACCTTTTTGGCACCAGTGACTGGTATCGTGGAAGACAATTTTTCCACGGACCAAAGATGGGGAATAGCTTCAGGATAATTCAAGCATATTACATTTATTGTGCATTTTATTTCTATTATTAATACATCATCTCCACCTGGGATCATCAGGCATTAGACCCCACAGGTTGGGGACACTTGATTTAGAGAGCAGGAAAGATGGCAAGATCTAGAACCCATACTTCTTTACACTTTCCTGAATGTACCAAAGCAGCCTAGGACTAATAAAGAATTTGTTGAATACCAATCAAGAAGGAAAAATGTTTAGGTACTTCCTGACAACACTAATCAAAATAATACATTCAGTGGCAAATTAAGAAGAGAGGTATGTGAAATTGACATTTGGAAGTGTGAACAATATTTGGATGAAATAAGAATCCTTTGGATATAAACTTGAAATTAACCCACAGTATGTAAGAGATTTTAGCACATCCGTGTGTGACAAAGGCAGCCTTTTAATTTCAAATAGACTTCTGATCCAGTTTGTAACCATATTGAAGATATTTAAATAAGTATAACCTGGATGACTAAGAAACTCACTCCACTTATTTCTTCACAACATTCACATTTGAAGACGATTGTTCTCAGATGCTGAAGCAGATTTCATTGTATTTTATTCACAGAGATTGAAAATTGCATTAACACTCTATTACATGGGAGGGAAAAATCATCAAAAAACATGATGACTGAACTGTTTAAAAAGATAGAATATGGATGAATGGATGGATACTTAGACATTAATACAGGTGTTTATCATTAGAAAAATTAATAAGTGAAACACTGTGGAAATAGTGCTGCATATTAACATGTATCTGTTGGAATCACAACCTATATGTGTGTATGTGTGTGCGTGTTTAGTAGCTCAGTTGTGTCTGACTCTTTGAGACCCTTTGGACTGCAGCCCTCCAGGCTCCTCTGTTCATGGGATTTTTCAGGCAAGAAATACTGGAGGGATTGCTATTTCCTACTCCAGGGTATTTTCTAGACCCAGGGATCAAACCTGCATCTCTTCCATCTCCTGCATTGGCAGGTGGATTCTTTACAGCTGAGCCTCCAGGGAGCCCCTCTGCTTCTTGACCGTCAGCTTTTACACCAGCTCTCTAGAGAAAGGTTTATTAGGTGGATTGGGGTGAGTTCAGTCAGAACTCTGTCTCTTTGTGGATGCTTGTGATCATAAACAGCCACATTCAGAATAAGAGGACTCAGCCAATGACCATTCAAGAAACAATTATTTTTCATGCATTTTAAAAAAAATCTTTGTTTTGGACTTACAAAGACCCTGAACTTTATATAATTATGGGATCCTTCTCATCGTTTAGGACAATCAAATCACTGGGTAGAACATATCTCTATGAAACATATATTCAATAACATATTGAGAATTATAACAAAGGTTAAGAAATATAGTATCTGTATACAGGTATATCTTGGAGAAGGAAATGGCAACCCACTCCAATATTATTGCTTGGGAAATTCCATGGACAGACGAGCCTGGTGGGCTATAGTCTATGAGGTCGCAAAGAGTTGGATGCGACTGAGCATGCAAGCATGCATATGGGTATATATATTTATATTTATACATACATGTAATATATATATATTTTTTTTCATGGACTTAACCCAGAGAACATTTGCTTTTATAAACAGTTTTACTGCTTACTTGGTGATTAGGTCCTGGCTTGCTTGTGTGTGGTATTAACATAAATTGATAGAGAGCCTCACCAGGTGCATTCAATTTAAAAAGTTTTAAAGTAAGGTATCATGTTTTACCACTTGGTTGCATTTTGAAAATATATTTAATAGGTTTATTCCAATGTCAGGGTTGCAATAAATGGAAGTCAAGCTGACTTAAAACAGACCAGTCTTGTGGGTTAATCTTCCTGTCTCCTGATTTCCATCACCTACTTTGAACCTATTTAGTCATCCATTTGCAGACCTTGCCACAGCCCATAGCTAAAGCCTGCAGTTGCTCTTTTCCATGCACTAGAAGAGCTACATATTTTTCTTTGCCTGGAATGTTATTCGTCTGAGTCAGACTAACCATCAGAACTAACAAGGCACAGGGCCAAATATATCCATTATTTCTGTAAAATGGCTGGGTGAACTTCGGTGCAGCATGAATAAGAGAGACTGAAACAGAGGCATTAAATAAACCGTAGCCTATTTGTGAAAAGTCCTGCCTCTGGTTACTGTTCATTTACTGGTTCTTGGCTTGTGTGCTGAACCCCTAGTATGGGCCCTGATGAGCAGGCATCAGAGGTATATTAGGGAGTTATGTAATGCAATTATTTCTAGGTTTTTCTGAGGATATGAACAGTTTATGAAGTAGCTTAAAGCTGAAAATTCACGCAGAAGGAGTAAGAGACACTCAGCATTAGATACTGGATTTCTCTGGGAAATGAGTCAATACTGATCCAATTAGTTGTTGCTAATATTTTCCTGGAAGAATATTCCTTTAAATGCAATAACATAGTAGTTATAGTCTTAGCATTTCTTAGAGGACATAGGTGTGTGCACACATTTCCTCCTCTTGCATCAGCTTCTGCAAAACTGAGTAACTACTGGGACAAGGTTTTATGTGAAACTTTTAGGGCCCCCTTAAAATTATCTAATATTCCCACTTGAGTGTGTACCTAGAGGTTTACAATTTAACACACTGTCTTTCTAATGGAAGTTACTGAAAAGCCACTAATGGAAGTTACATATATTGCATCTTCTGGGGACATAATAAAGTGCATCTGTAAAGAATTAAAATTCATATATTTCCTACAAATCTTACTCATTCTGTAAGAAAAATCTCAACTCCTTCTGCTATATTCAAAAAGCCCTCCCTGATTATTTTGGTATAAATGGGTACAAGTTTTTATTTTCATTAGAGTCTCTTTTGTATTCTCTAAATGTTTCTTGCTAGAATGTTTCATGTGAGAAACTTTTCTCCTCAATTAACTTGCAGGCTGCTAAGGGGAAGGGTATGCATGACATTTTATAACTTCCTGATACCTAATTAAGATGTTATAAATTCAGGCTTTGAGACCTTCCCTTTTTGATCCAACATATGGCAGAAAGCAGATAAAATATAAAAGATACAATTAAATATCTTCAATGTACTGAAAGACCAGAAATGGGAGGAAATGCAAAATACTGAGGGAAACTAACACTGCAGGTCTGTTAGTATCTGAGACTAGAAGCAAGGAAAGGCAGATTCCATAGAGTAGAAGGAAATGTGGTCCCTCGGGTGCAATGGGGCACTAGAGCTGGTCTCACTGTGGAGCTTCTTGACACTGAAAAGAAGCTGAAAAAAAAATCCCTGGTTTACTAATTTGGGGGGACACAGTGCTTATAACACTGCCTCTTACAGAGACACAAAGAAGCAGACAGCCTTGCAGCCAGGCAACCTTGAGCCAAGCCACCACTTGGCAGCAGGAAATGAACTCATGACAGATTAAATGAAAATAAGAGAAAAACATCAATAGTGGTTTTAAAATAAGTATGTTTAGAATCTCTAAAGAGAATGAGAAATGAGTAAGTCAAGAATGAGAAATTATGAAACCAAAACAGATGTAAATGAAATAGTGAAGGATAAATATAAAAAAATTAAGAGATTCTTAAAATAAAAATTATTGTTTTTGAAATGTTCATAATTAGGTTAACCTCTAAGTGAGACATGAAGGATAAATAAATGGGAATACAGTTTGGGGGAAGTTTTACAGAATGTAGCACAGTAGATAGAGACATAAAACATGTATAAGAAGTATGGGCTATGGATTGGGATAATTTAATGTAATTATATAAGTGTTCCAGCAGAGAAAATGTCTGAGGCTATATTTAAAAATGTAAGAATTTTCTGAATTAAGGATGTGTGGTAAGTCGCAGTAGTGTCCGACTCTTTGCCACCCTATAGATTGCAGCCTGCCAGGCTCCTCTGCCCATGGGATTCTCCAAGCAAAGATACTGGGAGTGGATTGCCATGCCCTCCTCCAGGGGATCTTCCAGACCCTGAGATGAACCCGCGTTTCCCGTGGCTCCTGCACTGCAGGCAGATTCTTTACAGCTGAGCCACCTGTGAAGTCTCCACCAACTATCAGTCATAATGGATGAAAATAAGTTGATACCAATACCTGTCTTAAAGAAACTGAAGTATATCAAGGATAAAGAAAAAGACATGACACTTGGCAAGGAAGAATGATCACATGATGGGAGACTTCTCAGAAGCAATAATAAATGCTAGAACACACAATGCCCTCATAATATTAAAGGAATAAAATTTTAAATATAAATTATGTACCCAGCTAATATACTTTTTATAATGAGGTTGTAATAAACATATCTTCAGCTGTATAAAACTAAGAGAGTATATCTACTACTCCATACCACCACTAAAACAATTACTATGTGACATATTTCATTTATTGAAAATAAGAGAAGAGTGTAAGAAATTAATGATAAACATGTGAGTAAATGTAATAAATAACTGCAAAAATACCTATTATGAATTTTTTTAAATGTAAAATTTTAGACAATTGCAAAGTTGAGTGTTAGGGCTATTTAAAATATGCTCAAGTCTTTAAATTTGGTTTAAAAATTTATTCTTCTGCATGTTAAATAATAATTACTGAAAATAATGATGGAAGAGTTACCAACCAGCAAAGAGGAACCAGCAAAAGGGAAAACAACAATAATAATGATGATAATGATTTTGGCTACCCACTCTAGTATTCTTGCCTGGAGAAACCCATGGACAGAGGAGCCTGGTTGGCTACAGCCCATAGGGTCGCAAAGAGTAGGACATGACTGAAGGGACTTAGCAGACAGCACATAATGATTATATTATGAACTTTACTGACCTACAGGAAGGCAGAAAAGCAGAAAGGGAAAAAGAAAATCCTATAAAGGTATAAGTCAAAAACACAAAATGAGGTGGTAGACACAGAATTCATCACAATATGTTAAGAAATTTAAATTCTCTTGATAAAATATTAGATTGAAGACAATCTACTTACACATTTGGCCCTCTGTATCCAAGGGTTCAGCATCTGTGGATTTGATCCATAAAGACTCCGCCTGCAATGCAGGAGACCCTTGTTTGATTCCTGGGTTGGGAAGATCCGCTGGAAAAGGGATAGGCTACCCACTCCAGTATTCTTTGGGCTTCCATAGTGCCTCAGCTGGTAAAGAATCTGCCTGCAATGCAGGAGACCTGGGTTGGATCCCTGGGTTGGGAAGATCCCCTGGAGAAGGGAAAGGCTACCCACCCCAGTATTCTGGCCTGGAGAATTCCATGGACTGTATAGTCCATGGGGTCGCAAAGAGTCAGACACGACTGAGTGACTTTCACTTCACTGGTTGAATCCACAGAGGTGGAACCAGGGGTGCGGGGATGAAGGGGTGAGATGGGGGAGGGGCTACTGTACTCTGCCATTTTATATAATGGACTTGAGCAGTGGAGGGGATTTTTGGTATCAGGGGAGATGGGTGGAGACTATCTTGGAACCAATCCCCTGCCATATACAGAGGGATGACCATATCCTGGTTTCAAGGGTATAACTGAACAAAATGACATAGGAAACTTAAAGAACTGTTAACACTGAAATGCTAATCAAAAAAAGTGAAAGCAGCATGCTAATACCAAAGCAGAAATTAAAGCAACAACCTTCAATAAGGCAATCATTTCATTCTAATAAAATGAAGATTCTAATAAAAGTAAAACAATATTAAAGAATATGCAGGTGCTTAACAGTAATAGAGCCTTGAAATGCACAAAGCAGAAATAAACCTAATTGGAAGGAAAAGTGACAAATCTAGAAATAGCCATGGAAAAATTTTAAAATATGTTCTTAATTAAATAAAATAGACAAAATATTAGCAAGTACATAGAACGATTAACAATGAGATTGCTTATGAATGTTGAAAATGTATATATTTTAAAAGTGTGTCAATTATAAAACATCACAAATAATGTCTGAAAATATATCAAAGGACTGATGTAACACAGACCACCCAGTGTGGCTAAAATATTCAACACAGACCACCCAGTGTGGCTAAAATATTCAACACAGACCACCCAGTGTGGCTAAAATATTCTACACTCACGGTATATTTTTCATAGCACTAGCTTTCTGGTGGCCACATAGTAAGTACTCAGGAACTGGACTGCCTGAACTAATGTCCTAAAAGATACATTACATTCTAGATTTCAGTTTTCACTGTTTTCTATATATGCAGACTACAAACTGCCTGTCAACTCACAGGAGTCCACTTTATAAAGTGAACAGAAGAAAAAACTGAACAAAACCAGATTAGTCTTTCCCAATATGAAAAAGCTATATGCTTTCATTCTTTTATTTCTTCCAGTTATATTTAAAAGTGTGAAACAGCTAAAATTAGTGAAGACAAAATAACTCAACTACTTCAAAACTATCATCAACTGAAGCGTCATTGTGGTGGTTTAGTCATTAAGTCGTGTCTGACTCTTGCGACCCCGTGGACTGTAGCCTGCCAGGCTTCTCTGTCCATAGGATTCTCCTACGCATCATTAATTAATTATTATTAATTAGCATAACATTGTTCAATTTAATAGTTGTGCGTTTTTTTATTTATCTGTTCAGTGAAAACTGTTGATTTTGCTTTTGCTCAAAGAGCAAAAGGCTTGGTTCAGTCATCATGAAACAAGATGGTAGCTGATAAAAAGCTCAGAATATTTGCCCTTTGAAAACTTCAAAAAAGTTCTCTTACATGGTTAGTTTAAAGTTATAAATATCCAAAGAGAAAAAGAAGGGCGGGACGTTTTTTAAAAAGAAGTACATTTTATCTGTAATATTTATATTGGAATATTTATTCCAATAAATAATATACATGCTCCCTAATACAGAAAATCCTAATCTCTTCAGAAGGCCAAATATTTCTCTCATAATGTTTAAAAAGAGAAAGTCACCCTCCTCCAATAATCCTCTGGTTAAAAGATAACTATCAACTTAATACAGATACCACTAAATGAAAATTAAGTGAAAAGTAAAAGTCATTTTGTAATAATGAAATAGCAAAACCTTGATCAATCAAAATGATTGTCCAGCTCCACATACCATTATCATTAATTCAAAATCAGACATCTTAGTTTAAAATTTTCCTCCTTTTCATTATCATTCACCTTGTTGATGACTTCCTTAACTTTTATAATTATTTATTCCCAAAGACTAATATTTTGGTAATATTATTTCATATAATATTTCAATATATGAAAGCTAGGAAACCACTGGAAGGAAGACTAAGAAACAATTGAGGTAAAGACTGAAGTTACACCATCAAAAACTTTAGCCTGACTTTCTGAAAACTTTGGTTGTTTTAACCATTTGTGTTATATTTTAATGTAATGGCAAAAAGTAAAAAATTGAAATTGCAAAACCAAGTTCCATATTTATAGATATGACATTGTTGATTTTAAATCTTTGAAAATTTATTTTATGAAGAATGCACCCTTTCCAAAAAATTAGAAGAAATATGATTATAATAAAATTAAAGAAACAACTTGAACAGGGGACTAATAATAGTTATAATAAAAGATATATATCATATACTGAAAAAAAATTACACTTTAACAAAACAAAATAGAGTGTGTTGTTGTTGTTGTTGAATTGCTAAGTTGTATCTGACTCTCTTTGCAACCCCACAGACCCGCCAGGCTCCTCTGTCCATGAGATCTCCCAGGCAAGAATACCAGAGTGGTTGCCATTTCCTTCTCCAAGGGATGTTCCCAACTAAGGGATTGAATCTGTGTTTCCTGCTTGGCAGGCCAATTCTTTACTACTGAGCCACCTGGGATGCCCAAAAATAGAGCTAGAACTGGCTATTTAATAGCAATGGCTAATAGTAACTGAATACTTAATAGGTGCCAGGCAACATACTTGACACACTGTTCTGCTTATTTTAAGCAGTGTTTCTCTCAAGATTATCCACATTTTAGATTTCAGGAACTGGGTGTAGGTTAATAAATTACTTATGTTATATATTTTGTCCTGTCTTCACTCAACTTCATATTGTAAGAATTTCCAAGTTACTAAATTATACTTTAAAAACTCTAAACACAGAAGATGGCCATCTAATTATATAATTATTGTGTAAACAGACGATGTTATTACATCCAATACCTAATTATTGAATACTCACCAGCATTGATAACTTGTTTAAACTTTGCTAATTATGTAAATAAAAGAAAAAACCCTCATATATTTTCACATAGCAAAGCTCAAATAAATATTATCATGCAAGATTCAAATTAGAAAAATATTCATATTATTTGACACATTTCATTTAAAACATTTTCCAAAGAGTAATTTTTAAAATCTTTTAAGTGATCCCCAAATCAGTACGTTGTTGTGCTGGTGTGTAGTCGCTAAATCATATCTAACTCTTTGGGACCCCATTTACTGTGGCCTGCCCGACTCCTCCGTCCAGGGGATTCCCTCGGCAAGAATACTGCAGTGGGTTGCCATTTCCTTCTCCAGGGAATCTTCCCGACCCAGGGATTGAACCCGTGTCTCCTGGTGGATTCTTGACCATTGATCCCCCAGGGAAGCCCTAAAATCATTATAATGAAATATTCCAAACCACCACATTTATTCATTTTACAGTGGTCATTTTCTTTCCAAGGTCACTAAATTCTGATCTCTCTATATGGCTCCTGTGACACTCTACCCTGTGATATTTATGACTAGCCAAGTGGGCCTGAATCACCAGCACACATAAACACATACATCACTTGGAAAATCAGCACTCCCATCTCTTCCCATGACCTCAAACTCATCATCAACTTAGACACAGACTTGACACACCATTCAAATTGATAACGATACAGCTCCCTAGGAACATCCCTTAAATTATCCTTTAGTTGCGGGACATCCCCGCTGATACAGAATTTATCCACCCCCAGCAGATCCCGTGGATTTCAGAAATCCCTGAGGCTTTAAAGCTTAGGCTAAGTGTGCTTCCCTTGTGGCTCAACTGGTAAAGAATCTGCCTGCAATGTGGGAGACCTGGGTTCAATTCCTGGGTTGGGAAGATCTTGTAGAGAAGGGAAAGGCTACCCACTCTAGTATTTGGACTGGAGAATTCCATGGACTGTATAGTCCATGGGTTGCAAAGAGTTGAACATGACTGAGCGACTTTCACTTCCCCCTGAAGAAAAGAAGTGAATAAATACCGAGGTAGCTCACCTCCTATGGTGGGTGGGGGATTTTCTACCCATGGTGAGGTAGGGGCTTATTTTCTGTGTAATTATATCTGCTAGAACATTTCAAAAAGAAAACCCTTGATCCCAAATACCAATTGTGTATAAATACTTCTGTTGTATAAACCCAGAGGCAGCTAATATTTTTTAATGAAGACAAAAGCACGTAGAAGACAATTACATTTATTCTAAATCATAGTTTACACCAAAGTAATTGAATTTAAAACTAATTAAACAAGAAAACATCAATTAGATATCTGTTCTCTCTCTTGTACAATTACATTGTTTTATTGCCCATGTTTCATAATTGTTGCCAAGCAGCTTTTAAATCCTATCATTAGTTTTCCAGAAAAGGAAACTGTGATGTGTTATCTGTTCTGGAATCTAAGGTGTTTTGATATGGTTTGCTGCTGCTGCTGCTGCTGCTGCTGCAATTAGGTCCTTTCTACAAATAGATGTTCTTGGTACATTTGATTTTATTAGAAATATGTGAGCTCATGGAGATCTAGTTTCTGAAAATTAATGATGAGAGTTGCTCATGAGTATTTTGTTTATGTAATAGCCAAATATAGACCTAACCAAATTATCATGATCACTACTTATGTAGTCTCCTCACTTTGAGCAAAAGATAGACAATAATTTTAAGAACAAGTTGGTTTCAAAGGTAAAAGAAGCCAAGATCCTGTTATTTAATTCCATCAGGGAGCATGCAGGCACAAAAGGAATGGGGTATCTGTCAAAATGATATCCAACTCTGCAAATGCATTCGACTTTGCTCAACCTTCCTCTTATCCTCCCCTTTTAGGGATTAGCTACCATTAGGAAATAAATTTGGGCTTCCTAGGTAGCGCTAGTGGTAAAGAAACTTCCTACCAATGCAAGAGATGTAAGAGATGCAGGTTCAATCCCTGGGTCAGGAAGAGCCCCTGGAGGAGGGCATGGCAACCCACTCCAGTATTCTCGCCTGGAGATCCCATAGACAGAGGAGCCTGGCGGGCTACAGACCATAGGATCACAAAGAGTCAGACACAGCTGAAATGACTTAGCACATAGGAGAAGGCAATGGCACCCTACTCCAGTACTCTTGCCTGGAAAATTCCATAGATGGAGGAGCCTGGTAGGCTACAGCCCATGGGGTCGCTAAGAGTCGGACACGACAGAGTGACTTCACTTTCACTTTTCCCTTTCATGCACTGGAGAAGGAAATGGCAACCCACTCCAGTATTCTTGCCTGGAGAATCCCAGGGACGGTGGAGCCTGGTGGGCTGCTGTCTATGGGGTCTCACAGAGTTGCACACAACTGAAGAGACTTAGCAGCAGCAGCAGGTGATAAATTTAAAGAACACTGCTTTAAAAAAATAGTATTTCCATGTAGGAAAAACTTTTATGTTGTTTCATATAGAAGTTGTGCTGGATATATAATGCCATATGGAATTCCAAGCATAATACAGAATTTGGTCGGTGGGTAACTTTTCTTCATTCTTCAGTGTCCTTATTCATGACTCTATTCTTTTTGACATACCTTTCCCTTCATTTAGCCTAATAACAATAATAATAGCCCAATTCATCCATAATGAAATTCTGTGACATACTCATTAGTACATTCTAGAACTTTATACCCATTGTCTGCACTTTCATACCCATAATCTCACGAATAAATATAAAACAATCCTGAAGGAAATTCTAAATATTAAACACCTTAAGATCTTATAACAGAAGTTCAGAAAGATTATGTCTATTCCAAGCTTTACAAGGCTGGTAAACAAGTGAAGGATACCACATTCCCATTGGTTTCTCCTGGAATGCCTTCAATATTTATGTAAGAACACATGATTTAACACTTGAAGACTAGCTTGCATTTCTCCTAACGAAGTCCCTGATGCTTTTGCTCTTAAGTTATAAAGTCCTCAAAAATCAGCATTTTTTGTGCCAGCCCTTAGCACTACACAGTGTATTAGTGGGCAACGGGTAGCAGTACAAAAATGACACCATTTTGCCTAACAGAATATCTTTTACCCTTTGGAATCCTTCTTTACTAGATCTTTTCACTTCTCCTTCCTTAGTTTTTGTTTTTGTCTCAAATGCCTACCTGTTCACCTGCAGTGATCCAGCTCTCCAATAGTCTTTGATGTTTGGCTTATACCCCTGTGATCCTCTTGCTGAAGGTCACGCTCAACTAGGGCAGGCAGTGGTTCTAATTCTCCACTAATCACTGTCGGTTACCTTAAAAAAAAAAAAAAACTGTGTAGTTAAATTGTGTAATTGATACTGAAAGATCTTTGTCATAACAGCCAAAAATACCCTTATGACAAATTTGGCTAGGTTTCAGAGTGCAAACTCATAGCTAGCTAGCAGGACTCAAAAAAAAAAAAAGTGTAGACAAACATGTTACAAGGGCAGTTACATGGAAACTCCCATAAATATCAGTTAAGGAGAAAAGTCTATCCTTTAAATAGCTGAGATGATGCTTTTTCTTTAGTTTGTGCCATCCACCCCCCCCCAAAGAAGTTCCAGATACCAACAAGATATCTGATATGAACAGACCTCTATCTAATTCTTCAGCTCAATTTTCCCCTAGAAAAATACTGAGAGCATTTGACATTCTTTCCATGTTATAAACACATAGACTTATCTCTTAAAATATACAAGGATAGTTGAAAGGGTAAAAAGTCATGCCCAGCATCCCATCTAAAGTACATGGCCAGTTTGGACATGGTCGTGATGCCTCTCTACATTCATGACCCCACCCCTACCCCTCCTAGCCACTCCCAGCCCCCCACCAAAGTACTACACCTTTAGGACACTGATTTCCAAGAGATTCGCCCTCTAGACATCCTATCAAGGTAGCTGACTGCACTCTCTTTGAATCCCCTTGCAGGCACCAGCATTAGCTCTCAAGGAAATCAGAAATGGGGTGAAACCACTGATTTAGGGAATCTCCTGAGGCGAGAGTGGAGTTTTCTGTCATTAGCAGATCGGGGTCCCCAACGATGCTGCAAATGTGCCCTAGCCCACGGAAATGGCTGCTCGTCCTGTCACTGCGTTGTCTCGCCACATTGCCTCATGTCTCCCTTTCTAGGCCCCTCTGGCTGTCACAATAAACGAGGCCTAGCGATGGATCGGCACCGCAGAGCTGCCACCCGGGACACCCAAGCTCCTCAAGCTCTCATTCTAGAAAAACCCTAGCGTCGATGCTGGGCCCAAACAGGCTTAGGGTCTGCGAGATACTGCACTCTTCACACTAGAACCTTCTCAGGGCACCGGAGCGTTGAGCTCACAGGGGCGCGTGGGGGGGCCCCCTCGAGGCGAGGCGCGCGCAGCCTCAGCCCAGCGGCCGCCGCCGTGCTCGCGACGGCGGGTTGCCTTTCTCGGCCGCTGAGGCTGTGTCCGCAGCTATGTCGCAGTTCTACCGTCGCAAGTACAAGTGCGGGGACCTGGTGTTCGCCAAATTAAAGGGCTACGCCCACTGGCCCGCCAGGATCGAGCAGATGGCCGAGGCCAACCGCTACCAGGTGTTTTTCTTCGGGACCCACGAGACGGCCTTCCTGGGCCCCAGGCACCTCTTCCCGTACGAGGAGTCCAAGGAGAAGTTTGGCAAACCGAACAAGAGGCGAGGCTTCAGAGAGGGGCTGTGGGAGATCGAGAACAACCCCACCGTCCAGGCTTCCGATTACCAGTGCGCCCTGGAGAAGAGCTGCCCTGAGGAGCCCGAGCCCGAGGCCACCGAGGGCAGTGAGGACCTGAAGAGCCACACTGTCGGCGGCGATGACGATGATCAAGGGAAGCTGGGCATCGGCCCGCCAGCTGAGGAGGAGAACGAGAAGGAGCCGCTGAAGAGGACCGCCGAGGACCCGCCAGAGGACATGGCCAAGCGTCCCAAGGAGGCTGATCCAGAAGAAGGAGAGGAGATGAAGGAGGCGGCCGCTGTCACCGAGGAGGCCGAGGATGCGAGGCCGCTCCTTGTGGAGGCGGAGAACGACCCCGACGCCTACAGGCCGGGCCCGGCCTGGGGGCTGCCCGCGGTGGAGCAGGAGCCAGAGGAAGAGTCCGCCGAGAGAGAGGCCCAGGCCCCAGGCGTCGGAGGGGGCCACGAGAGCCAGTAGTTCCCAAAGTTTCCAGAAGAGCCCCCCCCCCCCGCCCCATTCCTGCTGCGGCCTGGCTGTCACAGGGGGAACTGGCCACGGCCTGCAAACTGGGACCGCCTCCCCCACCCCACCTGCTCTCCACCGCCCTCTCTGCCTCTCCCGCCCGGCCCTCGGGGATTGACCCGGAGCGGGCAGCCCACCAGGCCCTCACCTCTGCGCCCCCACACCCTGGGATCTGAGTCAGCGCCTCTGCTCCCTGGGGCGAGTTGAGAACACCGTGGCCCCTCCCTGCCTGGAACTGTTTGCCAAGGCTTCTGTTGGAGCCCAGACCGGCCGTTTTCCCCCTCCTGATGCCCCTCTGTCCCTCCCCCCTGGCATTCTGGAGTCCACGTTGGAATCAGAGCCAGGAGTTTCGGAAGGGGTGAAGGATAAGGAGCCGGGGGGCACTTCCAGGGACCTGGCAGGGGCAACCCTCAAGCTGTGGTGGTGGGGGTGGCAGGAGGGTGGCGTCTTCCTGAGCTCGCGGCCACTCCTCCCAGGCCTACAGTATCTGAGGCCTAGATTCTGAGAAAGCAAACGGCTTTGGCGGGAGGGCCTCCCTTTTGCTGACCCAGGGAATTATGGGAGTTGTAGGTTTTCATCAGATAAAGTGGGCACTTCCAGGTTGTCGGCGCGAGCAGAAGCTTAGCTTTGCCCAGCTTCTTAGGTTGTAAGGCTGAGGGACATCTGTTCCCATTTAGACCTTTAGAGCCTCACGAGATGTTCTGGGAAGACCCCTGGCCACCCCTTTCCACTCCAAGTCATAAACATCACCCAGGTATAAAAGAACTGGGTACCTCCACCCTCCTAGTTTTACCGTTGCGGTTACCCGTTTCTGAGATGAACTAGGCAATTCCCTCTCTACTTGGGGTTTCATGGCTCGTTTATGTAGTTAAGCTTCGCTGTTCCTTTTTTGCCACCCACATCCCTGGACCTGGTCCCCTCAGTGTTGTCACCAGATCTGATGTGTAACCTACTAAGTCAGGAAAACAAGGGGCCCCTCCCCCACTCCTTCCTGGTGGTCTCTGCCTTCCTCCATCTTTTGTCTCTTACCCATGCCCTTCTCCCTTGGGCTCTGAGGAAATATTGTTGACAGTAGCTTTCGAAGTTTAGATCTGAATATTTTAAGTTCTGAGGAAATAAAACCCGTTGATTACTTTAACAAATCTCAAGTCTGTTCCTTTGATTTCTGAAGAATTTGCCCTTAAATGTAATGATCCTCTTTGTTTTCTATACATCCTGTGTTAAAAGCAATTATTTGTAATGTACAGGGATCTTTTAGAATCACCGTTGATAAACCTCTGTTAAGGTGAAGTGTTTACCCTTCACTCTATAATAATTACTGCCACTGATTAGAATGAATAGAAAGAAGTGAACTTAAAATGCTGGAATGGTGACACCTGAGACAGCAACTGAGTTTCTAATATTCTACAGGCTTTGCCAAAAAACAGATTCGGTCCTTCTTTTGTTCTTGCTGCTCTCCCAGATCTCACTACTCCCAACACTTTCTATGGGGGGGTGGGGGGGTGGGAAACAGTTATTTTTTATTTCCAGTTCTTAATGTAGTATCTGCAGAATACTTTGTGTCTTTTCAATGCTTTGTGCAAGTATCTGGGGTTACATCGATCTACTTAATGGTACTCACATGCTGGGTTCCAGTTTCAGTATTCCTCAACACTGCATACATACAAGGACTTAGTAAATACTTGAGTCCTTCTCATAGAACCTGTCAGGCCATTGCTAACCAGTAAGGTTAGCAACTGAAGACAGTCCTATTTTTCTGTCCCTGTATAAAATGGTATTATTTTATTCCAAGGCTTCCCAGATGGCGCTAGTGTTAAAGAACTGGCCTGCCAATGCAGGAGGCAGAAGAGAAGAGGGTTCAATCTCTGGATCTGGAAAATCCCCTGGAGGAGGAAATGGCAACCCACTCCAGTATTCTTGCCTGGAGAATCACCCTTGGACAGAGGAGCCTGGTAAGCTACAGTCCATGGGGTTGCAAAGAGTTGGACACAACTGAACCGTCTTAGCACGCACACGTTTTATTCCAAAGCAGATACATCAGATGATTCCTTGCTTTTCAGCTGTTTCTGTTTACAATAATATTAATACTAGGAGTTACTATTCAGTGAATGTTTACCATGTACTGAGAAGAATGGCCCCATTCAACCATTGTAATAATCTGGCAAGTAAGTATTAGTGTTCAAATTTCCCACTGGAAACAACTCTGGCTTTTCTTGCACTTACAGAACACTCGGATTGCAAATACAAATTTTGCTGGTCCAAACCTAAGCTTCTCCCCCTGAGTTGCACATTCAGAAAAGCGACTTCATGACTATACAGTCCATGGAATTCTCCAAGTCAGAATATTGGAGTGGGTAGCCTTTCCCTTCTCCAGGGGATCTTTCCAACCCAGGAATTGAACCCAGGCCTCCCTCACTGCAAACGGATTCTTTACCAGCTGAGCCACAAGGGAAGCCCACAGTAGCCTATCCCTTCTCCAGCGGATCTACCTGACCCGGGAATCGAACTGGGGTCTTCTGCATTGCAGGGGGATTCTTTAACCAGCTGAGCTATAAGGGAAGCCCTTCAGAAAAGTACTACCATGCAATCAGAGGTTTAAAAAAAAAGTTATTTTCATATCAGTGACAAGTAATTATGAGAGTAGCTAATACTGAGTCTCTAAAATGAGTCAAGCCAGTGTACTGTATTCTATACTGAATGTCTTTATTAATACAACTACCCAGTTAGGTACCTACTATGATCTCTCTTTCAAAGCTGAGAGAGATGAGGATCAGAGTTGTTATTTTCCCAAGGTCAAAAAACTAGGCAGTGAACCAAAATTCAAAGATAGGTGTCTCTCATTGTAAATCATGGGTGCTTTATTTTTATTTTATGATTTCCCATTGTATAAAACTTCTTATTGAATAAAATGGAAGTACTCATGCTCTACTATTTTGAAGTGACCATTTAGAAATTTGTATGGCAAAGAATATATTAGCAAACATTGCTTGTGTGTGTGTAAGAAAAACCATTTGGGACATTTGATGATTGTTTTGTCGTTAAATGACTTTGTGAAATGATGAAGACAATTGCACATTCAGTATTTTTCAAGAAGTATATGACTCTAGGAAATCTGAATATGGATTGCTATATTTGCCACAGGCAGGCAAGCAGGTTTGATAAGGTTTTTATGGAGGTACATCTTCTGAAATGATTCAATAACCTGAATGACATAAAATGAAATTACTATTATACCATCTGAGTCTTTCTATTGTATTATTTCTTTCTTCTTTTTTTTGTTCAAATGTTGAAGATAGAAAACTTTAGTGTTTATTAGGAAGCAGCCTTCTTGGTGACTATAATATTGTAATTAAAATGGTGACCTAAGTAATAGTGCACCTAAAGAATGATTCACAAGAGTTAGTAAACACACACACACACACACACACATACACACACACACACACACACACACACACACACACACACACACACACACACCCAATAACAAAAGGGAGACATGGAAAATCTGTGTTTTCACCCCTCTTCTTCTGGGCAGGAGGCCCTATATGTATGCTTTGGTGACCAAGGAATGTTGTGTGGAGTGAAAAAGACACTGCTTTCTCAAAATTTCTTTGATTTTAAAATCTCCCATAATTCTGATGCTATTTTTTATTTTCTTCTGAACAAGCATGTCTCAGTGACAAAAGGGGAATTTTGTCATGCTTAATAAAACACACTATGGATTTTTTAAGAGGATGTGTGTACCATTTTTAAAAAAGATTTTTTTATATAGAGGTATGTGTTGGTCTCGTAAAATAACAAGCCTTAGCAAGACCCTAGGAGGATAAATCAAATTATCCAAGTTGGCCATCTGGCTCTGAGTGTGAATAAGCATGTTAAATACAATAGCCAGTTCCTTAAGTTATATTTTCTCTTTAGTAATTTGATACTTCATTATCAACTTCCTTTGATGCAGCAAGCAGCTTAATGGCCTCTGACTTTGGAGCCACCCATGCTTAGATGTAATTCCAAGCTGTTGAGAACTGTGCAATCTCAGGTCCTTCAGCTACATGTGGTGATCATGCCTTTTACATGACAGTTTTATTGTGTGAAGCCGAAGACCTCATATATGTTAAAATATCAAAGAGGACCCAACACAGAATCAGCATTCTGTACAAGTAAATTCGCTTCCTTTCCATGTCGTCCAAAGAACTAACCATACCATTTGAAATAATTATGGCCCAGTACATCACTTTTATTTAGGAAAACACTAGAAACCACTGACCAATGCGCAGACAGTTTCCTGGTTGGGAAAAAAATTCTGTATTTATCCCGTCCATGTACAGAGAGAAACCAAATCTCACTCTCCCATTTACTCAGATGACTCCTTCAAGGGACTTCTTTAAATTCCCTTGCTGTTAACTGAATTATTTCGTGCAAACACATCCAATTTTAAAGACTTCTCTTTTGGCATGATGCATCCTCCTGTGGCCAGTTCCATTGCTCCTATTACGTCCAAGGGATCCACTCACTGTTTTCCTCCAGAACCTTCCAGTGCTGGTTTCCTGCACCTGCGGATACAGCATTGTATTGCTTTAGTTTCATCTCGACTCCTTTGCCTTTTTGCCCGAGTGTCTATCTGTTCACACATAATTTTAATGAGCTTCCCAGTTTGATTACTAAAAGGCAACGGAGTGTAACGAGGGATGGACCATTCTTTTCAGAAGCTCTCTTAGGCTTCATGTCCTCCTGTGATTTACCAAGTGTCCCTTAATTTTGCTTTTTTTTTTTTTTTTCACACCCTGGTCAACTCTCCATCACAGTCATTACCTACCTCTCTTGGTGATCTACTTAACACTTCATTAAAAAATGTGTTCAACTCAGCTACTTTCTCACTGCTCATCACTTGTCAACAAGACCTGCTTCTTCCCTTCCACTTGTGATTCTCCTAGTGCTTAGTATTTGTCAGTCATTCCTTCTGCTCTTGGTGCAGTTTTTTTCATGTGCATTTCCTCTGCGATGTTTGTATTTCAGCCCTATGCTTATCATCACCTTTTTTCCTCCTTGTTTCATCCCTGGGAGGCTGAGACAAAAGCATTGACTTTTTAAAATTTATTGTTTTGTTTTTTGATGTGGACCATTTTAAAAAAACTTCATTGAATTTCTTGCGATATTGCTTCTGTTTTTTGTTCATTTTGGTTCGGTTTGGTTTTTTGGTCGAGAGGCATACGGCACCTTAGCTCCCTGACCAGGGATCGAACCTGCACCCCCTGCATTGGGAGGAGAAGTCTTACCCACTGGACGGCCAGGGAGACCCCAAAGCACTGACTTTAGTCAGTGAGTGTTCTGATGACTACACCTCAAATATTCTTTAAAACCAAAAAATTGAAAAAGATGAGTCACGATTCCATAGTGTGAATCACTTTTTTTGTTTTCTTTTAAAAATTACAATCTGCTGAATGATCAGAAATGGAATAACTGCTTGGCCTTCACGGTTTGGGGGAAGATCCCACGTGCTGTGGAGCAACTAAGCCCATGTGCCGTAGCTGCTCAGCCCGTGCGCTGGAGCCCGGGAACTGCAACTACTGAAGCCTGCACGCTTCTAGAGCCCGTGCTCCACAGCAGGAGAGGCCACCACAGTGAGAAGACCAAGCCCTGCAACTAGAAAAAAGCCCGTGCAGCAACCGAGACCCCAAGACCCAGCACAGCCAAAATAAACAAGTAAAAATAAATAGAAATTTTTAAAGAAAAACTTAAAAAAAGACTACACGTAACAAATAAGAAACTTATACTGTATTTTAGAAAGTTATAAATGCCGTTGAATAAAAACAGAGCAGGGTAAGAAGGACTCCATGAGGGAAACGGTGCAGCGTTAAATAGGGCAGTAAGGGTCGGTGGCCAGGTGTAGGTGTGCCCCTGGGTCTTTCACTTCCCCTACCCTTCCATGTGTCACATCAGAATGTAAGTGCAAAGAATGGCATTCTTATAAAAGTGGCCTTGAATCGATATCATTATGAAAACTAAAAATACTCATTATTTATAATAAGTTACAGATGGCACAACTTCCTGGCAGAGAAGACACACAGATTCTCTAATATTTGAAATGAGAATTATTGCCCAAGAGCATTGTTTTGTGTATTTATCAGACACATCCATGTGGTCTTCTTTGCTCTGTGATATAGACCAAGATTTTGTCTTTGTGACATTTAACATTTTATGTGTTTTTTTTTCCTCCCCAAATAGAAACTGCTCAACCACAGGGGCCATAAAATGTTCCATATCTTCTGCAATACCTAGGAGGGCACTTCACAAAGAACCATCCATTTTAAAACATGTTTTTATTGTGGTAAAGATTACATGATATGAAACAGACTATTTTAACCATATTTAACTGTACAGTTCAGTGGCACTAAGTACATTCCCATTGTTGTGCAACTCTCACCATCATCCATTTCTCCCAAATTTTTCACCTTCCTAAACTAAAATTCTGTCCCCATTAAACACTAACTTCCCATTTGCCCTCCCCACCCCCAGCCCCCACCCTCCGTCCCGTGGCATCTACCAATGTACTTTCTGACTCTAAATTTGACTATTCTAGGTACCTTGTATAAGTGGAATCAAACAGTATTTGCACCTAATCTATACTGGAATACATTTTTAAGGTGAACTTAATATATGCCCTACATACAGATGGCAGTTTTTCTTCTTTTCCCTGTGCTATACAGTAGATTCTGATTAGTTACCTATTTCATACATAGTAGTGTATATATATCATTCCCAATCTCCCAATTCATCCCATCCCTTTTCCCCACTTAGTGTCCATAAATTTGTTTTCTGTGTCTCTATTTCTTCTTTGCAAAAGGTTTGTCTGCACTGCTTTTCTAGATTCCACATACATGCATTAATATACAGTATTTGTTTTTCTCTTTCTGACTTACTTCACTTTGTATGATAGTCTCTAGGCCTATCCATCTCTCTGGAAATGGCACAGTTTTATTCCTTTCTATGGCTGAGTAATATTACATTGTATATCCACATCTTTGTTCATTCCTCTGTCGATGGACATTTAGGTTGCTTCCATGTCCTGGCTGCTGTAAATAGTCAATTATAACCTAATGGAATTGAAGGTAGGTAGATGTCAGTAGCACACCTCAATGTCCTGAGAATTCTGTGCACATATTAGATAAGCTTCACATGTGATGCCAGGTAAGGTAAGGTCTGGATGCCGATGCAATCTGATGGGATATGTGTGAGGCACGTGGGTGATTGCCTGCCTACAGATTAAGGTTTGCAATGTGGGTATTTTTGCTGGAATGGCTCCCCATACCAGTTTTTAATAGCTAATTTCCCTGAGTGATTCACATTGGAGTGTGTGTAGTAAGGCAAGTATGTGTGCAGGTGGTGAATATCCCAGAGACAAATTTTTATTGTAACTCTCAAGGTCAACTTTTTACTTAGATTGCATAAAGATAGGTTGAATTTCTTGTTAGTGTTAAATAATTTTAGATTTTGAAAGCTATTTTTTTTTTCTGGTCCAGAATCTGAATTGTTGTTTCAGGAGCAGAGTTTAGAATTGATGTAACAGCTATAAATCAAATACGTTTCTGGGATCCTATTTTGCGTTCAGTCTCCCACAGAGAGGCCTTGTAGCATCCTGGGTTTCTTGAAATGCTAATCTTTGAAATTAACAATATAAGCCTGGATTGGGTGAAGGTGCAGCGATGGGTTTAGGAGAAGTTAAAACCTCCTTTCATACTAGAGAGAAAACCAATAGTTTTACTCTTTCCACTAGATTGTCATTTGTAACTACTGCTCACCTGGTAGCAGGCATGGCTTTGTAGAAACAATCCACAGTGAGATTCCTCAGTGAGACAGAAAAGGGCTGCTGGTCTATATCAATGAATGAGATAGCTGAGTATCCACCTTCTTGTGTTTCTTACGACTGTCATGAGAAATGTACATTCTAAGTATATTTTAATCACATTGATTTATATGTGTTTGAATGCCAAGCAGATGTCACTGTGCAAGCAGTACAAGCAGTGCATGTACTCTGTAATATTTCTGACTCTGTGGCTTAAAAAGAGAGAGGATGAGGAAAATGACATTTTACATCCCAAGTCTAAGTGTAGAACAAAAACACCAAAAACAAAACACAGTCTACTTTCTCTTGTCTTCCCCTCAGCCCTCCTCCCTCCCCCGGGAAAACATCACCTCTCTCAGCCCCCAGAAACAAATATTACATCATGCAGGAGACCAATTCTCTGGTCCTTTGATTGTACTCACTTTGGGAACTGTTTAAAGAGACTACCTCAAGTGAAAGTGTTAGTCACTCAGTCATGTCTGACTCTGTACAACACCATGAACTATAGCCTGCCGGGCTCCTCTGTCCATGGGATGCTCCACGCAAGAGTACTGGTGTGAGTTGTCATGCCCTTATCCAGGGGGTCTTCCGACCTGGGGAGCGAACCTGGGTCTTCTGCATTGCAGGCGGATTCTTTACCATCTGAGCCACTGCTGAATATAAATAATAACTAACATGTTAAAAACGGTGGACGACAAATTGCCCCCAAACTCTTATGTTGACAGCATCACGGTATGTGTTATTACGGGGAATCAAAGAGAACCTTCCTTCATAGAGACTGCATATTGAATCTTTTTTTTTTTTAGTGATCTTGTGAGCTCCTGCTGCCATCACCTCCCTCTCATAATGGCCATTATTCATAGCAGGGCACTTGGGGTCACTGGTGTGGTCTCTGTGCCCGGGACCCCGCTATTCATCCTACGTGTCCTGTAGATTATGAGCTATGGCAAACGGATTAGAAAACCAGTTTGTTCTTTGTATATGAGATGTAGATTTGACCTTGTGTTGTCCTTCTGCGTCTTCTATGATCTGACAAACCCTGGATGCAAGACTTTCAAGTAGCCTTGTAGAAAAAAAAAAATCTCCAACTGTGCTTTGGTTTTGAGTTTAAATCATAGTATTCCAATCATTTGTTGATTTTGCTCTGAATATGCCTGGGGCATCCAGCTGCAGCTGAGAGGGCAGACTTGTCATTGTCAGTGATTAGAAGGAGCCTGCTAGTGATTCAAGGTAGCTCAGAATTCATACCTTAAAAAAAAAAATGTATTACTGAGATGTAGTTTGCTGAATTCACTGTGGCTGTGTGGTTGCCTTTTTAACCTTACTGCCCTGCTCATTAAACATGCAGTCAGTCACCAAAGACCGTGGTTCCCTGTCGTGTTCCTGATGCCTAATGAAATGCATCAAATATTAGCTGAATCTCCTGGTCTTCCTCTCTGTTAGTCACTGTCTCTGAGATTTCAGGTGCATTGATGGAGTTCTACATTGCAATACATTTCTAATATTTAATACGTGTACTAGGGTTCAGTAGGCACAGAATAAATGCCTAATGAATTAATTAAAAATGATTGAATAAGAGAATATCGCTTGTGATCTTTCAATGAATTATTATTTTTTTTTAATAGAAATTAAACAATAGAGGATTGCCTAATCTTGCACACCTAAAGAATACTTATCAGGGGAGGCAAAATTCTATGGCTTCTTTTCAGTTTTGGTGTAGTTACTGTGCAAGCAGCACCTAAATATATAAAATAGTTTCATTTCAATTAAGACTTTATTTCAGGGGTTATTTTATTGTTACTAAAGAAGATATTAATAGTCATTAGTAATTGGACTCTGCTTTGAACACTCCCTTTCTGAAAATAGCCAGGGATGGTGTTTCAAGGGAAAAGTTCATTTTAGAGGTATAATCAGGAAACTTTGGGTGGCATAAATCCCAGAGCTTAAGATTAAGGTAGACAAGTTAGAGGGTTTCCCTGGTGGCTCAGATGGTAAAGAATTCAAATCCCTGTGTGTTCAATCCCTGGGTCAGGAATATCCCCTGGAGAAGGAAATGGCTACCCCCTTCAGTATTCTTGCCTGGAGAATCCCATGGATACATAGATCGCACAGAGTCAGACATTGAACGACTAACACAGACACGGAGGAGTTATAACCATTGAAACATTTATGAATTGTTTACACTTTCATTTGGTTAACATCTATATGTCTTATGATCTCTTCTATTAAAAATGAAACTTTATTCCGCTTTCTTAATCTAGATATGCAAGCATAGTTTCTCTGGAATTTAAATTTGTTTGGAGTGGAACCAAATTGCATTTTAAGGAAAATATGCACAGAAATGATAATTAATTTCCTAATTAGGTTTTACTCTCAGCCCATAAATACCTTTGTTTTTCTCCCTAGTATTATCAGCCTTTCGAAGCCTTCTTGGATGATGAACAGTTATAATCATAAGCAAAAATTGAAGCTAAAGAGAAAGAAAATAAAAGAATTGTCATAAAGAAAAGAGGAAAAGGGGACCCACAGTAATTTTTCAGAACCAAGCAAAATGCTCAGATTTTATTTAGTTTGAATGTGAGAGCACAGTGATGAACCCTGGTGAGCAGCCACTCAGTGCCTCATGCCTGACCCAGGGATTGTATCAACATTTTCAAGTAAACTCACCAGAGACACTTATTAAGAAATTTGGGGAAATCAACCACAAAAGTATTTTTATGTAAAATCATGCCCTGTTCCTCAAGAAGAACAAATTTCCCTACACACACCTAGCAGCAGGCATTTAGATAGTTTCCAAAATAACTCTTTTAAAGGCCCAGCTTTCTTTATGATAAAATACTTTCACCTCCCTTTCTAAGATGATAATAGTAAGAAGTTGTTTTTTTTTTTCCCCTCGTGGTAGCAAGTTATAAATTTACATTGGAAATTTATGAGAAAGAATTTCTGAAAACTGTAGATTAGCATTTATAACTTCATGGAAAATTTTTAAACAGCTCAACATTTGAATATTTTTGCATTAATGGGGAAGAGGGCTATTTAGTGAGATCTAAGGATGGATTATGAGTGTTAATTCAATGTTCTTTGAAAAATGAAGAAAGTGCAATGGTTTAAACCAAATTCTAAAGCACTTATCCACAGTCTTATCTGTTACTTGCCTCCTGGTCAATATTATTTACGATGTATAGTTGAAGAGGTGTTAAGTTTCTTTAAACACGTGTGAAAGAAGCATGTGATTTATGAAGGTTGTACGTATAAATGACTTATTTAAAACCCTTCCTGGTCAAGCAGGACAGTAAGGGCTCATTGCTGTGATGGTAGAAAACATCAGTCTTTAACCTAAATCCCCTAATGGCCCCTCTGTATTTAAAGTATTTGGCAGACTTGTTTAATGTAACTGTTTCTTTTCTGGCACATAGAGCTTTATTTAGTGACTGGGATAACTCGTTACCCAAATCCTAGACATAGAGTTTTCCGTGAGAGTCAGCGTTTCTAGTTTCTGATTATGAATTCAAAAAACTGATGAGATTCTCAGGAGCTTAAAGCTAGTGAGAAGAAAACCATCCACTGTCGGGACACTGTGGTTTTACTTTCATTACAGAGTAAGTCCCCCTAAGAAACAATGGAAAATGTAAAACATTTTAACAGAACTATTTCATTCTGCTACAAATGAGGTCAGAACTTAGTGGCAGCCACTTGCTGCCACTTGCCATCACAAATCTCCATCAAGGAAACAGGAAATGTGAGAATAGGGAAAATAGATGTGTTTAACAACTCTTGACAGCATTATCATAGATAGTCAACTTGACCAATGTCTTTTGTGCCATGTGCAAACGAAAGCATACTAGCAACGCTCGAAGCTCAGCCCTCAGAGTGGCTCACGTCCAGACAAATGAGACTTACATGGCTGGCTTTGCTCTGCAGCATAAACCAGGGTGGGTGTCTGACCACTGGTTTAGATGGGTATCTGATACTGACCCGTAAACGTGGGTCATTGTCTGTTGCTTGGATGAATATATAATACTGACTTCATTTCACATCTGAGTTTTTATGGAATACATCATTATTCAGAGTAAAATTGTGAAGCCGAGAATATGAAAGAGAACAATCTTTGAGCAGCCAAAACAGATGTCAATAAAGTCGTGCTTGACAGCATCTGTCCCTGGGAATTTGGGGACATGGTGAAGAGCTATGAAGGCAGGTGGTCAGAGTGCCCTTTGAGGAGACCCCAGCATTGAGAGACTGAGGATGTATTGTGGTAGGCCAGGGCCAAGGGGGCTGTGGAGGGAGGTTACACTCAGTCACAAAGCTCATGGGGATTGGGGGTCTCTGCGGAGGCTGGAGGGACCAAGATTCTCCCCCTACTGTAGAAAATAGCCATTTACCTGTGACACAGGGCTGGGACGAGAGTCTAAAGATGACACATTAGCAGCACAACCATCCTCCTGGTGGGGCAAGGCTGGGGTGGGAGAGCTCAGAAGAGAGAAGAAGATAACAGGTGGTGACCAGCAAGGCTGAAGACCATCCTGGAGGGGGAGAAGCAGAAGCAGTACACTGCTGTAGACAGAAATTTTCAACAGAGATTAGTTTGAACTTTTAAGCAACTGATACTCGTTAAAAATGATGGCATTTGATCGAGGTGACATTAAAGGACATGGAAGGGAGATTTTACAGAGCAGGTTTGAAAATAGTGGTTAGAGAGAAATGGAAGAATCATGTTTCCATCCTGTTAAGTACACTTCTCAATTCAACTTCATATTCAACACCTTTTCTCTTTTCCCTGGTTGTTATGTTGAATGAATGAATGGATGAACACATGAATTTGGACCTTATCACTAACTGCTGAGTTAAACACGTGTTTTTCTACATTTAAAACAAAATCAGAGCCTCAGTGAGCAGATGGTAGAAGCTTTTCTTTTCTAGAAGACAAAGAACCTGCCCACAGTTTTTTAACATCACAAGAGCAGGAGGCTGCACTCTGCCATCCCCACCTCTACTACAGTTAGCCCCAGGAAATCAGGGAATTGCAAATTGTGAGGGTAGCCATCTCAGCTTTCACATTTATATAATTTACAGTGTCAAAGCATCTTATTTCTCTGTTTGATTTTTGAGAAAATTAATACATTGGTGTTTTCACTTTTATTAAAATTGAAGATAATACATTCAAAAGAGAACAATCAATTTCTAAACCAAGATTCCCAAGAATAAAAATTTAAAATCCCAATACTTGGTATTAGCACTGACAGAGCCTAAGTTCCAAAAGGATTTCAATATGACAATGAACTAAATTATGCCAACTCCTGCAATGTCACAGTTTTTTTTTAAAGTGTTATTCCAAGAAAAACAACTGAAGCTACAACTTGTTTGTTGTTTCATGGCATAGGATATTTGCTCTTATCAGAGTCTCATTGTTTGAAAGAGACTCTTTTTTTTTTTTTCTAAATGTGAATGTGAAATATCTCCTTTGGGGTTCAAGGCATGCATAAAGATATATCATTTGCCTTTTAATGGGGCTTTCTGGTGACTCTACAGTTTTAAATGGTTCTATATGCATTAAATATTCCTTACCGAATGTTCTTGCTATGTGCTCTACAAATATGGATGGAAATAATTATAGTGAGGATGGCTTCATATGATGATGTCATTCCAGAGAAAGCCTGCACCGCAGGGAGCATTTCCAGTAAAGTATGGCAGAAACTGCAGGGTAATCAAAGTGCAAATTCCAATTTATTTAAGCAATATTGTTCTTGCTCCTCCATTTCACAAAGCTGTCCTTTCTCATTAAATTTTTGAAAGAGAAGGGATGAATTTTAGCAGCATAAATCTGAATGCTGGTTGACCTTTTTTGAAAACTCTGCCTGGAACACTGACATCAGCTGTCTTCACACATGTGGTGACAAAGGGATGAAGCTGAGGCTTATAAGGAGTAAGCGGAATAGAGGCAAGGCTTGATGCCAGCCAGCTCAGTTTCTATTTGAAGAGAAGTTTGTGTACCTTGAGGGAAGTGCATTGTTTTATGACTCCCATAAAGGCCTTGTTCTGGGTGGACATCCCAGGGATGGGCTTTGATTTGACCATGCTTTGGCTCTCTGGCAAAATCAAACGAATGGATATAAATAGAGCTGATATCATCCTACACTGGCAACAATTCAACAGTTAAGTGTCTTTACTTATTTAATAGCTTACTTTTATCAGATGTTTACTAATCACCAACAATGCATCAATTGATGATGTACAAGGTGGAGGGATTATAAAATCAAATTAAATGCAGTTCTTGTCCTTAACATGCAAATAATTAGGAGCAGCCTTCTCATTAGAAGATTACACTACAGTGTGGCCAATTCTATGATGGAAGGAGACCCAGGGTGCTGGAGTACCTGAACGGGTACTTACCCAGATGGGTGTGAGAAGGAAGTTTCCCATATGGTGATATCTGTGTTTGAGTCTTTAATGGCCAATTAATCAGGAAGGAGTGAAGTCACAAAGCAAAGCAACAGGACTAGAGTTTTTCAAAGCACCCAACATTATAAAAAATGAAAAACAAGAATAATTTGTTTTCTTTCCTTTGGTTGGGGATGAGAACATGGAAGAATGAGGAAAGCATCAAGTGGAAAAAAGAAAAGCAAGTTTGCGCATAAAAACCCTTGTCTTCTCTATTGTGTTTGAAATATATGAATGTTAGTGTAAAGATCAGAATAGCTATTGACATAATTGCTCATAGTCTCAGGCGAGAGGGGCCCTTGCTCTGGAACCCATGCTTTAGGAAGCTTTTGTTTCTTTTTTTAAATTATGAAAATATGATAACACATTTACAGGAGACATGGAAAGTACAGAACAAGTTACATATAGTTAGAAGGCTTTTCATACAACACTACCTCTGTGCTCTGGGTTTAGCAGTCATTGCTGCCCAGTTCAACACATAATCTAAAACGTCAGCTCTTGTGATGGATGTTCAGGGCCCAGGGAAACCCCCCTCCACAGCTGGGCCTGTGTCTGCTGGTCACTGAGGCCTCACTCTGTGAAGATCTATGACTATGCCCTTGCAACACTGGAAATGGACCCTGTTTCACAATGGGACACTTGAAAAGAGAAAAAAATGGAAGCAATTTTCTTGCATTAATTTGTCCTAATTGACTAAAACTTCTCAGATAATATGTGTGCAATAGATTCTTGCCTAACAAAGGACAGTTTTCAATTAGGATCAAAAGAGCATCCATGTCCTTGCTTATCTTTAATGTTCTAGTTTGTAGACAAGGAAAGGAAAAGGAAAGTGAAGTCGCTCAGTTGTGTCCGACTCTTTGCGACCCCATGGACCATAATCTACCAGGCTCCTCTGTCCATGGGATTTTCCAGGCAAGAGTACTGGAGTGGGTTGCCATTTCCTTCTCCAGGGTTTCTTCCCGACCCAGTGATCAAACTTGGGTCTCCCGCATTGCAGGTAGACGCTTTACTGTCTGAACCACCAGGGAAGCAGGAATGAAATAAAATTAATTCCTAATTTGGTAAGTAGGGTGGTATTCTCAAAATTTGCACATAAAGGCTAAGGAATGTTGTACAGTATTAAATATTTATGGGCTTCCCAAGTGGCTCAGTGGTAAAGAAACTGCCTGCCAATCAGGAGACACAGGTTCGATCCCTGGGTTAGGAAGATCCCCTGGAGAAGGAAATGATATCCCACTCCAGTATTCTTGCCTGGGAAACCCCATGGACAGAGGGACCTGGAGGGCTGCAGTCCATGGGGTCACAAGAGTCAGACATGACTTTGTGACTAAACAACAACAACGAATATATTGCTTAAAAAATTCTCTCCCCCCCGCCTTTTGCTCCTTCTCTATGCATGTACACTCACACACAATATATACCCAAAAACATGTTCATGAATACACATAAAGCATGAAAATTTTACATTGAATGCTAAAATCCAAAAGGCTTTATTTATATGAAGACACTAAATTCTTTAAAATTACATAAGGATTTCAGCTTGTTAAAATATTTTACTTACTCTTTTAATAGTCTTTTTGCCTTTTGCCTTTTAATTTTAAAGACAACTGAATATTTTGGAAGAAAAGACTAAAAATATGAAAACATTCATTTTTCATTTGTTCTTATGACTTACATCTTTAACGAGGGAAACTAAACCTTTCGTATACTTGGACTATTTTTTAATCCTCTAGATCGCTATAATCACTAGAACATAAATTATGTAAAAAAAATTGATTAAAATAATATAATTAGTAATTTTCCTAAAGTGAATATTATAGACATATATAAAATCTATATTTTTGTGTGCTTTTATTACCCATGCTAAACTCACCAGGCTAAGTGAAGTCATGAAGTCGCTCAGTCATGTCCGACTCTTTGTGACCCCATGGACTGTAGCCTACCAGGCTTCTCCATCCATGGGATTTTTCAGGCAAGAATACTGGAGTGGGTTGCCATTTCCTTCTCCAGGGGATCTTCCTGACCCAGGGATCGAACCCAGGTCTCCTGCATTGTAGGCAGACGGCATATTTTTTCTCAGAACATATACTATTTATCAGTTTATTAAACTGAATAGTTTTTATATAGTTAACCATATGTATATGGGATTCTATTTGTACTCTTGCCCTAAGCCTTGATTACTGAAATGTCTTAAGCAAGGGAATAACATGTCCAACACTTCACTTGAGAAAGATTACTCCATTAAGACAGCAAGACCAGTTGGGAAGTTGATCTCCTTCTGTCTGGATGTTTTGACCTCTAGCCTGACCTTCCGATTCAACCCCACTCATTTATTTCCATATCGTATCTTCAGAGGGGGTTTTGAGCCCTGCCACTGTAGGTTTCCTGGCCAGTAATTTCCCAGCTACAGGCCTATCCATTTTCAGAGCAGGCATTTTTGACAGCTCAGCCACAGAGATAGATAGATAGTGTTCTGTCCTTAACTGAAAAGAAAGCTGAGAATCCATGGGAGCCTGTCTTGATTATAAATAAAGTTTAAATGTATAATTTATGTATATGTGCATAAATTTACATATGTGATAATATAGAGACAGTATTTTAATAAGCAATATAATTTCTGTTTTCAATTTGTATAGATTCTGTGAATTTCTCATCACATCAGTAGGACTTCTGGAATGAACTTACATAATTAAAACTAGATTTAAAATAATTTTTGGATCTATTACTGTGATTATTCTTATTAGCAGTTTAACTTAGCCCTAATACATTTTATTCGATTTTATGCATGTCATCTCTCCATTTCCCACAGGAGTGGGATGTGGCAGCATCGTCAACTCCAAAGACAGCTCTGCACAAGATTAGCATCCTCAACAAGAGTGTCAGAGGCATGTAGATGAGGAAAATGCAATCACAATCACTCACTGTGAATTTCCCAGGGTGAAATTATGCTTAAATATCAACAACAAAAGTTAAACTTGGTTAAGATGATGGATGGCCAGTTCTCCCTTGTTCAACTTTATTCAGAAGACCACAAGTTATACCTGACAGGGTTCTCATCAAACAGTCGATTACTGTTCTGGTTTTGGCCTGGGATCTGCTACTTATTACATGTAGGACCCTACTCGAGTTAACTTTTCCCTTCCTCAGTGTACTCATCTGTAAAATGGGGAGGAGAATTGTACTTGTTGGGATGTAATATGGAAATAATACTTCTTGTAAGGATTAAATGGTATGCTGGAGATAAAACACTTAACACAGAGACTGGCACACACTAAACTCAAAACATATGTTAACCGTTAGCGTACTACCTGAAAAGTGTACTCTACTAATAATTGAACAACTGATTTTTCTTGATAATTGTCCACAATAATTGACCACCTTGGATATTTGTTTTGCACCATAATGACAATGGAGTGAAAAAACAAACCAGTCATCCCTCATAATTGTAAAGAATCATCTTCAATGAACTTCAATTATAAACTCCCAGGAAAGAATACTCTTTATGAGGCCAAAGATAAAGAGCCAAAGCCATAAAGAATTGTAGCCCACTTAAACGATTCTCTCCCAAGCCCAGGACTACAGTTCTTGCTTCACTAAATGGAATTTTAAAGCATTGCTCCCAGTCTCTTCACTGGTATGTTTTGACTCAGTTGAGGGCTCAGCCTGATGTACAAGAAACCTAAAGAAGGACAGGGTGGCTCTCCAACAGTCTAGATCTATTGCCTCCATTGAGAGCCCACTGCAGGAAGCCATGCAAGCACGAGCCACAGCGTGGAGAACTCACAGTTAGCACTTTAGAATATTTATTTCGTCTACTTCTAAAATATTTAGTCTGAACCATTTAAACTGATACTTTATTGGTGTACACACTTGTCCAAATTTATAGCAACCGACACTGCGTCGAGCTTTAGAGACTCCAGGTTCATGGCTAGCTGATTGTTTAAAAAGCCCATATGTGAAAAGCCAGATCTCTCTGTGAATGTAGATAAAAAGTGGGTCAAGCAAAATATATGGAAAATGAGATAATGGGAGATTCAAAGCATATTCCCATGGGGGCCAGTTTCTCTGATGTCCAACTAACTCCATATTAATGAAGGATGAAAACCTCTCACAACTGATAAGCAGGCTGTCTCCTGGCAATTATCATAGCTCCTGTTGCAAAATAGGTGCTTTATGTGGGCTTTATCCATTCCTTGACTTGCTCTCTGTGAGGAAGCACAGCCTCAAATAATTGCGGGTCTATTAGCACATCAATTATCTAAAGACCTTGATTTTAGCAAGGAGTGGATTTTAATCAGTCACTGCAAATGTTATCGAGAGATTAGTTGTCCCAGAGAATAAAATAAAATTAACTACAATTAGACTGTAATAACTTGCAAGTGCCACGAGCATACATTTTCTAGTTCCTTTAGAACGATCGCATTCGTCTCTACCTTGTATAGAAAAAAGATGCTTAGACTTTTGCAATAATAATGGGAATTAATGGGACCTCTTATCTCCCCTCCCTGTAAGGAGCTTAAAGTACACAACTAAACTAATAAATAAACAGCTCATACTGTACTATACCCGCGATCTGAGTAAACAAGACAATGTAAAATAACAGAAACTAAAGAAGGATCTCATTTCAATCCTGGAGTTCAATCTTATGTTTTTAAAGTGCTGGTATTGGGAGAAAGGAGGGGATGATGAGGAGTGACAAGAGAAGATGCAGAAAGTTTCAGTGCCTCACTTGAGGTATCAAGGGACAACCTGGTAGATCTGAGGACATGTGAGCATTCCGTCAGGCATCCGGAAATACTCGGCGAGAGAACTTATTAAAGTATCACACTTGTTAATTTCAAGCTGAGTGGGGGACTATTACAAGTGTCTGTAATGATTTACTTTAAAACACTTTGGCGCACACTGTACAATGTTATGTGCGTGCTAGTTAGTTTAAGCTTCAACTGTAGGGCCATTCAGTATCTCTAATCAAGAATCCACACTCCAAGGAAGGCGCTTAATGTGATAGGAAAAAGGCTAATTCCAAAGGTGACTACTAAAAGCCTTTAACTGTCTATATAGCTCAATCAACATCTGAGGATTTTCTAATCAGCATAATGAAGATCAGACAAGGGTTTGCTCAGTGAAATTAGTGACTTGGTTTTTGGCATGATCTTGAGTAGAACTGTACTCTGGTGAGATAAAATGAAAACTGTTCTGGAGATGTGGCCTCGCTGAAATATTTTAGTGATGTTGCATAGACGTGCATGCACAGAGTGTAACAATTCAGAGGCTCATAGCCTGTGATTCTCAGGGATGGCCCCTGATGCTTGAACCCTTAATGACTTTGTGGCTGGTCTTTGATAGCCTGATGATAACTATTAAAGTCACAGTTTTACATCCTCCGAATGTTAAAACACGTACCTGGAGAGAAAGATTCATGCAAGATGGTAGGCAGGAAAGTGAGGTTTCATCCAGCTTACAGAATAAAGATTTGATTACATGTAAATATTTAATATTTTCTATATTTATAACAACAGAATTTTCTCTAAAAATTGTTTATAACTTGGTATAAGATTCTCTAGCTAACTTCCTCTCACCTCCAACTGTTCTGTGGTTAACTTTCTCCACCAAAGAGTTGTTCTTGTCCAAACTGTCTTAGGCCACTTTGCAACAGTCATCAGATTAGTCATATAATGAAATTAAGTGCAAATACCACATTTGAAGGGGTTTCCCTGGTGGCTCAGTAGTAGAGAATCTGCCTGCAGTGCAAGGGGGGGGGGGTTCGATCCCTGGATCAGAGAGATCACCTGGAGAAGGAAAATGGCAACCCACTCCAGTATTCTTGCCTGGGAAATCCCATGGACAGAGGAACCTGGTGGGCTACAGTCCATCGGGTTGCAAAAGAGTGGACACAGCTTAGAGACTCAACAACAAAAACAAACATATGTAAAGACTAGAAAAGTCAGAGATATTTTAGTTGCAATTTATTTATTTATTGAGTTGCACTTAATTTATGATCTTTATAGTATTCTGACTCTGAAACAGGGATTCTTAACATAAACTTAAGAGGCTCATAACCTGGAGGTGGAAACACTACATTTTTAGTTTCATTAACCGCTAAGAATTTATTTCCCTTCATTTTTGAATGTGGACAAATTGCATTTTAGCATACCCATGATTTTGTTACTAATAGGAATCACAGCTCTTTCTTTTATCACTTTATGTTGGTTGCAGATAGCTCTGAATATCATTTAGGATTGTCACCACTTAAAAATAATGGTAGTTATTAGACCAACTGCTAGATCTTTTTATTTAATGTATCGATACAGAACTGAATAAATAACTATATCACAGCACTGTTTTTTGAAACTTAAAAAAAATTTTTTTTGTATTTTGTATTGTATTTTTTTTGTATTTTGAAACTTTATTTCAATATAATTGACTTTATTTTTAATCCTGGGCTTTTCCCAGTGCAGTGGTAAAGAATCTGCCTGTCAATGCAGGAGATGCACGTTTGATCCCTGGGTCAGGAAGATCCCCTGGAAAAGGAGATGGCAACCCATTTCAGTATTCTTGCCTGGAAAATTCCATGGACAGAGTAACCTGATGGGCTACAGTCCATGGAGTCACAAAGAGTTGAACGTGACTGAGCAACTGAGCACATACACATGCACTTTTTAATCCTGTGTATTTTATCTTATGCATTTTAAAACATTATTTGGAGAAGGAGTCAATGGCAATCACCAGACTGTAAAAGGGTTTCATGCTACAAAAATGGTTAAGAACCTCTGTCCTAGAAAGTTCCTTCAATGACAAATTTTCCTCTTGCTAAAATGAAACCTAGCTGTTTGAACTATTTCCTTGTTTCTGTGATGTCTTAGAAATAAGTGAATGGTGAGTATGTATGTAAAAGTGGTTGGGTTTGAGTTGTCAAACAGAATGTAAGAATAAACACAGCTAGTAGAGGGCTTCCGGGAAAAGCAGAGGATATAGTAAGAATGGAGTTATTGGAATGATTTACTTGAAAATCTCTTTTCCAGTTTGTACAATGGAAGTGAATTTCATGGGAACCATTTATCAAGACCCTTAGCCTAAACTTTCTTCTACCTCAACATCTCTTTCTGTGGGCCAAGAGGCTTGTGACCTTAACAGGCACTTGGAATGGGAGAGATAGTCAAACAGGTCTAGCTTTAAGAGCTGTGATCCAGGGTCACAGACTTCAAGGCTTCCGATTGGCCATCCCAATGTCTGGGTTTCATCTGACTGGGAAAAAATCTCAGAGACCACATTCATTCAGTTCAGCTTTCTTATCTCCAGGTGTGTGTTGCCCAGTTAGGATTGCCCTGAAGCAGATGTGTCTCAGCTTGGCAGGTCTTCCTGGAAAACCCTTGCATTGCTCATCTGTGAAACCTGGAGAGAAATGGCTCCTAAGTGTCCAGGAACTTGTGGATAGGTCTCTCCTAGGTCTCCACTGACTTCTCAGACACAAGTCTTATTGGTATCTGTCCCCGGAAACCTCAGATGCAAAAAAGCAAAAACTGTGAGCACCAGCTGCCTTGGTTTGACTCCTGACTAGGCACTTTGTTGTTAAAAAACTTCATACAAGTCATTTCCTCTTTGAGAGCTCAGTTTCCACATCAATAAAGTGCAAATAATAGTAATAATAATAATAATAAATCGTCTCCCTTTTGTGTTGTTGTGAGGTATAGAACACATCTAAATGATATCTGGCATATATAGGTACTTATTTAATGTGAATTTTTTTCACTTCCATCACTCATCCCTCCTGAAGTCAAATAGCTTCAGATGCTGAATAGCCTCTCCAGTGATAAATCTGCTCTCTCTGAAAAGCCTATTTTATGATATTTTCCTTTATTTTGCATGTTTCTTTTCTTAAAAGTATAAGGAAGTGCTGCAACTTATTTTTATCTATATTTTAGTAAATAAAGATCAAGGACTCCATGACAGGGATTCACAGGTTGGTGCGGTGCTACAGAATCCACTTGCTAATTCAGGAGACACGAGAGACGCAGTTTCTACCACTGGGTCGGGAAGATCCCCTGGAGCGGGAAATGGCAGCCCACTCCAGTATTCTTGCCTGGAAAATTCCATGGACAGAGAAGCTTGGCGGGCTACAGTTCATGGGTCACAAAGAGTATAACACAACTTTGAGACTGAGCACTGCACGCACACGCTCACGCACACACACACACACACACACACTCACTCCACAATAGAGATTAATGCTCTAGGAGAACACAGTAAAATTAAGCAGTAGAAACACAACTCATGATAGTAGCTGTTTCATTTTCCACTTGAGGACATGTTCTCTCAATTACTCATTTGTTCAAAAAGCATTCCTTGTTCTCAGACTGTCTGAAGACGTTTCAGACATTTTCAGACCATTCAAAAAAACAAGGGTAGGGAGAGTAACCCATTTGTGGCAGGAACTATGCTCTTTCTCCTCAAGTAACTTAGGAAAACAACAAAATGGCATCCAATATGAGAGTTCCTGAAGAAGTCAAAAATCCCAACCTCTTACTTTTTTAATGTATCTCAGTAATTGGCATACTGTCCACCCTTGCTCCCCCAAATTAGGAGTCATTCTTGTTCCTTTCTTCTCATTTTCTAACATTTACTTCCTCAGCAAGTCCATTCTTGCTACTCTCAGAAAACAAACGAAATCTAATCACTATGAGACCAACCTGTCATCATCTCTGGCTTGGATGCCTAAAACAACATTCTGAAGCATCTCCCAGCTTTCTCTCTTCCTCTTTCAAAATCAGCTCTCCACAAGACAGCCAGAGTAATATCTTTAAAAATTATACATGGCATCAAGTCACTCTCAGGCTTCAAACCATTTAGGCTAAAATTCAAATGTGTTTACCAGGCTTTCGGAGCCCAACAAGAGAGAGAGCCTTGTGTGCACGCTCCTATCTCTGGATCTGCACCTTAGCGATTCCCTCTGTCTCTCATTGTTCTCCCCGATCTTTAGATGGATGGCTTTTTCTCTGTTAATATCATTCAGTGCTCAGACTTCTTTACTGTTAGTACTCGATCTGATCGCATTTTAATTCTCTGCAATGACTGCTGTTGATTTTTGCTTATTTGGTTAGTAGTTAACATTTATAGAGGGTGTGCCACCCATCTTCTCAATCTTTCCCCGTTTTAACTACACCCCCTTCTGGGATGATCTCTTGCACTCCTAGGGTTTCAGTAATTATCCACAAGTAGGTCCCGGGGACCCCACCTTCTCCTTTCACTGTTGTTTCTTTAGATTGAGCACAAAGTGTAGCACAGAGGAAGTGCTCAGTGACTATATGTTCAATAAATGATTGGTGACTCTTAACTTTCCCCTGGAATTGGTAACTGTTAATTATTGTAGATGGTAAGACGGGGATCTCAAAACTGTGTTCAAAATGAAATCTCTAACCTACCCCCAGGACTCCTTTTTCCTTCTGTGCTCCATACTTGGAGAAATCTTTATAACACCTACACCATTCTCAAGCCAGAAACATTGTAACGCTGACCCTGAGCAAATTCCTCCTCTGCTAACTGCTACTGAATTAGTCTGCTGCTGCTGCTGCTAAGTCGCTTCAGTCGTGTCCGACTCTGTGCGACCCCATAGACGGCAGCCCACCAGGCTCCGCCATCCCTGGGATTCTCCAGGCAAGAATACTGGAGTGGGTTGCCATTTCCTTCTCCAGTGCATGAAAGGGAAAAGTGGAAGTGAAGTCGCTCAGTCATGTCCGACTCTTAACGACCCCATGGACTATAGCCCACCAGGCCCCTCCATCCATGGGATTTTCCAGGCAAGAGTACTGGAGTGGGGTGCCATTGCCTTCTCCAAACTCCTTCAAACAGAGGTCCTGCCTGAGCTAGAGCTTACATCACTCGTTTTATTTCTCTTGACTGTGTCCCTATGCCTGCCTCGCTCCGCACTGTATGCTATGCAGTGATCGTCATAAATGCTCGCTCACATTGAAGGTGTCACGCGTGCTGCTCCTTCAGGTTGTAGCAGTCTTCTCCCACCCCCATTTTATTCGGCACGGCCCACCAGCCCTGGCCTTGACCCACCTGACAGTAGCTGCACACTCGCCTCTCCTTGATCGCTTCCCGTCGTATTTTGAGACTCGTTTCCTCTGGGAAGTGAGCTGTGTCCCCTGACCTTTCTGGCTTGCTAAAGCATGGTTCTGATTCAGGATGCCTGGAGCAGAGTTCTGAGAATATGTATTTATAAAAAGCCCTCGGGTGATAGTGATGCTGCATGATCATGAATCATCATTTAGTAAATACTAACACACTGTATTGTATTTGGCCATTTATTTGTCTATATTCTTCACCAAGCTGTAAGCTCTATGAGGCAGGGGACATATCTATCTTGTTCACTTTCTAACAAGCACACAATCTAGCAATAAGAGACGCTCAATACATTTTTGTCAAATAAATCCATAAACTTTGTGACTTTTGAGGGGCTATCCAGGACTCCATCCTATAATTTTCAGGGTTGTGAGTAGGAGTATCTGGTGTGTGAACTGTAGCTGAGTGATTTTAGTAAATCATATATCACACCAAACTACAATAATATTATTCAGATTTTTGCCATAGCTTTGATATCATTCCAGGATTGTTCATAAGATGCATACTAAAGCTTAAATCCTGAATGCTAATGATTTCTGATTTCTTTTTTATATAGAAATGAGAAAAAAAAATGTTAAAAGTCAAAGCCAATATTAGCTTCCCTGTCAGATTTCTTATCCTTGACCAATATTTACTAAGAGTTTCTTTTGAGAATAACATTGTAGGGTTTATGTTAAGGATAAATTGTTAGGTATAAATGCCATTACCAAAGTCCAGGTAAATGTCAAGGTAAATGTAAGTAAAGGTGAAATAGAAGTGTATGTACATATGTATACACACACACACTTTAATTTTAAGCTGGGGTGATATTTTTCCCTGTGAATGTTAACATTTTCCCAAGTGTTATACTGAAACGAACTTGAAGGTTTATCAATGGAAATAGAAAATGTTTTTCCCCTTGAGGACAATTCTTTCTTTGGAGCCTGTTGTGTTCAACTTACTAATTATCACAGGCAGCTTGTTTTGTCATTCCTCTTCTCTCCTTGCTCCCCTAAAAATAAAAGTCTTAAACTATGACTGAAAAATCAATCCTGGTCTTTATGTCTTTAAAATGACATAATTAAATATGATTATCTTGGGGTATTTACAATTCTTAGAGAATTAGATAAGATAAAAAGATTTGCTCAGATAATTTGCATGACTTTCCACTTTGGTATGGTCAGAATGAAATCTATTTGTTGGTAACCCTGTCTTTAAATTGTGTAGGATAGTCAATTTCCTAATGAAAACTCGATTTGTATCTGATTATTAACATGATGCATCATCATAGCGCATGTTGATAATTTAGAAAATAAAAAAGTACAACCCATAATGCAATATATGGAGATGATTAATCTCTCATGGTTAGTAGCTCATGCCTAAACTTCTTTTACAAGAGTAGAAAATAGATTTCTCTTTCAGGGGGGTCTTCTATTAACTGGTGCAAGCTACCTGGATTACTGTTCTAAGATAAGCAGAAACTGCTTCTAAGCCGAAATGGAAAAGTAGTAGTGAACAATTAGCAAAGACTAATGTAAGCTTGGTGGGGTTGGGAAGTGAGAGATGTGGGAATTATGCCATGCATTTGTTATCCTTGATTTTGAACAAAATACCATGTGGACAAAGATGGGTAAAATTTATTTTTTTAGTATGTATAAGGCTAATTTTTGAGGAAGTTAGTGGATTTGTGCAAAAAGCTCTCAAACCCTCCTACTCAGTTGTGAGCAACCTATAATGTCATTCCTTTTATGTGGAGAATTAAGCGCATTTTATCAAAATAGAGCATTAACATTTAGGCATTTTATTTAGTATGTCTTCTTCCATGAACATGGCCCTTTCTATACAGTGCCTTCTTTCTTTATACATTGCCACTAGGGGCTAGGCATTTGGGGTTCACCCCTTGATTATCACCTGTTAAAATTTGCTTACCATTGTTCACTTACCATTTTTTCCCAGAAAAGAGCAAAATGAAGAGCTGGGTGGAGGAAGGAAAAACAGGAAGAGGAAGGAAAAACAGGAAGAAGAAAGAGAGGCAGGAAGGGAGGGAGGAAATGAGACAGTTAAGGAGGAAGAGAAAAGTTGAAAGAGGAGAACACACTGATTTAAAGAGATTAATTGCAATGGCAAATCCCAAGAGAAAAGAAAAATGAATCCTTAAAAGGAAAGTGGAAAAGCCTCAACTCTCTCAGACAGTCAGTCTTCTCTGGGGATGCTGACTGGACACTCTGCCCCCCTGGTAATCGATACGATCATTTGAAGTTAGGCTAAGGGAAAGGCTAGGGGAGAACAGGGGTCCCCGCCTCCACCCACGCCTGTGATCTGAGCTGTGGGAGTAGCAGAGGAAGTCTGCAAATGGATAAATGATGTCATGGAGCCGAGGTGGAGATGGGAGCAGGGAGGGAGCGAGAGGCAGCATGCTCAAGGAGCTTCCCCTCTTGTGGTGTGGACCCTGCGCGCTTGGTTGAAATTAGCCGACCCCGAGGAAAGTCAAGCACAAGCAGGAGGAAGTGGCAGCGAGAGGGGAGCTGTGGGAACTGGACTGCAGTAGCTTCTCCGTGTGCACAGTCCCAGAGCAAAGGAAGAGGGCTGCGGGGCTGTGGCTGCTCACTAATGTGTCAGGAGACGGCTGAAAACTCTTCAGCCAGACTTCACTCAGTCTCTCAGTTGTGTCTGACTCTTTGTGACCCCATGGACTGTAGCCCGCCAGGCTCCTCTGTCCATGGAACTTTCCAGGTGAGAACACTGGAGTGGGTTGCCATTTCCTTCTCCAGGGGAATCCTCCTGACCCAGGGATCAAATCCTCCTCTCTTGCCTCTCCTGCATTGGCAGGTGGATTCTTTACCACTAGCACGACCTGGGAAGCCCTAACCATTTGTTAGTGGAAATGTTGGGAAAAAAGGTAGAAAAGCATTTGTGCTCGATGTTGGCACTTTGGCTTATATGGCAGAGGGAAATTGAGTTCCAAAACCTGTAGCTTCATTAGTGGGCTATGCACACAGCCACGCAGGGACCTAGCCCTGTCCTCCAGCAGGCTGGCAGCAGCCCCGAGCCTCCCTGGACCATTGTCAACTTATTCTGCCCTCCAGCAGATCCCAAGCAACTACACAAAGCATGGCCTTGTAAACAACCAGACCAGGAAACCAGCCCCGCCTACCAGTACACCCATGGTAATTGGCCCCGCCACAGCAGAAGGATGAAGCCTGCCCACGTAAGGGGCACCCCCTAGAGCACATGCTCTGATGAACAGAAGGGAGCATGGTAAGGACCCCACAGGATGTCTCCGACACAAGGCCACTTCTCCAAGATTGGAAAACCCACCTAACACAAGAAATAAACACAAAGAATTGGGCAGCACGAGGAGACAGTGGAGTGTGTTCCAGATGAAGAAATAAGACATAATGAGAGAAAAAGAACTAAGTGAAGTGGATATAAGTATCTAAGAAAAGAGTTGGACACGATAATTCCAAAGATGCTCACCAAGCTGGGTAGAAGAATGAACATAGTGTGAATTTCAATAAAGAGAAAATAGCAAGAAGAAATACAAGAGTCTAACCATGAAAAATACAGCTGAAATGAAAAATATATAAATTCTCCAGTACACAGAGGACTTAAAATAAATGTTAGCTCTCCTCTTCTGTTGACTTTAAAAGTTTAAACTTAATTTATTGGCTGATGCATGCTAAGGCAAATGTTCACCCATTGTTTCAAGAATCATATAAAGCTATTATTTTACAATTAATTCCAAAGAAATATCTTAGATTGCTTATATTGTGCCCTTGATCTTCTATAGTAAAATAATATTAATGTTGGTAATATGTATACCACAGAAAATTTAATCCCCATATAATATTTTTGAAATTGAATTTTGTAAGTAAAGCCTGGTATAGCAAGAAAGTGATGGTATGCTCAAACAAAAAGAAATTAATGTATGGAATTTTCAGGGAGGTATTTCAAGGTGAAGAGGACAAGGGAGACTAGAAGCTGTCTGTGAGGGCAGCCAGATGCAACAGTGGCCTTGGAGAAATGTAACCCTACCATCCAGCAGCTGAGCTCAGGGAGAACTTACATATCCTGACCTCACTTTGTTCCTGCCCTCTGTTCTACCAGAGTCTCCCATCAGCTGAATTGAATGAGAAACCAGACTGGATTCGGGAAAAGAAGCAAAGATTAACCAGCATAGTTGTGTATGTGTGTGCATACACATATAAAATCAAAATCGAAAGAGGAGTGCCTCCACCAAGAGAATAAGGTTACATGCTATAACCTGATTGGGTTTGGAAGATAAATAACAGGCAGTCAACTCTATCAGGGCAGAAGTTCAGAGCAGGGATTCATCAAGTTCTTGTTGTACACCCATAGTGTTACCTGAGAACAGGGTTCACCTCTTTTTTTTTTCAGGGTTCACCTCTTGATGGGTATTGAGCCAAAACAACCATGCTGAAGATCAGAAGGAAGGATTTATTACTACTTGCAGCAAATAAGGAGAACACCGGGGATCTTTCCCAAAGCCGTGTCTCCCTGAACAGTAATACTGGGGAAGTTTAAAGCTAAAAGTATTGGGTTGGCCAAACAGTTCATTGAGGTTTTCCTGTAACATCTTATGGAAATCCCAAAAGAGCATTTTGGCTAACCCAATAGCATATATGCATTTTCATGAAGAGGCTTGAGTGGTTGATAGAGTCCAAGCTTTAGTTGATTGAAGTCATAAGGGTCAGAAAAGGTCAACATCATCACCATTAGGTTCCTGTAGATCTGGTGGTTGAGTGCTTCAGACTGATCTTTACTAGTGAGACAAAACTGGCAGTCTGTACAGCTAATATGTTACCTTTGCTATCATTACTTTTCTTGCTTGGTAACAGGCAGTGTTTCTCTATTCTTTTGTTCCCTTAGATCATTAATTACTGAGACCTGTTTAGGGCAAGCATTGTGGCCAGGTTTAGATCACAAAATGACTTAGGCCAAAAATGGCTTCTCCTCTCTCAAGAAAGCCATTCCCAGTTCTCCTTCTTCTGGGAACCCGTACCTTATCAGGTTACAACAGGATAGCTGGGAAATGATTTAATTAGCCTGAAATTCAGTCTCTATTCTTTGGAGGAGAAGAAAGATGGCTGCAGACTGAGATCGGGTGTGAGTGGGTTAAAATTTCCATCTGCATCTTGAGAAGGGCTGAAATCAACTCTCCAGTGAACGGATCATCTATTATTTACCTCACTTAATCTAGTACTCATGGCACAAGAAGTATCACCACTGGGATTCTTGTTTGCCCTTTTGACAAATAACTTTCTTCGGAGGGATCTGTTTGGCAACAAGAAGAGCACTGGCTGTTCTATCAGATGAAAGCTTTCAGATGTTAATGAAATTGGTCTCATCCTTGACCCATTTCTAGTCATTGGTATTTCACCTGAGAGTGACCTCAAGTGATAGCCAACTGGGAGATAATGTTCTAACATGCTTCGAACGTTTGTTTTATAGGGGAAACTAAGATATTCGTGACTTCATGTCTCACGAAGATGATAAGCAGCATTTCCTATTTTAGGATGAATTGAGAGCAAAGATTAGTGAGCTGTAATTAGTGAGCTGACAACCTCATTTTTAGGGATCAGAGTTAACAGAGGAAACAATCTCTGAGTTTAGGGATGAAAATCTTCACAAAACCTAGAAATCATACCTAAAAAGTCTCTTCACTCGTTTAGCTAGAGATACGCAGAACTGTGAGGGAGGCAAGCCATAAACGTGGTTACAAATTCTGGCAACCTAAGGAATTTTTCATATTATGTATTGACGATGTTATATGCTATTCTTATGCTATTTCTTTAGCATAAGTCATATGCTAGTCTATGCTATTTCTAGTCATATGCTATTTCTTTTTTGAAAAATTTCTGGCTGGGCTGTGCAGCCTTTGGGATCTTAGTTCCCCAACCAGGGATCAAACCTGTGTCCCCTGTAGCGGAAGCACGGGGTCTCAACCACTGGACCAGCAGGGACATCCTATAGGCTATTTCTTTATAATTCAGTTTCTCCTTAGGCAACCTTGGGATAAGACTGTGCTTTGTTTCTGATATTCCTTAGATGTCTATGAATGTGAGGGTAATGCTATCAATCACAAATTTCCTGGAAATAAGCAGCCTGAAAAATGTAGAGGAGAGAGCACTGAGCTGGGTGCTATTATAAAACATTTTAGAGAATGTTTTGTCCATTGGAAAGTAAGTCTGTTGATAATTAAAAGGTATTTCATTTCCATATTTTCTCAGTATGGAAGCAGGCTTCTATATAGTGCACCAGAGTGATCTTTTCAAAGTGTAGGCATTGTGTTTGTTTTGCTTAAAGCCCTACAAATGTGTTTTCATTTCAGTTAAAATAAAAACACATGTGTACATGTGGCTAATTCATGTTGATGTATGGCAAAAACCATCACAATATTGTGAAGTAATCGTTCTCTAATTAGAATAAATTAATTAATTTAAAAAAAAACCAAGCCACTCATCATTGTTTTAAAAGCCTGACATGATCTGATCCTGATCTGCCTTTTCCATGCCATTTCCTACTGTTTCCTCGCTCTGTACTCTAAGCATACTGAGCCCCTTGTTGGTCCTTGAATGTGTCAACCTTGTTCTGGCCTCCTCGGGGTCCCTCTGTCTGGACGGCTCCTCTTGCAGATCTTCATTTGACTCCTTGTTTGATCTTGCAGTTGTGTGTGCAAACGTGACCTCTGTAGAGAGGCCGTCCCTGAAGACTTTTTTGAAACTGGTTCCTTATCTCAGTCAGCCTTTATCTCTAATATCCATTTGTGTTTTCCTTGGAGCATCTACATGAAAGTAAATCTTATTTATCTATAGGCAGCCCTTGGAGATGCTGCAGTTTCGGGTCCTGACCACTGCCATAAAGTGAGCATCACCAGAAAGCCAGTCACACAAGTTTTTGGTTTCCTGGTGTAAAAAAAGTTATGTTTACTATACTGTCATCTGTAAAGTGTGCAATAGCATTATGTCTAAAGAAATGTACATACCTTAATTAAAAAAATACTTTATTGCCAAAAAATTATCATTATCTGAGTCTTCAGTCAGCAATATTAGCTACATCAAAGGTCACTGATCACAGGTCACCGTAGCAAATATAATAATGAAAAAGTTTGAAACACTGTGAATTCTTGAAATGTGACACAGAGACATGAAGTGAGCAAATGCTGTTGGAAAGACGGCACCCATAGACTTGTTGAGACTGGGTTATCTCAACATTCACTTTGTAAAAAGAAAGAAAAAAGCAGTATCTGTGAAGTGGTGTAAAGTGAAGCACAGTAAAACAAGGTCTGCCTCTGAAGTACGTGCATATGTGCTAAGTCACTTCACTTGTGTCCGACTCTGCAGCCCTACAGATTGTAGCCCACCAGGCTCCTCTGTCCATGGGATTCTCCAGGCAGGAAAACTGGAGTGGGTGGCTGTGCCCTCCTCCAGCATATCTTCCCGAACCCAGGTCTCTTAAGTCTCATGCATTGGCAGGTGGGTTCATTACCACTAGCGCCATCTTGGAAGCCCAAAAAAGTAGGCACGTATAGTGTGTATCTTTGTAGAAGGTGATCACCTTGAGGGAAAAGACCTCTCTGAAAACCACTTTATTTCTAGCACAGAAAACAATAATTGGCCAAAAATAACAGTTTCACAATAAACAGCTCACGAGTGAATGAGTGCTTGCACCTCTGGATTAGGCCTTCATCCTAATTCCTCTTCTGGCTTTATCTTTATCCTTAAAACAAACATGATGTGGATTTGGTTTTAATGTCTTTTAAGCTTTCGATTAGCACTAGTATCTTTCTCTGAGGATCCCACTCCATAAGTGGCTTGAAATTCTTCCATGCAAGTTGCTTTATGGGTCAACATTATATCTGTAGCCCTGTGAGAGCCAGGAGATGAGCTTGATAACATGTTTGGGTGTTTGAGTAGCAAACTTGAATAAGTGTCATTGAATAGAACTAAATGCCTCTTGAATTAAACTTGCCTTTCATACTTAGTGTGGTCAAGGTTCTGTGCAGTGTGCAGTGAAAGGGCATTTATTAGTCCACATGTACTCTTCTTGTATTTGTATACTGTTGCTTTCCATGGGGGTTTGTTTTCATGGAGTAAATGTGTCTATCCTATTAAAACAAGTATATTTACTAATTTACCTGTGTAATTATGCCTTAGGAAGCATCACTACAAACAAAGCTAGTGGAGGTGATGAAATTCCAGTTGAGCTATTTCAAATCCTGAAAGATGATGCTGTGAAAGTGCTGTACTCAATATGCCAGCAAATTTGGAAAACTCAGCAGTGGCCATGGGACTGGAAAAGGTCAGTTTTCATCCCAATCTCAAAGAAAGGCAATGCCAAAGAATGGTCAAACTACTGCACAACTGCACTCATCTCACACGTTAACAAAGTAATGCTCAAAATCCTCCAAGCCAGGCTTTAGCAATACGTGAACCATGAAATTCCAGATGTTTAAGCTGGTTTTAGAAAAGGCAGAGGAACCAGAGATCAAATTTCCAACATCCACTGGATCATCGAAAAAGCAAGAGAGTTCCAGAAAAACATCTATTTCTGCTTTATTGACTATGCCAAAGTCTTTGACTGTGTGGCTCACAATAAACTGTGGAAAATTCTGAAAGAGATGGGAATACCAGACCACCTGACTTGCCTCTTGAGAAATCTGTATGCAGGTCAGGAAGCAATAGTTAGAACTGGACATGGAACAACAGACTGGTTCCAAATAGGAGAAGGAGTACGTCAAGGCTGTATATTGTCACCTTGCTTATTTAACTTAAATGCAGAGTACATCATGAGAACTGCTAGGCTGGATGAAGCACAAGCTGGAATCAAGATTGCTGGGAGAAATATCAATAACCTTAGTTATGCAGATGACACCAACCTTATGGCAGAAAGTGAAGAAAAACTAAAGAGCCTGTTGATGAAAGTGAAAGAGGTGAGTGAAAAAGTTGGCTTAAAACTCAGCATTCAGAAAACTAAGATCATGGCATCTGGTCCCATCACTTCATGGCAAATACATGGGGAAACAGTGGAAACAGTGACAGACTTTATTTTTGAGGGCTCCAAAATCACTGCTGATGGTGATTGTAGCCATGAAATTAAAAAACACTTACTCCTTGGAAGAAAAGTTATGACCAACCTAGATAGCATATTAAAAAGCAGACACATTACTTTGCCAACAAAGGTCCATCTAGTCAATGCTATGGTTTTTTCAGTAGTCATGTATGGATGTAAGAGTTGGACTGTAAAGAAAGCTGAACGCCGAAGAATTGATGCTTTTGAACTGTGGTGTTGGAGAAGACTCTTGAGAGTCCCTTGGACTGCAAGGAGATCCAACCAGTCCATCCTAAAGGAGATCAGTCCTGGGTGTTCATTGGAAGGACAGATGCTGAAGCTGAAACTCCAATACTTTGGCTACCTGATGTGAATAGCTCATTCATTTGAAAAGACCCTGATGCTGGGAAAGATTGAGGGCAGGAGGAGAAGGGGAAGACAGAGGATGAGATGGTTGGATGGCATCACCAACTCAATGGATGTGGGTGTGGGCAGACTCCGGGAGCTGGTGATGAACAGTGAGGCCTGGTGTTCTGCAGTCCATGAGGTTGCAAAGAGTCAGACACATCTGAGTGACTAAACTGAAACTGAAATTTACTAATTACACCACTGATGAAGTGGTGTTTTGTTTTTTCACCTAACTCTTACGTGCCTGGGTAATGTAGATTGATCCCTGAGAGATGAATTTCTATTTCTGACGTGGACAACAATTACATGGGTTTTGTCTGTCTGTTCACTACAGCATTCTATCTTTTCTGCATTTAGCAGTATTTATTCTTTTCTCTTAATATGTAGTATTCCATTGTTCCCTATCACAGTTCTTCTTTATTCAGTCTATTGTAGATGGATATTGTTTTTATTCTCACTTTTTGGCTTTTATGGATAGTATGATATGAAAATATTTTATATGTCTGAGTTCATGTATCTGCCTTTCTGTTGGGCATACACACAACCGGCCTTACTCGATTCCTGTGTGTCCAGAATTATTAGATATGATCAAGCAATTATCAAAAGTAACTGCATCAAGCTGTATCCCTTCCATCAATGTGCAGTCTAATTTTCTCTCAATCCTTTTAATTTTAGCCATTTCTGTAGATTCTTAGTAGTTACTATATTTTGAACCTGCTTTTCTTTAGTGACGAATGATGTTGAGCACCTTTTGATTTATTTCTGACCACTTGGAGATTAGAAATTAATGATATTAATATTTGTTGACTTTCTGCAAATTTCAGAAAAACCTCCACTTTTTGAGACCCTTCAAAACCATTTGATGAGAAAAGTGTCACAATAACCTTACACAGTTAGAATGACGTGAAGGTGCATGAAAGCACCTAGAGATTTCAATGTAGGGTGAACAATAGCTCCTAGTAAGCAACATGACAGATATGAAAGGTAGGCTAAATATTTACCTTAGAAATCTACATTGGCCTAAGTGAACAGGGACCCTGATCTTTTATAAGATTCTCTGGGACTATAAGAATATAAAGTGGAACAGACAGGAAAGAGAAGGAAAGATAACTCTGGCATTGAGTTCTGTTAGTTAAGTCTCCCATGAAAGGAAGGATGTGGTTAGAGAGCGTGAACCAGGGGTGATTTTCAAAATATTTCATCACCTGTCTGGTATAAGAACTGATCTTATAAGGAGGCCAACCATAGTAGGCTTACAGCATAAAGGATGCATGCCAATGTGCCTAAGTCCTGGGTACTGAAATGCTAGGGACCATCATGGACTCAGAAGGTATTTGAGAAAAAAGGGATTCATACAAAAAAATGAAAGATGCTATGAGTAAGCACTCTTCTTCAGTTTTGTTTAGATCTGGGCTCAAAGTTCAGTATTAAGAAATATAAATTCTGTTATTAACCAGTATCACTATAATCCATTGTGTGGTGCCCTGTGAATCAATATCAAATTTGTTCATATCTTTAAATTTAGGAATAATATCTTCCTTATTTGTCCTCATTTGTGTCAGATAATATAGGTTCAGATTTGAAAATCAATAAACCCTATTACCAAAAGGAGATATTATTGTTAGAAAATTAAATGAATACTATTAAGTGTTTCAGATTCCTTTTAGATTTAGTGTGATAAGAAATATGAAACATAATGTGTAAAAATATTTTCATTAGATATACATTTAGATAAAGCACAATTTAAAAATTGCTCTGAATCCAGAACAGAAGCTATAGTAGTATTGATAAAACTTAACCTTACCAAAATGAAAATATCTGTTTATGATATCTCATGACATTTAATTTTTTTCATCAATGTAATATGAATGATAGGTGAAAGCTTATAGCATATAAAATATTTTCATTAGATATACATTTAGACATAAGAAAGTTCAATTTAAAATCAATCTATATTCAGAATATAACCTGTAGTGATGTTTATAAAGCCTATCAAAATTAAAAAATCTTCTAATTGTTTAGTGACAAGTCTCATGACCTTTAGATTACCTATTGCATTCAATTTTATTTTTAGTCCTTTCAATTATGTTCCTGATCTCAGATATTTTACAGTGAATTAATTCCTATGTGGAAGAGTTTCATCTTCATTGTGGGGGGTATGAGTCATTATTACTTTCATCTTATGCACAGCATTTCCCCATAGTCATTTGGGTAGTAATGAACTATTTAAGCATTTCTGAATATAGAGAGTAGGCATGAATTTGATGGTCATTTATTTGGAGTGAGCAAAATGATCTTATAATGTTAGTGATTATGCTAATTACTTCAAAGGGGTGGATTCAGCATGCGAATAGAGAAAATGAAACATGAGACACTAATAACATTGCTAAAACACACAAAGAGCATCTACAAATGATTTAACCTTATGTAGCATTAGACAAATAAGTTAATTAAAATTACATAGGATATTATTAGATTAAAATTTGATCAACTTTTTTATTACCTCTCTTTATTATTCTCCTTGTGTGGTTTTGATATCAATATCTTATAGGCAATTTTGTTAGCTCTTCACTTCAGAACTTAAATAAATCGTTGCCCTTAATATTGCCTATATGCAGTAGACATTTCAGTTCCTTAGAGAAAACAAGAGTGTCTCTAGGTCAGCTTGCTTCTATAATAGTTTTGGGAAGCCCAAATGCAGCATATAAATAGGCGTATTTGAAAGCCCTTGGCAGAGTGGTGCATAATGTACAGGTAATGACGAAGATAGAGTGAACTGAATTTCAATTCAGGCTGCCTAACAAGCTAGGAAATGCATATAGCTAATTTAAACAAGATTTAGTGGGGGGAAAAAAATCACTTAACTGCTACTCTTCTTAAAATGGATTGTGCGTGTTATTTAATTATTAGTACCATTGCTCTGAATTAATTAAGTAATCACAGTCTTGCTAGATATTATGAAATACAGACAGAGATGCAGTGTAGTGTCTGAGGTTGACATTCTACTGAAACTGCAAGGAAAACAAGCATGTGCCAGGTGGTCTCAGTGAGAATAAGGCCGTTGGCCTAGAAGGATGAAAGGAGACCTGGAAAACTCTGCATGGGTAATAATGGGAAATAGAATATTGGTTTCTTTTTCTCACTCTATGTCTCAGCATAGGTATGTATATGAGATTGTATTACTAATTTCAAATCAACTTCCATGTGCTTATTTTGTTTCCCCCTTAACTGTAGAAATATTTTATAGTACTCTATTAGACAATGCAGAAAGAAGAAAATTTATATTGATAATGGGAAGAACACTTGTGATTGACATTCTCCTCTTAATGACTTTTAATGAAAGTATTTATTTACACTATCTTAGAATATAGTTTTTCTATTCTAAGATGTTTTAATAAACAGTATAATACTATCTTAGAAAAAAAACTATCATGATTCAATTGGGAATTCATCCAGAACTATCTAGATTTTAAACAAATGTTATATAAATGATATTTACTTATTCAAAACTAATCAATCGAATACTAAGTGGCAGACAGTTGTCCATCAATTTCCTTTTTCCTTTATTTAATAATCAGCTTTCTTAGTTTTACCTGAACACACTGACACCTAGATTTGAACTATGTTTTCTGTCTTCTCTTACAGCCTGGAGTGTCACATGACTAGATTCCAGCCTGAATTGAGAAGAGACAGCATGCTTCCTTAAAGGTAAGGACACTTCCTGTTTCACTTTACACTGTGTGGGAGATATTCTAATATGAAAGCACTCACCTCTGGCCAGTATATCAGAGAGAAACAAACTCTAATATTATAAAATCCCTTGCATTTTGAAGTCTTTTTATTATGCCAGCTTTGCTGGTTGGTTAAATAATACAGGTGTTACAATTAGTGATGTTGAGAACATTTTCATGTACTTCTGGACCATTTGAATACTTTTTTTTAGAAAAAATGTAATGTCTGTTCAAGTTTTTACCAATATTATTTTTTTGTTGTTACTGAGTTATAGGAGTTCATTGTATATTATGGTTATTAATGCCTTATCAGATGTGTGGTTTGCACAAATATTTTTTCCCATTCTGTAGGTTGCCTTTCCCTTTGTTGATGTTTTCTTTTGCTATATAGAAGCTTTTTGGTGTTATGTGGTCCCATTAAAAAAAAATAGTTTGTTGTTTATGCTCTAGGTGTCATATGTAAAAAAATCATGCCAAGACCCACGTCAAACAGCTTTTTGTCTATGTTTTGTCATAGGGGTTTTATGACTTCAAGTCTTATATTTAAGGCTTTAATCCATTCTGAGTTAATTTTCATAAGTGGTGTAAGGTAGAGGTCTATTTCATTCTTTACATGTGAATGTCTAATTTTATGTTTCCATTTTCATTTGTCTCAATATACTTTTTCCTTTTCCTTATAACATCTACTTTGATCTACTCATTATTCAGGTGTGTGATGCTTAATTTCCATATATTTGTGAGTTTTCCAGTTTTCCATTACACAATTGTGGGAAAAATAATACTTGATGTGATTTCCATATTCTTAAATTTGCTAAGATTTGTATTGCAGCCTAACATATGATCTATCCCAGAAAAGGTATCATGTGCATTTTAGGAGTATATGCAACAGCATTCTCCTTTTGCTGGATGAAATGTTCATTATTTACATATTGGGTCCATTTTGCTTTATGGGCTTCCTTGGTGGCTCAGATGGTAAAGAATCCACTGCAATGCAGAGACCTGGGTTTGATCCCTAGGTTGGGGAGATCTCCTGGAGAAGGGAATGGCTACCTACTCCAGTATTCTTGCCTGGAGAATCCCCATGGACAGAGGAGCCTGGTGGGCTACAGTTTATGGGGTCAAAAAGAGTCGAACACGACTGAGTGACTAAGCACAACAATTTGGTTTCTATGTTGTTCAAATCCACTGCTTCATTATTAATTCTCTTTTTGGATGATATATCCAATATACCTCATGAGAAATGCTGGGCTGGATGAAGCACAGGCTGGAATCAAGATTGCCGGGAGAAATATCAATAACCTCAGATATGCAGATGACACCATCCTCACGGCAGAAAGCGAAGAAGAACTAAAGAGCCTCTTGATGAAAGTGAAAGTGGAGAGTGAAAAAGTTGGCTTAAAACTCAACATTTAGAAAACTAAGATCATGGCATCCAGTCCCATCACTTCATGGCAAATAGATGGGGAAACAGTGGAAACAGTGACAGACTTTATTTTGGGGGGCTCCAAAATCACTGCAGATGGTGAATGAAGCCATGAAATTAAAAGACACTTGCTCCTTGGAAGAAAAGCTATGGCCAACCTAGAGAGCATATTAAAAAGCAGAGATATTACTTTGCCAACAAATGTCCGTCTAGTAAAAGATATGGTCTTTCCAGTAGTCATGTATGGTTGTGAGAGTTGGACTGTAAGAAAGCTGAACGCCAAAGAATTGATGCTTTTTAACTGTGTTGGAGAAGACTCTTGAGAGTCCCTTGGACTGCAAGGAGATCTCACCAGTCCATCGTAAAGGAAATCAGTCCTGAATATTCATTGGAAAGACTGATACTGAAGCTGAAACTCCAATACTTTGGCCACCTGATGTGAAGAACTGACTCATTGGAAAAGACCCTGATGTTGGGAAAGATTGAAGGTGGGTGGAGAAGGGGGCAACAGAGGATGCGATGATTGGATGGCATCACTGACTCAATGGACACGTGTTTGAGTAAACTCCGGGAGTTGGCGATGGACAGGGAAGCCTGGCATGCTGCAGTCCATGGGGTTGCAAAGAGTCGGACAGGACTGAGCGACTGAACTGAGCTGAACTGAACTGATCCAATGTTGAGAGTGTTGGATATTAAAGTACCCAAGCATTATTATATTGCTGTTTGTTTCTCCTTTTAGTTTTGTTATTATTTGCTTTTGATATTTAGGTACTCCAATGTAGGATGCATAAACATTTATAATTGTTTGTATCTTTCTGATGAACTGACCATCTTTGAATTACATACTGACCTTCTTTGTCTCCTTTTACCATTTTTAGGTTAAAATCTGTTTCGTCTGATACAGCTTTCACTACTCCTAATTTCTTTTGGTTAATATTTGCTTGAAATACCATTTTCCATCTCTTTCCTCTCATTCTATGTGTGTCTTTAAAATTAAGTATGCACTGTAGACCTCAGATCACTGGATCTTGTTTTTCTACCCATTCAGCCAGCTATTTCTTTTGATTAGAGAATTTAATCCATTTACATTTAGAGTAGCTATTGGTATATAAAGACTTTACCATTTCCATTTTGTTAATTGTTTTCTAAATATTTTATAGATACAGAGTTCCTCTTATTCTTGCTGTCCTCTTTGTAATGTGATGATTTTTTGTAGCAATATACTTTGACTCTCCTATCATAATCTTTTGTCTCACCACATTTATTTCCTTGTGGTTAAACTGAAAATTATATAAAATATCATGTATTTCTAACACCCTAATTTAAGCTGATAGCAATTTAACTTTGATAGTATTCCTAAATTTTACACTATTAGCTCTGCCTCAATTTTAGGTTATTGATATTATAATTTATTTAATACTGTATATCTAAAAACAAAATTATTATAATTATGATTATTTTTAATATTTTTGCTTTGTTAACCTTTCAACTAAAATTTTATATAAATTATAGACCACCATTACAATATTAGAGAATATTACCTTGACTATATATTTACTGTTATCAGTGAATTTTGTACCTGTGTGTATGCTTTTATGGTGTTAATTAACACACTTTTCTTTCTGCATCAAGAACTTCCTTTAGCATTTTTTGTGAAGCATGTATATTGCTGAGAAATTCCTTCAGCTTTTATTTGTTCTGGAAAGTCACTGCTCAAGCTCTGAAATCAGGAGTGGTGGTGCTGCCTGTTGGGAACACTTAAGTAGGACAGCTGGCTTGGTTCTCTGCTCAAACATGGCTGTGGGATGGGCTCTGCAGTTGCTGGATTATTCTCACCAGGCTTCCCAGTGAGGGGGTGGTGTGTATGAATTGTGAACTGGGGGCTGGGCACTAAACTCAATAGTAAGCAGTGTTGTGAATTAGTTTCAGTGCCTGGTTGCATCAACAGAATAAGCCCCAAAGCTGGCATGGCTAGTTGTTTGGGAACCCAAAGCAAACCTATTTGTGCACTGAGTTCCCTGGCCACATGGGCCAGCTGGCTTTGTTCTGCAGACAAGCAAGTCACTAGCTGGGCTCTTTCTTTATATGCCATTATAAACATGGCTCTGTAGAATGGATTACATAGCTTTCTGGATGCTCTGGTCCATCTTTCTAGTTGGGTGGGTCTTTAACGCTATATTCAAGGCTACAAATTAGCTTCCTCACCTTAGTTGGGCCACAGGACAGACTCCAAGGCTGTCAAGGCTCATTATTTGGGACTAAATTAGACAGAGCTGCATACCAAGCTCCCTGGCTAGACAGGGCAACTGACTTGGCTTTACACATGGCAGGGCTGCTGGCCAGGCTCTCTGCTCAGATGCTGCGAGGCTCTTTCCAGGTGCTCTGACGTGGTTTCCTGGTCAAGTGGGGCTGGGGTGTCACTCAGTAGTAGGCAGGGCTGTGAATTAGCTTCCCCACCTGGGCAGGGCAGCAGAACCATCTGCAAAGCTGGCAAGCAAGACTTGTTGGTTGAGATCCCAAATCAGGCAGAATTGTGCATGAAGCCCCCTAGCCAGATTGCTGGTGTGGCCCTAGAGAAGTGCAAAGCCACTGACCAGGCTCTGCTTCAATGCTGCTGGGCAACACAATTTCCCAGATGTTCTAGCCAGGCTTCCTGAATGGGTGGAGTAAAGTGTTACCCTCAACAGTGGGTAAGGCTATTAATTAGTTTCCCTCTGATGGGGAAGGGGAAGAGAAGCAAAATCAGTTCCAAGTCTGGTAAGGCTCATTTTGGGGGAGGAGGATACCAACTCAGGAAGAACTACACAGCAAACTGTCTGGCCAAATGAGGCTGCCAACTGGACTCTGCAGAAGGACAAAGCCACTGACCAGACTTTGCCCAAGTGCTGCTGGGCCATGCTTTGTAGGTGCTCTGTCCAGGTTTTCTGGTTGGTCAAGGCTGGGTGCTGTACTCAACAGTGGACAGGGCTATGAATTAGCTTTGCTGCCTGGGTGACAGGGCAGAACAGGCAATAAGACCTGCAAAACCTATGATTGCAGATCTAAAATCAGGCAGAAGTGCATGCTGAGTTACCTGGCATGGTTAAAGGGCCACTATCCTGACTCTACAGATGGCCAGCACTGCCAACTAGACTCTTTTCTTGAGTGCTTCTAGGCTAGACAGCTTCCCAGGTGCTCCAGCAAGGCTTCCTGCTCAGGCACGTCTGGGGCTACACTCGGCAGTAGGCAAGGTTATGGAATAATGTCTCTACCGAAGCTTGGAGGGGGTGTCAAAGCAGTCTCTAAGGCCAACAAGAGTTGCCATTTGGGATCCCAAATCAGGCAGTACCAGCCACTAAGTTCCCTGGCCAGATGGGGCTGCCAGCTTGGCTGTGCAGATGGGCAAACTGCTAGCTGGGATTTCTACTTGGGTGCTTCTGTGAGTGGGAATTCAGTGTGCCAAGATATGAGTGCTGGTTGCCTTAAGCCCTGCCCCTCTTCTCCATCACAGCCTGGCCTCTAGAAGTCAAGCCCCGTAAGATCCCCCTGCAATCCCGTGATGTGAGGCCTTATTAACGGGCTTCACGGGAACTGACACTCAGTGCTACGGAAGCTGGATGTAAACCTCGGGTTCTGCTTTTCCCACTGGGAAACAGTGGGCCCAGGGGCTCCCTCTCAGCATGCTCTTGTGCCAGCCTGGGGGAGGGGCAATGCAGTCAGAGTGTAGTCACCCCACTTCCCTTTCTAATTCAGTCCTTCTCCATTCCTATGATCCAGGAAGATGCTCCAGCATCCCCTCTGTGTTCTAGAATTTACACAATGCTGTCTTTTCTATGAATAGCTGTTAGTGAGTCTTCTTGTGAAGGGAACTGAAGTCAGGAAAATCTATATCGCCATCTTGATGACATCACCAAAAACCCATTAGTTTCTAAAGACAGAATGTAAGATTAAGATAGGTCTTAAAGAGAGAAATTCAAAGACAACGAAAGGAAGAAAATAAAATGAGCAGAAAAAATTGCTTTCTTTTTAAAGAATCTGCTTAGTAATCTCAGATATTTAAAGTTAAAGGGATATTTTGTACTGACAAATTTCATTTTTTAAATATCCACCCAATAAGCAAGAAAAGTTAGACAGGAGAGTTTAGAATCAGTGACTTAGAATTACAGAACTGATATTCTTCAATGATCTCAACCTTATCAGGGAAAATTTTCTTCCTGATTTTTATTTTAGTTTGTAAAAATTTATCATTTTCCCTTAGAATCCTCACACAAGGTAAAAAAGCCCACTATAGAGGAAAAAAAGTTCATTGACATAGACTACGAAATTTAATTAATGTGAAAAATAAGGTCCAGACAGGTTGCTTACCCTTTGTCTGTACTGCTCATTACCAACAGATATGAGACTTGGTACTTTATGTCTTAATACAGGTTTTTAGTGTTTATCACTCTTTCCTGGTGGTTTACATTGTGTAACATTTTGAACTTACGATGCCTTTCCTCCCAGGACTTGATATATTTTACTTCCATCAATGAATGTTTAAGAATTAAAAGTTCATTTTAAACCAAGCTAACATAATCAAATTTTGATGGAAAAAGTAAATAGAAAATATCAAATACAGTTGACCCTTGAAAAATATAGATTTGAACTGCACAGGTCCACTTATATGCAGATAATTTTCAATAGTAAGTAGTACACTATTATGCAGTTCCTGGTTGGTTGAATCTGCAGATATACAAGAACCATGGATACAGAGGGCTGACTAAGTTATAAGTGGATTAACCCCCTCGTTGTTCAAGGCCAACTGTATATCTCAAAGCAACAAATAACCTTTTGATTTTCCAGTACTTTTATTTATTATTGCTATTTCACCTGTCGATGAGTGATTTTCCCACATAGTGGTTTCTGAATAGGCTTCTACCCCAGATCTCCTAAGACAACCTGGGAAAAAACATGATGCTCAGGTCAATTCATGTTCACTTAGGAATTTCTGAGAACCATGGTAGATATAACAACATCACAGAAATAATCCTTGAGCATTTCTAAATATTATTAGTCATTACCGTGGGTATTTAGAAGCTAATTTTATATTATTATCTGAGAAACAGAATTTTTTTAAATAATGGGGAAATTTTAGTGAATAGTGTACGTGCACATATAGGCAAATAATATGTAGAATGGCCCCCAAAATGACTTGTCTATCAGCCTGTGTGTGTGTGTGTGTGTGTGTGTGTTCACGTGCACACACATGTGTGTGCACTTAGTCGCTCAGTCATGAACAGTACTAATTGATACAATGACTAGGGAAGCATCCCAATTCCAAGATTTTATGAAAGGAATAATACTTTTAAAATGCATTGATTGTAACTGTTTTACATTTCAAGTCTATAAAATTTTTTAAGTACTTAAAAATGTAGTTATGTTTCAAATTAAGGTAGACTAGTTCTCAGTATTGAAACATTTAAAAGACATCCACCAAGTCCTTGACAGTATGTGCATATATTTGGACATATTGTCCTTGTGGCAGAATGTGGGTCACAAAAAGTAATAATATTTCATTTTTAAAATAGAAATATACTGATGCATAAATGTATTGCTTATAATGTATCAGTCTGCAGGGTATTATTTTTCTCATAATAGGAAATGGCAGAAGCAGGTAACCATATTCTTCTGATGTAAAATGGAACTGAACAATCTTTTGCAATCGCAGTGCCCAGGCTCTACTGGTCCTAGTGCGGAAAGGATAACAATTTGCATATTTTAATTTAGAGGTGAGGGACCCCTGTCAGTGTAACAGCTTGGACCAGGTCAGCAAGGAGAAATCGAGAAGAGAGAAATAATTGAAAAGGCAGTTCCCAACAAAATGAAATTTGTCTCGTTGTCACTTAAGGTTGTCTTCCTGTCTTTCTCAGGGAGCAAGGTCAGCTTAAGACTGAAGGGAGAGTAGGGCACGGTAGCTCGCTAAGGACCAAAGTATAATTTTTTTAATAACAGTGGAAATTGCAATATATATTTATGAAGGGGAGAGGAAAAGAATGCACATAGTTTTCTGGTTAAGAGTCCGCAGATGTCCTTTGAGTTGAAATATTGCAGACGTGTACACAGCCAATCCACGGTTTGTCCTCAAAGACAAGCAGGTTACAGAGGAGATGAAGTACTTAATGAAATAATTTAGTGTGACATATTGATATTGAAGGCTGGAAGGCAGAAAAGGATTTGCAACAAAATTAAGGTATGTCTCTCTTAAAATGGTTCCCCATTTCTTTCTCAGAGGACTGATAGGAGATTTCATGAGAAAAGAAGCCCGTTTTTCTTTCTTTCTCCAAGTTGAAGCCAAAACAGAGATGGCAATGTGAAGTTCAGCAACTGCGGCCTCGTGAAAATCTCACTGGAATACAGTCCAGAGGAAAGTCAAGTTAGAAAATGATTCTTTGGTTATGTTTGAGAGAGGTTTTAATCTCAGCAAAGTCGTGTGTTCTCAGTTAAAATGTACATTAGTGAAAAAAAGGAAAAACAAATGAGGGCGCCGACAGTGAGGGGCATTAGGCTTGGGGAGCGTCAGGTTTAGATAGAGGCAGTTGAGGATGGTTAGGGCTACTATCAGAGCATAAAAACTGCAGCCAAATTTCAGCCGAGAGCAGGGATAAACATTGTCACAAGGATCTGAGTATATTAAAAAAAAACAACAAAAACCTGGCTTGAGAAAATGAAGATAAGCATTTCATGTTCATGGTACAGTTTCATCATTTACATAAAAAGAAAACACAGAAAGCCATATTCTCCGGTTGACAAGCTGTTTTCTGTCCTGACACATTGTAGAGGAGCACAGTCATCATGTGGCTTGATATGTCAGTGATTCTCAACTGGTGGGACGTTGCCCGCCAAAGTCTGCAGATAGGCAGGTAGGCAGCGTGAAATGTGTAAGAGCTCCCTTCCCTCCCTAGTTGAGAATCAAGGTATACATCCATTTCTAGGTGAAGAATCAAACTATTGGGATTAGAGTACTAGCTCTTTTGGTGCAAAATTGCAAATCTGCAATTTTGCAAAATTGCAAATCTTAGACGAATTAATTAATAACTCCAAATTTTAGTCTTTTCAGCCTGAAAAGATACTTTGCTCTGCTTCACATTTTTCATGAAACAATACGTACAGTATAAAATATATTGCAAGTTTAAGTTCTTATTAACTGATGGTGATGAATGTATATACTTGGCTTCTAGAGTCTTACTCACCCCCCTGTTTGCTTATTTATTTACCCTAAAGCTAAATCCCAAATACCTATGTTTCTTTTTTACCCCAAACAGATAATGTTTCACCAGCTTCTACATACTTACCGTCTAGGGCATCTCATGAAGAGTGGACATGTTCTCATGAGTCCATTTTCAATACAAAGAAAAAGTGCTGCTCTAGAAATGGCCCCCAAATTCCTAGTGACTCAAATTCATTGTGCTTTTCCCCCTTTAAAAAATAAAAACGTGTATTTAGTTACAAAACGTATCTAATAATGAGGTCATGTGAAACTCAGTTCTGGTGAGAAGCTGCTAAGTAGCAATTCTGGAAAGAAAGCTTACAGAATATACTTGGCAATGCTGAGCATTTCCGAAAGACCACACAAACAGATATAAACAGTAGAGTCCTAAAGCATCTTTGCAAAATTTTATAAAGACCTGTCTAAAACCTCCGAAAAAAAAAATGGATACATCCAGAAATAGAATCTAAGCCGCTGACTCTAAACACTGGACAACACTTCCTCTCTTCAGAATTATTGTTGTTAATAACCTCTTCACATAAACAGCCTCCTGCTCCTTGAGAATGGATGAGATCATACTCACAAGTCACCCTTTCTTTCCATAAGAAATACTGCAGTCATGGCCAATGAGCTAATTCATAGAATTGTCTTGAGCCATAGTGAACACATGCACATGCACGCATGCACACAAAGTCCCATTCTCAGCTCATTTTGTCCTGGTTTGTTTTCTTAAACAGAGCTCTAGTTGAAATTTTAATTTCAAGCTTTAGCTCACAATTTTTGCTTAAATTTCACACTCTGTCTTTTTCTATTCTGACTTGTTCTTCCCTCCCTAAATCACATAATGAAGAACTAGACCATGGTAGAATGGATTTTTAATAGATTTTATAATTTAGCTATTGTTACTTCCACAAAGACTGTTAATTCAACTAGCATGTATTATGGACATGAAATAGAATTTGGAAGGTTGAAAGTCATTCATCCTTGACTGTGAAAAGTTATCTGATAATTTAAAGTGATCACATCAGATGACAATTGGTCATAAGGGTGCTGAAAAAATGAATATTTTTAAGAAAAAATAGAGGCAAATAATATTTCAATATAATTTAGGTAATTGTGCTATACACACACACACACACACACACACACACACACACACACACACATACCCTTCCCTGCCAAAATACTTCTGGGAAAAGAAAATGGAAAAGATAGTAATAGTAAACAGAAATTGGCTCTTCAGTGACCAGCTGGATTTATAGTCAAAAGGCACTTTGTCCATGTGTGTGGTTTATAAAAGACTGTTAGCTTACATTGGGTTTTAGGTCAAACTGGCACATGAGGGCAAAAGCCATTTCCAGCTTCATCTTTATATATGAAAGAGAATATTCTGGCTACATTGTTGGTAACCAGCAGTTCTTGATTCATTCCTGCAATCTTGCCATTATAATGCTCATGAAAACAGGAAAAGCAATGCAGTTTCAACAACAGTGGAAACTAGAAATGTTGGTCAAAAATGTGTCAGGCAAAAGTTGGACAATCAACTAAGGAAAGCTTAGCCTGGAGGCAGAATGGTAAAGTCACATGTGTTAAGGTGGAGAATTTCCATCTACACAGACTCAGAGAGGCACAGGTCCCCCTTTCTGTTGCATGAAAGCTCCTCAATGTGGAATTCAATCACACTGTTCCACCCTCTGGCCCCTCGTTAGTGTTTAATGCGTCTCTCAGCTTGGTCATCCTCAGGAATGAAACACTGCCGAGGCCAACGTGGATGTGGTAACTTTTAGATCCAGATGTTGGAATATTTATTTCCCCATTTGGACTTTTTTGCAGTACGAGAAATACAGATCACTCTAGGCTATGCAGAGTAAGACTCTTCCCTTATGATAAAATAATCAGATCATAAGACCATGGAGTTCCTCAGGCCAATGGAGCCTTACTAAAGACAACACAGAACCAGAAAGATGAGTGAGATTGTAAACATAATGACCTCCTGTGCCATGAAATTTGAAAGGATGGTGCTAACTGGGCTCAGATAAAATTAATGCCAACAGATTAATACTGTTCTTTTCAAGTACAAGAGAACATCTTTTCAAAACAAATAAGTATCGTTTGAAGTGATTCTACTCTATAAAACACAGCAACTATAGCATTGGAAAAGAACCTATTTTGAAAACATTTCTAACTTTAAAAAAAGCTTGGAAATACAATATTTAGGTTCTAACAGTTTTAGGAAAACAAGGTTCTTACAAAGAAAATTGTTAAATTCTTATTGAAAAAACAAACTGAGATAAAGAATGAATTGATGAGACAAAGTAAAATGGTGGTTGACAGGGGCTGGGGTGTGGGGGTGGGGAGTTTAATGGGTACAGAGTTGTGATTTCACAAGATGAAAAGAGGTTTGGAGATTGCTTGGTTACACAAAAATGTGAACTTAATACTACTAAACTGTCTGCCTAAAAATTAAGTTGGCAAATTTTATGTTCCTTATATTTTATCACAATTAATGAGTGGGATGGGGAGTGGAAGGGAGGTACAAGAGGGAGGGGATTTTTTTTTTAAGAAACATAATTAAAGGTGAAAGAAATGAATTAATTGGATGAGGAGCAAGCTAAATAAACCAGAGAAAAAGAAAGCTTACTCTGCAGCTCATGAATAAGACCATGGGCTTTGGATTAAAAAATGCCCAGTTACTTGTCTTGGTTTCACTATGTTCCATACTTTTGATCTCAAAAAAGTTACTTTCTGAAAGCCTTATTTTTTTCAACTTTATAAGAGATAATAATAGTCAGTCTTCATAGGATTTTAGAAAAAAATCCATTGAGATAAGATATTCAAATGTTTAAATGGTGTTTGACATGTAGTTAAGTGCTCAATAAATATTAATTATTATTACTATACTCTAACACTAAAGTGTAATCAAAGATTAAAGTTATTGTTAGAAGTAATAAAGAGCTGTATCAGCATTACAGAAAATTGAGCTTTTAATAATGAATAAAAACTTGAGTGTTTGTCTTAGAACACAGGAGAAAAAAATAAGGAAACAGAAACAATGAGAGAAAAGGTGACTAAAATCAGAGAAAAATCTTCAGCATATGCTTAACTGGTAACACAGTAAAGAGATGAAAGTGATACATAAATTATAATAGAAGCCAAACTTCCTAAACTAGTACTTTAGTATGCAGAACGAATTATGTCCCAGATAAGTAAATGAAGAAAGCAGCGAGACACAGGATTCCTATGGTTTTATTTTCTTTTTCATGTATCTACAGTTTCAATTTTTAAATAAATCTCCTTAATTCTATCCAGTCAAAGCATTAAAAATAAGAGATCACAACAAACCAGACAACAAAAGCCAGAATTGTTTCACAAGTTTCTTCACGGATACAGAATTCTAAAAACCAATCAAGCAACATCAGGGCTCTCAGTCCCAGTTGCCATCAGGTGTCAGGCAAGTAATGCAAGAGAGTGAAGTCGTGCCAATAGGCACTACGGTGAGTTGGAGATTGTAGGTTTAGACTAAAGGCAGAAGTTGCCACTCAACTTTAGTTCTGTATTCCCATATGAGAATGGCATTCCAGGGCTGCCAACTGTTATAACCTTTTGAGAAAAACCAGAAATGCAAACTTTTTGTGAAATTTCCAGGTTTTAGCCTCATCAGCAAATTTACATCTTCTGTTACTACTCTAAAACCACATCAGCAGACCATATGGTCTCTGAACTAATCCCTAGTCAACAGTTCATAAAGAACAAGAGCTGTAACCTAAATAAAAGAATTCAATTTCTAGCCAGGTCTTTGTTCATATGTAAGAGAAAAATATATTTTCATAAATCAGTTATTTTTCTAGATTTCATAGGTAGCACATCTTTTTCCATTCTTTTGCTTTTAATATGATTCTTTATATTTATATAATGAATTCTTTTAGGCAGCATATAGTTGTATTTGTTTTCTGACTTATCATGCAGTCCCTGCCTTTTAACTTAGGTTTAGACCATTTAGATTTGATGTGATTATTGACCATCTATTATTCCGCTACTTGTTTCCTATCTGTCCCATTTGTACTTTTCTTCTCTTTTCTTCCTTCTTTTTAATTAGTTTTAATGATTCTATATTCTTTTGTTGGAGCATTAGTTATAACTCTTCAGTATGTCATCTTAATATTCGTTTTAGGGTTTAAAGTACACATCTTTAACTTATCACAGTCTAACTTAAAGTGATATATAAATTTATGCATATTATAAGAAAGTTAAAATGATGTAGTTCTGTTTCTTCCCTTCCAAGCTTGAATCTATTGTAATTATACATTTTGCTTTGACCATGTTTTAAACTTTGTTATACATTTTTAGTAATTTTGTTTTAAAGAAAAGATGATCTTTTAAAGACATTTAAATAATTTTCTCACAAATCTTTATATGTACCTACATAGTTATCATTCCCAGTGCTCTTTATTGCTTTCAGATTTTGTATGTTTGACAAGTCTTTATTTAATCTTTGTTTTTGAAAGATACTGTCAATAGGTAAATAATTTTAGGTTGATAGTTTTTCTTTTAGGACTATTTACTTTTATCTGCACTACTTCCAGTGAGCAATCTACTGTGATAATTACTGTTCTTTTATATGAAATGTACCTCTGGCTGCTTTTTAAGGTTGTTTATTATAAATTTTAGGCAATTTGATTATCATGTGACTTGGGAAAGTCTTTGCTATTAAACATGTCACTTACACTTGGGGCTATTGAGTTTTTTAGATCTGGGGATATATGGTTTTCAGCAGATTCAGAAAAATTGCTTCCCATTATTTCTTAAAATATTCTGTCATCCCTAATTTCCTGTCTTTCAGCAACTCTAATCAAGTGTTAATATATATTTGTTCCAAGGCTAATTAGTATTATGTTCAAGTTTTTTGGCCTTTATCTTTTATATTTTTCTTTCGTATTAGGTAGTTTCTATAGATATATCTTCAATTTCATTGATCTTTTCTTCTGCAGTATCTATTCAACCATAAATCCTATCCAGTGAATTTTTCTTCTCCGATATTATAGTTTTTATTAGTACAAGTTCAGGTTTTTAAAAAATACATGTTATATATCTCTGTGTAATATGTTCAACCTCTTTTCTAGCTTCTTGAACATATAGAATAGAGATATAATAGCTTTTTTAATGTTCCTATTTACTAATTCTATCATTTATAATATTCTGGCTCTCTTCAAATATTATTTTTACCCCATTTGTTTTCTCTGCTTCTAGAATTCAGTTTTACATATCAGGAGTTGGTAAACTTGTATTAAAGGCCATATCTCGTCTAAACCCTAAATAACCAGGGTTTGCCAAGTCATTTGATGTGTTGCACCTGCTTAGATAAGCCACTGCAGTGAGGATGCTATCATATGCAATATGGAAATGAATGGATGTGGCTTATGATAAATATATCTTCTTGTCCAAGTGTTTCTTTTATCAGTATGTAACATCTTCTTGGCATTAAATTAAATTTGTAGGTGTAAGATTACTATGTCATTTTTCTTTTGGTTCATATTTGCTTGATACATCTTAATATTTTTCTTTTCTCACACAACATATGATTTACTCTTTTTAAAAAATGCATTGTTATATATAGTCTCCACTTTTAACTGTATGTTTAACTCAATTTTATAGATAACTATAAATACTAGATAAATATAACTACCAATATATTGGTACTTATTTTTCATGTAAACTTCAAATTTTTTTCTCCATCTGTGCTGTATGAATGATTTTAATTTATTCTTCCATTTAAAATTTCTACATGACATTTATTTATTTCATTTGGTAGCAGTTACCCTTCTCCAAAGATCCAAAATCGTGATTATTTTCTTGTAACAAATATTTAAATTTTATTATGTATACACACATACACAAATTTTATATTTTTTCTTCTAACAACAAGAGTAACAACCAACTTTCTCAAAAGAATATTTTCCTAGACAAACTATCACTCATTCCTTATAGGTTTCCTGACTCATCAAATTGAATCATGTTGAATTTTGTTTCCGGGTTACTCTATATATACTTCTCCATTTGCTCTAGATTTTTTCCATTCTTTTTCTCTCTTTCTCACACACACACACTCACCCACACCCTCAGTCTTTGCCAGCATTAACCGTTATCACAATATTTGATGATTTTAATTAGCATATCTCTTCCATCATCTTTTAGATTTGTTCTTTTCTAACTTGATTACCTCCTCTAAAATTGTTTTCACTTGGAGTATTTGTTCCTTTCTTTGCTTTCTTTTTAGCAGTGTTCAGAATTTTCTCTTATACTTTGATTTTCTTAAATTTACTTAGTCTCTGTCTCTGTGTAGGTTTTTCATTATCAGTACTATTTGTCACTCAGTGGCCCTTCTAAATCTAATTTAAATTAAAGACATCTCAGGATTTCCTTAATCCTGAAAAAAATTCCTAAATTCTTATGCATCATTTTTCCATTTGGAACTTCTTTTGTGGCTTACTGTTACTCTTTTATATGGCTAATATCTTCTAATACTTCTATATTTATCATACTATTTTTAATTCTTAACCAGTTCCAATACTTTTACTTAAGATAGTATTGTTGTCCAGTTCATTCTATTTTAGGCCATTGTAGGCATTGCCATCTAGTTGTCTTGCTGAATTCAGGCTCTCCTGGTGTGTCAGCTACTCTGTTTCAGCAGGATCTCTGAATAGAAAACACGGCCCTGAATTCCTGGAAATGGGTTTTGGGTAATGGCCAAAGGTGAGGATTCAGTCTATGTGAATTTTAGTGAATTTTAAAGACAGAGGAGGGGTTAAATCCTTGGGCAGAGAGTCTCAGGCACCACAGAACCTCTGTGGATTCCAGGCTATTAACAATTCTCCCACAGGAGTTTCATCTTGTGGGTGATTCATGTCTCATTTTTAATGGTTGCACAGCAATGGGAGGAGGCGGTCTCCCTAGGCTGATATTCATCAGCGAATGGATGTTGTTGGGGAAGCGGGGGGGGGGGGGGGGGGGGGGGGGCGGGGATAGTGGATGCCCAAGAGCAGCTGGTCAGCCTTCACCTGTTTTTAATAATTCATCACTCAGGCAGGGTCTTTGTGCTGCCCTGTGTTATCTCAGAGACACCACCTTAGCAATCTGAGCTGCTGCAGAAGATTTCTGGTGAATGGGAAGGTGATGATTGTCCAAAGACAATGTGAAAGAAAGGAAAGTACACGTTGTAAAAGGCTTTTCTCCACTCTGCCTCCTCAAGGGTCATCTTTGGAGCGCTCCCGCAGGAGGATGCAAGTCCCCATCCTATCACAGCAGCAGTTCTAGATGTCCTTCATCCTCAGGGCCTGCCGTTATTTTCGTTAGCTTCTCAAAGATGTTTTCCTGTCAGGACAGTATTACAAAATAAACTTTAAGGTCGATTTGAGGAAACAGCCAGCAGAACAAGCATTTTACCATCATGACAGGAACTCGAACCTTGCCCTTAGTGGCTTAGTTAATTGTATAGTTAATTTGCATTTGTTTGTTGTTTGTTTAAATAGTTTAAAACAAGTCTCCCAACGTGGGTTGTTTTTTTGCATAGTTTTCTGCTCAGGAGCTCTTCATTAATATATGACAACCCTTAACTAATCCCGTTACCATAAAACCACCTGGCAGAGCAGTTCTCCTGGTGAAGGAGGAAACAGACAGGGCTGGACTCCATCTTAGGCCAGGCTGAGAACATTGGGCTACACGCACGGTCACCCTCCCAATGGACTCTGAGCTTTGTGCCCGGTGTCTATAGAAATGGCATACCAATGGAAAACCAGAACCCCCTGGATAAAACAGCCTTAGAACTAGTACTTGGACTCTCCGTTGCCTAAAAGAATATGCTAATTATCTCTGTAACAGAACAAAGTCATAAATTCCATTATGTTTATCAAGATATGACCACAGGCCTATTGGTAAATGTCCACTGTTTATCTAGTCTTATGACACATGAATCATGGGTTAACTTTGATCCTATCTCTCTTTTACCTTGTCCAGACTAGTTTCAAGGAATTTGGGGAGGTGGGTTTGAGCAAGTACACTTAGGGTATATAAGGTTTTCACAAAAACTGGTCGGGGTCCTTGGCTAAGAGGAGACTCTGCCTTGGGCCCGCCAGTGTAATAAACTGCACTCCACCACCTGCATTGTCCTTCTGAATGAGTTTGTTTCCCAGAACGCGTGGCTACAACACTGGGTTCCCTTACCCTACTGCTCTCCACCCGGGTGCCCTTTCCCAATAAAATCTTTTGCTTTGTCTGCACATGTGTCTCCTTGAACAATTCATTTCTGAGTGTTAGACAAGAGCCCAGTTTCAGGCCCTGGAAGTGGTCCTCCTTCCTGCAACAATGGCATGTTCATACTCGCAGTACTTGGTGAGAAAATTTTGAGAAGATGAAAAATGACCAGAGATAGTAATGTAGAAGATGAGAAGAAGGGGATGGATGGAAGGAAAGAATGGAGGAGAGCATGAAGGAGGAAAGAGAAGGAGAAAGGAAATAATGAAAAGAAGCCAAGTGTCTAATATACATTATGATAACGTTTATCACAGAGCTGAAGTACAAAATACTTAAAAAAAAATTCTGCACATTCATGAGCTAATGAATTTGTAGCAAGTGCCCTTCTCTTGCTACTAAACCAAAATGATACAGAAGTGAATACACAAAACTCTTTTTTTTTTAAAGAATTTAGCTTCATTTTTCAGGTCTGAGGTTGTTAACTGTGACATTCAATAAACCACCTGGGAAAAGCTAAGCTGTGCTAACCAAGTCATTTAAACTCTCAAAGTTAAAAAGCTGCTTAAGAAAATAAAAGGTATAATTATTAACTTTAGCTGGGAGAGTACAAATCAGAGGGTAAAGAACACTAGACTCAATCTGTGGCTTTTTTTTTTTTTTTGCTTTTGTAAAGCTGACATCTTTGCCCCTTAGGAAATTTGCAAAATATTTCAAGGCAAGATTTTACAGTGAGTGTTATGCTCAGTGAGCAGCAATATTCATACTTAAACTACACTGATATGTTTAAGATCATTCAGTTGAACATGAAGTTTGTAATGGCCCCAAACTTCATGCGGAGTACATTTGAAGAGAAATGTGATCTGTCCAGTCTCTGTCCTGTTGTAAAGATCACCAGAGGCAAAGTCTGCTTGCAGAATAAGTAAGATAAAAACATCTGCATGTTCAGAACAATAGTACAGACCAGTTGGGCTTGTCAGCATGCCTAGGATATTTTATTCAAATATCCACACTAATAGAATGAAGACAGGACCTTAACCAATTTATTCACTGTCACAGTGTCAAAGCCAGAATTAGATGCACATGTAATAAATATCAGCTGAATGAATAATATAGTAAGAAATGTACAAAATAACATGTTACAGGAAGAGTGTACATGTATTTCAATATATAACCACCATCCCCCTATCTGTACTAATGATGGTAATCAGTGGCATGGAGAGTCCAAAGTGATGACTGTTTAAATTTGTAGTCTATATAAATATTTAGGGGAAAATCTAAAAGATGATCTTTATGAATACAATAAAAATATCCTTCTATTTCTTCAATACATATTGGCAACATAATGGGAAAGAGACTAGGAATATAATTAAAGAAATTAGATTCCTTCTGATAATCTATAAGCAGAAAACCAAAAGTGACTTGTTTAACATTCATTTACAATAATGTTATCCAAAGTACGAGAAGTAATATTTTGTAATATTTAGTTATTTCCTCAGAACATCCTTATCCTTGGCTGAGATTATCCTAGAAGAATGAGGTTTCTCTTATCCTTGGCTGAAATTATTCTAGAAGAATGAGGTTCCAGTTCTGGGTAACATGGAACAAGCAATCTTTCTCTCTCTGATTGAAAGCAAATGTAAGCCTGGATAGAATGTAGAGAGCAACTATCTGTGGGTGCCAAAAAATAAATATTGATAGTAGCAAGTGGACTGGAGATGAAGCCTTTCAAAACTCACAGTTTTCCTTTTTTGTCCCTCTAGTGTCCTCTGGCCTGAACCTAACACAGCCAGAACAGTGGAAGTGAGCACTACTGGTGCCGAGAAAGCTCCAGGGGAAACCCGGTTTAAACAGTCTCAGGTGGAACTTAACAACGCTGAGTGAGAAACCCAACCCTTAGCTGCCATTCTCCCGACCCCAGCCACTAGCCAATCTCATGGCAGCAATTGGAGCTGTAGCTATGGAAACCCACCGGAGACAAGCTAACTCTAAAGGAGGTTTCCAGCAGCTGCAATTACAAAAGGGCTGGGTTAGTAATCCCCCTTACTTTTTCTCTCTTTGTCCTCTGGCTGCTTGGCCCAGGATAGAAACAGAATCTACAAGGTAGTCTTTCACCAAATTTAGGAGATTTTAAGCCATTGTTCCTTATGAATTTTTGCCAGGCTCACACTTTTGTCTCTCCTCCTTCTGGCACTGTGATGGTCCAAGTGTTAGTTCTGGTACTCTGTTCATTTATTGTTTTCCTTTTGTTTTCATTGTTCGGATTTAGGAACATCTATTCATGAATCTTCAACTTTTCTGACTCTTTCCTCTGCCACCTCCATGCTGATCATTGAGACCATCTTATGAGATTTTTATTTCACTTATTATAATTTCAATGCTAAAATGTCCGTTTAGTATTTCATAATGTTTTGTATTTCTTTGCTGAGATTTTCTATCTTTCCAGTTTCAAAGGTGTTTCTGTCCTTCTTTCTTATTTTTATAACTTCTTTCAAGTTTCTCTTAGATAACTCCGACAACTCTATCATCACAGATTCATTTCCTATACAAGTTGAGACTTTCCATGTTTTATGTATGCCAAGTAATTTCATGTTATATTGTGGACATTTTGACTATTATGTTGTACCTCTGGGTCTAGCTGAAACCCCACAGAGAATGACGATATTTTTGCTTTAGTGGCGATCAACTTGGTTGGGTTCAAGTCACATTTTGATCATATCTCTTTGGGTTGTGGTCCCAATATCAGTTTGGTTTTATTTATTTATTTATTTATTTATTTTTTATTTATTTTTTTTTTATTTTAGTTGGGGGCTAATTACTTTACAATATTGTAGTAGTTTTTGCCATACATTGACATGAATCAGCCATGGATTCACATGTGCTCCACCTCCCAAACCCTCCTCCCACCTCCCTCCCCCCTCCCATCCCTCGCTGTCATCCCAACGCTCCATCCCTGAGCATCCGTCCCATGCATAGAGCATGGAATGGTGTTCTGCTTCACATATGACAATATACATGTTTCAATGTTATTGTCCCAGAACGTCCCAACCCTCACCTTCTCCCTCAGAGTCCACAGGACTGTTCTATGCATCTGTGTCTCTTATTCTGTCTCACATATAGGGTTACCATTACCATCTTTCAAATTCCATATACATGCATTAGTATACTGTATTGGTGCTTTTCTTTCTGGCTCACTTCACTCTGTATAATGGGCTCCAGTTTCATCATCCATCTCAATAGAACGGATTCAAATGTATTCTTTTTAATGGCTGAGTAATATTCCATTGTGTATATGTACCACAGCTTCCTTATCCATTCGTCTGCCGATGGACATCTAGGTTGCTTCCATGTCCTGGCTATTGTAAACAGTGCTGCGATGAACATTGGGGTACACGCGTCTCTTTCAATTCTGGTTTCCTCGGTGTATATGCCTAGCAGTGGGATTGCTGGGTCATATGGCAGTTCTATTCCCAGTTTTTTAAGGAATCTCCACACTGTTCTCCATAGTGGCTGTACTAGTTTTGCATTCCCACCAACAGTGTAAGAGGGTTCCCTTTTCTCCACACCCTCTCCAGCATTTATTGCTTGTAGACTTTTGGATAGCGGCCATTCTGACTGGTGTGTAATGGTACCTCATTGTGGTTTTGATTTGCATTTCTCTAATAATGAGTGATGTTGAGCATCTTTTCATGTGTTTGTTAGCCATCTGTATGTCTTCTTTGGAGAAATGTCTGTTTAGTTCTTTTGGCCCATGTTTTGATTGGGTCGTTTATTTTTTCTGGAATTCAGCTGCAGGAGTTGCTTGTATATTTTTGAGATTAATTGCTTGTCTGTTGCTTCGTTTGCTATTATTTTCTCCCATTCTGAAGGCTGTCTTTTCACCTTGCTCCTAGTTTCCTTTGTTGTGCAAAAGCTTTTAATTTTGATTAGGTCCCATTTGTTTATTTTTGCTTTTATTTCCAATATTCTGGCGGGTGGGTCATGGAGGATCCTGCTGTGATTTTATGTCGGAGAGTGTTTTGCCTATGTTTTCCTCTAGGAGTTTTATAGTTTCTGGTCTTACATTTAGATCTTTTAATCCATTTTGAGTTTATTTTTGTGTATGGTGTTAGGAAGTGTTCTAGTTTCATTCTTTTACAAGTGGTTTGACCAGTTTTCCCAGCACCACTTGTTAAAGAGATTGTCTTTTCTCCATTGTATACTCTTGCCTCCTTTGTCGAAGATAAGGTGCCCATAGGTGCGTGGGTTTATCTCTGAGCTTTCTATTTTGTTCCATTGATCTATATTTCTATCCTTGTGCCAGTACCACACTGTCTTGATGACTGTGGCTTTGTAGTAGAGCTTGAAGTCAGGCAGGTTGATTCCTCCAGTTCCATTCTTCTTTCTCAAGATTGCTTTGGCTATTCGAGGTTTCTTATACTTCCATACAAATTGTGAAATGATTTGTTCTAGTTCTGTGAAAAATATCATTGGTAGTTTGATAGGGATTGCATTGAATCTGTAGATTGCTTTGGGTAGTATACTCATTTTCACTGTATTAATTCTTCCAATCCATGAACACGGTATATTTCTCCATCTGTTTGTGTCCTCTTTGATTTCTTTCATCAGTGTTTTATAGTTTTCTATATATAAGTCTTTTGTTTCTTTAGGTAGAAATATTCCTAAGTATTTTATTCTTTTTGTTGCAATGGTGAATGGTATTGTTTCCTTAATTTCTCTTTCTGTTTTCTCATTATTGGTGTATAGGAATGCAAGGGATTTCTGTGTGTTAATTTTGTATCCTGCAACATTACTATATTCATTGATTAGCTCTAGTAGTTTTCTGGTAGAATCTTTAGGGTTTTCTATGTAGAGGATCATGTCATCTGCAAACAGTGAGAGTTTTACTTCTTCTTTTCCTATCTGTATTCCTTTTATTTCTTTTTCCGCTCTGATTCAGTTTGGTTTTAAAGTCCTTTGCAGTGCTATTCAGATCTGTCCGTTAGGTCCTCCAGGCAACCAGGCTAGGATCTGGGTAATGGACTCTTTCATCGCCCCTCCTCAAAGTCTGTGTGTGTTCTTTAAAATTCAGACTCACACACCTGCAACTCAGGTGAGGCCAGGAGTTCATATACCACTGATGGGAGCTTCTTTCTTAAATTCTCTCTCTGCTATCTCCCTGATACTTTCTGGTTCCTTCAGATTCCATTTTTTTGCAGTCCTCAGGTCAGGAAGACCTCCTGCCTTAAGACATCCTGCTCAGCTGCCTGCTTTCCTTGACTCCACCCACATCCTGGTCAAGGGGGCAGGAGAGAAGAAAGTGGTGGGGTGCTAAGTCGCTTCAGTCATGTCCGACTCTGTGCAACCCCATAGACGGCAGCCCACCAGGCTCCCCCTCCCTGGGATTCTCCAGGCAAGAACACTGGAGTGGGTTGCCATTTCCTTCTCCAGTGCATGAAAGTGAAAAGTGAAAGTGAAGTCGCTCAGCCGTGTCCGACTCTTAGCGACCCCATGGACTGCAGCCTACCAGGCTCCTCCGTCCATGGGATTTTCCAGGCAAGAGTACTGGAGTGGGGTGCCACTGCCTTCTTCAAAAGCGGTGGGGAGGGGGGCCTAAGAAAAGGGAGGTGAGTAGGGTAAGTAGCTGGGGCTCCTCCCATTATTTTCAGACCATAGCTCCTTTGTTTGGAGGGGAAGATTTTCTGCCTTCAAAGTAAAGGGACCTACTGGGTCTGATTGCTGCCATTGCCACCGCTGCTCTAGGATCATTTGCGGGCTGAGGCACTGAAGAATGAAGCAAAGGAAGAAAAAAGCGGAAAAAGAAAAAGATTTCCATGCTCCCTCTGAGCATTAGGGCCCCTCCCACTTTTTTTTTTTTTTTTTATGGACAGAATCTTTATTGTTCTGTGCATTCCTCTTATGCATTTGAACTTGAAGATCGAGGGATAAGAGTCAAAAAATGGATGAAATTCACCTCTCAAGTTACTTAGAAAATCTGAGATTTTAATAGCAGCTTTTATAGACCTAATTATTGCAAAGGCATGACCACTAGACTGACATTAAGGCACCGTTAGAGTAACTAGGGCAGAGAGTCGCAGCTGGCTATGAAAACACTGTGCTTATCTGTGCAGATATCTAGGAGGCCCTTTTAACCATTCTTGAGCCAGAACTAGAGTGCTTCTCCTGGATTTCTGTATATGGCAAGGGCCCCTTCCAGTTCTCAAGCCATCTTGAATTCAGGTCATAGAACTCCAGAGGGTAATAAAATTGGTGAAGTCATTGTCTGTTTGATGGTACTTTTAATTCCAGTCTTCTTATTCAACCCGCTTGCTGCTGTTTTCTTTTCAAAATCCTCAAATAGCTAGCTGTTCCATGCACATTCTTTCCAGATTTTAAAGCTGCATTCAATAAGGCAGATGGACTGGAGAGTGCTTAGTCCTTCTTAGCCAGGAATGAATGAATCTCTCTCATTTCATTCTGTCTGTCTAATTGTCTACCTCCTATCTCTTTCTATCTAGCTAGCTTTGTTGTGGTTGTTTAGTCACTAAGTTGTGTCCGACTCTTTTGTGACCCCATGAACTATGGTCCAACAGGCTCCTCTGTTCATGGGATTTTCCAGGCAAGAATATTGGAGTGGGTTGCCATTTCCTTTTCCAGGAAATCTTCCCTACCCAGGGAATCGAACTCATGGCTCCTGCATTGGCAGGCAGATTCTTTACCACTGAGCCACCTGGGAACCCCATCTAGCTACCTAGCTATAACGGTATTAAACTAACTTTGATGCTTGACTTTAAAGCCATAGATAGGAAATTGACGTTTTTTTTTTTTTTTTTGGCAGACCTATTAACTGTTTGGGTTAAAGCTTCTTTTCTCAAAAACCACTTTTATGACTCACTGGTGTAAGTTATTCAAGGTGTAATGAGGTGCTTTAGAGAAATTGAGTTAATTAAATTTGGTGCACACAAGCCCAGCTATGTTTTTTTTCAAACCACCATAAAGATTTAGACCCATGTTGAGCTTTGTTATTCTGAGTGAATTCATGTTTTAAGGGACGTAACAAACTGAACTGTCTACCCACCACAAGCTTGCATCCCCTTGATAGTATCTTTGGTAAGTGGTGATCATTCTTGAATGAACCAAGAAATATTTCTTTCTAAGGCAGTTTAGTTTGATGACTATACAATTCTTTTCTAAATTAAGGCCAAATCAATTTTTTTCTCCATTTTCAACCCAAGTTTCATTTTTTCTCTTTTGGAATCTTATAGAAGAGAGTTTAGAAAAAAAAAAAACAAACCTATTTTACTTTTTTTCCAAACAGGAAAACCTTTAAATATTTGAAGATAGCTTAGCTTTCCTCACCTAAATATTCCTGGTTTCTCTGAAAGCTTTTCATTTAACAATCTATGGCCTTGTTTTTCTGGGTGGTCTGCAGACCATCTGTTGCAGAATCTTCTGAGGTTCCTATTAAAAAATACCAGTCTTTAGGTTTCACCTCAGATGTACTGAATCAGAATGGCAGGTTGGAGAGCTGTTGCTCCCTGTTGGGGGAGTTGGGCCCCAGCTGGACCCAGAGTCAGACGGCTCGCCAGTCCTTTTAACTGAGCTTTTTTTCCCTGCCCATCAAGTGAATACCAGTGGGGACTCATCCTGAGAATCTCAAAAGTACTTCAAAAATGTTTCCAAAAATTGGCAAGGGCATATATGTCTTGGGATTTGTGTATTCTCTGATGGATGATACAATTTATAGCAAGCTATGTAGTGAGAGTCAGGCTAAGAGTCTGAGGTACTGAAGCTACATCTTTTAAGTGGCTGTTTCGAGATCAAAAAGACTAATTAGGGAGAAGAGAGCTGGAGGTGTAGAGTTTGGTAAAGTGACTATTATTGTTTTATTGTAATACATTTGGGCTCACAAAGTGAGTTGGCACAGTCTATTTCTCTATAGGAGGAAGGCAGGAGAAGTTTTGTTCTAATTCTTTCTTGGTGCCTTAACAGAAATCCTTTTGTATGACCTTTGATGCTCAGCCACAAAGAAATGGTCGCTATCTGGGAGGGGTTTTGAGCCCCAACTCTCATGGCTGTAGATTCAACTGAGACTTAGAAACCTAACACCAATGACTGGCTTCCATGTTTAGAGATTATGATTTAGTTGGGCTGGAATAAAGCCCAGACATCCATTTTGTTTAATCGTTCCAGGTGATTCTAATACACATCGAGGGTTGAGAAGTGTGATCCTAAATAATTAAAATAGAACTACCTTCCTGCTGGCATGTATTGTCAAAAGTGATGTGAACACTTCCAGTTAATTGATAAAAGAGTCATGAAAAACCTGGTAACTATTTGGGGCTAAAACGGCTCTCTCCTAATCCACTGCTTTTGAAAAGAAGGAAAAAAAAATCCAGTTTGAAACTCTAATATATTAAGAGAAATATATGCTTGAATTATTTGGGGAGGAAAAAATCTCTTTGTGACAGGGAATAAATAAAAGGAAATAAGTCCAGAAAGAAAAATCTTTCACTTTGCTTCTGAGTCATGGGATACAGTGGAAATCACTCATTTTTTTTTAAATAAATAATTTTGTTTTGCTAGCTTGTTTTAACATTTTAGACCACCCCCTACCCCATCATTATTCAGGTCATGAGAACTAACAAAAAATTGAAAATACTGAGTGTTTTTGGAGATAAGTTAAAATGCATCCTAAAGCATTTCAAAGACATGTAGTTATTCATTCTGCCTGTAGCTGCATGTGTGCAATTGGGGTTGTGGGCCCAATCTCTTTAGCTTGAAATAAAACGAACATGTTTTTCTCATTTTTCACTCTCTGCATATTCATACATAGTGGTTTTTCCCTCTTCTGAAAACAATACCTCTAGTAAAACCACATTATAACCAGTCTTGACCTTGTTTTTTCTTCCGCCTCATCTCCCCCCCATCCCGCCCCACCCGCCGCAAGATTCAACTTTTACAGCTGTTGTGAGTGGTGGGCCAAATCAAAGCTGAGAGAAGCTTTGTAGTTTCTGAAATTTCCAATTCCTTCCAGAAGGTAACAAAAAGTCTTGGGATGAGTGAGCCCCTGCCAGCCAGTGGCAGGTCTTACAAGCCCCACCTCCCCTCTCATCTCTCGGGAACTCAGCTGATTGAAGAAAACCACCTGTTCCTAGGCCACTGACTTTCACTGTAATCAAGACATAACCTCAGAGGGGAGAAGCATCTCTTTGTTGGTTTTGGTGAGCACCCTAGGAATTTGTGGTGTAACCAAACATGAGCAAACTTCAGCTGAAATCAATGCCAAGAGCAGAGCAAAGGCATATTAGTAGTTGGTTTTCATTTTTCCTTTATTACCATATGTATCTCTATTGATATTTGAGCTACTGCTTCATATTATGTAGCTATATAAAGAAAGTAGTTTTTTCCTCCCATTTTGAAGTTTCAGCTTATTTGCCAAGAAGACCTTTTAAAGGAAGATGTTTCATTGGTAACAGAGACTTTCAAAAAGGATTTGAGTGAGAAATCAGCTGTCTGAACATACCAGGGCATGATCTAGGCTTGGGCAGTTGGATGTTGAAGCTTCAGAATTTGAATCTGGAGCAGACAATTCAGAGAGAAAGAGACTGAAGATGCATTCATAGCTCTTGCATGTTTAGTAAGGGTGCAGCGTCCGGCTTCATTAGTGTTCTATGATAACCAAGGCAACACCTCAACTGGACATTTCTGCTAAAAGACAAATGTGTTTTGCTCCTTGCCTTCACCAAATTCCCTTACTTTTGGTTTATTTCCTAAGCCTGAATTTTCATTGTCCATTCTTTACCCAGTAATGGCTTTTCTATTTAAATTACCAGGATCAGTTTCTGTTGCTTGCAACCAAGGATGTTACCTGATACACAGGCGGCGATAAGAATGATGTCATCATCAGAATGGGAGGTGATCATTGTTAATTCCAAGCCTAACAATATTCCTTGGGAATATTTCTGCAGTTTTGCAATATATGTGAGATTATAATCTGGAGCATAAATACAAGATTAGAGATAAATATGGGAAAGCTCAAGTATAGGGTACTGTAAAATGTTGATAGGGATTTTGAGAGTGAATGTTTTTTACTGGGATGCCTTAAAATTAAGTAAATGCTCACTTTTCAAAGATGAATGCAATCCTGCTTTGAAGCAAGGACCTGTCTGCATTTTTCACATATAATGGATGTTCAGGGTGCTTAGCAATTAAGTTCAATGTGAGAAATATGGCCCTTTCCTTGTGTTTTAATATGGGAAGTCTCATCTCCTGATGATTTGAATCTGGGTCAGATAATCTCAACTACTGTGGGGTTGAGGAAAACCATCAATAGTCTCTCTATCTTTGAAAAGAACTATAACTTCAAATTGTTGACCAAGTGAGTAAGTATGAAATGAGGAATTAGTTCCCATTTTGTATTAGGTTTTCAGCCTGATCTTAACCTTCCAAAGTTATTCTTTCAAGAGACTCATATTTATTTACAGTAAAGCTTAAAACACTAACTCTTTACTTTCCTATATTATTCCCTTAATCCAGCCGTTACTCAGCCCTGGAGAACACAGATCCACATGGTTATACAATTGCTATTTATTTCTCTGTATGTCTTGAGTCATTATGTTGACTTCTTATTATGACTCAAGTTTGAGGTGAAATTTTACTTCATGAGAATAATTTTGTGTGACCTTATTTTCTAATATGGTATAACATAATATATTTTATGATATATTATAATATTATCATGTTATATTGAGTCTTATATACCCAGGATAGGCTGGATAAATAAGTATGAAAAATTGTTGGAAAAAAGTTTGACTGAAGTGGCCTAATTACGTGAAACAAGTGGGACTGTTTAGGCCTCATGTCCTGCACTTTGATTCTGTGTTTCTTCCATCACTCATCTTTCTCATCAGCAGATGACTCTGAAATAGCTAGAAAAGTGGAAATAGAGAAATGTTCAACCAGAGCATCCTCTTCCCGGGGCTGTGTAGATGCACATGGAACAAATTTAAGGGGAACCATTCTCACTGCAGTCATTTAGTTGGCTGCTCTGATATACCCCAACTTCATACATTTTCTCCTTTTCTTTAAGATAATACTTACTACATAATATGTGGGCTTCTCTCACAGCTCAGTTGGTAAAGAATCCGCCTGCAATGTGGGAGACCTGGGTTTGATCCCTGGGTTGGGACGATCCCTGGAGAAAGGAAAAGCTACCCACTTCAGTGTTCTGGCCTGGAGAATTCCATGGACTGTATAGTCCTTGGGGTCACAAAGAGTTGGACACGACTGAGCGACCTTCACTTCACTTCACTTACTACATAATAAAAATAACAGAGATCTCCATTGGATCACTGAACAAAATATAAGCATGCTGACTTTGCTAATGATTCCATGTTTTGTGGAGTTGGTGTCTATCTATTTACAGGCTCATAGCACCATGATTCCCCTCTGTTCATTTATGCTGCATCTATTAATTGGGTTTCTACTGGGAGCCAGATAGTTAGCTAAATAATAATTATATGATACCCCATGTACTCTAGTCAGGCTTGCAAAGCCTGAATTTACTATGCTGTATTTTATTTCTGGATCTTTGAACATAGTCTGTTTCAGTCTTCCTAAAAAAAAAAAAGATGAAATAGGTGTATTGCAACATTCATTCTTTTTAAGGTAAAGTTTAATGATTTTGGGAAATACATATAGCTGAGTAACCACTGAGGAAGGCTCAGTGATCAATGCAAAGAAATAGAGGAAAACAACAGGATGGGAAAGACTAGAGACCTCTTAAGAAAATTAGAGATACCAAGGGAACATTTCGTGCAAAGATGGGCACAATAAAAGCCAGAAATGGTATGGCCCTAACAGAAGCAGAATATATTAAGAAGAGGTGGCAAGAATACACAGAAGAACTATACAAAAAGATCTTCATAACCCAGGATAATCACGATGGTGTGATCACTCACCTAGAGCCAGACATTCTGGAATGAGAAGTTAACTGGGCTTTAGGAAGCATCGCTATGAACAAAGCTAGTGGAGGTGATGGAATTCCAGTTAAGCTATTTCAAATCCTAAAAGATGATGCTGTGAAAATGCTGCACTCAATATGTCAGCAAATTTAGAAAACTCAGCGGTGGCCACAGGACTGGAAAAGGTCAGTTTTCATTCCAATCCAAAGAAAGGCAATGGCAAAGAATGCTCAAACTACCTCACAGTTGCACTCATCTCACACTTTAGCAAAGTAATGCTCAAATTCTCCACACCAGGCTTCAGCATTACACGAACCGTGAACTTCCAGATGTTCAGGCTGATTTTAAAAAAGGCAGAGGAGCCAGAGATCAAATTGCCAACATCCATTGGATCATCAAAAAAGCAAGAGCGTTCCAGAAAAACATCTATTTCTGCTTTATTGACTATGCCAAAGCCTTTGACTGTTTGGATCGCAACAAACGGTGGAAAGTTCTTCAAGAGATGGAAGTACCAGACCACCCAACCTGTGTCTTGAGAGATCTGTATGCAGGTCAGGAAGCAACAGTTAGAACTGGACATGGAACAACAGACTGGTTCCAAACAGGAAAAGGAGTACGTCAAGGCTGTATATTGTCACCCTGCTTATTTAACTTATATGAAGAGTACATCATGAGAAACGCTGGGCTGGAAGAAGCACAAGCTGAAATTAAGATTGCCGGGAGAAATATCAATCACCTCAGATATGCAGATGATGTCACCCTTATGGCAGAAAGTGAAGAAGAACTAAAGAGCCTCTTGATGAAAGTGAAAGAGGAGCATGAAAAAGTTGGCTTAAACTCAACATTCAGAAAACTAAGATCATGGCATCTGGTCCCCTCACTTCATGGCAAATAGATGGGGAAACAGTGGAAACAATGAGAGGTGCTATTTTGGGGGCTCCAAAATCACTGCAGATGGTGGTTGCAGCCATGAAATTAAAATACACTTACTCCTTGGAAGAAAAGTTATGACCAACCTAGGCAGCATATTAAAAAGCAGAGACATTACTTTGCCAACAAAGGTCCATCTAATCAAAGCTATGGTTTTTGCAGTAGTCATGTATGGATGTGAGAGATGGACTAGTAAGGAAGCTGAGCACCGAAGAATTGATGCTTTTGAACTATGGTATTGGACATGGGTTTGGGTAGACTCCGGGAGTTGGTGATGGACAGGGAGGCCTTGTGTGCTGCGATTCATGGGGTCGCAAAGAGTCAGACACGACTGAGCAACTGAACTAAACTGAACTGATTGGAGAAGACTCTTGAGAGTTTGTTGGACTGCAAGGAGATCCAACCAGTCCATCCTGAAGGAAATCAGTCCTGAATATTCATTGGAAGGACTGATGCTGAAGCTGAAACTCCAATACTTTGGCCATCTCATGTGAAGAACTGACTCATTTGAAAAGACCCTGATGCTGGGAACGATTGAAGGCAGGAGGAGAAGGGGACGACAGAGGATAAGATGGTTGGATGGCATCACCAACTCAATGGGCATGAGTTTGAGTAAACTCTGGGAGTTGGCGGGACAGGGAGGCCTGGCGTTCTGGACCACAGGGTCGCAAAGAGTCGGACACAACTGAGCGACTGAACTGAACTGACTGATCTGTTGAGGGACATTTGGGTTGTTTCTAGTTTTTATTTTTATTTTTTTGAATTTATGAATAAATGTGCTGTAAACATTCATGGAAGGGTTTTTGTATAAACGTATATATATATATATATTTCATGGGGCAAATACCTAGGAGTAGAATTGCATCATTTGTTAAGTGGATGTTTATCAGAAATTGACAAACTGTTTTCAAAAGTAGCTAATGCATTTTACATTCTCACCAGTGATGTGGGAGAAATCTGGCTGCTTCAGATCCTCTCCAATTCTTGGACCTTTAGTTGTTCAGTTTTTGTTTTTCATTTTATCCATTCCAATGCTTAGGTTTCTGGTTGGGGTTTAGCCCTTGCATTTCCTTAATGACTAACGATGTTTGCACACCATTTCATTTATTTGCCCATACTCTTATCTGATTTTCTTTTTAGAGTCTGTTATCCTATGCAGTTAGTTGTTCAACAACAGAGCAACTATGATCCTGTCTAGAACATTTTCTCAGGCTGCCCCGCCCCCACAGCTGGGGATAAGCTTTCTCTTCCATGTGTGGGTGCCAGCAAGAACTTGCTTCTCTGATGTGTTTCAAACTTGCTTATCCTCTACCTATTTCACTGAAGTTGATAAACCTCAACTGAGTAGGTCTTTGCTCTATTCATGTTTGTATCTTCAGTGCCTATTTCAGAGCCTGGATGCTTAGCTTTGGCCAGTTTGTGGTTGACTATATGAGTTCAGTGAGTTTCCTCACGTATCCAAGAATAGGGTTAAACAGTAAATTACGGTAATCCTGCCTGTCCAGATGGTGTATGATTTTATCCTTTGGTCCACCTCCAGGAACAAGGTCTGGTAAACATGTCGAGAGTGCAGTGTGGGGACAGATCCATGTCTACATGGCCACCGATAATGGAATAATAAACTATAATTAATAATCACACATACCGAGTGCATTACAGGCGGCTGGCATTGTAGCAAGTCAGAAGTTTAAAGCATTATTTAATCTGTTCTTCAGAACAATCTTCCTGATAGCTCAGATGGTAAAGAATCTGCCTGCAATGCAGGAGGCCCAGGTTTGATCCCTGGGTCGGGAAGATCTTCTGGCGAAGGGAATGGGAATCCACTCCAGTACTCTTGCCTGGAGAACCCCATGGATAGAAGAGTCTGGCAGGCTACAGTCCATGAGGTCGCAAACAGTCGGACACAACTGAGTGGCTAACACTACTACTACTACTAAAACAACCTTATGAAGTAGGTATTAACGGAAATCCTCATTTTACGAATCAAGAAATGGAGGATGAAGTGGTTGAAGGAAACTGTCAAACATTGCCCAGCTATTAAGTTGCAGTGCTGGGATATGTACTCAGGTCCCACATTCTCTTCATCCTTTGCACTGTCCTGCCCAAGCTGAGTTCTTATGCTATGCCATGCACTGTCCTAGACTCATGGCACCCTCTGTATCCCAGTCTGTCCATTCTAACCATCATAGCTTAAAGACCTGGGATTGTAGGGATCCTCTGCCTTTGAGTAAAACTCAATAAAATGTTAGCATTTAGGAACACAGAAATGATAGGTGGAATTTAATGTGCTCTTTTGGAGGAGGAAATGGCAACATACTCCAGTATTCTTGTCAGGATAATCCCATGGACAGAGGAACCTGGTGGGCTTCAGTCCATGGGGTAGCAAAAGAGTCGGACATGACTGAGCAGCTGAGCACACACATATGCAATGAGCTCTTTGGATGTATAAGGTACTTTGTCATTGTTAAAAATATCATACCTTCCTATGAGAAATCAAAATGCCATGTCCTGGGTGGATGAATGAGGAGGCTGATGTTTTTGTTGATCAGAGTTCACAGCTGTTAGGTACCAGTCATTCCTGTAAGCTATTTGGGGGAGGAAGGATGTTCTATTTTTTCCATCAGTCCTGTCCCTCAATCCAGGATCCTGTTGCTCCCTGTAATTGCTTCTGCTTTATTTGGTAGCACCTGACAGTTTATTAAGGCAGAGAGAAACTGCAGTGATTTATCATTAAACTTCCACTGTAATTACCTTTCCATGCATGTAAGCTCTTGTCAGCCTTACAGTTCAGCTCAGTATTGCATATGTTAATGTTATTAGGATATTAACAGCCATTAGATTCTAGCAGAGCAATCTGTTTTTTCATTAAGCTATAGATAACAGGCAGGTATATGCTACGGAGGATATTGACAGGTAGGCAAAACCCTGGGGCCGGACGCAAGCTCCACGTGTAGGTGAACACTGCACAGCCACCCCCTAGGTACAAAGACACGCCATCCATCACCTGAGTTGTTTCCTGGAAGTTTCCGGCCTTGATGGGCCTTGGAGGTTCTGAGTGGAGGGAAAATGTTTAATGCATTAAAGAAACTTAGACACCTTATCGTGATGCCCTTTCTGGGATAGATTCCTAATGTTAAAGTGATGTCATTCTATCACTTTGTGAGTCACAGGGACCACAGGCTGGTTCCTCTCCTCTCCATTTCCTCTCTCGCAGACTCAGAGACCATCCTTTTCTATTCCACTAGACAAATGTAACAGCAATGATCAATCCTCCAATATGTTCATTCAGCCAGCATGCGTACTCTTTTGAGATGTAGCGTGTTGTTGTTCAGTCGCTCAGTAGTGTCCAACACTATGGCCCTGTGGACTGCCACATCCTAGGCTTCCCTGTCCTTCACTCTCCCGGAGTTTGCTCAAACTCATGTCCATCGAGTCAGGGGTGCCATCCAACCATCTCATCCCCTATCGTCCCCTTCTCCTTCTGCCTTCAATCTTTCCAAGCATCAGGGTCTTTTCCAACAAGTCCGTTCTTTGTTGAGATGTCTTCTGGGCAGATCTAAAATCCTATTTTCATCAATGAACTATTTGGTGGTGAAAATTCTTGGGATTATTTCCTCAAATTCACAAGATGATGAATGAAATGTATAATACACCTGGTGGTGGGACAACAAATATCAACTTCAAATTCTGCAAAGCAAATGGAGTATCTGTGGTGGTGCTGGAGCTTTTTACATGGAATCCTGTGTTCTTCTAGAACTGCCTTCATTCATGGATAAATGTCTGACTATTGTACTTTGTTGGGGAAACAGCGGTTTGATCTCCTGCTGTGGCACCTTGGTGCTATTACTCTGCTGATTTTTTTTTGTATTTGCTGTATGATGGGCCAAGGTAACAACGTGTCTATAAAAGCGGCACAAGTACATAAGCCTAGTCAAAATGAAATGTAGTAATATTTCTGGAAAGAAACAAAGTAAAATAAACTCATGAGAAATTATGTTTAACTTGTGTGAAATGCCACAGTCTGATGGGATGGCTCTGAAAGCAACAAAGTGTTAGTTTCCACTTTGGCAAGTTTTATGTATTAATATTTGCTTTACTTCAGGGCATCTTTCAGAATGTGTTGACAACAGTATTGGATTTTGTATAGTCTAAGAGTTCTCTCCCACATTAAAAGTATTCATTAACTATTTGAAATACGTGTAAGTTGTATTTGGGGGCTTCCCAGGTGGCATTAGTGATGGCAAGAACCCAACTGCCAATACAGGAGATGAAAGAGATACAGGTTCAGTCCCTGGGTTGGGAAGATTCCCTGGAGGAGGACATGGCAACCCACTCCAGTATTCTTGCCTGGAGAATCCCATGGACAGAGGAGCCTGGCAGGCTATGGTCCATAGGGTCGTAGAGAGTCAGACATGACTTAAGCGACTTAGCCCAGCACACAGCACAAGTTGTATTTGAAACCTGTTACGAGATGAAGGACAAAGGTGTAACTTACGTCATGTTGTAACGTGATGGTACATGCAGTGGCGGGGAAACCACCAACTTCACTAACTCTCCTCATGTCCCTCAGTTCCCTCTGCCTTCCCAGAGTAGAGTTGTTACTTGGATGGGGTTCAAGCTCTCCCAGTCTGTCTTTGAACTCATTTTATAGTAACACACCATCATGATGCAAATTGTTTTGTTTCTTTTTTAAGTAAATGATTACTGAAACTTTTCTCATTTCCCAAAACATGGAGAAGAGCAGAATTAGAATTTCAGGTAAGTACTCTCTTTCGTGCCACACCATTCCTTATTCTCATCACATCTCTTCTGCTTACTCCCACCACACACAAATTGGGCCCATTTTATAGGGAAGGGGAGTTGGTGGAGGATAACTGTTAAGAAGCAGTGCATATAAATATAGACCTATTATTTTTGCTTCTTTCTTCCATAGGCTAATCTGCCATGCTTGCCCCAACCCTCTTTTGATATCAATCTCTTGTCCACATTATAAAAGCAACAGAGTTTGGCGGGACACTGTGGGGGATGAAGAGCCATGTTGATCTCATACAGTTACTCTCACGCTTTGGATCTCTCATTAATCTGGTTTTAGTAGTTTGCTAGGGATGAGAACTTAAAGCCAGAGAACGGCCTCTCCTGTCTAAGTCAAGCATTCCAACCAGATTTATTATGGGGTTTAATTGGGAGTTATGGACAGTTGGATAATTATGATAATGTGGTAACTGAATTTCTCATTTGTCACTGTCTCTTGTGTGTATAGCTCTTTCTGAAATCTTGTAAGATTGGAACAATGAGACCATTGCAGGTTTGGAGTCTTCCTTAATCTCATGGCTATAAATCAGTATGGGCTTCCCTTGTGGCTCAGTTGAAAAAGAATCCGCCTGCAATGCGGGAGACCTGGGTTCAATTCCTGGGTTGGGATGTTCCCCTGGAGAAGGGAAAATCAGTATAATAAAGAACCTCATCTTGGTTATTAATATTTTGATTATTGTGTATTTTTCAGTTTAGTTACTCACTTTTAGACCTCTATAAAGATGATAGAAATATATGAACCCTTCTCAGATATGATGAACTATAAGAAGAGTTGCATTAATGGATGTTATTTGCATTTCATTTTTCAAGTATGTGTGTATATATTTCTCCAACTACATTGTAAGTACCTTGAAGAGAAAAATAACATGTTATTCATATTTTTTGGACTCTATCACAAGGCAGAGCACGTGGTTAGTGCTTAGTGTTAGTTGAATAGAGTTGATGACTATGTGTTTATGTTAATATTCAAAAGGGCTAATTTTCTGCTTATAGCTTTGTTATATTTCTCTCTACCTTTGACACTTTAGGAAAACAATATTAATGGTTGTTTACAAGTCTTACTTTTGACCTTTCCATATGAATTAAAAATAAGTGTAGATCATTGGTGCATTTGATAAAAAAAAAACTACATTGTCATTAATAGAAAGAAAGGTTGGAAGTAGCAAAACACTGATCTTCCTGTTTATTTTCAGTACAGACTGTCAGTCAAGCAGTCCTACTTGTCCATAATGCCAGTTTAGATGCAGTGTTGAATGCATACATGTAAAATTAAATTTACTGAGTCAAAGAATTGATAGCAGTTTAATTTTGTTTACAATTTTAGAAAGGCTCAATTTACTTAGCAGTGTATATAGCAAATTCTGTCAGGGTGTTTTATGTAAAGAATGTGAGGAAGGGAGTATTTTCTTTCTCGTTTTTATACATTTTCCATTCTCAGCGTTCCTACAATTCTCCATTGCTATTAGGCAGTGGAAGGCAAGTGGTTTTCTTTATTCTGGAGTACTTAGATATCACCAATAAAAGTTTATTGGGAGAAGACAGTTACTTTCCAACATTAAAATTTTATAAGGATCCCATCCTTGTGAAATTTTGTATTAGAAAAGCCGGTAATAAGAAAAACTTATGATTACCAAGAGGGATAAATTGGAAGATTGGGATTGTATACCCATTACTATATATAAAATAGATCACTAATAAGAACTTACTGTGTAGCATAGGGAACACCATTCAGTGCTCTGTAACGATCTATATGGGAAAATAATCTAAAAAAGAATGGATATATACTCCAATAAAAGTTAACTTAAAAAAGGGAAAACAATTTTAGTCTAGGCCACATGTGATCCCATCAAATAAGACTGAAACAACCAAAGATACAGCAATTGAATAATATTTGACTTGGTAAACTGTGGGCTTCCCTGATGGCTCAGATGGTAAAGAATCTGCCTGCAATGCAGGAGACCCAGGTTCAATCCCTGGATGAGGAAGATTCCCTGGAGAAGGGGATGGCAACCCACTCCAGGATTCTTACATGGAGAATTCCATGGACAGAGGAATTCTGGCAGGCTATAGTCCACAGATTCCTTTCTAATCTAATTTATTCCTATGCTAAAATGCTATGGGTAAAGTGCTGAAAGTTGTGTCCTTCCAATACTGAAAATTATGTCTTTTTGGGACACCTCTTCAAATTTTAAAGCATGACTACTCCATCCCATAACAATAAAGACCTTAAGTCTTACATCACTGCAAAGAAGATCATTCACTCAGCATTCCCACTGGACTGTTGTCTATGAAAAATCAATTTCTAATGTTTGAGCTACTATGCTTTTATGATTTATCTGTCTTAGCAGCTAGTATGGTCTTAACTACTGCAGTCAATAAATTTCAGTTTTTCACATAGTTAAAAGGAGTGCAAAAGTATTTAAACTTACTATCTATAATGATTATCAAAATTCTATTTAAGTTAATACATGTAGAACATGAAGTATGGAGAAAACTCGCAAAAAGTGTTGACTGTTCTTATGAGGTTTTGCTATTTTTATATGATCTCTGGACATTTTACTAACACCAGCATTTTTTTTAGAAGACTTGCAGTAGTGTACATGAAAGGATTAGACATAAATATATGTGTAAAATAATTAACGTCAGAATGTAGTCAGTGATATCATTTCTTTCCTTGTGGATTGGGAAAAGATTTTCACTATTTCAGTTTGTTGAAATGCAGTATGCTCTGGAAAAAAATTACCTTGAAAGTAGGTTGAGCAACCAAAGTTGCTTTGCTCCATCCTTAAAAATAGGCGATCAAAGCATAGTACCTCTATCTTTTTCACTTCACTTCATTCCACCTGCAATGCAGGAGACCTGAGTTCAATCCCTGGGTTGGGAAGATACCCTGGAGAAGGGAATGACTACCCATTCCACTATTATTGACTGGAGAAGCCCATGGACAGAGAAGCCTGGCAGGCTACAGTCCATGGGGCCGCAAAAGAGTCCAACATGACTGAGCAACTAACACTTTCACTTTCTCTTATTTTAGATTCATTTTGGGGCATCTTTTAGCTCTAAGTATTGTAACAGTTGGTTTTTCATTCATGCTCAATTGCTCAGCTGCCCAGCTCTTTACGACCCATGGACTGTAGCCCACCAGACTTCTCTGTCCATGGAATTTTCCAGGCAACAATATAGGAGTGGGTTGCTATTTCCTACTCCAAGAGATCTTCCTGACTCAAGGATCAAATGCAAGTATCCTGCGGGTCCTGCCTTGTTAAGCAGATTCTTTACCAACTGTGCCACCTGGGAAGCCTGTAGTAGATTTTACTTGTTCTTAATCACAGGAGGGGTGACGTGGGGGCACTCACTGGAAAAGCTCCCAGGGAACAGCAGTGGGAAATCAGTCAAGAGTTTCAGCTGCTGGTACTTCCAAACATGAGGTCAGTATGAAGGGGAGAGAAGAGGGCCAGTGACAAACTCGGTCAGCCAATGCAACCAATTGTGTAAGGGATACACAGAAAAATGAGAATATGCTTCTCAAAAATCTACTCTAAATTTCACATATTCCTATTGTTGAGACGCTTCTATTGACTGAGCAATTCTATCATGTAAGAATCTTCTCTGAGCTGCTCCCTGTCAGTTAATGTCCGAGTGATGAACTTGAAGGCCTCAGGCAAGACTGAGGGCCGTTGATCTTAATGGTCATTAACTGACAAACACATCTGACCTGGAGGAATTAATACAGCAAAACTTCCAAGAAAACCAAGGAAATCTCTGATAATGAATTTCCCTTATATTGGGTGGTTCGATTTGTTTTCATATTTTTCCCTTGTAGAGTTTTATTCTTATTTATTTGTATTCTAGCTGATGGCCAGTGGGAAATAGTATATGATTTTCTACACTCAGAGAAATGCAGATGCAGATATCTCTTCCACATGTCTCTATATTTATCTATCTTTCCTCTATCTAATCAGAGAGAGAGCTTCTTAAATACCTTCTTAAATTCATGAAATTTTAGGTTTTCATACAGATTCTTTATGGTATTTATTTGGTCAAAATATCTTTTAGATTTAACTTAGAAAAGCAATATCAAAATATGTAATGTAGTAGAGCTCCTGAAAAGTACCTAAAATCCTGAAGACTTTTCTTAACTATGCTGTTTACTACTTCTACTACTCTGAATAAGTTACTTAGTATTTTCAGTCTTCATTTTTTTTTTTACTGGCAAAATGAAGAGTAATTTTTATTGTGTTTGAGTACAGTTGGTAAAGGGCTGGTGGCTCAGTGGTAAAGAACCCACCTGCCAATGCAGGAGACATGGGTTCGATCCCTGGGTCAGGAAGATCCCCTGGACAAGGACGTGGCAACCCGCTCCAGAATTCTTGCCTGGAGAATCACATGGACAGATCAGCCTGGCAGGATACACTCCATAGGGTCGAAAAAGAGACAGACATAACTTAGCAACTAAACAACAGCAACAATTGTTATAATTGAATATGAAGTATAAAATTCATAAGTCATGGGGATGCAATGTACAGCATAGGGAATATAGTCAACAATATTGGAGTAACTTTGTATGGTGACAGATGGTAGCTAGACTTAATTGTGGTGATCATTTCGTAATGTGGAAAAATGTTGAATCACTGTGTTGTACACCTGAAGCTAATATAATATTAGAAGTCAATTATACTTCATTACAATATGTAAAATTAAGGTATTTGTATTGTTATAAAATGCATACTGTTTACACAGTCAACTGAATATCATAAGTTCAGTAAAAAGCAAATCTAAGTTTTATCCAGCAGTAGGTTTTTACAGATTTTTTTTTTTTAGCTAGTAAAATACATGGTCTTTTTGTATACTTTGTTCATCTGATTGCATACTCCTACAGATAAAACTTTCAAAATTTAAGTCATCACCATGACTGCCTTAACACAAATCTTTTTTCTTGATAAAAGATGTATATGTTACTGCAACACAAATGCATATTGCTCATATATTAGTCATGATTTTATCAAGAATCTAATGTAATTTAAAAACCTAGTGGTTTGGAACATTTTTCTTCAGAAAACTGAGAAAACCTCTGGAAAACCTGTTTTGGTGATAAATTATTGAGTTTCTCTTCTAGAAGGAGAGTGATGGAGATATAATTAATTTGAGGAACCTTCTTTCCTTCTTGAGATTTCTACTTTTTCTGTTATATGTGTTCTAGGTACTAGGCACTTAGTCATAGTTTCTGGAACCTAAGACATGACTTTCTGCTCATCCTTCTGTAAATATGTTCTACATTTTTTTCTGGGCTGTTACAATGTGATCATCTCATGATATAAAGCAAAGGGTCATTTTGAATGTGCCCAGAAACATTTACCCCCATTCAGAGGATAGTAATTGTTGAGCTCGAGGGAAGGCGTATTTTCCCATAACTTACTCTGTCCAAAAAAAACTTGGCTGAAATGCCTTGCTTCCCCACAGTTGCTTCATAAGCCCAGAGTGCAAATACTTTTTTACCAGGGGAATTTCACTCTGGTGCTAAAGAGAAATGAGAGAACATTGGTACAATTTTTTTTTTCTTTTACAATTTTATGGACTAGTTTCGATCTATGCCCTCAGTATTTTTATTTAAGATATTTAATAAAACTTTATTTTTCATTGATTTTTCTATATCCAAATTCTTTATAAATTTGCCCACGGTTGGTAACTTAGGTGTTTTTTTTTCCTTCTGCAAAAACAATGATCGTTTCCTTCTACTTTTACCTATGTTTGGTGGTCACACCTGTTTCATATACTGTTGATAAAGGAGAGTGAATTGCTGAGATTTTGCAGGTTTAATTGGGTTTGGCTTTATAAGCAAGAGTAGAGAAGAGAGCAGATGCAAAGCTCTTGGTATTATGATGTGACTGTAAAATGAACCTTTTCCTGTCACACAGTATCAAAATGGTACCATCACCTGCTTCTTGTTCCCTACAGAACATGGGAGGGAAAATGACTGACTCTTCTGCATGCCAATAGAGCTACGTTAGAAAGCAATTTCAGTGTGGTAACTTTCCTGCTAAAGTGCTTTATTTCACCTAATAATTTGAATTCAGAGAGGCTTAAAAGAAAGTAGCAAAACTTTAATGAAAGTTGGAAGTTATTCTTTGCCTTTGGTTGTAAACAAGCCCGAGACTGGGATATTTGGCATGATGACAGTAAAACTGGTTGATGCTGAGTACACTCCAATGTTGATAAGTCTGGTCCATCCATTCTGCATTATGTCCACATCTTTGGGACTTAGAATCTGGCAAATGGAAGAGGAGTTTTATCTTGTTGGACAATATAAATTGGAAAATCAACCAAATGAAATTGCAAAAGCCTGGGGTGATAGAGAGCTGTAGAAATTTTCTAATTCTTCCTTTGCACTTAGCTAGACTACATTATATGAGACTATGTATTCATAATTTAAATATACTTTCAAAAGAGGAGCTACAGTTACAAAGACACTATTAAGGTAATATTTGTGATAATTTTAAAACTATGTCAGCATTTATATAATGCAAAAAATACAGTAAAAAGGCCTGGCTCAACTTTCTATTGGCTGAGTTTCACATGTTATCTTTTTGATAGTTTGTTAGCTGAATATGTTTTACTTTCTCTCTCATGCTTCTTTTGTTTCCAGGTTCTGATTTGTGTTTTACTGCCATTTTCCTGTCTGTGTTATCAGTGTAGTCATGGTTGTTACTCATGTTTAACTTGCTACTCTTTACATTTAGAGATGGAAACGAGCATGGAGTTCAAGTGGTTCAGGTACCTGAATTTATTTAAGTGCAGAATTTTTCTCTGGAAATCAGTCATCAATGTCCATGCATTTGCTTTGAGCAGCAGTTGAATTTAATGATATTTTATTGAGTCATCCTTAGGTAACATTTATTATATGTTAAATTTAGTTCTATTTTTTTTTTACAATTATTAACTTATTTAATCTATATAGCAGGAGATTATTACCTACAAAGTAACCTTTTTATTTCTGATTTTTGGGTGAGGACATTTAGGCACAGAGAGGTTAAAGACCTTATTCATGTTCACATGGGAACAAGTATTAGATCCAGGCTTTAAGCCCAGTCAGGGTAGCTTTGGGAAGTCCTCTGTTAACCACGGCACCAATGCCTGCCAATCTTATTTTGCTGACCGTGATATCCCCTGGAGAAGGGACTGGCAACCCACTGCAGTATTCTTGCTTGAAGAATCCCCTGGACAGAAGAACCAGGCAAGTTTCAGTTCATAGGGTTGCAAAGAGTCGGACATGACTAAGCGCCTAATACTTCACTTCAATCTGTGGTATGTTAAAAACAGACCAAGAAATAACTTTAACAACTTAAGCAAATAAACTTCAGTTAAGAAGCAGCCTTAATTTAAATCGAGTCACCAAAGATTTACTGGATGCATAATATACATCAAGGAATATACTTCCTACTATATTTGTATTAAATGCAAATAAAGATCTTCTGTGAGTACCTGGTCAGGAATGAAAGAGGTAGAATGAGAAATATTAAATATCATATATAAAATTAATCTATTGGCTGTATTTTGTTGATGAGCAAATGATACAAAAACTATGAATCTAATCTTGTTAGGGAATAATTGTGGAGAATTTTATAACGAGTGTTTCCCTAATTTTGATTCTGGAAAAATCAGTAACAAATAAATTGAGTAGTCCACAGCTTTAAAATAGTGAACTCAGATGTTTTGGTCTCAGGACCCATTTGCATGCTTAAAAATTATTGAGAACACCCCCAGAAACTCCTGTAAACATGGGTTATATCTGTCGGTATTCATAGTAGATGTTGAAATGGATATTTCAACGTCTGTTAACTCATTTAAAAATAACAACAGTAATACCGTTATATGTTGACATAAATGCATGTTCTCATGAAAAGTAATTATCTCTTTCAACATAAAAAATGATGCCTAGCATTGTTTTGTATTTTAAAACATTTCTTTATTGTCTGGTTTAATAAAAGACAGCTGGATTTTTATATTCGCATCTCTGTTTAGTCCCCTTATGATCCCACAGATCATGGACTCTCTGGAAAACTCCACTGGACACTTGTGAGAGAGTGAGAATGAAATAGGAAAATACCATCTTACTTTATTATGAAATTAGCTCTGACCTCATGGACTCTTTAGAGGTCTTAGTTTGGAATGCCAGGGGTCTTCTGATCACACTTTGGGAACTCTTGCTCTAGAATAAGTCTTCTGCTCACTTATTCTTTTGTTATGCTATATGCTTTAACCTCTTTTCATCTATACTGTCTGAATATGAGCTTTCACAATTCAAATTGTGAGATTCAATTCAAATTTCATATTGCTTATCTGTGATTTAAAAATAAAAAACAAAAACTAGATAATTCCTTCCGAGCATCAGTATATTTCATGTCTTTTAAATATCTATGAATATGATATAAATTGGAAAATAAAGGCAAGGATACTTTCCAGTAGTCCAGTAACTAAGAAGCTACAGTATGGTATGCAATGTGCACAAGGTGAATTGAGTACCAGATTTATTGAGACAGATGGATAGACTGACAGGCAGACCAATAGATAAATGGAAAGAAAGAATTAGATATATATGCAAGTATCTCTAGGCATCTATGTTTTGCTTAAGAAAAACACACAATTCTTCCCATCTACTGTTTTATAATATATTTTGTAGTGTTTTGTATGAACAGTCTAATAATTTATCCTTGGACTCTTTTCTTAAATAATCTGCAGATGAGGAGATGTTGAGTTTAATCAGTAAAGACACTACTCTGATACAACTGAGAACACTGTCTAGGTGGGACTAGCTAATAAGATATTGATAATTCTTGTAGTAATTTTAAATTCTTGTTGCCTGTCACTGTTTGGCTCTCAGTATTTGGTTTACTTTGTCATGTTTCCAATGCAGGCACACAGATGGTAAGAGTGTTTCTAAGTTGCTCCTACTGTGGGACTTTAGATCCTTTAGTATTCCCAAGGTCAGATGGGCAGGGGCATGGGTCTTCTCATTTTCCAGGGGATGTTTACCAATTCCCTTCTACTTACAGCCTTTGAAGTAACTCCTTTCTTTTTCAGGGTCCAAATCTGTCATATACAGAGCCTTGTCAGTAAATATTGTGATTAAAAAGAATCACTAGCTTTTATTGTTTCCAAAGAGTAGTTGAAAAATTTCAAACTGGCATTTTGAAGGAAAGTACAGCAAACACAATTTCATTCTGAGAGCAAGGAAGAGAAAGTTTCTGTCCCCCAGAATGGTAAACATTTTAGGAAAAAAAAAAGAAAATGGTGAAATCCCATGGACAGAGGATCCTGGCGGGCTATAGTCCATGGGGTCACAAGAGTTGGATACAACCTAGAGACTAAACCAGCTCCAATAAGTATGAATGTGTGTGTGTGTGCATACATATAGGTGCTCTACCATTTCCAGGAAAAGCTGACATGGTCATGATCATTCAAACTGATCTTTTCTGCTTGAGTGAAGAGGATTTTGAATGATTAATAATTACTCCAGTAGAGCAGAGAAATGCAGTCTGGCCTCTACTCTGCGTTTGGAAGTGACTTGGTGTGGATGAAAGTTTGAGTGGCAGCAACCAACCACTGAATAGCCACAGAGAATAGCAGCGTGCTGTTTCTCAGTACTAAGGAGACTCTGCGTTCTCCACGCATTTGGAGACAAGGAGCCCTCTTCTTTCTTTGGCGACTCTAGGAGTGTTTGTTACCCAGTCTCAGAAGAATGTTCCTGAAGAGAGCTCACGCTAAAGAATGACATAAACTGTATACATTTACTTAGAGCAAGCCATAGCAAAAACAGGGTGAAAAAATGTATTTGAAATCAATAAAACTTTTCTTTCTTCCTTCGGTAAGGTGCATTTATTCATATTTTTAGACACGATTCTGAAGCTTCTGTCTTCTAAAGTCTTTTCTTTGAATTCAGTTCTACGTATGAGTTTGCAGAAATTGCCTATTTTCCAGTCAATCACTAAAATACAATATTTACATAATTAAGGCAAAATTGTGCTCCAAAGTAGGGGTTAACTGTACTCTGTCAATGAATTGGGATACAACAGGAACTTCTCTTCTGTCCATGGAATTCTCTAGGCAAGAATACTGGAGTGGGTAGCTGTTCCCTTCTCCAAGGGATCTATCCAATCCAGGGATCAAACCTAGGTCTCCCACAGTGCAGGCAGATTCCTTACCATCTGAGCCACCAGGGAAGCCCACTCCTTTGGTAAGTAAGTAGCAATTGCTAAAGCCAAATACATCATACAGCCAACCACATCAATTGTCAGGATGGAAAAAATGAAGAAGCAATAGTGGAATTTAAAAATAAATTCCACATGTAACTTGTAAGTTATAGGTGTAACCAAAAAGTAAAAAAAGAACTCTACCACACATTAGGACACCATACATAAATCTCAATGTACAGTGTATTTTTGGAAAAATTTTTTCCTATACATGAATATTTAGAGTTATATTTGGACAGGACCATTCTGTTCTGACAGGGTATCATCTTTGAAGTTTATATACAGAGTAGCTTCTATCAAAGACCCTGAATTAATGAGACCAGTCAAAGCGAGACACATTCAGGACATCCATGGTGGTCCAGACTCTGCACTTCCAATTCAAGGTATGCAGACTCAGTACCTGCCTGGCGAACTAAGGTCCCACATGCTGTGTGGTGTGACCAAAAAATTTTAAAAAATGAAGTACATATATTTAATTATCTTGAAACTTAATTCCAAAATAATCATTTCATGATATCTCAGTTAAGTGTGCATGTATATGATTTTTTAAAATTAGTTTTACTAATCAAAGAAGAACTCTAAATAGAGTTGCATTCCACTCCAAACAACACTCACAAAATCCCAAATATCTCCATAGAGGACCACAGTGAAGCAATTCTTGATGATCTGGTGTTGAAATTAAATTGTTTCCTGTGCAGAAGGGTGAAAGATTTTTCTCAAAACAAAAAGTACCTATCCAAAAATTTCCATTCTTCTGCATGATTTGTTCTAATAGTTAAAATATTCTCTATGACTCTTGTAAGCCAGTTGTTGTCAGTTAAGATTTGGAGAACTCACTGTCAAATATTTCAGTTTCTCCAAATAAAATTATGCCATGATACAGAGTATTAGGTTGATATTTCATACTTATGATTCTGAAATCATTTTAGATTTCATTGATGGAAAAGTAAGTCCATAAAATGCAGGAGCTCAAATTGTAGCCACTTTTGGATATGGCTGAGAACATGGAGGATAATAGACTGGGAAATATTCTTTGGAAGATAATAACTGGAGAAAAATTACAGGTCAAATGCAACTGTTATGGTGAAAAGATACTCAGATTTCAGGTTTGAAAAGAAATCATTGTTTTACAGATCAAAAGGTGAACCTCAAGTGTCTGTCATATAGCCAACAGGAAAAACAAAGAAGTATTTTTCTTCTTTAGGTTGGAACGCGTGTACAAATATTCAACCATAATTCCTAAAATACATGGTGAATCAATCTCATGAATGGAAACTTTGATTTTGTGTTCTTGAACCAGTACTGTTTACAGAGTCCTGTGAGGAGAGACTTCTATAAAAATACCTTAAAATATGGTGTCCCCTGTTTTGAAAGAAAGACAAACTATCTTTCCACTGTGAATATCCCTGTGTGTTATAAACTGTTAGGACATGACAAGGCCGAACAACTGATTCTTTCTTCTTTTGAAGCTGTTCTTCCTTTGGTTACAGCCATTGTTGGAGAGGATGAGGAAACGCATTTCTGTGTCCTAGGCTTTTGACGTTCCCTGATGTTCCATGTAACTTTAACAATATAACTTGATGAAATAATCCACCACACTGTTGCTCTGACCCTCGCTTACCCTCAAAGGCCAAGACTGAGGAAACTTGGGTCCTCGGTAAACTCATTTCTTTTAACAACAAGTTTTCCAGGTCAGGCAGGTATTTCGTGTCCAAGAAACTGACCTGAGACTTTATCCTGAGGGAGAGGTGGAGATGAAGGCAAACTTGTCTTCTGAACTTGAGTATTTCTATGTACTGAATATGAGATTAGCTCTGCCCGTAACTTTCTGAACATGGACATCAGGCGAAAACCTATTAAGAAACCACCTTGCATCAGAGACAGAATCAGAGAAGCAGAGTTTAGTTGAATTAGTTGGGCAAGGTGTTTGCTTACTTACTGGATAGAAGCCAGCATGGGAGAGGGAAGCGGATAGAGGTTCTGGAGTTAGGGACCTGGGCTCAAATTCTTGCTCTACCAGTTAGCAATTGCCAAGGTTAGTTTCTTGCATTCTCAGAGTCCCTGATTCTTACACCTCAAATTTAGACTAATGTTTACCTCACAGAATTGTTAGGAATACTACTTGAGATAAAGTATGTAAAGTACATGGCATAAATTAGTCAGTTAATATTAATACAATTCAGTTCAGGATACAGTCTTTACTTTTTTTTAACATTATCCAGCAGTTTTTTTTTTAATTGAAGTATTGTTGATTTATAATGTTGTGTTAGTTTTAGGTTAATATAGAAAAATGATTTATATATATATGTGTGTGTATATATGTACATATATACACACAAATATATAAGAATATCCCTGGTGGTGCTAGTGGTAAAGAACCCACCTGCCAATGCAGGAGACATAAGAAATGTGGGTTCGATCCCTGGGTCGGGAAGATCCTTTAGAGGAGGGCATGGCAACCCATTCTAGTATTCTTGCCTGGAGAATCTCATGATCAGAGGAGCCCGTCGGTCTACAGTCCATGGGGTCGCAAAAAGTCAGACACGACTGTAGTGACTTAGGACACACATATAAGAATATACATATAATATACATATCTATATATTTAATAGATTATTTTCTCTTATAGGTTATTACAAACTATCGAGTATAGTTCCCTGTGATATACAGTAGGTGCATATTGTTTATCTATTTTGTATACAGGACTGTGTATATGTTAATCCCGACCTCCTAATTTATCCCTCCCCTCAGCCTTTCCTCTTTAGTAACAATAAGTTTGTTTTCTATTTCTGTTTTGTAAATTAGAGATGGTATTTTTGCCCACTTTGGCTCTTATTTACAGAGATATCTATATGATTTTATTTTTCCCTAATATTATTAAAATTCATTTTCAGTAATTTTTATTAAATGGAGAACAAGTTCTTATAAGAAATAGAATATATTGGGAAGATCTATTCCATGGGCCAAGAAAAGGGAGATGTTACCCATGTTTTTATTTGACTGATGAGCCTACAGAGGCTTGTTCAAGGTCCTGATGTTCTCTCATCAGGACCCAGATGGTTTCCTTGACCTTCCAAACTCATCAGTCTTTCAGTCTTGATATAAATAAATCTCAGCTCCAAACTCCAATGAAATTTTAAATATTGAACATATTCGGTAGGCCACCCATACAAAAAAAAAAAAGTTTCTGGAAAACCATGCCTAAAGAGATGGTTAAAATCTTTCAAGAATTTAATGGCAAAAATCATTCTGCATATTTACATAAACTTCAGGAAGCAAGCATGAAAGTAGACCTTTATCCAACTAGTAGAACTATCACGTTAATTGATCTGTGTTTCAGATGAGTAATTATCTAAAATGGTCCCTGGCGCAAAGTCAAATTAGGCTTTACTGGGGAAAACAACAAAGAACTTTCATTCTTTCTTCTTGAGTAGAGAAATGGATTTGCCTAAGACCGTATTCTTTCTTAGTGGTAAAGGGGGAAAAGTAGGTGATGCTTTGCTTCTCTTTTTCTCCCTTAGAAATGGAGAAAACTCACCGAGCAAGAGAAGGGAGTGCCTTCATTAATCCCAGATGCAGCTGCAGGGCTTCTCTGGATGTTCAGGGTGTATAACATGTGGGGATTGGATTCTATTCTAAGTGCCCACAGTCTGATCACATATTAATGCTTAGGAGGCTAAATTTGGATTTAAGTTGATTCTATGGCTTTCTTTTCCAAATCCTGTCCCAGACCAACATTATCTCAGCATCACCTTCTTCAACTAATTTCTACTTCAGTAACAACATTCAGCAGTTTTCAAGAGTAACTGACCTCGACCTGGGTAACAGCATTCTAGTACATCATGGAAGTGAGATATGGGGTCACCTATCAGCCTAGGGGCACCCAGTGCATCCACTGCTGCACCTTATTACCCAACTGCTGCCTCTCAGGCAAATGAACAAATACAACCTCCTTTGTATGGATGTGAGAGTTGGACTGTAAAGAAAGCTGAGCACCAGAGAATTGATGCTTTTGAACTGTGGTGTTGGAGAAGACTCTTGAGAGTCCCTTGGACTGCAAGGAGACCAAACCAGTCAGTCCTAAAGGAAATCAGTTCTGAATATTCATTGGGAGGACTGATGCTGAAGCTGAAACTCCAATACTTTGGCCACCTGATGCTGGGAAAGACTGAAGGCAGAAGAAGGGGATGACAGAGGATGAGATGGCTGGATGGCATCATCAACTCAATGGACATGAATTTGAGCAAGCTTCGGTAGTTGGTGATGGACAGGAAGCCTGGAGTGCTGCAGTACATAGGGTTGCAAAGAGTTGGACATGACTGAGCTACTGAACTGAACTGAACTGAACCTCCTTTCTACCAGGATGAATCTTTACAAAGGTTTTCCTACTGAGTAAATCTTTTCATCTCCCATATTGTACCAGGGACTTCAAAACAAAACTAAAATTAGGAGCATCATCACTAAGGTCCCAGAATTAAGTACCTAGACTCCTTCTTTTAGGTTATCCAAGTTAAAAAAAAAACAACTGAGTAAATTTTTAAAGATCTTATTGGTTTTATTCAATGAAGCATCCAACCCAGCATATAGAAAGGAGCTCCAAGGAGCTGTGTGAAATGAAAGATTTTTATAGGCAGAAGGGAGCAGGAACAAGGAAGTTGTGCCAGAGAAAAACACAGATTGGTTATTTTTGATGGTTGGTGGGGGGCCTATTAGGCAGAGTACCTAATGCTGATCAGATGATTCCTGATTGATTGGTTAAGAGCCGATTTCTGGGAGAGCTGAAAATGTATTAAATAGTTAAATTTCGGTTTGGTGATGTGGCATTTGCATAAGTTACTCCATTTGGGACATGTTATCTTGTTTTTAATATCCATCTTTGAAAGAACTGAAGCCAAATTCTCTTTTGACAATCATGGTTTAAATTAAATATCATGTGTCTCAACCTGTTATCTATTATGAACAAGCAGAACTACAGTCTTAGACAAAAAGAAGATTCTTGGAAGCAGCATTTAGTGAGGAAAACCACTGGGCTTTGCCTCTTTAGACATGCAGAGCACTTTTAAGGGTTTTGTTTTTTAATTTGTAGATAAATATTTTATTGTCAGGGTTCTTTAAAGGTAGTAAAAAATGGCAACTCATTAAGAGTGTACATAGGTACTGTAAACAGCAACAAAGTACCTCTGGCATATTTCATGGTTCAGACATCAAAAGAGAAAGCCATAAAATGTGCTTGCAGTGAAACAGTCCATTTTTTTTCCCCTTTGGCATGGCTGGCGTCCATTAGCTACTTCATATACAAAGAAAATAAAATGTTACTAGTTCTTTAGTCAGATGTATCTGAGAAGGTTTCTGAAGACATGTGAGAGGCTGAAACATTTCTGGAGTTTCTGTTCACCTTTTCCTACGCTACGCAAATGAAAATGACCTTGACCATATAAAGAGTTCATTCTGCTTCCAGTGACACAATCGGTTGTGTGTGTTGCAAGCTTTGTTAATCATTTGCAAGTGGTAGATGACCTTATTTTTCCGTCCCTTAATATAAGGCATGACTAAGATTGTGCTTTTGTTTTCCCTATCTTATGCCAAAAAATCATATGTTAAAAATGCTGATAGAAATGAGTTGTTGCTATAAATAAGTGAGTTGAATGGGAGTTTTCTGGCCTATGTCATTATGACTATTTCACACAGAAAAAGCTAATGTTTCACATCAAAATGTCAGTGGGGTACAGGGCCAAAGAAATAGATACACCGGGAGTAGAATACACACGTGGGGTTGATCTTCTCCTTAAAGCCAGAAAGCTCAGGTGATGGGCTGTCCCTGTGTGGCAGAGCAGGAGAAAACTGGAAATTACACCCAGTGCTGCCAAAGCAGTTCATGCAATGCAATGGACAGCCTCCTCTCTATTTCTAGATGGCTGAGAATCAAGTAGTTGCACATCAAAATGTGACTTTTTTCTTGCTTCTTGGCACGGGACCTTTATCTGTCATCATTTCATGTCCTCAAAGGCCTGAGAGAAGCTGCCATCCTTGAGCAACAAAGGATGCCATGCAAAGCAGCATAGAACTTGAGTTGTTTCAACAGATGCTGTTTTATGTTTTGCCAAAGAATAGTCCCTTTTATTTCTGTCATGAATGCAGTCTTTCTTTCCGTTGCTAAATGTTTTCCAGTATTAAACCTAATCCTTATCTATCATTCTTTCGGATGATAGGCTGTCCTTTTGCCTTTGGAACCAGCCTAGCCTTCACCATATAAAAATGGATTTGCGAAGAAATGGAAACTTCGTGTTCTCCACCTTCCAGCTCCTGCTGATCTCTTAGTAGGGTGGAGGGGCTGCATTTCAAGGTCAGGGTAGCTGAGCCAAGTCATTCCAAATGTAAGAAAAAAAATGCTGAGATGGAAATGAACAATTTTACACTGTAAAATTCTTTGCTTCTGGTAGTGGAAAGATTAGGAAAAGGTAGCTGGTTGTGAGCAGAACTAGAATCAACAAAGAAAACTCAAAACTATTTATTCCTGTGTTTGTTTAGTGAAACAGAACCAGGAAGGGCTGATAAAAGCCTGAATTAATGTCGGTTTTAAGAAGGGAGGCTTTCCTACGAGGCAGTGGAATTCTATCTTTCCAGAAAGTGTTATCAGCAGTGACTCCCCAAAAAATCCAAGCCATGCCAGGACAAAAATGGTACCCAAGGTCTTGGTACCCACCTCTAGTTCTAATTTTAATAAAAGGGATTCAGAAGTGTTAAAGAAAGTCGGTTAAATGATATTTTTAGGGTTGTTCTATTACTCTTTTTTCTCACAAATTGAATCGCTTAAAAGAACTGTCCTAAGGATCTGATTTTCCACAGTAGACTAGTATTTCTTCTCCTGGGGGCAGGCAGAGGGTTAACCAGGTCTCAAAGCTAGAACTTCTCCCATTGTACTTTCTAGAAGCAATGGAAGTCTGTCTGTCTGGTCTGTTTGTTCTGTGGCTGCTAATTCAGCACGTCTTTATTTGACTCTTTAAGTGCAAAACCACTATGCTGGTGATTTTGAGATATATGAAGGAAAGTAGAACACTTGCTCAGGGAAGTTCACAAATAAAGTGAATTCTCTGTATACAATATCACTCTGTATACAGTAATAGCAGCAACAAAAGGAAGGACACAGCAATACAAGGGATAATGCATTCTAGAAATTTTCATAGATTTCAGTGATTGCTTTCCATTCCCTTCTATTTTCCTTTTTCTGTCTCTGATGAGACTTATCAAAATAGCCACTATCTGTGTGCCCAGTCCTCTCAGAGCAGAGCTCTATGAAGAAAGCAAGAAGCTGCTAGCCTATATGCAGGGTAGCTAGGCTTGAGACCAGACCCACACTCAGTTACTATTTTTGATGAAAGGCCTAGAAATAACCATCTGGGCAATCAGACTTTTGCATTAACATGCAATGTTGGCTGAATCCACAGGCAGCTGGCTGAGGACTATTTAAACTGGGTGCTGAGATAGGAGAGTAGGCCCTGACAGGCAGTAGTTAAGGGACATGCATCTATTCTACGCGTGTCAGTGGTAATGATACTGTAATTCTCTCCAAAATGTGGTTCTTTTAGTGTGTTTTGACAGGCTGGTTGTTATTCCAAGGGCCTGTATCACTGGAGACACATAGACTAGATACTAATATACATATATGCATATGCATGTGTTTGTATGGCAGCATATATTTATGAAAGAATTCATGAGAGTCAGTCATACACAATAAATATTGATGACTATGCAGCACTTTATTGTGTGGTATAGAAAAGTAAGGAAAATTTTAGGAACTCTTGAGCCCAGGAGAGGTAGATTCACATTATTTTCCAGAACTTTACTTTGTATTTCTGTCAAATAAACTATAGGGACCAACTAGAACCTAATGTGATTCTATCTTCCTAAATAAAAAATAAGACACATGGATTAGCTTAGTAGTTAAGAGCATAAGCTTTGGTGTCAGGTTTACTTGAAATATGACTGCAGTTTCTGCCATTGAAAAGTTCTGTGACCCTGTGGAATTTATTAAATCTCATTGTCCTTCAGTGTCCTTAAAAGTAAAATGAGAAATTGTAATAGTCATCCACCTCTTAGATTGTTGTATGGATTGCATGCAGTAAGGCGTGTAAAGCATTTTGCAGAAAACATGGGGAAGAATAGGTATTACAAAAATGGTAGCTTCTTTGATGATGATAGTTATGGGAGTGGTGAAAATTGGGAAAAGTAAGTCAGCAAAACTAAATCAGCTTGATTTCTTTCCATTGACTGTTTGGTTTGTAAAGTGTTGACTGGATACATTTTCCCTGTCCTAGCAAAGTAGTGCATTTCTTTGTAAAGTTTAGAAGTAAGAAAGGAGCTATTCTGTAAATCACTGAATTTTAGCCCTCATTATTGCCACAAGTGAATCCAGGCTTTAGGTAGGAAATATTTGCAATTATTATTTTTTCCTCTTAAATTTTTTTCTCATTTATTGAACTATAACACATGTAGCATATTCACCCCTTGAAGTTGTATAACTGAGTGGCTTTTACTATGTTCATAATGTACAACCATCACTGATATATAATTTCAGAACATTAGCAGTCCCTTCTCAATCTCTCTTCCCTCTAGCTCTTGGTATCCACTAGCCTGCTTTCTGTCTTTATGGATATGGTCATTCTGGACATGTCATAATAACAGAATCATGTACTAGCTGGCCTTTTTTGTCTGGCTTCTAACAGTTGCATTGATTGAATCAGTTCATTAGCCGTAAAGGGGTGTGTGTGTGTGTATGTATAAAATCATCTTGCTATTTGTGTGTCTAAAAGAAAGATTCCAGGACTGGAATACAGGAGACTCAGATTCAAATACAGTCTTTAATATTAACTGGCAGTGTCACTGTGGATGTGAGAGTTAATTGTTGGAGTCACAGTTTACTTTGGGCAATAAGGGCTTGGCTATTAAACTGTCTCAGGTCCAACATTGTCCTGAAATCCTGTAACTCTTCATTAAAAATGGTTCCATGAATGAAAACCTCCACACTGACATTGACTAACATGAATGGTGTTTCTCACATTAGAATTGGACATCTCAAGAGTTCAATGTCAGCTCAGTCAGCAACCTCCGGACCTCCTAGCCAGGGCTGTCCTGTTCAGAAGGGCTGTTCTCTTCACCCCACCCCCTGCAGCGTCAAATCCAACCGATATGCACTGGCAACCAACTATATGTCAGGCACTGTATTTGATGCACAAAATGTAAGAGAGACCTAATCCTAATAAGAAAGACAAATAGTATTTACATTGTGTTCAGTGCTCAGAGAGCAAAGGAAAACTTCTGAATATTCCAGATAAGGTCTGATAACTTTCCACACAGGTGTCTTTAAAGGCTGTCGAAGAATTGATACAGTGAATAAGGTGATGAAAGAGTAGTAGTTCCCAAGCATAGAGAACAATCTTTGTAAAGATAGAAAAGTATAAGAAATATCGGTGCATTCAGAGAATAGAAATGACTTCATTACTACAGAAGTGAAATTGAGAACAATGGCTAAGAGGCCAGACTCCACAGTCGGACAGTCTAGGTTCAAGTAATACCAGCACTGTCACTTATTTAGGTGAAATGCTGGGTCAGTTATTTAACCTTCCTGCTTCAGTTTCTCCATCTGTAAAATGAGAATGATGAAATATTGTAAGAATGTGTCTTTGGAACATCCTCACTCAATGGCTATTTTAATTAGCATTAAGCAGAGGGGATTTGTGAGTAAAGAGAGGAGAAAGGAGAGAGGAAGACAGTCATCTGATCATGATGAAAGGTCATTTTATACGTGAACATGTTATCTAAGAGGATCTCTTACATAATATTGATGGAGAGTCATTACAGTGTTGACACTAGAGAGTCTAGTGGCCACTTGCATAGAATTGTGAAGGATAAGTGAGGAAAAAGGGCAAACTGGAGGAAGAGAGTTATTTTATGGGGGGGAAAAAAAAACCTAAGTTGTGGAATATGCCAGTGTTTGGGCATAGGTAACTGGGTGAACTGTGGCCATTAACACCTGAAGAGGAGGAGTCAGTCATTGGGAAATGGGACAAATTCACTTTTGTTGAGTTGAAAGCGTCTGTGGGGTGTCAGCTGGAGATGCCCAATGAGTGCTTGGATATAAAACAGAGTTTCAGAAAAATGTCTGGAATCATGATGTCCAACAGAAAGCCAATGAGAACCTCAAATGAAAATTCTCTAGCTGTTGTTGTTTAGTCGCTATGTTCGACTCTTTTGCGACCTCATGGATTGTAACCTACCAGGCTCCTCTGTCCGTGGGATTTCCCAGGTAAGAATACTGGAATAGGTAACCATTCCCTTCTCCAGGTATCAAACCTGGGTCCTTCCGGACCCAGGTATCAAACCTGGGTCTCCTGCATTGCAGGCGGATTCTTTACCTCTGAGCCCTAGGGAAGCCCCCCAATTCTCTGGTAGCCACTCACAAAAGAAAGAGTAAAGAAACAGGTGACACTCACCATCATTGTACCTTTTTCTTAACATGATAGGTCTACAATGTTAGTTCACTTTGTCATCAATACAAAATTATTAACAAGACAGGCTGCATTTTTTTTCCTTGCTAAGTCTCAAGCTCCATGCTTACTTTACACTCGGCACATCTGAAGCCACATTTCAAGTGCTCCATAGTCATAATGTGGGTCAGGGTGAGTTCTAGAGGGCAGTGCCATTTTAGTACTTAAGAGTGTGTCAAACTGATTTATGGAACAATTTCTAGTTGAGAGACTCCAGGCACTGCGATAGGAGCTGAGAACTCAGTGGTGAACAACGCAGACACAGTTTTCCTGACCAGTTATTAGAGGATAGGGCTTCTGCTGGCCCACAAATTCTGTTTGTGTAAAGTTAGACAAAGGCACTCTGCCCTGGGCAGAGCTGTCCCACTTCAGGGATCACAGAACACAGGAGGAATGTTTCTGTTTGTTCACTTCTTCCACTCTGAACCTTCACTTGCAACAAACAGCACCACACCACCAGTGGGGACTCCATGAGGAATACAGGCATTTATAAGTAATTAAAAGAAAACAGAGTGAGTGTTGTAATGGAGGATGTTCATGTAAGGGGACTCAGTTGTGTACAAATCATAGAAGTCCACCCTGAAGTCATGACATCTAGGCTAAGACCTGAAGGATGACCAGGAGAAGGACCAAAGGGGAGTTGGGAGGGCGTCCCAGCAGAGAGGAGGATACATTGAAAAAGCACAGAGGCAAGGACCTCAGGGAAGGTCAGGGAATAAGAGAAGTTCAGATCATGCGTGGGAGCAGATGTCTGGCAGGGCACGAGGTTGATGAGTCCAGGCGTTCTCTGCCAGGGGGGTCAGGGGAGCAGGGGAAAGGCAGAGTCCTTGTTATGGATATCAGTGGTCAACAACAAGGAATCCGGCAAGGAGCAGTCAGAAACACAGAGAAAAACACAGGAATAGGTCATGTCATAAAAGGCACCGAGAGAGAAAAAAATTCACCTTTTGAAAGAGGCCAGCCAGATGTCAAATGCAGCCAGCAAGTCAAGGAAGAGGGGACTTGAAGAGTGGCTCTTGAATCAGGCACTGGAGGCAGCGCTGAACACCTTGGTGAGCACAGTGTTGAGCAAAAGCGGGGAGAAACCAGCTGGCAGTGGTGGCAGAACCAGTGGAGCATGAAGAAGGGAAGCTTCTTTAAGGGAAGAAAGTGCAGAAAACAGCATTCTTACAAAAAGCACAACAACAGTGGAGTACGTGGGAGTTGCTGGCCTTTTGCTTTGGTTTTGTCTCTGGCTGTACGATACCAGCGCCTCTCTAAAGTTCATTTTTCCATTGTTTGCTCTCCAGCGCTGTTAAACCAAAGCAAAGAAGTAACCTACCGAAAAGATAAATTTTTCACCCATTCAATAAATAGTCTTCAAGCACGTACTTCATGCTGGGAGCAAAGCAACAGCTGCAGCAACAGTAAAGGAGTGGATTTATTGATAATTCATTATGTGTCGATCACTCGTCTCACTTTTTGACAGATAATGTGGCATTCAGTCGTTCCCATACCTTCATTGGGCATATGCTACTATTTTTCCCATTTTACCAGTGAGAAAAACAGACTCAGACAAATTAAATTGCTACCCAGAATCACGTGGTTATGACAATCTGACATATTTGCTCTAAAACCACATGTTCATGACCACCATGCTACCAGCCAACAGAGTCAGTGGGTATCCTTTGGTCCATTATCACTTCTTGTTGGAATTTTGGTCAAAACTCTTCTCTTGAAATTCTTCCCTAATTAACTCTGTGCATCCCAGGACACTGACTTCAACCTAGTCACATGCTTCCTTTGAGTAATATGCATTGTTCTCATTAGGTAGTACAATATAGTGTTCCTCGTTCACGTAACTATTGTGCCAAATCTTTATTATCCTTGTTTTAGTACCTGGTAGACTTAAGGAACTTTTCAGTTCTAAAGTTGTCTAACATTCTCTGATTCTTTTTTTTATCCTTTTAATAGAAGGGTACCATGATGTTGTTTCTTCCTGGGTTTGTCTTGACCCCTGAACCATGGCTGGATGGAGAACCCTATCTCTGGCACCTTTCTCTTTCTGTTCTTCTCTTTCTTTCCTCCATTTCATTCAGAGTGGTGATTCAGTGACCAAAGGTGCCTGGTCCAATGCCAATGGATATAGACAACAGGAAGAAGGTATCATCACTGTTTTACAGACGCCTGCATTCCAGAGGATCTCATCAGAACATAAGAGCTCTTTTGGATAATTAGTAGTTGGTCCTCACAGCACCCCTGGGAAGTACCTGGGTGCATAGCAAAGATACACAGAGCATAAATGAGCATTTGCAGAGTGCAAGACAATTTCCTCCTCAGTGAAATGGGGACAATTACAGTGATCCACCTTACAGGAGTGTCAATTATTCACAGTCTAAAAGCCCTGGGAATTGTAAACCACTCTAGGAAGACATACACACTGCGTAGTTGTGTTGAACTTAATTGACATTCTTCTTGCCCTACCCTGCATCCTGCAAATCACACCACAATGACACCCGTGGGTTTACCTTGGGCCCTGGGTATTGACATGAAGCCTGCCTCTCTGCATCACAGATCTGCCTGGATCACACCACAGGATAGAAGAACAAACCTGCCGGTGTTGATGAGCTGATGACAAGCAACTTAAATGGAATTCTGACAGGCCTTTGCAGCTTTGTACATAAATATAATTAATCAACACAGAATACACACTTAATAGCTACAGGTAAAGCAGGAAGCAAAGTATGACGATAAAGGGGAAACAGCAGATTGATTGAGGCAGATGATGGGAATCTCAAAAGCCCACTTGAGTGGTGATGGGCACAAGTGAAGTGTTCCAAATAAGCTGCTGAGACACCTGCCTCCAGGAGCTCACCTACTTGGGTCCTGTTCACTTGGGCCTCTAGTGTCTCCTCTGTCTTTCCCATCCTCTACCCCCACCATCTCATTCTCATCTTTTTGTGTGTAGCTATCCTATCTCTGTTGGATTGAAGCTGTGAGCCTCAGGCAAGGAATACAGCCTATCTGTTATGTTGATTCAATTAAATATGAAACATTTATAAACACAAAACCACCATTTTGGCATCACTGCTCTTCACCTGTGGAGCTGCTTATGCATTTCATTATTGGCATATTTCCACTCGATTCCTTCCATGTTCTTGGTTTCAACATTGTTTCCTTATACAACTTCTCATTTTATGCAGCAGCTTTGATTTTTCTTGTCCTTATACAAAACCGTATATTGCTTGCTGCAAAGGTAGTTGTAGGAATGAGTGACTCTAATAAAATAAATGTGAATAATTCTGGATCAAAGAACTCTTCTTTTTCTCTGCTTACCACCTAAATCCGAGACTTGTCTAAAGATACATGGGACAGGGATGTAGTCCAGAACGTAGAGGGGAAACTGAGGAACAGAAGAGGCCAAGCGATCAACAAAGGGAGAGTCAGAAGCAAAATAAAAAAAATTGATAGACTATCCAAAGAAAAGTCTTTCAAAAGACAAGCTAGACCATTCTTTAGAACCTCTTACTAGAAAAAATCACTACTGAATGCTTTTTCTCCCAAACACATTTGGTAACTTACTGTCCATCTGGACCCTTTTTAGGGAGAAATAGTGGTAATCCCATTACGTCTGTGATTTCTAGAGAAGTTGAAATAAAACAGATCATCCCTTGCTATAGAAAAGGAGGCAGAAAGAGTCATTTGCGTTAAAGTCCAAAGGTCTTGGGACAATCACACAACTCCTCAGACCCGTGACTAGCCACATTCCATGTTTTTTCACATGACTAAACCTGACCCGTGATTGATTGCATGCATGAAGGGGAAATTGGTCCAATGACCAAGAGGGAGGTTTCTATATTTGCCTTAGGAAAATGAGGAGTCAGCGTGTATATTTTAATTCTAAAGCTGTATTGAATAAAAAACCAAAAATACAAAGCAAGTTATAAATGTAGCAAGGAATGATTTCCAGAACTCTCTCTCCAAACAGAATGCATCAAAGTGGCTGGAAAATCATCCATTGTAGAGCTAAACAAAGGGCCTCCATCTCTCACCCCTTCACATGAAGTGGGAAAATAGAGCCCACCAACCAAGGAAAATCAACAATAACTCTCCTCCGTGAGCTCAGGGAACATTCTCAGCAGCTCAGCTCATTGATATCAAATAAGAGGAAACTTGAAGGATCCCACCCAGACCTCACAGCGGTGTCCACGGCTTGTGTGGATATAGACAAGCACACATTTAGGAGACGTCTGACTCAGAGTAAGCTTGTCAAAGCTGATTTAAAAATACTCTATCATGCTGTTAGAAAACACCTCATTATAAAGAGGAACTCTGCTTTGGGGTAGTTGGTATAAACAAACACAGTATTTAAGCTTTATAGAATAACGCGTTCTTGTGCAACTCTTTAAAGACACGGTATCATAGAAGATAGGAGATTGCAGAAACCAAGAAATCTATGAACTCACACACTGGAAATGCATAAAACATACATTGAAATAATAAGCACCAAGCTACAATATATTATTTGGGCCTGAATTATCCAATTTAGGTTTTTACATATATTAAAGTTCCAGTCAGTCCGTTCTATCAGGTTTGTGTTGTATCAATCTGGTGAAGGAAGGGCCCAGGGCATTCATTTATTATTTATTCCTTATTTGCAAGATTTATACAGCATATAGTCTCCAAATAGCTAACAGCATTTTTCCAGGGTAACTCTTCTTGGAGTATTTAACATTAGAACCTTGGAAACATGAAGTTGGTGGGGAATTATTTTGGCTTTTGGAGCACTGTGGCTGCACAGAGGAACACAGTGACATGGGATTCATTTAATAAATTTATTTTTAAAAAGATTAAGGAATAACATGGCTCAACTATTTCTAATTCGTATTATGAAGAAGATAATTCTGCATCCCTAAAGATACTGAAACAATGTTAATATTTGATATAACAGCCTGTTAAGACACTATCCTTGGCTGGAATTGATGCTGATCAAATTTCAAGGTAGGTTGGCAATCAGATGATAAAATGTTTATAGACCTAAACACAGCAACACCAAAACAATTCTGATTCCTTTTTTTTTTTTCTCCTAAGAGATCACCAAGAATTTGTTCTTGGCCCCGTGAGAGCTCTCTTTGTCACAGTTGCCTGTATTTATTTACCTGCCCCATCTGATGCCTCTTTGAATGATTTTAAATAAATACCTCTGGCATATATACAGCAAAATCCCAATAGTATAGTGCTGTAAAGTGTCATGGGCTTCCCAGGTGGCCAAGTGGGTAAAGAATCCGCCTGCAATGCAGGAGACGTGCGTTTGATCCCTGGGTCGGGAAGATCCCCTGAATGAGGGCATAGCTACTTCATACCTACCCACTCAAGTATTCTTGCTCAGAGAATCCCAAGGAGAAGAAGCCTGACAGGTTACAGTCCATGGGGCTGCAAAAGATTGGGGCACAACTGAAGTGACTGAGCACTCTTGCAAGCATAAAATGTCATGTGTGAGTAAAAGGATGAGATTTGGGGAGTTCAGGGAACCAAAACAGGATGGCCAGTATCATAACAGCTTCCAATTGGAAGCAAAATCTCAGGTAGCATCCAACAGCTAGTGTCTTGTGATTGTAGGGAACAAACATGGATTTAGTTGCAGGTAACATTGGTTCTAACATCCCAGGAAAACTGGGGGAGTTTGTGCACATGGCATAGTACTGTTCAAGCTGATGGAATTCCCACAGGATCAGGTGACCCCATAGGCCACCTGGGTCTTTCCTCCAAAATAAGTGGAAAACAGAGATTCTTTTCAAATAAACAGTAGAAGAAATCCATTCTTCCAAAATAAGGAGAAACTTTCTGTTTCCATGTATTTCCTGCAGAGAGTAAGGTGGTCACCGTGTCACTGGGCTTTAGTATTGTGTTAAAGGGAGCTGGGAGTTTCAGTTGTAGGCTTGAAAAATAACTGAAAATACTCAAAGCTCTCTGTACTGGATGACCTCACAGGCTTTTCTATCTGTACCTCTGTGGACATGGCTCCTTAGAAATTGCTAATGCCTTGGAAAGACTTCAGACCACATCTTTTCAATGACAGCCTGAGTTTACAAGACCTCTCTGTGACAGCAGCCAAGTGATCTGGCCAGGATTTTTGTTCCATGCCTGCACTCATTCTTTGGTGATAAAGTCAAACCTATTCCGATGGCCAATCTTTGCACCCTAAAATTCCACAGGGAATTCCACAAGCTCAGTACAGCTCTCACTCAGTCCTAGTCTATGTGAAACCTCTATGTGGAATCCTGGCTGCAGCAGCCACCACTTGTGTATCTCCCACTTCTCTTTCCAGAAAATTGACCCCCCTCCCAACTACTTCAGATAGGTTATCTAGTTTCATTCTGAGGTTAAGTACACTCAAACTAGAAAGAGATCTTTTTCTCCTTCTGCTTATTAAATGAAAAGTTTTGGAGTCTACAGAGTTGTTCTGGGGAGACCCTTTGCTATAACCCTTGCCTCGTGATGTGTCTTTTCTGCAACACACAGCGCAGGGCAAGATGCTGAAAGGGAACTGTGACATGATATTACAAGACTTAGTTCTAACCCTGTAATCAATTACCTGTTTGCATTTGGCCAACTCTTAAGAATCTTTGTGAGTCATGTCTTCCTCATATCAACCTGAAGGGGAGATCGTCTATGTACCACGTGGGCAAGATGTATTAATATAAGAGAGTTTGGAAAAATATTTAAAGAGCTGCGAGTGCCTGCCAGTATAGAGTAGTTTTCCACTTACAGAATAGTCATTACTTTTCACTTTGCCTTCCATTTTCCTCTTCATCTATTCTTGCTTTTGTTGTCTCGTCTGTTTATTCAACTGGCTTGAGTTAGTGATTCCAACCATGCATCAACGTACTATGACAGGCATTGGGGTTTTCAAGATTAATAACACAGGTGTCTATCTTTAAATAGTTTATAATCCCATAGGAGAGACACAGCAAACCTAAGATGACCCTTTGAAAACCCGAACAAAGGCATCTATGGGCTTTCGTCATCCAAGAAGGCTTCCTGGATGAGGTGATATTTCAAATGAGGGTTGAAGGAAAAGATGCAGGAGATGGCAAGTTGAAGAAGTGGGAAGTCCTAACTTCATTAAAAGAGAGGAGTATGTACAAATGCTCAGGGATAAATTAGCATTAAATATTTGGGAATTCAAATCAGCTTGATATTGCTGCCACACAGTGTGAATGGTAGAGGAAGCGGGCAGGGCATGAGGCTAGCATGATGGTCAGACCCTTTCAGCTCAGGCAAAAGAACTCAGTCTTTACCCAGGGTGTGAGCAAACGATGAACCTTTGCTATTGTTGTTTAAAGAGATCCCATCTGTGTTATGAGCGAGTGCAGATGTATGGGGACCAACTGCGATATGATAGTTTTCATTTTGAGATCATCCAGGTTTGCAGCCTCCTCCCCTCCTATAAGGGCTTCCCTGGTGGCTCAGATGGTAAAGAATCCACCTGCAACGCAGGAGACCTGAGTTCGATCCCTGGGTTGGGAAGATCCCCTGGAGAAGGAAATGGTACCCCACTTCAGTATTCTTCCCTGGAAAATTCCATGGGCAGAGGGGCCTGTTGGGCTACAGTCCATGAGGCTTCAAAGAGTTGAACATTAACTGAGCGACTGAGCACCCCTCCTCATAAATTAACTGGTTGGGTGATGTCCTTCAAAATGATTTATGTTATATTCCATTGCAAAAGCTGAGTAATTAGAGTTGCTAAAGATTGATAGGTATTCAGCAACCCAACTGGAATGAGTGATTTAATTAAAACGCAGATGTGAGGAAATGAAACGTCACACTCTAAAAACACAAGCACAATGGCCATTACATTGGACTTGGAAGGGTGTTGGTAGTTGTTATGTCCTGGACCAAACAGATATGGTGGCTGACTTAACATTTCCTGGCATTTATTTTAAGAGAACTGAAGGCAATTTGAAAAAAAAAAATGAAAAAAAAATTATGATGACTTTCTTGATCACATGTAAAGACACATTCATTTTTACTTTACAAAATATTTAATTCTCCTAAATAGTTTCAAAATAAAATACAGTCATTGTTGTGAAATATGCTCCCCCTCAAAAGGTGGTTACTGTGGTTAGATATTAATCATCATGAAGATTGAACCATTGCATTCCTTTGGTCAATTTATTGGTGCTGCTGTATCTGTTTCTAGACTCTCCATATTTCTAATGGTAAACGTTAATTTATGGAAGCTAGATACATCTAAATTCAAGTAAATCAATTAACACTAGAAAGTTTCCAAGGGGGAATGTTTGTATTGTCACTACTCTTGTTCTTGAAAGCTTATGGTTTTTATTAAAATTATCAAATCCCTTTAACTTATAAGCAGTATCAATAGTATTTTATTAACACAGGCAATAAGGGTTCATTATGTATTCTGTACTTATAGATATTTTATTTTCTTTCTCCTTTTTCTCCCTCCCCCTTCCTCTACCTCCTCCTCCTCCTTCTGTTGCTATTCATTACAAGTCATCTTTTTTATTTTCCCATGGAGTCTTTGGCACTGATTTTGTCAAGCCTTCAGAAATCATTTCAAAGTCGCTTCTTGATTATTTTCGGATACAGAGTTTCATCGCAAGGGAATTAATTTCCTGACCTTTCCTGGCTCCTAATAACTAACACACCCACTCTAACCACATCTATCCAATTACAATTTATCCATAAACTCTGGAAATTAGTTAAAATTACTTAAAAATATTTGTCTTCCATTTACATGGGGATAGCAACCTAGGTTCATCTCCTGGTATTTCCTTTTTCAGGTTAAACCAAACAGTTTCTGTGCTTCATGCTCAAAGAAACATTAATAGATAACTTCATGAATTTTCTAACTGGATGTCCACGTGGAGGAATATATCTATTGTTCATTTGAGGCCAGTATGCTTGTCATTAGAAGACTCTTACTTCTCAGTAAAGCAATAAGCAATTAATAATAGCATTAAGGGATTCCAGATGGCTCCATGGTAAAGAATATGCAATGCAGGAGACTCAGGTTTGATCCCTGGGTCAGAAGTTACCCTGGACGAAGAAATGGCAATCCCCTCCAGTATTCTTGCCTGGAAAATCCCATCGACAGAGGAGCCTGGCAGGCTATACTCCATGGGGTCGCAAAGAGTTGAACTCGGACACTACTGAGTAACTGAGCACACACCACACACACACACACACACACACACACACACACACACACACACACTCTAACAGTAAGTCCCAAGGTCTTTTTTATTTTTGTTTTTTAATAACAAGCATTTCTTACCACACTCTTTCTGGTTGAAACTATATTCAGTGCTCTGCAATTTATATTTTAGCCTTTATAATGTTAGCAAAAATTAATATATGCATGAAGAGCTGCAGTGAACATAATTACAGTGGCAAAGTGATAAACACATAGCTATTTTGCCTGGTAATATTATGTGTTTAACAGGTTTATTTGTTCAACAGTTCTAACTTTAATTATATTTTGCCATTTGGGATTTTTAGACATATAACAATCATAGCTCTTCTCTGGCTATTAGTCTAAGAAGATTGCATTCATTATAAAAATAATCTGTATTTGTTTATTTAATTTTTTTTCTTAATGCTGTACAAGTAAACTAAAAAATGATAATTTTTTTGCTGCTGGTGTTATGTGATTCCTTTGGATGCTAGATAAATTATTGCTTATTTCTATGCATAGCATGGAAGGTACTAAATAGAGTTTTGGCCCCAGGCCTGTTGGATCATGGGAACAGTGCTGAGTTCTCTCACACAAACTTGGAGTTAGGCGTTAGCCCTCAGGACCCTGGTTCCAGATCACTCTGAGAATCTCAAATGCTTTGGGAAGAAGTCTAACAAAAAATAAATGGGCCACAAGGACTGAAGCTGATAAATGAATGCATAAGGGCCAGATTTTCTAACAGCCAGGACTGGCCCTTTTGTGCTCAACTACAGCAAAATTATCTCTCTCAAATTCTGCCCTTCAGACAGTGAAGAGAAGATATGGGTAATCCCCAAGGACGGGAGTTTGTAAGAATGTGATAAACTCATGTGGCATCCATAAAGCTTCGAGAAACCTATTGATGAATCTTTTGCAAATTGCCTACTATAGGATGACCTCATTACATTGGAGCTTCCCTGGTGGCTCAGATGGTAAAGAATCTGCCTGCCATGCAGGAGATTCAGGTTCAGTCCCTGGGTCTGGAAGATCCCCTGGAGAAGGGAATGGCGACCTGTGCCAGTATTCTTACCTGGAGAATTCCATGGACAGAGGAGCCTGGAGGGCTACGGTCCATGGGATTCCCTAAAAGTTTCACCTTCATTATATTGGTGCTTCGACAGAAGGCAAGGAAGGCTTCAAGACCAACAGCTTTTTTCAGTTCAGTTCAGTTCAGTTGCTCAGTCATGCCCGACTCTTTGCGACCCCATGAATTGCAGCACGCCAGGCCTCTCTGTCCATTGCTAACTCCCGGAGTCTACCCAAACCCATGTCCATCGAGTCAGTGATGCCATCCAACCATCTCATCCTCTGTCGTCCCCTTCTCCTCCTGCCCCCAATCCTACCCAGCATTAGGGTCTTTTCCAGTGAGTTAACTCTTCGCATGAGGTGGCCAAAGTATTGGAGTTTCAGCTTCAGCATCAGTCCTTCCAATGAACACCCAGGATTGATCTGATTTAGGATGGATTGATTGGATCTCCTTGCAGTCCAAGGGACTCTCAAGAGTCTTCTCCAACACCACAGTTCAAAAGCATCAATTCTGCGGTGCTCAGCTTTCTTCACTGCCCAACTCTCACATCCATACATGACCACTGGAAAAACCATAGCCTTGACTAGATGGACTTTTGTTGGCAAAGTAATGTCTCTGCCTTTAAATATGCCATCTAGGTTGGCCATAACCTTCCTTCCAAGGAGTAAGCGTCTTTTAATTTCATGGCTGCAATCACCATCTGAAGTGATTTTGGAGCCCCCCAAAAATAAAGTCTGACACTGTTTCCACTGTTTCCCCATCTATTTCCCATGAAGTGATGGGACCAGATGCCATGATCTTAGTTTTCTGAACGTTGAGCTTTAAGCCGACTTTTTCACTCTCCTCTTTGACTTTCATCAAGAGGTTCTTTAGTTCTTCTTCACTTTCTGCCATAAGGGTGGTGTCAGCTTTCTTACCCGTCTGCTATTTCCAGATGTCTTTTCAGGAATTGACCCCTGAGGGGCTCTTTTAGCTAAGCCAAATTATTTCTGCAGTACATTTTTTTTCTAATAAAAGCAGATTGTTTCCCCCTATATCTGGCCTCAAGATACATTTTATTTGGCTTACACAGTGTTGATGTTGGAGGTATAACTTACACAGAGTCAAGTGCACAGATCATAGGTGTACAATGTGACGAATTGAACTTAAGTGCATTCTCATGTAACCCTCTCTCAGATCTGGGGGACCCCAGAAGGCTCGTTCATCCCCCACCTTCCCCTTCCCGGAGGCTACTTGCTTAGAGATGTTTATTTATATTTTTTGATTAAAAACAAATTTAAGGTTAAAAAAATAGTGACAACTGTCTGATAAGATACGGTTAATAATTTTTATTATTTTGGGATCAAAGTATTTGAGTACAGCTGTTCCTCCCTGATAAACAGAACTTTAAAGCACAGTGTCATAGGAGAGACAAAAGTTCTTCTTCATTCAGTCATTAAGCAAACATTCATTGTAACACATAAAATGTGTTCGTTTCTGGAAACAGAAAGATTAAAAAACAAGAACAAAAAACACACCGCAGACGCTGCCCTGACATGGCTTGTGGTTATGTCCCTTTGGGCTATTATTTTTAACTATGGTTGCAAATGTGTTTGTGTGTTTGCAAACACATCTTCACATACAGCTTTTATTTGTTTCCCCTGTTTTTCTCATACATAAAATGAAAGAAAAGATCAGATGATGTGATCATCACGCTGAAAGAACCAGATGGGTGGCCTTAATGTCTTCTTTCTCCCACTCAGGCATGAGGTTAAAAGCATCCTACAAAAGCTGCCCGGTGAGCCAGCCTGTTGAGCACCTGGTAGATTTACTCTGGTCTCTTTGGTTGGCAGCGTGTTGCCTTGGACTGGCTTCTGACTTTTTCCCCAAGCTCTGTGGTGTGGTGCTTCCTTTGGACCACTTGCTTGGTTCTTGTTAACCCCTCTCCTAGAACGAGCTTTCATTTTCTCTTGCTCCGTGCTCAGAAACCCATGGACCATCTCCCCAGACAACTCTGGCTGCTAGCATCTTTTCCTGGGTTGTACCCTACCACTACTTGAACAAAAGTAGAGTTCTGATTGCAGGCTCTTAGTGTAAGTAATGAGATTCTATTGTCCTCAACATATATAGTTACAATCAATTTTCCAGTTCCCTTGTTTCCACTGGAAAATACAACTTTTTCCTTGGAAATTCTCTTTCCTTGGAAATCTCCTTAAAATTCGTCCCAAGAATTTCTATATAATTTACCAGGTCAATAGGTTATCATTTTTTCTTAAATAGGTTTTCCTTATACCCTTGAATTAGGGGGCTTTGTAGTGGAACTCCTGTTTTTAAGGACATAGATATTTACTGTGATCAACAATCTCCAATTACTAAAACACGTACATGCCTGTACTTATAATTCATAATATGTTTCTATTTTTTGCTACTGTTGCTTAGCATTAATTATTCTTGCAACGTTTAATGTGGAGATAGGAACCCACCATGAACTTGTTCTCCTTCACAAATTTAGCTTCAGTTTGAAAGGAAATGCAACTGATGAAGCAGTTTCTGGGTATCATAAATTATAGGAATGGGGCATGCATTATAAGGAATGGGACGGTAAAATACCATAGGACTTTACATACATATGTATGTAACTTGACAGAGAAGGAAAAATACCACTCTCCCGACTTCAGTGTTTAATCTGCCATGGTTTTGTTTTTCTCTTTTTTGTTGGTTCCAGTTTGAAATATTTGGTTCTGTGTTTTGTAGCTGTCTGCAATTAGCAGGGTGTTTATTTACAAAACAGAGGAAATTGAAGCTTACTCTATATACACTCAAGAATATGGTGCCTTTTCAGTTAAACAGAAGTAGAATAATCCAATAAAAACAATTGATTTTTTTCCTCGTTCTTGTGCTTTTTCTGAAGTTTTGGGATGTGATTTACTTTTACCTGTGACACAAATCTTGAATGTTTTGACACTCTGGAGGATACATTGCCACTGAACCCACAAAATGATGACTGTCTTCTTGGGAGCACTCTGTCTTGGTCAGTAACATCATAGTACACTTCTTCTACATTTTGGAAGATGCCTGATCTGAAGGGTACACCTTGAATTACAAAAAATACCACCCTAATCATTTACCGTCTCACTGTTGAGCCTTTTTTGTTTTTTGAAAATATGTATGCTGTGAGGAACAGAATAGAATTTAAAACCTTAGCAAAATGATTCTTTAGGAAAATTGAGTTTTGGTGAAAAGCCTATTGTTGCTTAATTTTGTAAAGTATTATTTGCTTGCATGATTTGCCTCTGGCACGGGGTTTAGTATTCTGTAAACTATAACATAGCTGGAAATTCTGCCTTCATGTGTTCTCAAAGAAGCTGGATGTCTTTTTCTCAGAAATGTATTTTGGGTCTAATAGTTTCAAGTTGCTGTCAGATACACATAATACACTGGTTTGTGACATTATGCTCATATTATGAGGTCTCCCATAAGTTATATGGTCTCCTATATAATTTAATTGTTTGAGCCACTGTTTCTCATTTGTTTTGCAAATTTGTGACTTCTTTATAATTTTCATTTTCTTCAATGCTTGGATACACCAGAGTTTATTATCTGAGAATAAGTTGATATTTTCCTGTGACATTTGCTACAGTAAAATAAGAATGTTGCTCAGTATTCTCCTTCTATATATGTATGTGCTTACCTTTTTCAGTATAATGAAGTCTTTCCTTAAAAATTTGAACCAGAGCTCTCCTGACGTATTGGTATGTGATAATATAGGCACCTTAAACTGTTTTTCTTTTAAAGTCATGCACGGCAGTTTAAAATATAAGCAAATATGGATAATTAACATTTTTCTTTAAAACTCGAAATTAGTAAGAGTGTAAAAATGTGATAATTTCTCCTGAAATTATTCTTTGATATTATTGACACCTTTTATGAAATTTAAAGGATGTTTATCTTGCCTGTTACCCTCTACAATCTGTGAATTATCGTGAAAGCTACCATTAGACCTTGATTAGCCATAGGATGGATGAAGGGCTGTGCACTTGGACCACCTTTGGCCACCAAACATTGAATTAAAAATAAAGAGAGGCAGTGAAGAGAGAGCTTCCTAATTTTGTACTCAGTTGGCACTTGGGGGAAAACTGCAACATGCACACTGGGTATAAATAATGAAACATAAATCCATAAAACTGAGAAAAGGTCTTTACAGAAAGCAATCACACATCATAATTTTTCTGCCTTGCAAGGTCCAATGTTATAATGAGTGTATTTCTGGGTAAAGCAAGCATGAAAAGACTGTATTGCAAATTCCATAAAAGGCTGCAAAGTGTATGAAATTCATGACCAATAACAACTAACCAAAAATCTTTAGTTTTTTGCCTGGATAATCTTTAGCATTTTAGCTAAATGCAGCTTAGTTAGCACTAAGTGGTTTTGCATGTCCTGGTTAAAATTAGAAACTGCATGAAAGCTACTTGAATGGGTTCTTAAAGAATAATAGAAAGAATAGTCCTTCTCACTGATAACCAGCTGATATTGTAAGCAGAAAACATATATTTATACCATCAAAACTAAAAGTAATATCCAATGAGTTTTTGCTGGATAAAATGGAAATAGTCGACAGATTTCAAAGTTTGGTCTAAATGGGGAGTAAGGTTATATCCATCAGAACAAAGAGCCCAAGTCATGTTCATGAATAAAGTGGTTGTGGATTGTTGGTGTGAAGAACTTATGTCAAGTTATAATGAAAATTTGGCTTCCGCACCCGAGTCGACCCGCGGCACCAGCTGGTCCGAGGACCAGGCCACGCGGGACATAGTCCCGCTCCCGACCGGTGTCTTCCAGGTTGCAGAAAGGTTGCTAAAAAGGATATGCACGCTCTGCCCCAAAGACCTCGAGTGTAGTGTCCTGTACTTTGCACAGTCAGAGAATATAGCTGCTCGTGAAAACTGTTTGCTGTATTCCTCAGCGCTTGTGGAATGTGAGGACCACGATACACATAATAATGATAGAAATTTTGACGTGGAATCAGTAAAGAAAGAAATCAAGAGAGGAAGGAAGTTGAAATGCATGTTTTGTGGGAAAAAAGGAGCCACCATGGGATGTGACTTAAAATCCTGTGTCAAGAATTACCACTTTTTCTGTGCCAAGAATGACCATGCAGTTCTACAAGCTGATGGACATTCAGGAATTCATAACGTGTTTTGCCAACAACATGGTGATCCTCAAAATGATCTACCATCGGTGAAGCCTTTGTCTGGTGTCTTTCGTTCTCACTACAGTGAGCAGACCAAACCAAGACACGCCTACTTTTCAGGAGTGAAAAGAAACAGAGGAAGGAGTAAGCATCTCTCAACAGGCAATCATGTACAAGAGGTGGACACAGAACGGCGCACGAAGCCTGCAGCAAGTGTTCAGAGTGCAGTCTGGTGCTGCCCTGTCATCTGTGATGAGAAAAAGAGCTCCTATCCAGACAACACTGGATCGCTTTTTCAAGAGGGTAGATAGAATTGAATCCGGCAAGGAACCAGAACCTGTGCCACTGAGTAAAGCTGCAGCTTGCCCTCCATCTCCTACTGATGTTCAACTCTAGACCATCTCCCACCTCCTCTCCCTTCTCCAGTCAGTAACTCTTCCTGCCTTTCACTCAGTGCCAGCCCCTGTATGCCAGCTTTTAAACTGTACTACTGTACTTTTCAAACCACCTGGGAGAATGGCACTGAAGAAGGAAAAGGACGACAGACACGCAGATGCAATTGTGAGAGATGCTTTTCTCAAGAAGTGTAAAGAAGCAGGGCTTCTTGACGCTTTATTTGAAGAGCTATTAGACAAACTTCATTTGATTCAGGAAAGACTCATGGATGAGACCACTGCAGAATCAGACTATGAAGAAATCGGGACTTCACTTTTTGACTATAGACTGTTTGAAGACACACTTGTAAACTTTCAAGCAGCAATAGAGAATCAAATTCTTGAATCTGAAGAGAGCCGATGGCAGCTGAAGGAAGAGATTGAGCTACCCCAGGACTTAAAACAAACCTTGTGCTCTGGGCTTCAGTCAAGTTCCACTTCAGATTCTTCTCTGTCTTCTTAAGAAGGACCATTTCCTAAGCCAGGAATCGAGCACAGTTGCAAACAGGGTGAAAGCTGGAGACTGGCCTGTGAAAGCCACACACCTTCAGCACCAGGCCCCTGGGGTATCTCTGGTCCTTGCCCGCTCTTACCTGTTCTTGCTGATGGGCATTGGAAGCCTGTTTACTACCTCCCCCTCCTTAGTGTCATCTCACTTCTACCTCTCTCCCACTAGTAAAATATTCCTCAGAGTCTACTTGAGTAAATTAGACCATGCTTCCCATGGCTCTTAAAAATCCTTTAGTGGCCTCCTCCCCTCCCCCACTCCACTGAGCTGAGTGGATGTCAGGTGCTCCCGCCCCAGGGCCTTTGCACGTTCTGCTGTGAGGTCTTCACTGAGGCTGTCCTTTCTCCTCACATCTCTTCTCTGTGTAAGCCACTGTATCGCACATCAAACCACTGGAGTATAAGCAGCCTGTGGGCAGAAACTCCCATTCATATGTTTTTATCTTTTGAGACCAGTTCCAGCCCATGATACCTCTTTGATATAATAAATTTTAATATTATACATTAAAAAAAAAGAAAATTTGGTTAATCCCAGAATCTAGCAGATCTTAATAATATAATTATTACCTTGTTAGTAAATGTTATATATTTATTCATACCTTGTATATTAAACACAATGACCAGTTTCATTATCCTCAGAAAAAATAATTAATTCATTATTTGGATTTTGAGGAAGCAACATGTCATTGTCCAGAACTAAATAAAAATTTCAAAAATTATAAGCAGATCCTACCAAACATCATCCCTGGAACAAACTCAGAAGCATATACATACTTAATGACTTACTCTATGCACTTAAGTTTCAAAAAATGGAGAAGGCAATGGCATCCCACTCCAGTACTCTTGCCTGGAAAATCCCATGGATGGAGGGGCCTGGTGGGCTGCAGTCCAGGGGGTCACTAAGAGTTGGACACGACTGAGCGACTTCACTTTCACTTTTCACTTTCATGCATTGGAGAAGGAAATGGCAACCCACTCCAGTGTTCTTACCTGGAGAATCCCAGGGCCGGGGGAGCCTGGTGGGCTGCCGTCTATGGGGTCGCACAGAGTCGGACATGACTGAAGCGACTTAGCAGCAGCAGCAGCAGCAGAATGAATACACATTGTCTTAGAAATTACTTGAGATTTTTAAGGTAATAAGATAATAAAATTCTCAAATATTTTTACTTTTTTAAAGGATAAACTGTTGCTGAAAGAACAGTTTTCAATTATTTCTGTGACTGCTTGAAAATTCACTTCAGTTCAGTTACTCAGTCATGTCCAACTCTTTGCGACCCCATGGACTGAAGCACACCAGACTTCTCTGTCCATCCCCAACTCCCAGAGTTTGCTCAGACTCATGTTCATCAAGTCAGTAATGCCATCCAGTCATCTCATTCTCTGTTGTCCCCTTCTCCTTCTGCCTTCAATCTTTTGCAGCATCAGGGTCTTTTCCAGTGAGTCAGTTGTTTGCATCAGGTGGCCAAAGCATTGGAGTTTCAGCTTCAGCACCAGTCCTTCCAATGAATATTCTGGACTGATTTCCTTTAGGATGGGCTGGTTAGATTTCCTTGCAGTCCAAGGGACTCTTGAGTCTTCTCCAACACCACAGTTCAAAAGCATCAATTCTTCGGTGCTCAGCTTTCTTTATAGTCCAACTCTCACATCCATACATGACTACTGGAAAAACCATAGCTTTGACTTGAAAATTAACTGTATTTTTTTTGCACTGACGCTTGCTGTTTAAGCATGAATTTATTGGAGTAACGATGTGAAGAAGTATACACAGCTGTACTTTTAAGAGAATAACCAAGGTATTTATATAGTAGATAAAAGGTAAAGATGACCTTCTGAATCTCCAAACAATCTAACATTCTCCTGTATTGTTTATAGGACTGGGAATGCTCAAAGGCTCCAGGGGCAGTGGCTTGTGTCCATAGCAGTTGGTTTGTCCAGCTCCATTAAACATCCATTAAAAATGAGTTGTCAGTCTTGTTTAGGAAGTAGTCAGTGTATATAAAAACATGCAGGAGATGCCATAATTAGAGTCTGTGCTCATGCTCAGCCGCTTCAGTCATATCAGACTTTTTGTGACCCTATGGACTACAGCACACTAGGCTCCTCTGTCCATAGGATGCTTGGGGCAAGAATACTGGAGTGGGTTGCCATGCCCTCCTCCAGGGGATCTTTGTGACCCAGGGGTTGAACCTACATCTCCTGCTTTGCAGGCGGATTCTTTACTGTTGTGCCACCGGGGAAGCCCAATCAGAGTTTAATTACGGGCAAATAGGATATTAAATCACTGTCTCCAAAATGCTGAATTTGCACAGTGAAGGATGTTGGTGACAGAACAACCAAATGGAAATGGTCTCTGGAAATAAGAGTCTTAGCTTGAGTGCCCTTCTTGGATCACAACCTTATTGTAGTGAAGGGGCTTGAGTAACTTAATGAAACTATGAGCCATGCTGTGCAGGGCCACCCAAGATGGACAAGTGACAGTGAAGAATTCTGACAAAACTGTGGTCCACTGGAGGAGGGAATGGCAAACCACTCCAGTATTCTTGCTGTGAGGACCCCATGAACTGTATGAAAAAGCAAAAAGATATGACACAAGATGATGAGCTCCCCAGATCAAAAGGTGTCCAATATGCTATTGGGGAAGAGCAGAGGGCAATTACTGATAGCTCCAGAAGGAATGGAGTGGCTGGGACAAAGTAGAAATCATGCTCAGTGGTGGATGTGTCTGGTGGTGAAAGTAAAGTCCTGTGCTATAAAGAACAGTATTGCATAGGAATCTGGAATGTTAGGTCCATGAATCAAGGTAAATTGGATGTGGTCAAGAAGGAGATGGCAAGAGTGAACATCAGCATCCTGGGAATCAGTGAACTAAGATGGATGAGAATGGGCAAATTTAATTCAGATGACCATTATATCTACTACTTTGGGCAAGAACCTTATAGGTTCTGCAACTTAAGTCAAGGCACTTAGCCACTCTGAATCTTATTTTACTCGTCTTTAAAACAGGAATAATAATGGTCTTGCCTCTTAGGGTTATTGTAAGAATAAAATGAAGTTATGCTTATAAATGTTTAGCTCCATGTCTTTTATAGAGTAAGGACTCAGTAAATGGGAGCTATTATAGCTACCTATTATATTTGCTTACATAGACTATATAAAGCATTTATATATTTATTCAGAGATGTATATGTCCAAGGCTTAGCTCAGCATGATTTTATGTGATTAGTAAATGCCAGGACATCTTTTATGGAGGAATCAGCCAATAAATAACACCTAGTTGACCTTTGGGAAAATCTTATGAAAATAACACATGGCTGATCTTTAGGGAGTCATAACCAACCATTGTATATAAAATCATGTCTTTAGGTATTAAGGAAAAAGTAATGCTGCTTGTATTGAATCTTAAAGTGTATCTTTGATATTCTACATACCAAAGGATTCCCTATAGGTATGTGACAAAATAAATGCTATAATAACACAGGGTTTGAGTAAGACATTTTGGGTATTGTTACTTGGTCAGCAGAATCTAGGAGTGTAAGGAGTAAAAATCTCAGATTATCTGACAAGTTTCCATAAAGATAATATAGACCATTTTTTTTTTAATATAATGGACCTAATTTTCTTTTATTCATTACTTGGTCAATGTAGGCACTTAGGTACTTGACTCATATCAATAATGGCCCTCTTACAGATACTATGTAATGTGAGTTCCTTGGGACTTTTTCTGTATGATCCCAGAGGAAGTCATGAACTACCGCCAATTTTCTAAAATTCTTTTATATTCATAAAACACTGAAGTTTTTTTTTAGAAACCTATTAGATATAATATGTATATTTTGCCAAGGAGAGAACCAGAGGAGCAAAGGAATCACCCAGTTTTATGAAACAAATCATAGTAAACCAAGATTTACACACTTTTGAACCATTACTTTCAATCTTACTCAGTTCACTTTGGTCATATAGACCATTTTGGACAAAATGGCGAATGTTTATATTTATAGTCCAGAACACGTCTTTCAAAATTTCAAATTGAATTTGCGTTACCTCTTTCTCAAAATTGCTTATTAAAGCAGCTTCTGATTATGACTAAGTTTGAAAATACATAAGTATTGAAGTATGGCCACCTGCTATTTTCACCCAACTTCGAACAGGAAGCATTGGCAAGAATATAAAGCTCTTCTTGGATGGTTTCCCACTGGCTTCCAAAAAGAGTAGATAAGCAATGTATGAATACCCAAACATTTGGGGTTTTTTTAATCTTCACCAAATCCTTATACAAACTTTAAAAATCCCATCCACCGCTCATTTATCTACACAATATATTTGGAAACAATAAAGGAAAATCAATGAGGCATTGAGTTGGCAGGAGAGTGAAACCTGAATTCCATGCTTGGCTTTGAAAAGCACAGCTGTAGCTGTGCTGCAGTTACAATCCAGTGGGGAAAGAAAACCTGATGATAAGCCAGAAGAATGTGTAGCATTTGGTGTCTGTGGAAATGGTGGGCATCAAGTGTGTGGACCATAATCCCTAGCAAGATGTCATTCCTCATCTCAAACTCAGTCACCTGAGCTGATGAAATGGATGCCCCACAGCATAAAGGAGCTGCCACCCAAAATACACTTTAGATTCTCCACTTTAAAGGTGGTGGTTTAGTCGCGAAGTCATGTCTGACTCTTGTGATCCCATGGACTGTAGCCTGCCAGGCTCCTTTGTCTGTGGGGATTCTCCAGGCAAGAATACTGGCGTGGGTTGCCATTCCCTTCTCCAGGGGATCTTCCCAACCCAGGGGTCGAACCTGGATCTCCTGCATTGCAGGCGTATTCTTTACTGATTGAGCTACCTCCACTATAATGGGTACCTTCCAGTTCTCTTGGGGATGAGGAGTAGCGCAGTAACAGCAGAAAAATGTAAATAGAGTGACAGTGTAAAGTCTGTGGTAGGCATTTTTTTGAATTTTCACGTATTCTGAGAGCAAGAATGAGAGGGAAAGCGGGGGCACTCAAGCTTGGTGTTGGACGCTAAAGTAAGTTATCTATTTACATCGTCCCTCTGTTCATTAGGTGAAGCAAAAATTATTTTAGGTGCCTAAATGTCATAAAGAAAGAGGAGATTCTATAGCCTTCGATGGTGCTTCACGCAAAGGCAATAGGCTAGACTTGTTCTAGACTACATAGACTAGGGTTTCTGTTTTTGTTTTTCAAATCCTAGAGTTCTGTCTACAAAAAAAAAATCTATTTGTTTATTAAGTTAAACCTATGATGATCTCTTGAGTATTTCAATCTAAAGTTTTTTATTGCCAATTGTGTTTGTTGATTACCAACTATATACAATGCTCTCTCTTCATTTTATCTTTCTGGTAAAAATGCCACATCAGTCTTACAATAAAGACTGAAATATTATTATTTACAGATTGGAGTGCATTGCCATTCCCTTCTGCAGGGGATCTGCCTGACACAGGGATCAAACCTTCGTCTCCTGCATTGCAGGAAGATTCTTTACCATCTGAGCCACCAGGGAAGCCTAGAATAGATATTGACATGCTTGGTTGTTTGTTATTGACCTAATTCTGAAACTACAAATTCTGTTTATTTTACTCCATATTTTAAAATGTATTTTTATTGAAGTGTGATTGATTTACATATTCCATATTTTTAAGTTTACTACAGTTGCCCTATATTACCTACAGCATAACTTTTTTGGGTATGCTCTTCAATTGTATATATTATGTCACTTTTCTGAACTCAGCTGTACACATGAGACAGAGAACTCTAAGAAACTCTCTTTGAGTTGCTTTAGAGTGGAATGGATAATGGTAACATCATTAAATGGAACACATTTTTTAAGGTATTAGTAAAGCAATACATCCATTGATACTTTCAAGGAGTGGGAATGACTGTAATGATATCTGTACTTTCTGCTTTCGTATACACCTCTAGTAAATGGAATTCTCCTAGTTTTATAGAGCAAAGAATATTTTATTAATTTATTTAACATTTATTAAGAAATACCAATGCCAGTATGTGAAAAAGAGGGTTCATGATTTTCATGGAGATTGCATCCCAGTGGGAAAGGTAAAAAATATATATATCACAGGTTCAGTAATTTCATATCCAGATAAGCCCATGGAGGAAGTCAGACATGGAACCGTGTTGGAGTTTGACTGGTTGGTAGGGAAAACTTTCAGAAACAGTAATATGAGAGAAGTCCTCTTGGAGGTATTGCACTTAAACTGACACTTGAGTGATGAGGAGAAGCCGACATCCAAAGATATGAGGAATTAACAGGATGGGATCTGAGACTGGAATGTGCTTCACAGATATGAAAAGCAGAAACATTTTAATAAAACACTTTTCCCAGAGCTAGAGTTCATCTGTGAATCACAGTGGCACATTTCCTATACTTATGTGATTGAATTCTGACTTACTGGAGTCCTAGAGAAACAGTTTGTGTAACTAACAAGCATTCAGCCTAACTTTTAGACAAGACCATCTCAGACTATAGGTGCTCTTCCATTTCATGAGATCACTGTGGTAGGCACTGTGGGTGTGAATCCCCAAACCTCTATCTCTTCTTCTGCAGTACATAATTGATCGGAAATCTCTGTCCTCTGCAGTTAGATATTGTGTGTGTGTGTGTGTGTGTGTGTGTGTGTGTGTGTGTGTGTGTGTGTGTATGTGTGTGGGCTCAGTCATGTCCAACTCTTTGTGACCCCATGGACTGTAATCCGCCAAGCTACTCTGTCCATGGACTTTTCCAGGCAAGAATACTGGAGTGAGTTGCTGTTTCCTACGCCAAGGGATCTTCCCAACCCAGGGATCAAACCTGCATGTCCTATGTCTCCTACATTGTCAGGAAGATTCTTTACCACTGAGCCAGCTGGGAAGCCCTGCAGTTAGGTACTGCTGTGTGACTAATTACTCTAACAGAAAGGATGTGAGAAGAAGTGATGAAGGCCCACACACCCACACACAATCCTCTCTCTTCTTTCCCCATGTGCTGGCAGAATACCTAGAACTTCAAGGACCCGAAAGAGGGTAAATTCACAAAGTAGACAATGCCTGGATCACTGCATAGCCACATGCAAGGTGATCAGCTATTGAGGAATACTTATTTTGGACTAACCCTGACAAAATAATCAGCTTCCTCCCTTTGTTAAATCACTCTCTGTTAAAGCAGCAGATGTTGCACCAACTAAACTATTATACATACTACATCTTCTATATGTACGCTCTCTGGCTTCTCTCTCCTTTTCTTGCTACATATCTTACCACATAGCCTCCAAAGTACCTTCTGCTACCCAAATATCTCTGTATCTCCCTAGTTCAGAATAAATGAGCTGCAGATTCCAGAGGTGAAGGGGCTACAGACCTAGAAGCTGTCAGTCATAGGCATGTCCATCGCCCTAAGGTATGAGAAGACAGCAGAGACAGAGACACTGAAGGTGTGATCCTTTATTCCCTGTTTGACTTAATTCACCCTTTGGATGAAGCCCAGAAGCCCAAGTGCCAGGCTTTTTCCTAATTTAGGGACTTAAGGTGTGCCTGATTTAGCACCTTGAGAATGAGAGAGAAAGCAAGGTACATCTTGCTCAAATCAAAACCTTCCTGATGTAAAATACGAGTCTACTTTAATTTCAAAAAGTCATACTTTAGTGCCTTTTCTGATATACATACTTGTCTCTCTTCCACACAAGGCTCTCTCCTTTGTTTCTTGTGTCCTTCCATCTGTCTTCAAGTGACATGTGATTTAATGCTTACTGTAAGGTATTACAGCTTCTGTGGACAATGGTGGGAAATTACACTGAGAGTGGTAATAAGCTATTTTGAAGAATCAAACAAGGGGAGAGAGAGACTTAAAGTTCAACTGCAGACACATGAGGGAAGCAGGAGACAAGCTTCTTCTTCCTGACTGTTTTGTATCACATGGAGAAGGAAAGATGTTTCTTCTTTGGAGACCTTTGCATTCTCATCTCCTGGTTTGGAGTTCTGAAGGACATTAGAGATATCACATACAAGTTATGACTCTTCAATGTATACGTTAAAAAAAGTGGGACTGAGAACATCAGGGGCAAAGAATGGACTTTGAAGCCCAAACAGGTCAGAGTTGGAAACTTGGCTCTGCCAACTTTCTCTTTCCACATTCAGTCTTCTGGTTTGGAAAGCAATTTGGCTATCTTAAAAAAGTTTAAGGTACCTATGCCAGGTAACTATCGTTCTACTGCTACAAGTTCTCCCTCTTGACACACTACTACATGTTCACAGGAAATCATATAAAGATGGTCATTGCACAGCTGTTTGTAATAGCAAGCATAGAAATTTTATTTTTCAATTTTTTTTAAAGAATTTTTAAGTGAACCATTTTTTAAAAAAAATCTTGATTGAATCTGTTACAACATTGTTTCTATTACTTTTTGGTTTTTTGGCCACGCAGCATGTGGTAATCTTAGCTTCCCGACCAGGGAGTGAAACTGCAGCCTCTGCATTGAAAGGCAACGTCTTAACCACCAGATCACTAGGGGAGGACCAAAAACACAATTAAAAAAAAAAAAAAAAAAGTCTATACAAAAAAAAAATCGAATAGAATCAAATACATAAATATTATCACGTTTAAATCTTAAAAACATAATATTGAATAATAAAAGCTAATTATAGAAAGATATAAGAAGATACCAAATGTATATAAACCGAAAGACTCAAAATCATGTGGCTAGAGAAATAGGTGGATAAGTAGATAGACAGATAGACTGAAAGATAATCTGAGAGCACAGAAGTGTGGATGCAATGATAAGTAGTAAGATACAAGATAATAGTTACATCCAGGGAACAAGGAATCGAAAAAGGTCAGAGGTAAGGTTTTAGCTAATTCTGTAATGTTTGATATTTTTTAAACAACCTAAGGCAAATAAACAAAATATGCTAACATCTATTTAATCTCAGTGTTAGGTACCTAGATATCAGTTACTTGATACTTATGTACTTCACAAATAATTTTGAAAAAAAGAAATGAAAAGCAAGCCAGAAAAAGGTGATTTCCTGGCAGAAATTTTGTGAGGAATAAAGCTGTACCCTCCTGTGGCAGTTTTGTTTTATCCTTCAGTCTCCCAAAGCAGCAATCTGGAGAATGAAATCTTCCTCAATGAGGGCTGAATGGGGACGGAGGAGGTGACAGGGCTTCCGGGTGACAGGCTGGGGGGCGGGGCGGACATGTCGCAAACAAGCCTTCTTAGTTGTGCGTGCACCCCAGGGTCAGGACAGCTGGGATGTTGCTGGGATTTTTAACAGAAGGTAGCTTGGCAGTATTGTAAAGGCAGTTCTCTCAGGTTGTTAAAGATATTCAAGAGGACTCACACCTGGCTGCTCAGGTCTGTATCTTGCGGGCCTGTGAAGGTCAGCGGGATGGGCACGGAGATAGCCTGTCTCCTCACACCCTTGACAGCTTGGAAAAACATGCCAAGTGTGGCTGTCAGAGTTTTTTTCAGCCACCGCAGAGTCTTGACGCAAATGAAAGACTTTTCTTCTGCTCAGCAATTACTCAGGAAAACAAAATACCCATTCAAAATGATTAAATTCCCAAGTAATTTCCAGACTATTGGTGAACTTGGGTCCTAGTTGCCTTTTTTTTTTCCTTTCTAAACTTGTATTGTTTCCATTGTTCGCTGTCATTACCAAGTGGCAATCAGAAATTTTGTCTGGTTCATAGAACAATTGAAAATCCCTTCTTGAATACCTGAAGTAATATTTCTACCTCTGCCACTGCCTGTCAAATATATATTTATTTTTATATTTGGCTGTACTGAGTCTTAGTTGTGGCGTGCGATCTTTAGTTGTGGCATGTGGGATCTCGTTTCCTGACCGGGGATTGAACCCAGGCCCCCTGCATTGGGAGCATAGAGTCTTAGCCACTGGACCACTAGGGAAGACCCAGGAACACCTTTGGGTTAACTGAACCTTTCTTGTCCCACCTATAAAATAGATTATAAATGCAGTTATTCTCAATGAGGGTTCAGCAAAATTACTTGGTACTAGCTAGAGAAATTAATATGTCTATTGTTATTAATTATGGGGGTAATTATAACAGTAAATCTTAGAAATGATCATGATCCTAAAAAATGAACACTACAACCAAAGAAATTGAAATGTGTTCTGGAGTATAACGAGACATTTTGATAGGAAAAGCAATTTGCTTTTGATAGAAGAACATTGAATATTCTAGAAAATATTTTTTAAAGCATCTGGAAAGATTGAGTCCAGAGAAAATCAGCAAAGCCGTGGTGGAATATGGTCCCTGGAGCCAAGCCCCTGGGCTGAAATGTTGAGCTGGTATTTATTTACAAAACAATCTTGAGCAATTTACTCTTACTCCATTACTCTGTACCTTAGTTTCCTCATCAGGTTGTTGGGAGGTTAATAAATGAAGTGATGTATGAAATCCTTAGGATAGTGCCTGGAACATGCATTTTGTGGAGATCTTATCAGTAATGTGAGTATTGTGGTGAAGGTCCTTGGTGGATTCCATTAAAGTCTACAATCAGTTGAATTGAAGTAAGGGAGAGCTAATCCTAGATAATATGAATGGCCTGATCCCATCAGTTGAAAGCTTCAAAAGCAGAACTAAGCCTCCCTGAAGAAAAGGAAATTCCTCCTGTGGAACTTCAGCTTCCGCTCGTGCCCAGTGTTCTGACAGCAGACATAATGGATTTCAGACATGCCTCACCAGACCCTACAATTCCATAAGCAAGAAATCTCTTAATATCTATCTCATGCTGATTCTGCTTCGCTCATTGAACCCTAAGTAGCACCCATATATAGCACTGTAAAATAAAGCACTAAAAAAGTCACAACTGTTTTGTCAGGGAATTGCTTATGTTGACAGAAGAGAGGATAACGAAGTTTGCTTGGGAAATTCAGGGCTAGGGAAGAACACTGAAAGTATTTGAAGGATAACGAAGTTTGCTTGGGAAATTCAGGGCTAGGGAAGAACACTGAAAGTATCTGAAGGACAAGTAGTTCCTGGACACAGAGTAGAAACCAGTGACCAGATCCCTGCCTTCTTGTCCTGTCACAAGACCCAAGAATAGGCCCCGTGCACCTTCAGCCACTCCTAGCCTCACCTGGACTGATCCTTCCCACAACTGAGGCCCTCTGGGGTGATGGATGGTTCCTCCCAGCACCCTCAGTAATGTCTTTGTGACTTTAAAAGGAGAGGTGCAGTCTTCGACAAATAACAGCGGGTCTTTTTTCCCTCATTTTGTATAACTGATTTAATTGTAAAGGCCTTAAAATTCCCAAGAAATGATCCCATCTCACCTCTTTCCACAGACAAAAGACTCTATCTGACTGAGGCCTGACTAGCACAGGAGACTGGCTGATCCTTTTGTCAGAGTACCTTTGACTATTTGAAAATAAATAATCCTTGAGTTCACCAAGGCATTTCAAAGAAAGCATTCTGTAAGAAGAGAAAAGGGAACCCTTCTGATAAGGGGATGCTTTCCAAGTTGGTCAAATATGAGGATGGAGACACAGTTTGGCAGCTGGTTTAATTTTGCTTTGCCGTGTGTGTGTGTGTAGGATTCTATCCTCTGCCAACACTCACTTTATTTTCTTCTACTTGGTTTTCTTTTACCTGCTCAGCATTTCTTTGTATTAAATATTTTCCCATTAATTGCAGTTACTGACAATTGACTCAGTACAATGCCTTCACAGAGGGCAAGAGGCAAGACAAGGTGAACTCTTGAGGGTTTCCCCAGGCTTCCACTTATATTTGTGCAAATGGGTTAGTGAGATATGTGAATATTTTCTCCTTTGTGCCTATATTTTGTTTACATCACTATTTTTGAGTAAAGAGAGTACATTCCACTATAGCCCCACGTGTTGTCATATTTAATACTTCAGTGAAATGCACTTTCTTAGAAATAAGGCAAATTTATTCATGTTCCTGTTGTACATAAAACCATTCATAGCAATTCTAGGCCAAATGCTAAAATCAGCCTACCCTTTCTGCATCTATCCTCTCTTCCCTTCTAACCTCCAAAACTGTCTCAACTATTAGCATCTAACCCCAGGACATGCTGGGAGATGATCGGTTGCACAGCATTTCCACAATAATGTGAATTAATCAGTATGCTATGAGTTGGGGAGAAGCAGTGTGGAAGTCTTTCCTCTGGTGATATAAAGAGTTTTCAATCATCAGTCTGAGTGTGTGGTGGAAGGAGGTAGTGGGAAGGGAGACCCCTTTTTTTTCAGGCAGCGGAGATTATTGCCAATTCCTGGGTATAACAGCAGCTATACTGAGACAGACAGTGCTGAAAACAGAGTACGAAGATGCAGATTCAAGTCATGACCTGATACCTAATATGTGTGTGCCTCTGAGTAAGCCATTTCACTCCCTGAACTTCAAGGTCTTAATCTGTAAACTAGAGGTCATAGTGCTGCCTTCATAGATTTGTTTTGGAATCTTAAAATAATCGTTTGCTTTAACGTTCTTTGAAAGTGGCAAGCACCCTGTAAGTAGAAAGGCTGATTTTCTCCCTCTGTAAACATATTGCCATCTCCTCCTGGCCCCTAATGGGAAGAGCTGACTCATTGTAAAAGACCTTGATGCTGAGGAAGATTGAGGGCAAAAGGAGAAGGGGGCAGCAGAGGATGAGATGATTAGATAGCATCACCGACTGAAGGGACATGAATTTGAGCAAACTCAAAGTTAGAGATAGTGAAGGACAGGGAAGCCTGGTGTGCTGCAGTCCATGGGGTCGCAAAGGGTCACAACTTAGTGACTCAACAATAGCAACAACTTGGCCTTTAGGTCAGGCTTCCAGCCAAGAGTACACTGTCTAAAGGGCTAAACATCATAAGAGATGATGCTCACTGAGTCCTTACCAAATGCTAGACCCTGTTCTGATCACCTTAGTTCAGTAACTCATTCCATCAGCATCACAACCTTGTCAGACAGATACTGTTAGTGTCATCATCCTCCACATTTTGCAGAGAAGGAAACTGAAACACAGAAAGCTTAAGTAACTTACTCGTGTTCACACAGCTGGTAAGCAAAAGACTGTAATTTGAATCCGGTTCAACTGGTTTGAAAGCAGGGTTATAACAACTCCAAGGTGTCACTGCAAGTATAAACCCTGCATAATGAATGTTTTCTCTGTGATGTAAGGATTTTCAAAATAAGACAAGGTAAGGTGTCAAATAAAAGAAGTAAAGGAGAAAGTTTCTTGGGAGATATGTTGGACGTAGATTAGAGCAAGTTGAGCCTATGTATCTGAAGATGGATAGGAAGGAATGGAGGGACCTAGAAGACAATATATATTCATGAAGTCTTGTATCAGCCACCCGTGAGTCGTACGTATTCTGACCTGTGTTTTCTGCCTGAGAAACACAGATAAGTTATAGCTGCTGATCGAGCTACTTGGCAAGTCACAGCTATTGGCCGGATGGACTTGCCCTGTGTCTTTTGGAAAGTGTGAGTGTGTGTTGGCTCCAGGCAGCTTCCATCTGCTGAGCCTCCAGCTCAAAGCTCTGCTGGACTCCCTGCAATTACAGGATCCATAAGGATGACTGATGTGGTGAAGGGAGGCATAGGAACATTGCATACCTGTGATTCAGATAAGAGTGGTTCTTCAGGGCACTTACACACCACCCCAAATTATTTATGCCTTATTTCTCCCCCTTTATCTTCTTGTATGTTTGAAATTGATTTAATAAGCAATGGGATCATTTGGTCTTTGAGCCTCTCTGCTCTGTGAACTCTGGACAGCACAAAAGTGTACTTGGAGGTTATATGGAAGATAATTTTCCACAGGGCACCTTCAGTTTCACCGTAGACAGGAATTTCAAACTGTTCTACCAAAAAACATTTATCAAGTTACTAATAAGTAGTAAACATCATATTTAATTTTTTATAACCTCCCTTTCTTTAGCCACTCACTGATGATAAAAATGAAGCTGGTGATTATAATGATGACTTAAAGTTGATGAGATGGTTTTTCATATTTACTGAATATGAGATGTTTCAAGACTAACTATGCTGAGCTGTTTGCGTATAGCATCCCATTTAATCCTTACAACAACCCACTCATTGGCTATTACTATTACCTGATTTTGAAGATGAAGAATTGCAAAATGAAGCAGTTAAAGATATTTCAAAATGGTTGTATAGCATTAATTGTTAATAATGAAGTCATATAATTATTAAATTTTTAAAGAGGGATTCAAACCCAGTTCTGTTGCCTGAGTTATTGATTTTAAGTGATATTACGAGGCCAAACTTCCCCAAACCAAGTGCATGCTTAAAAGAGAGAACCCAAGGAACCTACAAACTGAAATTATAGCCTTTGATATCGTGTTGACAGCATATATATACTTATCTGAACACTTGAAATATGTGACTAGAATGAAAATAAATTTTAAGTAACTATTCAAAAGTACTGCTTAAAAATGAGTACATTTCACGAGTGAGTGATTGATAGTCACTCAGTCATATCCAACTCTTTGCAACCCAATGAACTGTAGCCTGCTAGATTCCGCTATCCATGGGATTTTCCAGGCAAGAATACTGGAGTGGGTTGCCATTCCCTTCTCCAGGGGATCTTCCCAACCCAGGGATCAAACTCGGGTCTCCTGCATCGCAGGCAGACTCTTTACCATCTAAGCCACTGCATTTCACATGCTAAATGCTAAACGCAATAACCTTTGGAGAGTTACATAACAGGAAATGAAAAAGACCTTCCAATTTTTATTTTTGCAATTATATATTATTGGAATTTTATACACGTATATGATTTTATGTCATTTTAAATACAATAAACAGGAAGAAAGATATATCATTTACATCCCCAAATATGATGCTGGTTCAGTTCAGTCACTCAGTCATGTCTGACTTTTTGTGACCCCATGGACTGCAGCATACTAGGCTTCCCTGTCCATCACCAACTCCCGGAGCTTACTCAAGCTCATGTACATTGAGTCGGTGATGCCATCCAACCATCTCATCCTTTGTCATCCCTTTCTCCTCCCGCCTTCAATCTTTCCGAGCATCAGGGTCTTTTCCAATGAGTCAGTTGTTCGCATCAGGTGGCCAAAGTATTGGAGTTTCAGCTTCAGCATCAGTCCTTCCAATGAATATTCAGAACTGATTTCCTTTAGGATGGACTGGTTGGATCTCCTTGCAGTCCAAGGGACTCTCAAGAGTCTTCTCCAATACCACAGTTCAAAAGCATCAATTCTTTGGCACTCAGCTTTCTTTATAGTCCAACTCTCACATCCATACATGACTACTGGAAAAACCATAGCTTTGACTAGACAGACCTTTGTTGGCAAAGTAATGTCTCTGCTTTTTAATATGCTGTCCAGAGCATATTTACCGTTATATCAACGAAACTTCAGCTTCAGGGCCCCTTCCAAAACCCCTGTATTTAATTTTATATAGGTTTCCAGTGCCAGAAAATTGTTCTATGAAGACACGCTTGGTAACAGAGAAATACTAAAATATAAAAGAGTCAGTTAACTATTATATTTAATATCACCATCAAACAGTGCTAGAGACAAAATGCTAGCACACTTAAAGGCAACTTTAAAGAAATTTGAATAAAATTTAAAATAATTTAAGTAATTTAATTTAAATAATTTAAAATAAAATTTAAAAGGCAGTCTATATCCTCCTCTTTGTTTCCTCTCTCTGTGCCTTTTTATTTCCTCTTTCCTCCAAATGTGTCTGCTTTTTCACAGAAGGCTGAAAAGACATGGCAAGGTAATTTCAGCAGGGGATTTTATGTAGATGCAGTATTTATGACAGTAGTGCTGCGGAGACTTGGTGATTAATGATCACATATAACCTGGTTCAATATATATATATTTTTAAGTCTTCCTCCTTATTGGCAGCAATACACTGCAAAAGGGAATCTCCATGGCAGGATCTCTTAACCCGAGAACACAGACCAATGGGTCAGTTGGGTACTGTTTATAACCTTTAAGATCAATGATTTTGAAGGTCGTGGGTGGCACACATTTATTTAGCCTGCCAGTAGCTAGTCTATTTCCTGGATGCGTTAACAAAATTGCTAACGTTGACTATTTTCTTTACCTGGCCTTGAACACTATTTATTTTTTCCAAATGGCTATTTGGAAGCAGGTTCCCCATACACATGAAATGGTAGAAACACTCAGACATGACATTCCTCTGGCTCTCTGCTTCTTCTCTGTAGGAGTTAGCCAAGAATTCACACACTTGGGAGGATCATTATGTATCAGAAGTGGCAGCAGATACAGCAATACAAATAAGAAACTCACGCAAGTGAGGTCACTAGAGAAGTGTGTTAGAATCACACCACTTCTCAATATCTTTTCATTTTAGGTTTTTTTTCCCCCCAGATTCCTTCCAGTGCAGGATCTTTGCCTGCCTTGACATTCTAAACCCTGGCTGCATTTTATAAATACCTAGGGGGAGCTTTTAAGAAGTACTGTTTCAGGGCCATATCAATAGAGACTTCATTTAATTGGCAGAGCCCAAGCGTCGGTATTTTTAAAAAGCTTTGTAAGAGGATTTGGAGGTGTCACAGGGTTGAAGCTACTCCTCTATGCCCTGACTAAGCAGTTCCATTACTCTGCTCTGCCAAAGGTCTGCAGCATATTTCACGTTTTGACTTGTCCTTCTCTTCTCTCCTCTCCTTTTTCTCTGCCCTCCATAACCTTCTCAAATGAGCTCATTTATATTCATTCAAGAAATATCTACTATGTATGTACTAAGTGTCAGACACTGGGCTAATATTGAGGATACAAAAAATAATAATAATGGAGGGAATTCCCTGGCAGTTCAGGGGTTAGGACTTAAAGCTCACACTGCTGAAGGCTGGGATTCTATCCCTGGTTGGGAAACTAAGATCCCACCAGCTGCTTGACCAGTAAAATAGAATAATAATAATGATGGTGTTGGAAATACAAGCACTGTCTTTAAAGAGTCAGAGTTTATTGGACCAACTGTACCGATTTGCCTAGGCATGGGGGGTGGGGTTCTCTGGATGTAGGACTTTCAGAACTAAAACTAGGAAAATTCTGGCAATAAAGTAAAAGAGGTAACATGTAAATATATATATATGTTTACCTTCCATCTTCAAATTCTTCTAGGGTAGGGATCCAGACAGGAACGCAGTACCTAGTTCAATTCGAATTTCAAGTAAACAAATGCTTTTAAATATATTTGTTCTGTACTTTTTTCTAAATCATATAACCCTAGTAGAGGCTGAGTTCTCATTTTGTTTCCAGCTCATCTAATAGGAAGATAGCAACTCCCCAGAAGGATATGCTTTTCCATGTAAAGGGCCGTTCCAACTGAGATGTGATGAGGCTCCATCTCTTGGTAACAGATGCAAGTGCCTATGGTGGACAGAAATATAAACTGAGTGGAACGGGCGCTTTTGAACACTTAAGGGATTCTTGCTAACAACAATCTGTAATTTGCACTGAATGGGAGACCCATCCTGCCCCCAGAATATTATTCTGGTAGTGTTTTATACTGATGTAAAGTAAGTTCTGGCAATCGATGCATATCTAGCGAAATCTGAGGGAAATGCAGAAACCATTATTTTTGGCTCATTGTCAAGTGCTGTTTGTAATTCATGACATTTCAAATTAAAACTTGGCCAAGGATTGCACAGATATCTGGTGTTTAATTCTGAGTTAGAGAGTGAAGTGAAAATGTTAGTCACTCAGTCGTGCCTGACTCTTTGCGACCCCATGGACTGTAGCCCACCAGGCTCCTCTGTCCATGGAATTTTCCAGGCAAGAATACTGGAGTGGATTTCCATTTTCTTCTCCAGGGACTCTTCCCAACCCAGGGATAGAAGACAGCTTTCCTGCATTGTAGGCAGACTCTTTACCCACTGAGCCACCAGGGAAGCCCTTATTTCCGAGATAGGGTCTACCCATGTCATGTCTGTTATTATCTAAACTGATGGCTCCTCTCAGAGCACCTACACTAGGTCATGTGCTTAGAAGAGGCTAAGGACATAATACGCTAAATGCTTTCCAAGAAAGACATGAAATATCATGAAATCAGCCTTCTTGGTAGTTTGCTAATGATCTCTCCTCCTTCCTATGTATTCCTATGTATTTGACTTGGTCTCTTTGCCTTTCCAGAATGGAATCTATTGACCTACTCTCTGAACACAAGCTAACTCTGTGACTTGCTTTCACTAGTAGAGTTTGTCAAAAGTGACACTCTGAATTTCACAGCTTAGGTTTCAAGATGCCTGGCAGCTTCTGACTCATCCCTCCATCTATATGGCCGAGCTGTCAAAAATGCCTGTTCTGAAAATGGGGAGGTTATAGCTGGGGACTTGCTGGGCAGTGGGTAGATCCAGCTCCTCTCCAAAGATGCAGTATGGAAAGAAGTGAGTGGGTTGTTTCAGAGGCTCAGGCTAGAGAAATACTACTGATGTGGAGGGAAATGAACCTCCCAGCATATCTACTGTCTCCACTGGAGTGATCTTTCTTAAGTGCAGTGCCTATTATGTTGGTTCTTTGGTAGAGATATTTTAATAACAAGACCTACCCCTAATATTTTCAGGGCTTGGTATGGAAGTACACATAAAAACCCACATAGCTAAATATACAAAAATTATAAATCAATTTAACAAACTGATAAAAAGAATATGTCCTGTGAAAAATATGCCTTTATGTTGATAAAATTTACACGTACATGTGAATCTATGGTTTTTATATTAATGAAGTCAAGAAAAATACTAAAAACACTAACTCATCTTATTGTGCATGTCTGAGTATTCTAATATAGTTGATAATGTTAAGAAGACTAAGAAAATAAAGGTACATGAAATACTTACCTTATTACATATCTATTCTATAATAATCATTTTAGCCAAATCACTGTCATATTAATCAAGATTTTCACACGATTTATGTTCTAGGGACTGTAAGGAACAAGAATTAAAATATGGAAAGTGTACAAAATTAATTTAGGGTATATTTCCATCGAAGATGTATGGTAAAGTAAAATATGGAATATGAAAATCATTTTTCACATGTCTTTTCAAAAGAGACTTTCCTCCCCAAAGATGAAAGTTATCTATAAAATTAAAAGGCAGAAGTCAAATTATAATAAAAAGATTATCAAAATCTTAAATATTTTTAGATAAAACTTTCACCTTCTTGGAAGAGTTTTGCCACCATTAACTGGAGGATGAGAAGGCATGAGGAGAAAAAGTAAATCATGGAGTGAAAGCTCCAATCAACTGTCAGGGCCAGAGAGGGAGATCCAGGCGACCCATGTGAGGCCAGGTGATTCTAACCACCAGAAAACCCACCGCCTGAATGCAGTCTCCCAAGAGCACTCAGGCGAGATGAACAAAAGAACCAGCCTGCCCATACCCAGAATCATGTGCTGTGCTTAGTCACTCAGTCATGTCTCTTTGCGACCTCATGGACTGTAGCCCCCCAGCTCCTCTTTCCATTGAATTCTCCAGGCAAGAAGACTGGAGTGGGTTACCATTCCTTTCTCCAGGGTATTTCCCCAACCCAGGGATCAAACCCAGGTCTCCTGCATTGCAGGCAGAGCCTTTACCGTCTGAGCCACCAGGGAAGCCCCTAATCTTAGTTACCTCTTTACAGGTCCTATCTCCAAACACAGTCACATTCTGATGTAATAGGGGTTAAGGATTTAACATATACATTTAAGGGAGCACCATTCAGCCCATCACAATTTTCATTATCTTATTTATAATGACAGAATGTATAAATCTCTTCATATTATTATTAAAGGACATTTTATTATTCCTCTTTACATTATGTCAACATTCTACATTTCACAATTGTAACAATAATAACAATGTAACAAAAATATTTAACATCTATTTAGTACTTTAGTATCCATCAGGCATGGCAGTAATTATCTGAATTATATTGTGTAAGCTTTGTGCAGCCATATAAGCTAGATTCTGTTGTTATTTCTATTGTGGTGGTGAGAAAAGTTAGGTTTAGTGAAGTTCATGGACTTGCAAAGTTCATGACTGATCAATGGAGAAGATCAGCGTCCCTTTGCCTGCAGAGTATTTTTGTGAAATCTGTATTGCAGGTACCATGTAATTGGGGTTAGTGGGGAGGGACACTATATAGTTCCCTTAGCAGATATGGAACTCCTACATGGTAGTTCCATTTATTCTTCTTGCATTTCTAGAATTCTAGTTCACTATTTGGTAAATAATTGGCACTCAGTACTGACACTGGTTGGTTTGAATCTCATTGCTGTTGTTTTCATTTTTAAAAAAGGAAATAACAGATAAGTAACTTTGCAGTTGATACAACCTAACAGCCCAAAACTGTATCAGTAAACTTTCCGTTGAACTTGAATGCAACTGTGCTTCCTACAGGTTTGAATCAAACTGAATTAAGAGATTGAACGGTTTGCCTAAGGCTACTCAGTTAATTGGTGACAGATAAACTGGAACTGTATCCATTTCCGGTCCAGTTATTTTACTTTTACACCAAATTGCTCCGTTTAAGAGTGAAATGGCCTGCTAAGGTTTGTAGGAGAGGGAGAGAAACATATATTGCACATTCGTTTAAAAATACTTGTCGGAGTTCCCTCAAAAAGTGAACCTCAGTGCACAGCTTTTCTCTTCTGGCAGCCAGATACTTATTTAATAACTCAGAGCCAGCTTGAAATGAAGTGAATTTAGTGCTATCCTCAGAATAGCCACAACATTTTAAAATTTATATATACATATAAAAACCCAGCTCTGTTGGGCACCAGATTAGTATTACATGCGCCTGCACAAGTTAAGATCACGAATGCATCTGTGCATTGTGAGTGGCTCTCCTGTAACGCCTCCCCCTTGGGCTTCCGTGTTGTCATTTCAGTGTTAGCTCTGAATGGAAAGCTCTGGGGTCTCAGTGTGTTTTCTATTAGAATCCAATTCATCATTGTTTCTCTCCTTCAGCCATCTGGTTACTACTGTGAGTGAGCAGGAAGCATTGATGCTTTATCAAAGCACAGAATGATGAAATCCCAAGCAAGTAAAATGGTTCCTAGTTCTTCCACTTACAAATCAAATTCGATCCTGTTACTCTTTTTGTTCCTTTTATCGTAGCCCTGTTCTGTGTTGTCTTTATCAGTCTTCCTTGACTTCCCATCTTGTAAAAATAGGATCAAGGGTGTTACTGGTGATTTCCTGAAACACTTTTCTTACTGAAATGATCACGGAGGACTTGTGTGCTCAGTCTCTAAGTTGGGTCTGACTCTTTGAGACCTCATGGACTGAACCCTGCCAGGCTCCTCTGTCCATGGTATTTTCTATCAAGAATATGGCAGTGGGCTACCATTTTCTCCTCCAGGGGATCTTCCCCACCCAGAGACTGAACCCGCATCTCTTGAGTCTCCTGCATTGGTAGGCTGATTCTTTACCACCGCACCATGGACCAATGGTAATCACAGAGGTGTTTCACTCAGTTCTAAGCAGGCATGTTCAATGCACAGACCTGCTCATGAGGTACATATTTACTTCTTTATATTGTTTGATGCCACATGTAAAACTGACTAATCCTGCCTTTTTACTCCGTACATCATTTTAAGGGAATAATTTTATCTGTTTTTACCATTTAGTTGGGTACCTGTAATGTGGAGATAGTAAGTATAAATTATTTCAGAGGTTAACCTGGGAAAATAAACTCCAGTTTGGGAAGAAGTCTGAGTGTCTCTGCTGGAAGATTTTTTAATTGATATTATTTCATTGCCATCAACAGGCTACAGAAAGTCATTGAAAAAAATTTCAATGAGCAGAGTCCAAACCTCATGCTCAACTGTTCAAGTGTAATTCTGTTTCAATATAGAAGCCTTTAGTTCCATGCTGCATGTGATTGGACCCACAAAAGGCAGAGACTCCACAAACTCATTACAATCAAATGGGACTTGAATTCTCTTGTCTAATGTCATAATAAGCAATTATGAGCATCTTCTCAGCATTCAAATCGGGTAATGGTGAAACCCTAGAGACACATTAGATGCTGGCAGACTCTGGCTGATGGAATGTGCATATGCTCAATGGATCCCTGAAGGCAGGATGGGGAGTGAGATGCCAGGGCAGATTGCCCTCGGTATTTAGGGTAGACGCTACCTTCAATTATGACTTGTGTTTTATAATCTGAGCAGTTATAATAATATGTGTGTTCATTCTGGAGCACTCTCTGTGGCAACAGAAGGAACAGCCCTTTACATCTATTTCCCATTTTCATGAGAGAATAGCAAACAGAACTCTTCTTTCAACTTCATTTTTCTCCGATGGCGAAGTCTGGGAAAATACAAGTTGCTACTGTATGCTACCATTTCATTTTAAGTTAAATTTCCTTCTGTTCACTCTGGGAAAGGTGGTAGATTTTGCATTATCAGTGGGCCTCTTTGTAAAGATAATTAGATAAGTAAATACGTGCAGCCCTGCAGCAAGACATTGAGTCGTGCTTCTTACTTATTGGAAAATTTCCCTGCACACAAGCCAGTTACTAAATTGCACTGTTCTTTTCAGCTGAGCCCTCACAGAAAAATGAGATGGCCTCTCTTTTTTCACTGTTAAAAAAGAAGTTTCAACCATGTGATTTCTAAGGGGTATTTCTACTCAAAATTATGTGATTCCATGAAATACTGATTGGATGACATTTACACATATTGTAGAATTCTTAAACTCAGAGATCTTTAGAAGAATGCACCTTCCATAAGGATCAGTCTAGATAGTACAAATAAAATAGAAAGTTGGACCAAATTAAATAGCTCTAAAAAGATAGCATTTGGTGGAGCAGGGGGTGATTTTTAAGTGTAAAGGAAAAGCAAAATGAATCATTTCTAGGAATTATTGCCATTATTTTCACGTATCCATAGTTTGCATCTTACCTACTTCTGAAAATTATTTAAGGCATATAATACACACTGAAAATTAAACTGGGAATTCCCTGGCAGTTCAGTGGTTAGGACGCCACACTTTCCGTGTCAAGAGCCCAGATTCAATCCCTAGTCAGTGAACTAAGATCCTGCAAGCTGAGCAGTGCGGCCAAATACATAAATACAGGCTTCCCAGTTAATTTGAAAACAAAACAACAAATCCACACCCATTACAGACACTCTAAGTGTGTGCACGCGTGCATGCTAAGTCACTTCACTTGTGTCCAACTCTTTGTGACCTTACATACCGTAGCTCACCAGGCTCATCTTTCCATGGGGATTCTCCCGGAAAGAATACTGGAGTGGGTCACCATGCCCTTCTCCAGGGGATCTTCCCAACCCAGGGATCGAACCTCCACCTTTTTGGCTCTTGCATTGGCAGACTGGTTCTTTACCACTAGTGCCACCTGGGAAGAGATCTAAGTATGTAGAGTAAGTCATAAAACTTCACTATTTAAAGATGTTAGATCTATTATGTGGTTAACTTCCCCCCAGCATAATCAATGGAGTTATATCTTTTGTATCAACAATCAAATCAGCCTGCTGCACGGTTGGTCTGAACTGCAACAGCAGCGTCAGTTATGGCAGTGGTCAAAATTCTGATGTGCAGCATTGTCAAGCAATTATCCTCCAATTAAGGAAAAAAAACCTTGATGTGGTCATCTCATTCAAATATGATCTGACTGTCCCAGGAACCAAACCTCAGCTGCCTCTCAAATAGAAGCCTTTCCATGCAATAAATCAAAAAGGGATTCCTTTTTGACCATCAAAGTGAGTTCTTTTAAGACAGTCTTATGTTGAAATGACTATTTTTCATTTTTCATATTATGAATGTCATGATTTCTCTTCCAGATAGTACTGTCTCTCTAGGTTAACAAAGATGTGCCATTGAAAGGACTATCCCCCATTTTTAAAAATCAATCAAGGTTCTTCTACTTATCAAAGTTCAATGTGGGAATTTTCATAGCATATGGGTTGAAAGATGAATAAAAATGTATTAGTAGTCCCAAACACATTACATTGATACTATTTTTTTCAATTGAAAAAAAATTAGTTAGCTTTGCTAAACTGGCACCTAATTATTTATGCAAGTAGGTTTAAGGATTGGGTAAAGGGATTCAAAACAAATCAACAACAACCAATCAAGTAATGATGGGAGATTTGACACAGTTTAAGAGTCGCCCAGAGTTCAAAAAGCCTGCTTTTCACATCAGCTTTCATAATTCTGATGCCCTCTGTAGTGACTCCCACCCTCTATTTCTATATGGTATAGAACTCTAGGAACGCCAAGGAAGAAGCACTAAACAATGCTCCCAAGTGCAAGAAAGCCTGATTTTTTTTTCATGCTTTTAGCAATGTGACCTTAGGTATTGATTTATAGCCCGCCGTTGCACCCTGGAGCAAAAGGGAACATTGGTAATTAAGTCAGTATCTGCACTTTCTAAAATAGTGCTGACTTGCAACAAAGAGAGACCCTTTATTTTTCCTCTCTGTCTCCCAGTGAATGCAGATGCAGGCACTGACCTTTGACCTTTCTCCAAATTCTCTTGCTACAGCTGTTATTTTTCTTTCTCTGGGCCTTTAGTTGCTGATAGACTGCTAAGATTCATTAAACTGTATGTGCACATTTCTCTCAAGTAAACATGAAGCAGTTTATACCAAGGCTTATAAAATATATCTTTATTTTGTATGTGTCCACCCAAACTCCCTAACTATCTCTTCCCTTTGTCCTTCCCCTGACAACTGTTAAGTTCCTTCTCTAAGTCTGTAAGTCTGTGTAAGTCTGTAAGCCCATTTGTATCATTTCTATTTTTTTAATTTATTTTTTAATTAAAGGATAATTGCTTTACAGAATTTTGTTTTCTGTCAAACATCAACATGTATCGTATCATTTCTTTTTAAAATCCACATATAAGGGATGTCATACATGCTCACACTGCTGTATTTAAAATGGATAACCAACAAGGATCTACTAATACAGCACATGGAACTCTACTCAATGTTATGTGGCAGCCTGGATGGGAGGGGAGTTTGGGGGAGAATGGATACATGTATATGTATGGCTGAGTCGCTTTTATGTTCACCTGAAACTATCACAATACTGTTAATTGGTTATACCCTAATACAAAAAAAAAGATTAAAAATATACGTATCTTTATTGAGCTCAGAATGAAAGTAAGTGCTTTCACTGGGACACCTATCAGGGATTTGCCAGATAAGTACATAGGCTAATCGACCACTTTAAGAAGGCACAGTAATGTCTTTTGAAGAATTTTATATTAAACATAGAACTTTCCACTGTAAAACTCTTAAGACTGTAAATGAATTGAATGAGAAAGCCCTTTTTTTTAATATTCCATTAGCGTCATTACTGAAATAGGGCCACAAAAGGTAAGAGCAATAAAACCAAATACCTTGAGGTATGCATGCAAATTATATGCTAATATATGGTAATCTAAGTACTCTGTTCAGTGGCCATAAAAAATACTAAATACAGCTAATTAAAGATAGGTAAGTTGCTGTGTTTCATACTTCACAGCAATATGAGAGAAGTAGTATATTATGATAATTATAGCATTCTTGCCTTGAGGAATACATCCAATATTTTAACAGTATTTCTTATTCTGGTATATTTGTGCATTTCACTGAACATAATCACTTTTTCTCTTTCCTACTTCAGGTTGTAGGTCCATGAAGTTAGTGCAAAACTAAGTAATAAATTCTTTAGCCCAGAGGAAAACAAACACTATTCTCCCTTGAAACTTTGGAAGAGTCACACCCACTTAACATGCTATTGTAACAAGTGCCCCTGACCCAGGTAGTGGGGTTCCATAGTCCGCCACATTGAAAACTTGGGTAACCAGAGCCAAGAATTCTCAGCATACATGGCAAATGACTATTTCTTCCAGAATTGCAACCTCAACACAGAGCATTCTTTCTTTGTGAACTCAAGTCATAGAATATGTATTTACTTCTTTAATTCTTAGAAAATTCTAAGGAAATAAAGAACTGTAAGAGATGAGAGCTAAAGTTGATGTGAAATCTGCCTTAAAAATATCCAATTTTCCTTAATCTAACTATAAAGTTTTGTATGTATATTCAATATGTTAACAGTGCTTTAATCTCTAAAATGCTTCTGCTCACTATTAACTATATACTTTATCAGGCTGAAAGCTACCAAAAATTGGCAAAAAATCCACCTGAAATAAATTTACCAACTTTCTTGTGAAGTTTATGTTGTTAATGCTTTCCAGGCTGCTGGGTAGAGATTTAACAGCTCTGCAAAAGTGGGGGGGGGTTAATATTTCATAAATTCATCATATATCACAAATCAGTATTTCAAACAAAACTAAATGAAAAGGAATAACACAAACCAACCATCACCAACTAAAATCTATGATATGGTTAGCATGTGGGATAGTGGGTCCTAAACTTTAGAATATATTAGAATCACCTGAAAGACTTGTTAAATCTCAGAATTTCTGTTGCAGTAGGTCAAGGTGGGGGCCTGAGAGGGCTTCCCTGGTGGCTCAGCTGTAAAAAATCCACGTGCAATGCAGGAGATGGGGGTTTGATCCCTGGATCGGGAAGATCCCCTGGAGGAGGAAATGGCAACCCACTCCAGTATTCTTGCCTGGAGAATCCCATGGACAGAGGAACCTGCCAGGCTACAGTCCATGGGGTCCCAAAGAGTTGGACACAACTGAAGTAACTTAGCATGCAAGCATGGGGCCTGAGAATGTCTGTTGCTAATATGTTTCCAGATGATACCACTGGTCCAGAGCCCACACTTTGAAAACTACTGCTGTAAGCTAAGGAAAGCGAATTATGTGACCTGCAAAAATGAAAGGCATTCATGACCTTTCTTTGAAGACCTTCCAAGCCATTCCAACAATCAGCAAAATAGTCCTTATAGGTCACATTATTTCACCATTGTGGGGAGTGGTTTCACCTCCAGCCTCTCTCCAGGTATTGTGACCCACGTTTTGTGAATCACTTGGATAATTTTTTTTAAAATCACCCTGACTTAAATAATTACAGTTATATTTGCCAGGACTCTTTCAGTTGCAAGAATCATAAATAAATAATTTAAGCAAAATAGAAGATGTGGATACATGACTAGGCTAGTCACAAAATCAAGGCTGGGGAGTTTTAGGAGTCAGAGCCAAACATGGACCTCAGATCCTGTGGAGACTGAGGGTCTCAGATTAGTGACTGGACACATTCAGCCATTTTCTTTTCTTATTGCCTGTTTTCATTCTCACAGACTATTTTTCTCTGTGTAGCAGGAAGCAAGAATGAGAATGTAAACACGGGAACATCTTCCTAGACTTACCTCCACCTTCTTTCTTTATTGTTGACCATGCGGAAAGTCCTATTGGATTGACAATAATATCTTTGTCTTAGGTCCCTGTGAGTCATGGTGGGAAGATCAAATACAGGAAGACATATTTAAAACTTTACCATTTCCACTTCAACTAGGAGAAGAAGCTCCAAGTTGAAGAGGTGTAGGGTATTTGTTTTGAGTTGACTATATTTTGTTATAAAGTCTTGATGGGAGGCAGAGAAAGCAAATTTTAGTCAGGAATGGTTTGCTAGTCTCTGCCAGGGGATCCAAGTAGCCATCAAGTAGAGTGGTACCATGAGAAATGATATACATCAAGGACATCCCAGAAATTTGGGGACTGCTTCTTATCAGTCCAGAAGGAATGGGGCCTGAAGAAGCAGTAGTACCTTTAGAATATAGGTCTCCTTTAAGAAAAACAGCAGAATATTCCTTGACATCTGAGAAGATCCTTAAGGCTGCATTTTACAATGATGAAGTTTAATAAGCTGAGAATTTCAAGATGGCAGGCATTCACTCCATAAACGTATCTCAGACTCTAACTCTGTGACAAGTAAAATCGACCTTGAATTTTATCCTGTATACAATGAGGTGCCATTTATAGATTTTGAGCAGTGCATAGATAATACACATCCAATGTGTGTGTTAGGAAGATTATTATACTGACAATGGAGGGAGAGTTTATAGAGGCATTAATCTGGAATTAGACACATCACCAAGGAGATGATTGCAACATTTCAGGAAAATGGGTGCTGTAGGTTTGAACTAACTCAGTGGCAGAGAAACTGGAGAGAAAGAGATATATTTGATAGGAATGTTAAGGGATTAACTGGAAGAATTTGCTGAATGTAAAACACCAGGGGAAAAATGAGTCAAGAAATCACTCCTGGTTTCAGCCTTGGGTGACCAGTTAGACTGTGGTGTCATTAACCAGGATAAGAATTTCAAGACGATAAATTGTGATGAAGAAAAAGATAATTACTTCCATTTGAATATGCTGACTTAGATTGCCTGTGGGAAGATGTTTGGAATTCATCTTTATAGCAATCTGGGATATTTGGTTGATTTTTAAGTTTGCAATACTCTCCGCCCCGAATTGTAATCTTAGTTTAGTTGAATGAAGAGGTTTTTTAGGAATGAGATGACATATACAGAAGGGGGCCCCTGGCCATGGATGGATAAAAAGACATGGCACAGAGCAGCATGAATAATGTCAAGAAGGAAAAAGCCAAGGAATGTACAAAAATTTTGAGGAAGACTGAAAGCACTCTGTAATGTATATTTAGTACAAAGAGAATGTAAGCAAAGGGCATGTTATATAATATTAACAAATGACACTGAAGAGCAGAACTAACAGTGCTTTAAATGAGTTCCTATCTTTGGGTTTAAATTATCCTAGGATACTGAAATAATTTTCAGAAGTCTTCATAGAGCCATTACTCATAATCTGAGGATCAGGCCATTGTGGTTGGTAATCTTCTGTTTGAGTCCCAGCAAATTCTAGAATGAACTACTTAGACTACTTGTTTATGGGTGTTGAGAGAAGAATTAAATATTTGAAAGGTTTAACAAAAATGCATCAATAGACAGTCATGTCATTTGTATTTTTCTTTTTCAAGGAATTAGAAGTTTAGAGAAAGCTAATCAATGGGAACAGGATCAAAATGGAATGGATATTTCAGTTTCACAATAATAGGCCAACATAAATGCAAGGACAAATGCAAGTCCTAAGATTAGGTTTTTAAAAAAAGTGGGAGGATATTGAGGATCCAACATAGAGCAAATAAGGTAAAAAGATCTACATATTTGGTTGATTTTTAAGTTTAAAAGAAATACCCAAAATTGTAACTTATTTTGCCCTTAGAGATATGTTTTCACCTAAAACAAGGAAGGAAACAGCTTCATCTATATTGGCAAAGATGCCATTTCCAGTATTGAGCTGGCTTTTGGATACCTTTGTGTGCACGCTCAGTTTTGTCTGACTCTTTGCTACCCCATGGATTGTAGCCCACCAGGGTCCTCTGTCCATGGGATTTCCCAGAAAAGAATACTGGAGTGGCTTGCCATTTCAAATTATGCCATTCAAATTATGTTGAATGAATAATAGTTGAAGGAACTGATCCTGTGTGTGTGGTTAATGTTTTGGTTTTATTGGCCTTGAGACATGTGGGGTCTTAGCTCCCTCACCAGGAATGGAACCCATGCCCTCTGCACCGGAAGACGGAGTATCAAACACTGGACCATCAGGTGAGTCCCTGAGGAGCTAATTATAGTGTTTAGGCCAGAGAAGACATGTTTACTCAAACTCATGTCCATTGAGTCAGTGATGCCATCCAACCATCTCCATCTTCTGTCGTCCCCTTCTCCTCCCACCTTCAATCTTTCCCAGCATCAGGGTCTTTTCAAATGAGTCAGTTCTTTGCATCAGGTGGCCAAAGTATTGGAGTTTCAGCTTCAGAATCAGTCCTTCCAATGAATATTCAGGAATGATTTCCTTTACGATGGACTGGTTGGATCTCCTTGCAGTCCAAGGGACTCTCAAGAGTCTTCTCCAACACCACAGTTCAAAAGCATCAGTTCTTCAGTGTTCAGCTTTCTTTATAATCCAACTCACATCCATACATGACTACTAGAAAAATCATAGCTTTTCTTCCAAGGAGATGATTTCATGGCTGCAGTCACCATCTGCAGTGATTTTGGAGCCCAAGAAAATAAAATCTGTCACTGTTTCCATTCTTTCTCCTTCTATTTGCCATGAAGTGATGGGACCGGATGCCATGTTCTTAGTTTTGTTAGTGTTGTGTTTCAAGCCAGCTTTTTCACTCTCCTCTTTCACCCTCATGCAGAGGCTCTTTAGTTCCTCTTTGCTTTCTGCCATTAGAGTGGTATCACCTGCATATCTGAGGTTGTTGCTATTTCTCCAGGCAATCTCGATTCCTAGAAAAACATTTGTTTGGATCCAGAGCTATTTTGATATAAATATGTACTAAAAAGGCATAAAGTTATTTGTATATCTTTATAAAAATTAAATTCTCAAGGCAAGTATTTATTCTACGGACAATGCCTGCTGTTCTTTTGGATTCACAACTCTCACAAACGATTGCATGTCCTCTCATGTCTCCAAAGTTCAGATTAAGAACTGAACAAGATAATAAAATTGTGATTCAATAGCTCTGGGTGGGACCTGAGAATTTACATTTTTAACTGATTTTGAGGTGATGCTGATGCCGCCCGAAGGCAGATCACATTTTGAGTAGCAATAAAGTATCTTCCAGGTTCAAAATTTATCATGAGTTTTATCCTTTATCCACATCCAACATTGTGGAGAATATATAGCATAGTTCCCTTTCCTCCTCTGTATTCTGGCTTTACCATTTATCAAGGAGAGTGATCTTGAAGAAATTCCTTTATGAGATTGACATCTAAGGATTAAGTGAAATAATGCAAGTAAAATGCTTAGCATAGTAGTTGATATATAGCAATCATTCTATGTATGATTGATGGTTGCTGATTATTTTAGTGACATTGAATGTACAGGTGATGATGAGAAATAAGCAGATTTCTTATACAAGCCTTCTTTTTAAAATTTTGTTGAAGTACAGTTGATTTACAATGTTAATTTCTGCTGTAGAGTGATTCAGTGATATATATATATGTACACACATATATATATGTATACATACATTCTTTTACATATCCTTTTCCATTATGGTTTATCACAGAATATTGACTTTAGTTCTCTGTGCTATACAGTAGAACCTTGTTGTTTATCCACCCTATATATAATAGTTTGCAACTGCTAATTCCAAACTCCCAATCCTTCCCTCCCCCGCCCCCTCCCCCTTGGCAATTCCAAGTCTGTTCTGTATATCTGTGAATCTGTTTCTGTTTTATAGATAGGTTCATTTGCGTCATGTTTTAGATTCCACATATAAATGATATCGTATGGTATTTTTCATTCTCTTTCTGATTTACTTCACTTAGTATGATAATCTCTAGGTCCATTCATGTTGCTGCAAGTGGCATTATTTCATCCTTTTTATGGCTGAGTATTATTCCAAAGTGTACTGTGTTTGTGTGTTTTTTGTGTGTGTGTGTATGTACACAAACTTATATATGCATATATATATATATGTAGTATATCCTTATAGATATCTTCCTATCCATTCATCTGTCAGTGGGCATTTATGTTTTTACCATATGCATAAATAGTCCTGCTATGAACATAGGGGTACATGACTCTTTTTAAATTATAGTTTTGTCTAAATATATATGCCCAGGTGTGGGATTGCTGGGGCCTATGACAACTCTGTTTTTAGTTTTTTGAGGAACCTCCATGCTGTTTTCCATAGTGGCTGCACCAATTTACATTCCCATCAACAGTGTAGGAGGGTTCCCCTTTTCTCCACACCTGCTCCAGCATCTTATACAACTTTCCTTAAATAAGCATTCTTTCATAATACCATATGTGCTCCTAAAAAATTACACACTAAAAAATAGTTTCAGGGAAACAGACCCATCCAGTGCATCTGTGTAATCGAAGCACTAAAAAGAACAAAATAATGATTTGTCACTGAGGAGTTAATTTAGAAGGTCACAGCAGAAGTTCAGCATTGCTGAAAGCTGCCGCCATGGATATTACAAATGAGCAAAAAACATTACGAAAGAAACACAGCAATGGTGCAGTGAGAGCAGCATTAGTGGGTGTGGTGCGGTCTAGGACGGTAGAGCTGACAATAATGTCAGCAGTGAGGCTGGTGGGCAGCCCAAGGCTGTTTGCGGTAAGAGCCCAAAAACTGGCATTGCCTTTCAGATTCCTTCAAACACAGTTGAATCGGCTCCTGCTGTAACTGTGACAGCTGAATTGATGTTTGTTTTCTTTCCTCCTGAAGGTTATAATTCTATTCTACTATTTTGCACTCAGCCATACCTGGGAGTAGGGAAGGCAGGAATCACATACAGACCAAGCCAACTTCTGCATTTCACTTACATCATTCCAATTATAAAACTACATTACAGAACTAGTTACAAATTTTAGTTACCCAAGCCTGCATTACAGCAGAACAGAATGTATTGGGTTTTGTAGTCTCTGTTTAACCTGAAAGAAGACACTTCCTATAGCCTTCTTGGATTCACTAGTATACAGGTTACTGAAGGCTCCTTGGGTTACTGTGGTGGAGAAAACTATTTGCAAACACTTGACCAATAGAAGCAAAGGGGTGGGGGTCGGGGAGAGTCACCAGTCACTCTTGGCTTAATATCTCCCTTACATCTTCCACTGTATCATGTTCCCATCATGGGTGATGACCAAACTGAGCCATGAAACACTTTCTCCTTGTTTAACTAATTCTAAACTCCCTCTCCTCATCCTAAACTACTTCTCTATGCAACTTCCATAGAAGACCGCAATGATGAATTGGGGAAGCAAGTATCTTCAAAGGAAACCGAGAGGACCAGGTGTAACTTTTTGGTTGGCGACCTCAGTTCCTTTTGGGAAGGAAAGGATAAAAATAACATATATTCAAAAAGGCTGCAGCTCTTGGCCAAGTATACTGACTAAGTGTAAACTTGATGGCTTTGCCTTGATGTTTGTTTAAGCAGCAGCCTGCAGTATGGCACAAGGTGAATTTTTCCTCCACTTGTTTTATTCCAAATAGTTTTCAAAAGCTCCTGTGGAACACAGACTGTGGCTTTGATCCAGAATCTTATTCAGGGCTGACATTCCCATGAACAACTCTAGTTCCAACCAGCTTGAGCCACTTTTAAAATTCTCATTTAAATTCATATTCCTCATAATCTCAACAAGCAAGAGATAGAGTGAGGAAGGCAAAATAAGATGCCCGTTCTGGATCTACAAGACCCTCAGATCAAACGGATGCATCTGGGCATCAGGAAAAGAGTAGAATCCCTGAAGAAAAGAGCGAGATGCTTGTGTGCTGTATGCCTATGAGACCAGAATTTCTGACCAATGCTTAGTTCAAATAAACTTGCAACATATGTCTGAAGGTTTCCATAACCCTGCAAATCAGAACAAAAAAGTAGCCACATATTTCTAAACATCAGGCTGTCTTGAAAGATTTATTAAATTTTTAGGCCATGTTTTGGGGTAAAAATAGAAATAAAAGGGCTGATGCAGTAAGCATTGTTTAAGGGAGGCAGCATTCCTTGCTTAGGTTCAGTTTGTGGGTGTTCCTAAAGTCTATCGTTAGGTTTTGCTTTTCTACCTCTCTCCCCACAGCCTCTTCCAAATTCACACTCCAAAGCCTCTTCTTGTCCTTGGTAATTTGAGGAATTTATCTATATTTGAGATACTGGAAGATATTTGAAAGTTATATGCATTGACAGCAGATTCATCTCTTTTAAAGGAGATGCTCAGGAAATACAAAAGCTTTTTCCTGCTTCTCACCTCTGGCTGCAGAGAGGTGGGCCTGATGTCTCATGTGCCTCTTTAGTTACACAATTCAGGTACTCCTGGTTTTCCAACGAGCCCTCCCACCTCTCTGTGCCGTAATCCATTCCACACTGGATTTCGTGATGTCTGGTGACTCCATGTTTGCACTTAAATGCATCTCAGCTAATCTCTCTGGTTTGGTGATCTGTTCCTTGGACTCAGTGGACAGCAACCCTCGGATTCTTTTCTTTGTCTGAGTCATTGGTTTCTCCACTAAGATTGGAAGTGATCTTCATTCTCTTTACATCTCCTTTCATACTCTCCTTTTTGGAGAATACTATAACAGAGAAGAACAAGCCTGACTCCGCATTGGATCTAATCCTCCGCCTCTAACCCTTGCACTCTGTTTCCTGAACTTAGGGATGCTGGCTCTGAATCTTTGGTAAAAGGATGTTGCCTATAGGCCGAATATACCCCTTCTCAAGGCTCTGACCTTTAAAAGTACAACACTTTCTGTTCACGTAGAGATACAAATTTGTAGAACAGAAAATAACCGTTGTCTTGTTGGGGATTTTTAGGAATATATTGTGACAGACCTATGTGAACAGCTGTAAGAACAAAGGATTCCTGCACCAAGATGTTTGTAATAACCAGCCACACAGTCTCCCCTTTTAGTATAAAAGAAGTCTGAATTCTAACTCGAGTAAGATGGTTCTTTGGGACACTAGTCCACCCTGTTCTCAGTCTGCTGCCTTTCTGAATAAAGTTGCTGTTCCTTTCCCTAAGGACTCATCTCCTGATTTATTGGTCTGTCATGCAGAGAGCAGTATGAGTGTGGACTCAGGAACAATACGAGATTGATTTTCTTGGCCCCAAATCTGACTTTTACAGAGGAGAAATTGACAAAGCACAAACTAACAGTGAGTTAATTTTATCATTGGTCTTCAGGATACATTTGGGACATGTTATGGCTTTCTAAGTTGCAACTCAGTCACTTGGTAAAGATAATTTGAGAACCTGTTATTTCCTGAAACTGTTCTATGCTTTCTCTCTCCATTCCCTCTGCCTTCAATGAGGACCTTATTCTTGATCGCTGGTAACCTCTTAATTAGTCTCCTTGCTGCCAGGCCTAGTCCTATTCACATTGTCACCAGAGGATAATGTCAAAAATGTGAGGCTAGTGATGACCTCAGTTCAGTTCAGTTCAGTTGCTCAGTCTTGCCCACAAAGAGTGATGACCTAGAGGAGTGGAATGGGGGTGGGTGGGAGGGAGCTTCAGGAGGGAGGGGATATATGTATACTTAGGACTGATTCATGCCATTGTACAGCAGAAACTAACACAACATTTTAAAGCAGTTATACTCCAATTAAAAAAGAAAAAACCTAAAAAATTTGAGAACACAGACTGGTAAGGTCTGGCCTCTGCTTTGCTGTTTAAAGCATTTAGCTGCCTACCCAGCATTTACATCAATGTTTCCGAAGGGACAGGGAATCAGAGAGGAACTTCAGCAAATAAATAAATGTCTGAATATAGTTTCTAAAATTTGATATCCTGAAATCCCTATTTGGAGACTCCATATGCTTTCATAATTCAGAGCTGTAGCAGTTCTGAAGAATCCTACAGTGAAGAAACTTGTTCAGTTCAGAATTTTCTTAATGTATGTAGTCACGACATTCCTTTTCAAGTTTTACCTAATAAATATCTATAATGGTAATTTCCACAAGACACTTGAGTAATGCTTTCTAGAATAAGAGACAAGCTGCTGGGTCTTCGTATAGCTTTCGCTCTGTGAATGTACCTCTGTGTTTCTTCCTCTTCTTATAAAAACACGAGTCGTACTGAAATAAGCCCCTACCCTATGGAGAGCCATCTCCGAGCCAAGAAAAGAGCCCTCACCAGAAAACAACCCTGACCCTAATGGGATCTTGGTCTTGGACTTCCAGCCTTTAAAACTGTGAGAAAATAAATTTCTGTTTAAGCTGGGGGGAAAAAAAAGACAAACTGCTTACCTTGTAGCCCTGGGCATTTCGTGGCATGTTATTTCCTATCTACCTATCCTGCCTGATTTTTCCATCTCTGGATGCCTTGCCCTTTTATATTCATTCTACCTAAATAAGGTGAGCATGAAGGATCACCTGTAGTCGGTTTCTTTACATTTGCCTGTCTCTCTGCCTAGAGTGTTTTTCTTTCCCTTGACTGCATGGTAAAATTTCCCTTCCCTATCTTTCCAAACCGAAAATAGATTCTTGCAAGGGATCTAATCCTGCCCACCAGAGTTAATCACTCCCTCCTTAGTTCTACTGCTCTCCCTGTTCCCCTCCACATTTTGGCTGAAATCATATAATGGCTTAGGATTGTGTTTGTGGGTCTAAGGTGTTAAGATAGCTAAGAGTGACTTAATGAAAAGAGTTTGAATCTGCATTCAGTTTTTAGGATAATGCCTGGAACATGGATGTCTGTAGAACAGATGAATGAATGGCTGCATACCATCCATGGGTAACATCATCCTGGATTCTGAACTTCTGTTCATTTGGTGTCTGAAGTTAGATAACACATGTACGTCAAGAAAAAAAGCAACAATTTCCTCATAGGGAAAGGAGATATATGAGTTGCACATGTGTACACATCTGCATATATACACACACACAGATATGTACATGTATATAGTTCTCAAACACAGATTATATATTCACAAGGGACATTCACAGGGCTTTCCAGGTGGTGCAGTTGTTAAGAATCCACCTGCCAAAAGACACAAGAGGCTTGGGTTAGATCCCTGGGTTAGGAAGATCTCCTGGAGTCAGAAATGACAACCCACTTCAGTATTCTTATCTGGAAAATTTCAAGGACAGAGGAGCCTGGTGAACTATAGTCCATGGAATCATAAAGAGTCAGACATGACTGAGCACACACACACACACACACACACACACACACAAGGGACATTCACAAGCACACGCTTTGCCTTCATAGACATTTTCTTCGGCCATAAAACAAAGCAGTTTAATAAAGGATTATTAGGAAATTCAAGAAAAGAAGCTTCACTGAGGGCAACGAAACACATCAACTGTCTTAGAAATAACACCGTGGGAATTTTAATCTTTACACATAACCTTCGCTTCTGAGGTCTCCTCCAAACAACAGACCTGCAGTCTCCTGCACAGATTTCCATTTATCTGCTTGGGCTGAGCTGACCCCACTGGAAATCGAACATTGCTCCAGCTATCGATCCAGACACACTGACACTGGCGAGGCCCCTTTGTGTGAAATTTACAGAAGGGCTTGCTAGAGAGTTCTGAAGTGCAGGAGCATCCCAGAGACTGTTGCTTCCTCCCAGGGCAGGTAGAGAGGAATTCTGAGCTTCTTCTGTCCCTACAAGGGAAGAGCACCTCACTGATGCCTCCCTCTCAGGCTCTTGTGCCTGGGCGTGGTCTGCTGGCTTGTATTCCTCGCGCTCTGTCTTGCTCTGACCCTGAATGTAACGTCACCACTGAGTCATGACCTTCACGTGCAGCAGGGGCACTGTGCTCTCCCGCAGCTCCTGGCTCTCTGGCCTTAAGCGAGAATGAACTCACTAAGCATGAGATTCCATTTAAAAAAAAATTGAACTGAAAGAAGTGTTGTTTGCTTTCTGGCCCTCAAACACCAAGGCACTGTTGTGCTCCTTAAAATTGTAAATTATGTCTGTTTAAGAAAATGTCAGTGTTTTTTAAAACAGAATAACAGTGCTGGAAAAGACTTGGCTGTGCTATTTGTTACCAAAGTTTCATGCAAGAAAAATGATGCATTCATCATTATGAGCGCAGTCGAGGGGCCTAATGGCTGGGGCACAATGGCGCTTCAGTTCTTTTAAGTAACATGATGGATTTTTTTTTTTTTTTCCTCCTCGGCAAGTTATCTGAGTAACGTAAAAAGCTCATAAACGGAGATCCAGAGAAGCTCCGTCGATAAGGCACTATACTTAACAACAATTAAAATGGGAGACACATCTCATATAATTAAATTGATTTTTTTTTTCTGCCAGAAACAAGACTTTTTCAGATAATGATTGCTTTGGTTGTCTAAAATTGTATGTGTCGAGGTGGAGGAGGATGAGCTCTGTTGTTACATTCAGGCGCTGCTTCTTGTATCTTTGAAATCCGATTTCTAAGTAGGCCGATTGGATGATTTTTGAGTACAGAAGGCTAAATAGCTATGGATAATCTCTGCAATCAACATAAAATCACTGCCCTGGTAAACATATTATTTAGTGACATAGAATTTCAGCAAGTGGACTTAGAGGTGTGGGGAGGCAGGGGTGGGGGAACGGAAGGGGGTTTAACAAAGGGGCCAGTCCTCTGATTGTGATGGGTTCACTGGCCAGTCAGGACCCCAAACAAGACTCTTAATTTATTCATGCATTCTCTGTTTTAATGCAAGCATAACATGGTCACATTTTTCTGTGTCTAAAATATGTTAAAGATCTATAAAACAAGGAATTTAACTTTTTACATTAAAAATTGCCTTTTAAGGGTACATCAAACACCCTTCCCCCAATAGCACCTAACCCCTTTCTGACCTCTGAATAACTCCACTAAATTGGGATATTTACCTGAACTTTGCTTGCTTGGCCTCCATTCATGTCAAACAGCTGTTGGAATGAACACAAAGGGGCTTGTCTGACTTTCTAGTAATAACCTTGATTTTGTTTTTTCCTGGTGTCTTGAAAACATTAATAGTGAATTGAGTTTTACCTTTCCCAGCATGGGAGTGGCTGTTTTTCCATTAAATATTACTGGATTTAATGGAACTAGAAATATTAAAAGAAACCCTAGCCATATGGAAGTTTCAAAAGAAGGAAAGAAAGAAGGAAAGAGAAAGAGAGGAAGGAAGGAGGGAAGGAAGGAGGTTATTTGTTGTTTTCTTTTATTTTTATTCAATTTCTTAAAAGCTAGAAGTACTCTGGAGGAGAACGGACTAGGGTTGTGTGCAAGTGGGTGGAACATATTTGCTGTGAAATAGGATGGAATGTGTACTGAGCTGTTTTCCATGAGAATCAAAATGTGTCTGCTCTCCATCCCCTTTTCACAGCAGTGGCCTTTTAAAACATATTGCCTCAGTGACTGGTGATCAGACTCCATGCATTGCTCCCTTTGGAAGTAATGGCCCTAGACTGTGACCAGCTTTGCTCACACTGTTGGACAAAAGCAGTGGGAGATACACTACATTTCCAAGCCTGTGGGAGTTGAGTTCATCTCTTTCCAGTATTTACTGGAGAAATGTCTAATGGGTTAGGGCATGGGAGAGTACTTATCCTAACAAAGGGCTTCCTTGCCAGCTGGGTTAACGTGTCACTATGCCCAACTCTTGGCCTTAAGCCTCTGCCTTCACTACCCCTTGCCCTACGGGAATGATGCAGGGTGATGTGATGAAGAGAAATTGGACCATGGAAAATGACCGAGGAATGAAGTGCGCCTGCACAAGTCCCTGATATTCTTTTAGTCTCTGTATTCTGTAAGATGAATGCAATGATACCACCTAAACTTAGTAGGATGATTATTTGTAATAACTACATGTATAAAAACTTTATGATGTGAAAGCTGTGGAATTTAGCACAATAAACCTGTAGAAGTGTTTGTTTTACTAGAATTCAGGTCAAACTGTTTTTTTGTTAGTCCAAATTTTCAGTAATTTTCCCTACCTACATGTACACATAACAGAACACACCAGTAACAATGACAACAACATAAAGGGTCTTTGGGCAAGTGTTCCATGATGGACGATGGGTCAGTGTTTTTGTCTTGCTCTTCATATGAGTCAATAATCTTTAATTGTAAAAAAAATAAAATGCAGTTGACCCTTGAACAACATGGGTTTGAACCACATGGGTCCACTTATATGCAGATTTCTTTTTAATAAATACTTAGTACAGTACTGCACGATCTAAGGTTGGTTGGATCTGAGGATGAGAAACGCCCATAGAGATGGCCCATTGCAAAGTTATATGCAGATTTTCAACTTCATAGAGGGTCAGCACTCCTAATTCCTGCATTCTTTGTTCAAGGGTTAACTGTACATAAAAAGCATATAAACTAACCTACTGCTTTGGGGGTTGTTTTGAAATTCAATTTAAATGACCGAGTGAAAGTATTTAGTAACTTATAGCCTATTTTATGTGCATAGTTACCGAATTGTGTCCAACTCTTTGCAACCCATTGGACTATAGCCCGCCAGGTTACTCTGTCCATTGATTTTTCAGGCAAGAATATTTGAGTGGGTTGCCATTTCCTTTTTCAGAGGTTCTTCCCAGCCCAGGGATTGAACCCATGTCTCCTATGACTCCTGCATTGCAGGCAGATTCTTAACCCACTGAGCCATGAGGGAAGCCCAGCCTATTTCATAGGTGGTAGTTATTATTTTGGAAGTCAAATTCTTGTTAAATAATGATGTTGAATGTCACAGTCACTTTATTTTACCAAGAAATGCCATTCAAAGACTCATGATGACTCTATGATCTAGAAATAGTGTCCTCACTATTGTTAATAGTGTCCTACACTATTATACTAGTGTATACACTACACACACTATAATGTATAACAAGTGAGGACACCATGAGTTAGAGGATTCAGCAACTAATCTAAAGTCACATCGATAGAGCAGAGATCCAAACAGGCTCTGTGACTCCTGAAGCCTTCTGCTCATTACGTATCAATTCACTGAGTCCAAGAACTGGAATTTGCTCAATTTGACACCAACTTAATCCCTTTAATTATGGCCATCTGAAGAATATCTTAGAACTGTACATGGAATAACAGACTGGTTCCAAATAGGAAAAGGAGTATGTCAAGGTTGTATATTGTCACCCTGCTTATTTAACTTATATGCAGAGTACATCATGAGAAATGCCAGGCTGGATGAAGCATAAGCTGGAATCAAGATTGCCAGGAGAAATATCAATAACCTCAGATATGCAGATGACACCACCCTTATGGCAGAAAGCAAAGAAGAGCTAAAGAGCCTCTTGATGAAAGTGAAAGAGGAGAGTGAAAAAGTTGGCTTAAAACTCAACATTCAGAAAACCAAGATCATGGTATCCGGTCCCATCACTTCATGGCAAACAGATGGGGAAAACAGTGGAAACAGTGTCAGACATTATTTTTGGGGGCTCCAAAATCACCGAAGATGGTGACTGCAGCCATGAAATTAGAAGACTCCTTGAAATAAAAGCTATGACCAACCTAGATAGCATATTGAAAAGCAAAGACATTACTTTGCCAACAAAGGTCCATCTAGTCAAAACTGTGGTTTTTCCAGTATTCATGTACAAACATGAGAATTGTACTATAAAGAAAGCTGAGCACTGAAGAATTGATGCTTTTGAACTGGTGTTGGAGAAGACTCTTGAGAGTCCCTTGGACTGAAAGGAGATCAAACCAGTCAATCCTAAAGGAAATCAGTCCTGAATATTCATTGGAAGGACTGATTCTGAAGCTGAAACTCCAATGCTTTGGCCACCTGATGTGAAGAACTGACTCATTTGAAAAGACCCTGATGCTGGGAAAGATCGAAGGCAGGAGGAGAAGGGGATGACAGAGGATAAGATAGTTGGATGTCAACACCGACTCAATGGACATGAGTTTGAGTAAACTCCAGGAGTTGATGATAGACAGGGAAGCCTAGCGTGCTGCAGTCCATGGGGTCACAAAGAGTCGAAAATGACTGAGCGACTGAACCGACCTGAAGAATATAGTTTATCAGAATTGTATGTGTATTTTTTTTAGCCTTTTGGAAATTTAATTTGCTGAATTTCTGACTTTCAAGTATCTATTAGTGTTGCTCTAATACTTTTTTCCTAAGAACCAAAGAAAGTTAACCAACCTCTTGATCACAATAACACAACAAAATTCAGTGATAAATTGTATATAGTAATAAGTTAAAGTAATGCTGTGCTTAGGGCTTTGATGTTTCACAGCAACCTCCAAATTGAACACTGAAAGTCAGGCTTGAATTCATTCATGTGACAGGATGTTAATTCAAGCCTTTACTTTGAAAATGTGAAGATAAAATCTTTTGGAGGTTCAGTTCAGTTCAGTCGCTCAGTCGTGTCCGACTCTTGGCAACCCCATGAATTGCAGCACACCAGGCCTCCCTGTCCATCACCAACTCCCAGAGTCCACCCAAACCCATGTCCATCGAATCAGTGATGCCATCCAACCATCTCATCCTCCGTCGTCCCCTTCTCCTCCTGCCCCCAATCCTACCCAGCATTAGGGTCTTTTCTAATGAGTCAACTCTTCGCATGAGGTGGCCAAAGTAATGGAGTTTCAGCTTCAACATCAGTCCTTCCAATGAACACCCAGGATTGACCCAGGATTTGGAGGTTACTTTAAGTAATTAAAAAAGTGTAGGTTTAGTTGTTTTAACAAAAACAGACCAGACCTTTATGTTGTCTTCATTACTAGTGTAGTTATTAAAAACTGCATGTTTTCCACCTATGTTCACTATTTTCTCTCTCTAAAATTAATTTTAGATATCTGAGGTCCTTTTATTTCCTTCATAATCTGTGAATCCTGCATCAGAAAACCACCAACTTGTTGTAAGCTTGTAATTAATTACAAAAAAAGCAATTCTGTCACTAGTACTGACTTCAGTCTTATAAAACAACAAAGCGAAGTATGGAATATTTTAAATAAATTGCTTTTTATAGGATTTTTATCTTCAAAATTGACTGTGACTTCATGGTTTGTTGTGAAGTATCAAACCACATTAGTCTGAACTTTTGATCAAATTGACTAAATTCAGTAAATTTATTTTGCTCTACATTTGACCAAAAGTTCATTAGTAATAGCATAACTAGATTTTAGGGGTAGTAATAAAGACTGGTAAATGTACTAAATCAGGAAGTATACTACTGTAGCTTATCAATGTTTGACTGTGTAAACATGTAAACAAACCAAAAAAGCACAAACAAAAAAAAATAGAAGAAAAGAACTAAATTCAGAGGCATGTAAACAAGCAATATAATATACCAGAAAGGTCAAAATCTGCAGAAATGTGTTCCTACCCCAATTTAGAAATTCCTATGGGGATTTAAGTAAATTGCTTGAGGGCTTGGTGCCTTTTTCTTGTGAATGGGCTAAGTGAACCTAAACAACAGATGGATTTCCAACAGTTTCCTAACATTTCTGTAGGATTTACTAATAGAAGAAACCTATGTGCCATGCACACTTTTTTTTAAACTTTTAATTTTATATTGGAGCATAGCAGATTAACAGGCTTCCCAGGTGGCGCTAGTGGTAAAAAAAACTTGCCTGCCAGTGCAGGAAACATAAGAGATGTGGGTTCGATCCCTGATTTGGGAAGATCCCAGGAAGAGTGCATGGCAACCCACTGCAGTATTGTTGCCTGGAGAATCCCATGGACAGAGGAACCTGGAAGGCTACAGTCCATTGGGTTGCAAAGAGTTAAACATGACTGAAGCGACTTAGACAAATGCAGGCATAGCAGATTAACAGTGTTGTGATAGTTTCTAGTGGACAGCCAAGGGACTCAGTCCTGTACATACATGAATCCATTCTCCCCCAAACTCCTCCCATCCTGGCTGCCACAGAACACTGAGCAGAGTTCCCTATACTCTACCTTGTTGGTTATCCATTTTAAATATATCAGAGTGTACATGTCCATCCCAAACTCCCTAACTATCCCTTCCTGGCTTCTTTACCTGCTGGTAACCATGAGGTCTTTCTCTATTTCTTTTCTGTAAATAAGCTTATCTGTATTGTTTCTTTTTACAGTGAGCATATAAGTGATATTATACAATATTTCTCTTTGTCTGACTTACTTCACTCAGTGTGAAAATTTGTTTTTTTTTTAACTGTTACAAGCTTTATTCTTTTATGTTTTATGTATTCCTATTGTGTGTAAAATTCGGCTTGGGCTCAGGAGTGTTCTCTGTTTAAAAAAAGCTGGATCTGTCTTTCTATCTATTTATTCCTCTCTAAACAATCAGACAAAATAATGTGCTCTCATATTCCATAATGTATTAGTGTAGAAAAATCCACATATTTGGATCAATGTGTAGAGTAAGAAGTGATGGTGATAGTGATTCATTTAGTCAACAGATACTTATTGACTAAATATTTGTGTCTACTACATGATAGAACCAGGTGGCCAAGTGGTAACAAATCCGCTTGACAATGCAGGAGATGCAGGTTCTATTCCTGGGTTGGGAAGATGGGAAATGGCAACCCACTCCAGGACTCCTGCCTGGAAAATTCCATGGAGAAAGGAGTCTGGTGGGCTACAGTCATGGGGTCACAAACACTCTGACACAACTAAGCGACTGAGCACAGATGATAGAACACTGTGGCCTCAAGGCATGAAATCTTGCAAGATACATTCTGGATTGGTATTTGGAAACTTAAAGTCCAGTTGGGTCCAACACACACTAGTCATGTCAGCTTAGGTGAGTCATATTTCTAGACTTAGATATTTTGTAATCTGACTCTCTAATCATACATCTTGCCAAATGTCTCCTTAGGTTCTAACTGCCCACCTGGCACTTTCTCCCATTACAGCACTCTTCACAGACTCAGTTTACTCCTGTAACATAATTCTGACAGTGTTCCTGGCCTAATTTATATGTAATTGTTCGAGGATTCCAGGCTGTGAGTTTCTGGAAAGTGTTTTTCAGGATATTTGCTTCTGACTTTGTGTTTGTTGTGCTATTCTATTATTAAAGCATCATTTCTTTCCTTTCCTTTGTAAACACCTTGAAAATGCAACCTTGAGAGGGAGAGGCTCGGACCCACTAATACTTTTGCATAAATTACTTCAGCAAGTATTTGCTTATGGCAGATGGGATTAAGCATGATGGGACAGATTCTTGGATTGCCTAACTTTGATAAGGGAGGAAAAGGAAAAAGAAGCTCTGACAAGTCAATGAGCACGGAAAGGGGAAAACAGGAAATTTGCAAATACATTTACCACACGATTTCCTGATGTTCACTGAGAAATTTAAGTTTTTGTCATCAAGAAACTTAAAAATATTTTAAAGGACAAAGCATGGGCAAAATACGACTCAAATAATTATGCAGATATGTAACAGTTTGGGGCTTTCCAGGTGGCTCAGTGATAAAGAACCTGCCTGCTAATGAAGGAGACATGTGTTCAATCCCAGGTTGGGAAAGAACCCCTGGAGAAGGAAATGGCAACCCACTCCAGTATTCTTGCCTGGGAAATCCCATGGACAGAGAAGCCTGACAGGCTACAGTCCGTGGGATCTCAAAGAGCCAGACACAACTTAGAGACTAAACAACAACAACTAGTGTAAGAGTTCACTCTCAAAGTCAGTGGGTCAGAGAATACACGGGGATTCAAAGCATTGCAGGCATCTTTGTGGAATGATTTCTCATCAGTGGATGCCCAAATGTAAAACCAGACTGTCCTGCACCAACATCCTTCTTCCATTCTTACTGTTATGTAAAATTGTGATAACATTTCAAAATCTCAGATATTCTTATTCTGCTTATTCTTGTTGCTCAGTGACTAAGTCATGTCCGACTCTTTGAGACCTCATAGACTGTAGCATGCCAGGCTTTACTGTCCTTCAGTATATCCTGGAGTTTGCTCAAACTCACATCCATTAAGTCATGGATGTCCATTATGATGCCATCCAATCATCTCATTCTCTGTCGCCTCCTTTTCCTCCTGCCCTCAATCTTTCCCAGCATCAGGGTCTTTTCCAATGAGGTGGCTTTTTCACATCAGGTGGCCCAAGTGTTGGAGCATCAGCTTCAGAGTCAGTCCTTCCAATGAATATTCAGGGTAGATTTCCTTTAGGGCTGAGGTAGTTTGATCTCCTTGCTGTCCAAGGGACTCTCAGGTCATCTCTAGTGCCACAATTCGCTATTATTCTGCTTAATAGGGTAGAATAACTCATACCAGAAACATAACTATGTCAGTCAATGGGTGGGAATATGTTATAGAATTTTAGGTCTCTAAGAAAGACAGAAAGAATGAGTTACTCTGTTTAAGACTGACAGGGGCAGCAGAACCTGACTTAGCTGGCGGTCCTAAATTCAAGCCACTCTTATTTCTGCAGGTTTTGTTTGTTTGTGTTTAATAAAAATGATCACTTCTCACATGTTTATATTCAAATAGGGACTCAGAAGTCAATAAATGCATCTATTCATTCAGTTGAGAAAACCAATTTTCCCAGTGTGTGCACATGTGTTTGTGGTTTGCTAACTTTTTTTGTGTGTGTCTTTTTAAGAAATACATGTGCTGTAGCTTCAAGGGTGGAAAATTTTATACAATTCTATACTGAAGAAGTTTAATGGTAACCCTTTTGCATGTGTTTTTGAAGAAAAAAAACTTTTTAAATAGATATTGCCTTAACACCAAGGAATACAAATAAGATAGTGTATTTGAAATCTCTCTCTTGCAGGATCTCCAAATAAGAATACCAGGTCACTGGTTCTTTCTGCGTCTCATTCTGTGTTAATTCTACATAAACACATCCTAGAAAACAGCAAGAGGATATGCCAGTTGTAAGCCTCCAAATACATTCCCCTTCTCTGTATGCTAGAGTATATTTAAAACAGATTATATTTTTCCCTCTGTGTTTCAGTTTTCACAGTTAATAAGACAGGCATTTCCACGGCTGCCTTGCTGTTTTCATGGGTAGCAAACATTCTGATTAGTATTCCAGATACCATGTTTACCAAATTCTTTTCAAAATACTAAACACCATAGACAATAAAACATTTTCTTCTTGCTGTTTATACTTAAAACATCAAAATAATACTAATCATATTCTTAAATATGTTATGATTGCTCTAGTAGCTGGTGTTTCTAAAGAAATATCTGTTGAACCAATATGACTTGAAGGATTTTCATGCCAAGTAGAAGCTGGAGAGATTAAAAAAAATAATCTTCTCTCATTAATCTCATATGCAAAACTGTAAAATAAAAACCTTGCATTGCACGAGGGAGATGACAAGCTGAAGATTCACACCGTGGAGAGTTATAAGCTTCAGTTCTTATGACCTGAATATTTCTGGTGCTCTATCAACCTTTAAAAACCTCCACTAAATGGATGATAGTTAAAGGTAACATTGTATAAGCTGCTGGTAAGTTTTCATAATTATTCTTGTGAAATTTTTAGGATCAGTTGAGTTTTAGTACCAACCTAATTAACTTCCCAACCTAACTCTTCACAAGCATAATTGATCCAGTGTTTCCAAAAAAAAAACCAAAAATGAAGCTTAGCTCTTTCCTGCTATCATTTTCTCATTTGGATTCATCCTAAATCTGATATTAAGGATGGCACCATAATAAATAAGATGAAATTCAGTAAAGTGATTAGAAGGAAAATACAGGAAAATTGAGGAAAAGGGGGAAGTGGTATTGAAGATGGCCATTCTCAAGGGGAATGATAAAGCTGCAACATACAGGTCACATGAATTCCTGTCATAGCTTCTAAAGATCAGCCCCACACTTTGCAATTATTTTTTTTAATTTAAAATATTATATTCTGCATAAAAATATGGGATAGTTTTTTCAATGTATCATATTTTTATTTTAATTTGTATTCGAGTATAATTGCTTTACAATGTTATGGTAGTTCCTCCTGCACGGCTGAATCAGCTATATGTGCTCATATATCCTCTCCATCTTGGTCCTCCCTCCCACTCCCCTACTCCTATCTAGGTCGTCCCAGAGCAAGGGAGCTGAGCTCCCTGTGCTAGACAGCAGCTTCCCACTACCGCACGGCAGTGGATATGTCAATTCTAATCTCTCAGTTAGTACCCCCATCCCCTTGCCATGTCCACATGTCCATTCTCTACTTCTACCCTGGAAATAGGGAGGAAAGACAGAAGAGGAAGAAGGAGAAGGGAAGAAAGAAAGAACACTTAAGAAGAAGCTATTTTCTGAGAATTATACAAATAGATAAATTGTACAGGCAAATGAAAGTCAAGATCTAGTCACATTTACATAAATTTGCATTCAGTTCTTGGTAAATTCACTGATTAGTTCTATCACTCAATCATTTTTTCCAGGAGTGTGCAAAGAGCTAGGTGGAGAATGGTGGAAAAGACCTTGCCAGGTAAGGCAATGGTTTCAAGCCACAGTAGGGGCCTTAGTATCTTAGGAGTATTTGACTGTCAGCAAAATGATCTCCACCCAATGTTCTCCGGTGTCTTTTATCCATACAGCTCTCTTGATGGTTCGGGGCATCTGTATTTAATATTTATAAACTGGCTCAATGTCTCAGGCTTTGGCTTGGAAGCCATTCTAGATAGGGCCACGTATCAAAGAGGGTAGTCAGTTCCAGAGAGAAAAGCAAAGAGAGAAACAGAGTTTCAACAGAGCTGTAGTTATTTTCTGTGTGAGCAACTGGCCTTCAGAAGCAACTGACATCCTTAGTCAGATGCTGAGCATGTGAGGTGGAAAACCCGTGGCTGGCACCCTTCACAGAGCGTCCTGCGTCTCCACCACGCAGGTGTTCTGGCTCCAGAGGCCTGCCAACCAGCAACCCGAGTCTCAGAAGGGATTACGCACAGTTGCCTCTTAGTTAAAATAGGACACTTATGCAAACACAGGATCCACTGTTGTTCACTGTAGTTGTTCTCATTAACTCCCATCCTCTCTGGTTTAGAAATGAAAGAAGCAGATGTAAGCCATGCAGGCTTTATGATTCTTGTTCTGCGACTTGCTGAAATGGGCACCCACAGTTTCTACAAAGTGACTACACAACTCTGAAATGATGCATGAAATGGGAAAAAATGGAAACAATTTTTGCCCTGAATGCTCAGGTCACAGGAATTATAGACATCGATTCACACAGCAAATGGTGATAAGCCTTCTGTTAGCTTCGGCCAAGAGTTAAGCTGACTACAGTGGGTCATGGCCACAGAGCCAGGACTGAGTCAGAAAGAATAGAATGTCTGTCTCCTCTGACACCATGTAATGTGAATTCTCTCAGGCTCTGCCTTTCTTCCAACCCTGCCCACCAGGTTTTCTTCTCACCCACGCCGCTTCCTGACGTTTTGCTTTTCTTTCTGCTGCGTGCCCTTTCCAAATATGCCATGTTTTATTTGTGTGCACTCTTCTCTTCTACTTTTTTTCTCTAAGTTTCCTTACACTTAGTAGCTGCTTAGGAACATGTTGAAGGAAGGCAAAGTGGGAATGGGGTTTTGGAACTTAGTATTTGTTTAAAATACAGTCATACCCAGGAGGCAAAGCCACCAAGTGCTACCTATCTTTAGGTGCCAATCCATGTACTCTAAAGAAAGAAAAGCTATATCATTTTACCATCGTTATAATGGGCAATCAGATGTCTGCTGGGACACACTTGGGAAAGACCACTTTCCTATGCATTGCACGCTCTCATGTGTGTATCCATAAAACACATCTGGATTCCTCCCCAGCTGTCTGTCTCTGTATCTATCGCTTTCTCTCCAGCTCAAAGAGACTAAAATGTAAAGAGTAGGAGTTGTATTATATACAAGCATACATTTGAAATGTACTTAGAATAAAGAAAAATAAAAATTCATGCTGCAATTTCAAGGCTGCATTTCTGGGGAATTTTGCTGTTTAGATGTATAAAGGAGGCTGAGAATGTTACAATCCCCATTGCTTCTCTTTCTCTAAGAGTCATTATTTGACTTTTAGCAAGAAGGAGAAAAGTTTGTTGTTTTAGTGATCATGTGATATTAATACAAATTTGACAAATTCATCTAAAAAAAACAAGAGTCATTACTTGACTTCTAAGAATTCTTGGAGTTTCCAGGAAAAGTGTGAGAACTGACATCAGGATACTGACAAAGAGTTCTGGCTGGCAGCTACTAGTTGTAGGAACTATTGAAGTTACTTAGCTTTTCTAAGCCTCGATTTTTTTTAATAGTAAAGTTGGGGCACATCCCTTTTAAGAATTTTGAGAATCAAATGAGATGGAGTATGTTCAAGACTTTTTAAAATTAGGCAACTGTGCATAGAGAAGGTTGATTACCTGGTTTATGATGCTAGCCTCTACTTCAATTTCAGATGGCTAAACTGTGAAACTTGTTTTAACTTCTTCAGATTTTGTTGTATTAGTTCATCAGCCAAAATTTCAAGATGAGACTCCAAAGTAAATGTAAATAATCCATGTCACATCATGAACAGGAGCATGAACTCCACGGCCAGTCTTATTGTTGTTCAGTCTCTAAGTCATGTCCGACTCTTTGCAACCCAATGGACTGTAGCCCACCAGGCTCCTCTGTCCATGGGATGCTTCAGGCAAGAATACTGGAGTGGATTGCTGTGCCCTCCTCCAGGGGATCTTCCCGACCCAGGGATCGACCTGTGTCTCTTACAACTCCTGCATTGGCAGACATATTCTTTACCTCTAGCACCACTGTCTACTGGAGTTCAAATCCCAACTTTGCTATTTGACTCTATTTCCCCTTTCAATAAAATGTCCATAATTATACTATCTCCAGCACAGGGTTGATTTGGGGACTTTGTGATGTAGATTGGTGCTTGGCACATGTAATGTGCTCCATAAGCATTTGCTGAACTAAAAATAAAGTAAAATGTACTTAAGGCTTTTATTATCACAACTGCTCTCACTGGCACTCTAATAGAAGTATCTAAGGCTCAAATATTATTTGATGTTAGAACTTTTGCACAGAGATCCACTCTGCAAGTTTCACATGCTTTCAATAAGATATTCGAATCATTTCTATTTTTGCCTTCTCACCATCAATAAACTACTTCCTGTGAGTCTTTTTATTGGCAATCAAGCATTCACTGCTCTAATGCATGTAGATTTTAATCAATTAATGGAGTTCAACAGGTCATTTTTCCAGTTGCAATAGTTTGAGAGGTTAATTTTGCAAACACCTGAATACTCTGGAGGATTATGGAGAAGCCTGAAGTTATGGTACAAGCTCAATCTCAGTGGACTGAAAAGAGAATGATCAATACATAAGCATAATCTTTTCTCCATCAAATGTCCTCAGTATCTTCATCTTAAATTTACATTTCCAAGCTGCTTTCAAAAATAATTTTGCAGAAAAGTTGTTCATGGCTCTGGTGATATTTATCATATATATTCACTTCCTTCTTTACCATACCTACCTCCTTGCTCACATTCCTGATAATAAACAACTGTATAAGACAAAATATTTATCATTCAAATAAAAAATATCATCAAACCCCCAATAAGAGCAACAGTAATAAAGAAGAAATTAAAAAAGAAGTACGTATGTATGTGTATGTATGTTTGTGTGTATGGAGACAAAAATAGCTGTTAATTAATTCTCAGCCATTTTCATATTATAAATGATGTTTTATACTAATAGTTATAGAAGACTGTTAACAAAACTGATCTTTTTATGAATAATATTATGTTGAAAATATGATATTTATATATTATATAGATACTCATATTAAGAGTTAACTTGTTGATTAAGCTTTAATATTTTCCACATATGACACAAATGCAATTTAATATGTTTCTTTTGCCCTTGAATTCTTTAACTTTTGTCTGCATCTGTATCACCTGGAAGGCTCAATAAAGAGATTTACGGGCTCATGCCCAGAAGTTCTGACTCATTAAGTCTGGGGTATAGCCCAAGAATTTGTGTTTGGCAAATATTTCCCAGTTATGCTGATGTTGCTAGTCTGGGGACCACACTTTAAGCACCACCATCCTATAGTTCTCCTGGAACAAAGGAAACTGAATTTTATTGTGATAGACTGTCAACTTTTTTGGCCCCCTATGAATCATACCTCTTGGCAACAATTCCCTTTGCATGAATTTGAGCTTGCACCTTGTTTTAAATAGTAGAAAGAGGCAGAAAGATGCTGTGGCAGTTCTGGACCTGAGCCTTAAGATAGCCTGGCAGCTTTTACTTTTGTGTTGTTGGAAATCAGCCACTATGTAAGAAGTCTAACTACCCTGAGACCTTCATGTTTGGGAAAGTTCAAGATAAGCACATGGAGAACTAACATGAAAGAGAATGGAGGAACCCAGCCAGCAGAGAGACCCAAGTTCCCAGGCTGACAGCCTCAGCTGGGCTCCCAACAGCCAGCCAGCACCAACTTGTCTTATGAGTGAGGGCATTCTAAGCCTGCTTGCTATCAGTCAACATAAGGTAAAGCAGAAAACCTGCCAAGACAACTGATGATTGTGAGAAATAATAAACAGTTATTAAGTTTTCATGTGATTTTTTTTTAAGCAGCAATAAAAAATAAAGAGCTTCAGGGAGAATTTTACTGAAGGTTGGGAAGAATAGGAAGGATATTACTACTCATAGCTGGAGAAAATTGGACTGGTAGGAAAATGAGTGAGTCTCCTGTATATAGTAATGTGGATGATAAAATGGTACTTAGTAAAATTTTGGGTTTGGGGATTTCCAAGCAGAATGTTGAAAGTTCAAATTTACTTTCTCTGATAAAGATAGGAGGAGTAAGATACAATAATTTTAGTTTTAGTTTTCAACTGAAATAAAGAAGAAGTTCAAAGAAGCCAGGATTCACTTCATTCAAATATTAAGCTATTTATCATTCTTATATTTTTGAAATTGAATAATTCTCAAAATAATAAATGACCTGAAGGCAAAGATCCTAAGAGTTTCTGTCAGTAAAATGTGGTGTCTGGGTTAGGGTCAGGTCTTAAGACAGTTTGTTATTACCTTCAAAAGACTTAAGGTGATGTTAGCTAGACCCTCTCTGCTAGGCAGTAGTGTTTCTGAGACTTTTAAGGGTCTGCTGCATAGAACTCATCTGCCAGGAAAAGGACTTTGCAGAATCATATGATGTTGTCCTGCACCCAGAATTAGAGAGGAGTCTCTTTTGAAGAGAGTTGGTATTGTTACTTTCTTCTATTTTATAGTAATAGGATAAGCTCCAATACGATTCATTGGAAACCTATAAAGTTTTCAAGATAATTGTATTAACAGAAGCACTGCCAATTTGGATTAAAAGAAACAGACACAGTTCAAAATCAACAGCTTTCTACTGGCAGGAAGTAGGCTGAGAAAATTACTCATCTATAAATATGGGTTATTTAAGATGGAAAAGGAAGGGCAGATCAGAGGCTGGAACCATTAGTCATGGAGAAACCATTACCAGTCCTCCTCAAAGATCTATTTACATTTACCCTAATGGATTGCAGAATTTCTTTGAATTGGTAATTACTATGTGCTTCCCATATTCCCTGTTTTTGAATGGGAATGTTAATTATGATTTTTCTTGTTCCTGGCTTACAACTGTATGTTGGAATATGAGGGAGAGATAAATTGTCTCATTTTTTCACAGATCTTCGAATCAAGAGGAACCATGTCTTATAAGACTAAGACTATGCTATAATAAGATGTAGCTTTGTGGGTTGTTAGGAGGGAAAGATATATTTTGTATGTGGATCTTGAATCATTGAGGGCCAGAGGACATATGAACCTAACTGCAGGAAGAGGATCTGGGAGGAAGAACCAGGGCCCTCGTTGGCAGCCCCTGAGCTCCTAGCTAATAAGTGGCATCAACTTATCAGACAAGTGAGTGAGCCATTGTGGAAGCAGAACCTCTGGCCCCAGTCAAGGCGCCCCCACTGACACCATGTCAAAGACAGTCCAACACAAATTGCAGAATTATGAGCAAGTCAATTATTTTTTTAATCCACTAAGCTTTAGGATGATTTGTTATGCAAGAGGTATTTGAAACGTTTTATCTCTAGAACAAAGACAGGTTCATCCTAAAACCTAACATCCCAATCTCTTTCCCCTTTCCATCTGTATTGCCAATAATCTTGCCTCCTAAGATTCCTAATATCTTTTGCACACTTATAATTTTTACACATAATATAGTCAATATTCTTTATACACTTATCTTCCCCCCTTCTGCTTTTTACTCATCACTTGTGTAACAAGTCATTATTTTTTTTTTATTTCTTCGTAGTATATCTAATATTTGACTTCAAAATCTTATCCTCACAGAAACCAGTAAAATGGACCTTACTGAGAAGTGCTGGAATCTGCCTAATAAAGATGGAGTTGAGAATTTTCTCAGCCTCTGAGTTCTCTCCTGTTGGCTCTCCTAGATTCAAAGGATGCATGATTGCCGCTCAGGAGTGACCCTGCAGCACCTACAGGGTAGAAATACTCCTGGCATCGGTCCAATCCTCTCCAGTCCCAGAAAACTGGAAATTTATTTTGCTCCTCTTATTTTATTTTCAAGTCTACTAAACTTCCAGTTCTCTTTTAAGATCAAGTGGTTGAGTCATTATTATTTCATTTGGGAGACTAAATCCAACACCAAGATAGGATTTTATTTTTGAACAATTGTAAGTTGTTCAAAGGAGCAAGAAAGATTCTTGACCTTTGGAAAATTCCAGGACTAGGTTAACATTCTTCTTGCCTTGCAAATATGGCTCTATCTTATCTTTTAATTATAAACCTGAATAAATATTTAACATGAGATCAATTATTTGTACTGTTGGATCTTCTTATGGTCTACTCAATTCAGCATTATTCATTCATTCATCCAAACTCACTTCTGTATCCATTCACTAATTCACCATTTTTCATTATTCTTTATGATTAGGTTTATATTAAGCACAAAATCGAGAGTAATATCCCAACTCTGATATATTGTTTTATCTAGCTGGTTTCAAGTTATCTAGAAGTAGATTATTCTTGAACTTGATCACCTTAAATTTACTAGTTACGAAAATGTTTTAAAAAAAGAAGCAGATAAGAAAATAGTATTTCTGACACATCACAGAATTCTTTCCAAGTGTGTTTAGTGCTCAGTGAATGAATAGATGAAATAAGTAAATGAAATATCATCTGGGTGCTCCGTCTAAACCCAGAAAGATCAAAGGAATTTAGGGAAATTGTGTGTTCTAGATTGGGATGTGTTCTCCAAGTTCAAGTCTTTTTTGATTTATCGTCATCTCATTTAGGGATTTTCAAGATCAGTAAATTGTTCTTTTCTACCTAGAAGGCAACCACAAGAGAATAAACATGAAAAAGTAACTTTACTTAAGAAAAAATTAGCAAGCGCCTACAGATGATCACATGAACTCATTTTTTAAGACCTAAAGCCATTAAAGAGTTCTTTCCCATCAGTGTACATTAAACTTAGTGACATTCTAGGAGACAGTGGTAAAAGCTAGGAAAGACAGAGTATCACAATTGAAGGGTGTCCTGTGTATTATCAGTTGTAAAAACTAAATTATATTTAATTTTTAAAATGTGAATGTGGTCAAGGCAATAGATATATTTTGTTTATGCACTGCTGTAAACAAACAACTCTAAAACATAATGGCTTAAAACAACCACTCTTTTACCCTTTCTCCAATGGCATAAGGGTGTGGTATGTTGTAGTGTCCAATTGGACTTTTCACTCTCATGCCTCAGATGTGTATGTGGACCAAAATGGCTCAACTGAGGTTATATGTCTGGAACTTCCCTTTTTTCTTTCAGTTGGGCTTATGAGTTCTCCTCCAGTTGTGTCAGGGTTTCTGCTTCTCTATTTATTCTCTCCACATGGTTTTACCACATGGTGTCTCCAGAAGGGGAGCCATACTTCTTACATGGAAGCCAAGGCCCCCAGGAATGCAAAAACAGCAGCTGCTGGGCCTTCCTCAGGAACTGGGAGAGTATCATTTCCACAGCACTGTACTGGTTAAGGAGATTTTCTGGCCCAGCCCAGATTTAAGGAGAAGTCACTACACCAAGGAGTAAATACCAGAAGGTATGATTGTGGTGTTCCAGTGGAACAAATCACAAAGTGCAGTTCTTAGCCCTTATCAGCTGGAGTCACAAGTCTAAAATCAAATTTGCAAAACATGCAATTGGCTCCAGCAAAATGTGCTGATGTCAAGAAGTGAAGATCATCATACTGATGCTAACATCCCAAGGATGGACTAAGAATGAAAAACATGCCCTGAAGGAGGAAAGACTTCTTCATTTTTATCTTGAACATTAATTGTTTTGACTAGAGTCATTCTTTTCAGCATCAGAGAACAGAATGAATTTTACCATACTGCTGTGAATTACCCTCTAGAAAAATTCAACTCTTGAATGTAGAAATAATCTTTATTTCAGGAATGTGCTCATTCCTGCAAAATTTTTATTCTTAGTGCTGATTTCATATAAAAAATCATAAAATAAAAGGATATTAAAAAGCATGTGATCCTCACCAGTTGTTATGTATTTTAGCTGAGGGCTAAAGACAAATGCCCAAAGCAATCCTGTACATCAGAATACCACCATTTACATCTTTTGTTCTCTTGTTTTCTTATGTATTGTTCAAGGTCCTACCTAAAAATGAATGAAAGGGCAACTGTCAAGATGACAGTTTAAACATAATCATCTCTGCGTTGTTTCTTTGATGATCAATTGTGTAATTAAAAAAAAAGACATGTTTAATCATCTCCGTATTCAATTAATTTACGTTATCGCTTTGCATGATATTAAAAGAATGACAAGGCAATTCATACTTTTTAAAAAAATATTTTACTATCTGTTGCTCTAGTACTAATTCAGTTTTGCAAATTAAGATTGGAAGAGATTGCAAGGAACATTGTAGGGAAAAAGGAAACCCTAATGGATCACCATGTTTATTAGAGAGCATATTGTTTTCTTAGTTTTCAATTATATTTTATCTATGATTTTAATTTCTCAAACCTCCCACATAGTGAATTTTTTAGATTCTTTCTAATTATTATCCACATCTCTATTTTTCTGTCACAAAAAATGATATGAACTCCACATACATTTTTATGCAGCTGGCTCTACAGCAGTGCACAGGATGAAATATTTCAATAGCATCTGATGTTGTGTATGCTTTTCACCCCAGGAGATTTCTTTCAAGAAAAAGCAGTAGCCAGGATGTCTAGGAGTCTATCAGTATTCACATAGCTTTTATTTGCAGCTTCACACTAAGCCTCAGGTATAAGAATTGGAGGCCTAAACATGTACTCTTTGTTTATATTTACAAAATAGTGGAGAAAGAGGAAAAGGGAAAAATAACAGTGTAGAAATAAGATTTTTTAAATATGTTTTGCTTCCCTGGTGTGGAGATATTAGATGCAAAACCATAGCCCAAATTAACAAGTTTGTGCATGTGTGTGTGTGTGTGTGTGCATGTGTGTGTGTGTGAGTAGCAACCTCTTTGTTAAATCATAATCAATACCATTCTCAGAAAAACTTGTAGGCAAGAATGTCTATTCAACTTTGATATTTTAACAGGCTAAATTTTTTGAATTTGTGGCCTTGGAATGTACAGGTCTAGGTCCAAATGATCACTGATTATTTAAAAGAACATAGTTGATTATGTTTCTTTATTAATAGGGTGACTTTATGACTTGCCTGAAAACCACAAGATAAGTCAAAATCCCCTTCTCCACCCCCTAACCTCCTAACCACTCGTTTTTCTGAACTGCTAGGAATAATCTAAACCCCTATTCAGCTTGCAGCCAGATGTGAACAATCACTGCTTGACATGGGGTACAAATAACACCTCCTCCAGCCATTACTCTTAAATTGGAGCTCTGCCCTTGATGGAGGCTGGAGTTTGCTCTGGCTTTTGTAACTTGCACAGAAACGGTAGGGAGAAGGAGGCACAGAGGGAAAAGGAGTGTTTAGGTGGCGAGCTGCAGGCGGATCTGGGCTTGTCTCACCGTAGAAGGATCTGTTTTAAAGTGGAGTGAGGTCATAGGTCACACAGTTCAACCCAAAGGACTAAGTGCACTAATGTATTGGGCAGACACAGACCCATTAAAACAAAACCAAACCAAAAATAAGGTGAGGAAGGGTCCAAGCCAACCTTGAAACCTAAATGACCATTTGTTCTCATTCTTCAAAACATTTGGGGGCCTTCCAGCCAGCCAAGGCTAGAGCTGTTTATGGTTCAGAGAGTCTGAGAAAATGGAGCCCTGACATCTGACCTTGCATGAACCTCAGACACAGAGCAGAATGAAACAGTCTGGACAGGAAAAGCTCTATTCCCTTAGCAAGCTGCTGTGTTTGATGGTCGTGGTCAGATTTTACTAAGATCCTGAGATTATACTTCAAAAATAAAACTAAGAATGCTCTTTGATTCCAAGTTGTATTGATTGTTTCTGTTTTTGCTGCCTGAGTCTCTCTCTCTTTGTTCCAAGTTAGGTTGCATGCTTCCTCTCCTAGATGTCTAGAATTTGTTGTGAAGAATAGCAGCATGTGCCATCTGCAGAGAAGGCCCCTGCTGAGTTAATGTTCAAGACCAAGGCATTAGAGCTATAAAAATTACGAAAACAGGTAGCCTTCCTTAGTGCTTTATTTTTGAATTATTTCTGGTTTTTATTTACTTTAGCATTTTTCTTAAAAGTTGTTTTTGACAACAGTCAGATTATCCTCTCTTCATAATCTTTGGATTGAATTAACTACCTCATAAAAAAAAAATGAAATGATTGCATGTAAGAGGGTAAAAACAAATATGGTCCACAAACTGTGATCAATACTAGTGAAGTCCATGGCTCAACGAATAGAAAAGCAAAGGAAGAGGAGCACAATATATTCTTTAAAAGAGACCCAGGTGGGCTTGACAAGGCATAAAATGCATAGAAATGTCCCCCCACCCTCCATTGCAAAACATTTAGTGGAGCAATAGGAACTCTCATATACTGCTGTTGGGAATCCAAAATGGTGCAGCCACTTTGGAAAATAGTTTGGTTATTTTTATGAAACTAAACATGATCTTATCATATAGTCCAGCAATCATGCCCCTTGGTATTTACCCAAAGGAGTTGAAATCTTACGTCCACGCAAAACTTTGCACAGAGATGTGTATAACAGCTGTATGGATAATTCCCCAAACTTGGAGGAAACCAAAATGTCCTTCAGTAGTTGAATAGATAAATAAACTGTGGTACATCCAGTCGATGGAATATTATTCATTGCAAAAAAAGATATGTTATCAAGTCACAAAAAGACATGAAGGAATCTTCAATGAATTTGACTAAGGGAAAGAAGGCAATCTAAAAAGGCTACATACTGTATTCCAACTCTGGAAAAGCTGACATTATAGAAAAGGCAAAGCTATGGAGACAACAGAAATATTACTAGTTGCCAGAGGTGGTGGGGGTAGGGGGTGAGAGATGAATAGGTAGAACATAGATGATTTTTACGTCAGTGAAAATAGTCTGCATGATATATAATAATCATGGATCGATTTCATCATGTTGTTGTGTTGTGTTAGTTGCTCAGTTGTGTCTGATTGTTTGCAACCCCATGGACTGTAGCCTACCAGGCTCCTCTATCTATGGAGTTCTTCAGGCAAGAACATTGGAGTGGGTTGCCATTCCCTTCTCCAGGTGATCTTCCTGACCCACAGATAGAATCTAGGTCTCCTGCATAGCAAGCAGATTCTTTACCTTCTGAGACACTAGGTAAGCCCATATTTCATCATACACTTGTCCAAATTCATAGCACGTACAACAGCAAGAATGAACTGTAATGCTAACTATGGATATGGGACAATTATGAGGTGTCAGTGTAGGTTTGTCAATGGTAGCATATTTTTATAACCCACTCTGGCGGGTGATGTTGAAAATGGAGGAGGCTGTGTGGGGAGGTGGTGTGTGGGAAATCACTGTACCTTCTCTCAATTTCGTTAAAAACATAATAGTGCTTTTAAAAAGTCTTTAAAAAATCACTTAAAATGAAAAGTGAGAATTGGAGGAGGAAAAAAATGCTTTCATATTCATTAAGCAGAAAAAGTAAAACTCTTAATGTTAGCTCTGGTTCCACTGAGTACTTGTTACTGTGATGCTGTCTGACTTGGTTATTATGTGGCCCAAGAAAGCCTTAGTAGAAAAAAGCTCACTGGCTTAATTTAAATTTTGGCCACCCTAGCTCTTCAAGCTATGAATAGACTCAATCTCATTTGTTTGGCCTATGGGGAAAATCACCTCTTAAAAGTATGCTTTGTAAGAAAGTTACTAGATTTCCCTTGAAAATAGCATTCATGTACTGAACCTTTTAAGAAAGAAAAAGTTTGCTGAAAAATAGAGCAAACAATTTAAAAAGTGATCAAATACAATATTAATGTTGAGAATTCTCATCAAAAGAAATGTACATGCATATTAAACACACTAATAATTCACTTAGTGTTGTTGAGTCATATCTTATATATATATTAAGGTGCACAGGGCTAAAATGAAGATCTTAATGAATTTTTATATATGGTATAAACTTCTTTCACCATCGCACATATTAAGATATAGAACATCTCCAGCATTTAAGAAGGCTCCCACCTCATTCTGCAGTCAGTAGGTACCCCAAGAGGAGCCATTATTCTGTGTTACCTCTTTTTAAATTTTGTATAAATAAAGTATATAGAATGTATATTTTTGTACCTGACTTCTTTTAAGCATTATATCTGTGAGATTCATTTATATCATTATGTGTACTATTAGTTCATTCTTTTTTAATCAATGTACAGGATTCCATTGTAGTTATAATACCACAGTTTGTTTACTTATTGTATAGTTGATAGACATTTTTTCCAGAGTGTGGCTATAATATGAACATTATTGTATATATCTTTTAGAGGAGAAAAGCATTCATTTTGGATGGATTTGCATCAGCAGTGGAGATGCAGGTCATAGAGTAAATTTAACAGGTGCTGCCGAATGTTTTTCTAGAAATTCAAGAGTTTTCATCCTTCTCCACCCTTCATATTCTTAATTTTAGTCACCTTGTTGGATGTTAGTGATATCTCATCTTACTTTGTATTTTTCTGATGAATAATTATGTTGAGCATTTTTTTTTGTATGTTTATCATCCTAACGTTTTATAAAAAAGATTTGGGAGTTCAGCTTAAAAGTTACTCAAGAAGCTTGAGTATGGTGTCAGTTTCTTAGCAGTGAAAAAGAAGAGGAAAGAGAACTAATGTTTACGTAGTGCCTATCATGTTGTGAGAACTTTACATATGCTATCTCAATTAACTCTTTTAATAGCCATATATGGTAGATATTCAGAGAAGACAATGGCACCCGACTCCAGTACTGTTGCCTGGAAAATCCCATGGATGGAGGAGCCTGGTAGGCTGCAGTCCATGGGATCGCAAAGAGTCAGACACGACTGAGCGACTTCACTTTCACTTTTCACTTTCATGCACTGGAGGAGGAAATGGCAACCCACTCCAGTGTTCTTGCCTGGAGAATCCCAGGGCCGGGGGAGCCTGGTGGGCTGCCGTCTATGGGGTCGCACAGAGTCGGACACGACTGAAACAACTTAGCAGCAGCAGCAGCATGGTAAATATTTTTTAGTGGATAGTAGAGTTCATATGTTTATGAGTAGAATTTATTCAATTTCTATTCCCTTTCTATATTCTGATATACCTTAATTTTCCCTTTGCTCCCACATATGTTGGAAATTAATATTTTTCCAGATTTACGAAGAATCATGGTTATTACTATGGCTTCCCAATGATGTTTCCTTAACCCACTAACTGTCTAACATCATGATGAACAGTCTTCTGTATGCCTTTTGGTGTTTAAATTTTTACAGTGAATCATTACCATCATAATTTAAGACACTGTGAAGTTATTTCCATTTGAAAAAAATCTATCCCTTTCTTCTGACCAAATGAGAAACCATATCCTTGCCTTTTCAAATTGTTTTATGAGCGGTAATCAAAGACCTGTTTGCTTTATTACTTATTTTTAAAGGCCTTTAAGATCCTGGCGTTTTTTTTCCCCCATTTTCAAATCCTAGCTTTAAATTAATAAGTTGTCTTATCCAAGCTCCAGAAGCAAATATTTACACTCTTCTCTAAGTTTTAGCAATCCTCCCTTCTCTGTGAAGTGAAAGTTTCTGAGTCGTGTCCAACCCTTTGCGACCCCATGGACTATATAGTTCATGGAATTCTCCAGGCCAGAATACTAGAGTGGGTAGCTGTTCCCTTCTCTAGGGGATCTTCCAAACTCAAGGACCAAACCCAGGTCTCCAGCATTGTGGGCGGATTCTTTCCCAGCTGAGCCCCCATGGAAGCCCAAGAATAGGAGTGGGTAACCTATCCCTTCTCCAGTGGATCCTCCCGACCCAGGAATTGAACCGTGGCCTCCTGCACTGCAGGTGGATTCTTTACCAACTGAGCTCTCAGGGAATCCTCTCCCTTATCTAGGATTTTCCTTTTACAAAAATATTCTCGTATTTATACTTAGTCTCACTGACACAATTAGCCTGTTTCAAGAAAAAAGAGACAGAATGCAAAATGTTAACTTGAGAGGAATAGCAATAATTTTCTTAACTTCAAAAGAAGTTTGTGTGGGACCTTGGTAGGGAGTGTTCAAGCTGGCTGATGGTGTTTCTGATGTTATTACTGGGTGAGATGTTTCCTACACCCCAACACTCAAATCCTCTGTCCTTACTCATCCTGCAACCAAAACTAAACCCAAAATCAGAAATGAAGAAAAACTTCACTTGAAAAAAATTAATTAATGTTTATCTATTTTTAAAAAAAGACAAAAATATATCTTAAATTGTCAGGCTGTTTTTGGCTGTGCCACACAGCTATGGGATCTTAGTTCCCCAACCAGGGATTAAACCTGGGTCCTTAGCAGTGAAAGCGTGTAGCCCAAACCACTAGACTGCAAGGGAATTCCCAATATACCTTAAATATTAACCAAAGTCCTTCTAGTATCAGTTCTTAAAAATGAAGGTGAGGGTCAACTGGAAAGGTAAACTCAATAAATGGAGTTAATACCTTAAGCATTTTACACAGGCTGGGTACATAATAGACACTGAAAAATTTTTTGTTTGTCTTTGATTTATCCAATTTTTCCTTGTTCAGATAGTTTTAAATATCAGTATTATATCAGTACACTTGCTTACTTTGTGCCTAACAAAATCCTATTCATTTTTTACATTAATTCCTTTTACTGCAGAACAAAAGACATCTTCCTTGGAATATCATAATAAACCACTTCAACTTCTGAAATGTACCAGCTCCAGATCAATTTTTTATGTCTTCATTAAGGATGAATACATTATCGACAAGTACCACCAGGACCAAATACATTAACTTTTGAGCTTTCTTGAGTAATGTCAAATGAGATAGTCTAAGTCCAGTAGGCCTGTGGAATAATTGTATAATTTCTGAGTTTACCTCTGCTTATCTTCCCTATGTGGTATATTGTTCAGTGTTTGGAGGTGTTTATTTAATTTTAAACCCATCATTTGCCATACATTTGAGTGTGTGTGTGCTAAGTTACTTCAGTCATGTCCGACTCTTTGTGACCCCATGGACTATAGTCTTCCAGTCTCCTCTGTCCACGGGATTCTCTAGGCAAGAACACTTGAGTGGGTTGCCATGCCTTCGTCCAGGGCATCTTTCCGACCCAGGGATCAAACTTGAAGCTCCTGCATTGCAGGTGGATTCCTTGCTGCTGAACTATGGGGATAGATTCACAGAATTGAGTCAGTTGAGAGAAAGCCAAAGAATTTGATGTAAAAGTGCTATCTTAGGTTTGGCAATGGCAATTGCATATATGGATAGACAAGAGGGCTGGCTGCCAGATCTTCAAAGGAGTAGCAATTTCTGATGTTTTTTCCCAAGTTAGTTTATTTTGCCCTTAAACTGACTTGATTAAGTTAAAGAGTCACCAATAAATCTCTATTATAGAATTCAAAAGACTTAGGCCTCTTTTTGGAGCAACAATGTTTTTCTAAGCAAGTTGGGAATAATTCAACTCAGTTCCCTTCAATCCAACTTTATTTGGAAAGATAGACTTAGCGCTTCATTAAGACAGAGTGGGGAACTGGACAACACACACATACACACACACACAAACCAAGACCCGAATGAGGGTGAGACAGTGACCAGGTGTTTGGTTGGAGTCACTGCTCAAATTGTGGGGAATGATATTTCTAGGCTGTTATGTTGAGTATTTGTGAGCAGGCTATTCTAAGATTTTTGGATAGGCTGAACAGGATATGGCTGGGTGTGACAAAGATGTGGCTGCTCAGGAAAAGCAACCCAAACCAGGAAAGGGCATGACAGAAATGCATGACCTTTATTTAGAGGACATTTCCTGCCTCCTTGTAGATTTGAGGTCTTAATCTATGAAGATGTGTGTGTAACACCAAGGGAAAGGAAACGTGATTTTCACCATTCTCTCTTGTTTAGCTTTAGTTTTTATTAAACCCAACGGGGAGATATGGTACATTCCACCAAAGATATGTGTTTCCATGGCAGCGCGTCCCTGAGGATGACTGTAGAAGACAAGCAGGGAACAGAAGAGGGAGAACCGTTTGGGGTGAAATGTGGTATGAGGAGGAGAATCGCCATGGCGCACATCTTACCACCTTTGACATAACCTGTGGCTTAGAAGAAAGGGATAAAATCTTTGCACATTTCAGAATCACTGGTTGAAAATCAGAGCAAACCACCTGATAAATGGTAAATAAATAACATGGTGCCCTTCTCCCCAAATTCACAGGGCAGTTCCAATTTTCACTCCAGTTTGTGTTAGAGTGATTTTAGAGGTCTAACTGGAAGTACTTTCTCATCCTTACTTACTCACTTTCAATAGATATTGTTGAATATGTCAATATGTGAACGTTTCACATTCCTTGAGTGTGAACTGTTAGGTGAGAAGACAGGAGTTAAAGTGAAAAAACAGCAGTGATCACATAACGGAAGGTTTTCCTTTTTCCCTAAAGACTTGGCATTTATCCTATAGGACCTAAGAAATAGTATACACAAAGGGGAATCATTGAAAAGCTTTAAAGAGAGAAAATAATCGCATTAAAGTACTATAAATAGTCAACGTTTATTTTTCTTTTGCTTTACGTGATTGGTTTAAGGTCATGGTTCCCAAATTTATCTGAACCTTAGAATCATCTGGGGATCTTTGGAAAATTCCAAAGCCCCAACTACATCCCCAGCCAATTAATTCACAATCTCTAGGAGTGTGTGTTGGGAAACATAGAAATAAACAGAGAAAAAGTAAGTATTATCTAGGAGCAGATGGAATTGACTTGAGATGGGTTGTGCCAGTTCTTTTATTTATTTAGCATTTTTTTTTGATGATTTTTTACTTCCTAATTTTTAAGTGATGGTAAATGGCATGATGAAAAAGTGCCAGGACCTCTCACCAAAATGGAAATCTATTCATCTGTGTTAATGCATAGACAACTTTGTATCTTGCTAGAATAAATTGGAGCTTGGGATGAGGCAGAAAAGATAATTTTCCGGAGACTATATCCTTGGGTCCATAAATTTCCCTTCATTTCTCCCATTTGCCCCCATGTATTTTCAATATAGCATGATGTATTTATACAATATTTGTGCTTAGCGAGAAGATAGTATTTACTTTTACCATGATGTAGTGATATATCTGAATAGACGTGACCATGTGCGAAAGTCGTAGGCACACTGTGTTCTTGTGATGTAGTTCAGGTGAGGATCTCTTAACACACAACAGGGCTTTTCCATTGTATCCTGTGTCACAGTTTTCTCTTCTCCTTTCGGTGCAAAGCAGAAACTTTCCCCTTGACTTTCCTTGAATAATGAGGAGGAATTCTTTTTTTCTTTATTAGTTATGACATCCTATTTAGTTAAAACACAAACGCATACACACACACAAATGCAAACTATGAACTCTTCTTGACCTAGCTACTGACCTGGAAATAGAACATTTACCTGCGATGAAGTGTAGAGGAAACGATTCTTCACCCTACCTTCAGATTTGGTAAGTGTAGCGTTTTGCTAGGAAATCTGAATTTTAAAAGAGTGCTCTGGTGCTTCTGATATGTTTTGTCTGCTGACACTTTCAGAAACACTGAATCTGGCAGCTGAGATGCCAAGATAAGTAAGAGGAGGAGGACTTTCCTGGCGGTCCAGCGGTTAAGGCTCTGCACTTTCAGTGCAGGGGCACCGGTTCGATCTCTGGTTGGGGAAGATTCCCACAAGGCACATGGTGCAGTCAAATAAATTAATAAACTGGGGGAAACGGCCTTAAAAGTGTTTTGGGTTGAAACTATTTTTTGGCTTCCATATTTGTCATAGGTGTTGTTCTGAACCGCAATGATTTTTTTTTCCTGCCACAAGGCCTAAGAAGAATGTCCAAGCAGGGCCCTCTTTCATCTTTGAAGTAGGTCTTCATCTCTTTCTCTTTCTTCCCCCCTGGCTTCTCATGGCCTATTTGCTTTTCTCTCACCATCCATACTGTATGGTGTTGGAGTTTGGGATTCTCCTCATTTGTTAGCTTTGTCCCCGTGCTTAATCCCATTTATTTATTTAATCCTCATCCATTAGGGGCTCCACCTGGCCAGCCCAGCCAGTGGATCTCTAGGTTCAGGTGAGCCACCCTGGCTTGTCTGTTCAGGAGTAGTTTTGCTGCTCAGGTAGGAGGTTGCCTTGGAATGAATGTTGAACTGGAAACTCAGTGATCTAGTCTCACTTTCCTATTTAGCCACGGAATGATCTTGAACAAGTTCTCTTTATAAAGTCTGTCCTCTTCGGAAAGTGGAGAAACTAATATCTGTTCTTCCTATCTAATCATGAAAATAAGTGAAATGCTCTGTATGTCAAAATAATTTGTCAATGACTGAGGCTGTGGTTCTCAAACTTTGGCTTGCATCAGACCCACCTGGAGGACATGCCTTGCTGAAACCCACACCCAGGTTTTGTGATACAGCAGGTCTGGAGGAGGGCCCAGGAGTTTGCCTTTCTAGATGGGTCCAGGAGATATGGACACTGATGTTGCTGGCTCCAGAATCACACTTTGAGAAGACAGGTCTAAGGCATTATTATAAAATGGTCTAATCTCTAAGTTTACATGTGTTCTCTGTGCTTCCCAGTAGATCTAAATTCCCAAGATGTCATTAATGGTATTAGAGTGAGCTAAGGGTAGTTTGAAAATTGGCGAGTAGGTCTTCATAAAGTACCTACTAAATATGCCCTAGAAGCAAAGCAAACAAACAAACAGATGTTACTGGGGAAGTGCCACAAATGTCTAAGAAATCTTATTTTAAACCTTGTTTTTTCTCAGATAATGAGCTAATTTATTTTTCTGGATATGGAAGTGGCCAGTATTATCTCTGAGCTGAAGGCAGATATGCCCAGTTGGGACATCTGAGTGGGGGCCTCCCGAGGTTCTTCCTGCTGCCTACACCTTTAACGGTGCAGTCCTGGGTGACTATAATGAAGAGGAACAGGACACTATCAACTTCAAAGTAAATGCGCTGTGCTGTAAATGGTCATGCAGAGAGCACACAAGACCATTCTAGCTGGAAAATTAAAATATGTCATGACATAGCTATAAAACTCTTTGCTGCCAAGCCAACATCATCTGGTTTATGGCTCTTAGACCTCACAAAAGGAGGTTAATTAATGAAACAAACCTGTTGTAAAATGGTCTAAAGAAAATCTGACAGGTTAGGATAAACTTTAAGGTGCCAAATGGGATTACATCTACCTAAACAGAGAAGGAGCTGGCTAGATGTCAGTGAAACTCAGAATGCCTGTAGGTTCGTCTTGTGAATCTGGCTTCTATAGCATGTCTATGTGTGTAGCATGTGTCTTAGACTAAGCATCAGAACGATCGGGCCTTTGAAGGGAGGATAGGTCAGCCTAATTGGGCTTTCCCAAGCAGTTGTGCATACTGTTCAATTAAAAAGGAAAGATGGGTTAGCTTAAAGCCATTCACATGACTCGGATTAGCTGTTCAGGTTCTACAGAGGCCCAAGCTAAGGAATCCTTGCTCACTGTTCCTTCAGGGTACAAGGATGTATCTGGCCGGTAGTGTGGCTCTTGGTTGCCCTCTGCAGGGATGAATATCAGGAGGCTTGTTTGGGGAAAAGACTTAAGAGAATTGCAGGCATTAGAAAAATATATATGCTGTGGCAATAAATTTCAAGGCATGCCGGGCTCTTTAAGGGCCTATCCAGAGGGGGTGATTTAACAAGGAGACAATATTTTCAGGAACCAAGGTTAGTGCTTTAGCTGTACAAGGCATTGGCTGACTTGGGAAAACAGAGTAATTCAGGTCTGAGACCAATAGGAGAATGATGGGGATTTTTTTCCCCCTTCTGTCATCAGAAGGCTATAGCTTTGTGGAGTTGATCTTAGGATAAAACAAAAACCGTGCTATGCACGTGTGCACACACACACACACGTCTTGTTTTTATATATTTAGTACTGATGTTAGTGGAACTGATAAAAAGCAGATTGGTCACAGCGTCATAGAAAATCAATTCTCAAGCTTTTTCTTATTCAGGCTTTTTGATAGTATTGCTCTCATCTGATGCTTGAGGGTCACAACATGAGTTTCAAATGGGTTGTCCTTTAGAGTGGAAATGAAGACGCTGTCCTGGGTCACACACAATAATAAAAAGTGACCCCTTTCTTAAAATAGATGCTTTCCTTGCTTTTCAGTTGCAAGGCTGATAGGAAAGAATTTTTCCAGTTGTAGTCCATGAGGCTTTTTCCGGGTAATAGAAATCATCAGCTGAAAAATGACATATGTGCATTGCTCATGCATTTACAAATTAGTATTGATCAACCTTTGGGATATTTTATGACTTCATGGTGACCTAATGCTTTGTCATTTGTCCTCACATGTTAGTAGAAACTAGTAAAACTGGCTATGCAAATACATGTTCAAAGATAGACCAGAGACTATGGTGGTCTCTAGATTACAGACAAAGGATACATATTCCCACCAGCTAATTTATATCAGTGTGTATTTACGGAGTATACAGAGAGGAGACATTTAGGGAACAGCACAGAAATGGTTTCTAAACAGAAATCTGCAATTTTTCTATTTCTCTTTGTTGAAGGGAAATTAAAGTGTGTTTAGCCACTTTGGGTAAAAATGCAATAAAAAATATCTGTGGGCAATGGTGGCACATGTGTGAGGAAGAATAGTAAGATTTTAGAAGTGCAAAAATGAACGAGATGAGAACCAGGCAAGCAACATTCGAAGACTCAGCTTTCTTGTGTAATTATATATTTGGGTGATACTAACATTTCAAAGTTAGTTGGATTCCACTGGAAACCAGCTTCAACTGGATGGTATAATATGGATCCCCCAGAAGTTTCATCATGAAATAGGTTTGAGAAAGACCTGGTCTGGTCAGGTGAATTGAATAGTTTTATTAACTGCTGAACTTTTCAGGCTTTCACATACCAATAAATATTAGGAGTTTCTAAGAGGTAGACATGATATACTAAGTTTCCAATCTTTTTGACCATGCAAACTTTTTTCCCAGTGTACTATAAAAATGCTGACTTTCATTATTGTTAGTGTCTTTTCCAGTTCCAAAATGATATGAATAATTGAGTCCATAAAGAGAGACAGTGTGAAATAGAAAATGGATATAATTAACCATGTAATTTGGGTGACCATGAATTTGTTTTGCATCCCCAAACATAATTGCAAATTATTATTATTATTTTTCCTTAATTCTCTACACATTGCCTGATTAGGATAAAGAAACTTAAGGCAAGAAAAAAAGTCACTAGTAAAATGAGAAAAGACCAGATATTTACATGGCAATGAAGGAGATCTTTGTTTCAGATCGGTATTCTCTGTGGGATCTCCAGCAGCAGCATGTTACTGGTTTTAAAGGCAGCATGATATCTGGCTGTAAAACTGAAACTCTTCCCCATCTTTATTTTCCACACTGGTAACTCGTGCAATATGTCCACCACAGGCAGGCTCCCACACTGCATCCGTGCCAGGCCTTCATAATTAAGAGAGAAAATGTGGAATGTTCAAAGGTGAGCCACAAAGGTTATTAAGGAGCTAGAAAACAAGCCCAATTTGAAAAGATTAAATGAGATGGTATTTTTTTTTTTTAGCCTGCAGGAGAGTAAGTAGAGATGCCAGTTAACAATGCCAATTAATGGTAATTTCTAGTATGTGAAGTGTTATTAAGCAGATAAAGATGACGAGCCATTCTCCACTCTCAGAGTGGACGTAACAAGAGAAAGTGTCCTTATGTTCCAGCTGTGAAGGTTTGTCTCAGACACAGGGAGTGGTTTTCTTACTAGATGGTTTTGCACCATGATTGCAGTGACTTACCATTTGATTAGGTCAAAATGTAGTTTCCTAAAGGTACTTTACCAAATAACTAATCATGTTAACTTTTATTGAATTCTTATTATGGGCCTGGAACCATCTTGGGTGCTGTAATATACATTGTATCATTTCATTTTCACATGAACTTTTGGAGAAATGTATTTTAATCCTTGTTTTATAGATGTGAAAATTAAGCCTTATAGTTATTAACTAGCATCCATTTTTAAGGAAGTCAGTTTTCTTTTTTTTCAATTTATTTATTTTTAATTGACGAATAATTGCTTTACAATATTGTGTTTGTTTCTGCCAAAAATCAACATGTATCAGCCACAGGTATACCTATGTCCCCTCCTTCTTGAACTTCCCTCCCACTTCCCACCCCATCCCACCCCCCTCTAGGTTGCCATAGAGCCCTGATTTGCGTTCCCTGAGTCATACAGCAAATTCCCACTGGCTATCTATTTTACAGACGGTAGTGTGTATGTTTCCATGCTTCTCTCTCAATTCGTCCCACCCTCTCGCTGCCCTCCCCCACTTGAGGTCAATTTTCAAAGCCATATCTGCCTGACCCCGAGCCCCATAATGTATGACTTCCCCACTGCTGTGATCTCCTTGGGTAGGCCAGTTAATGTTTCTTTGAGTTTGTTTCTCAACAATAATATATCGTACAAATTTCCTGTAGTAAGTAGACCAAAGGAAAGTTAAACAGATTTTGCCTTTTTTCTTGGCACAAGGAGATAAGTGTGCTCTTATTGGAGAAGAGCTACTGTGGTGGTTTTGTGTGGCTCTGGGGGTTGCAGACTGGGTTTCCTGCTCCTCACCTTGCCTTGACTTTTACTGATCACCCTCCTGGGAAGGGGCTTCCCTGGTAGCTCAGTCGGTAAAGAACCTGCCTGCAGTGCAGGAGACTGGGTGCGATCCGTGGGTCAGGAAGATCCTCTAGAGAAGGAAATGGAAACCCACTCCAGTATTCTTGCCTGGAAAATCCTATGGATAGAAGAACCTGGTGGACTACAGTCCATGGCGTTGCAAGAGTCGGACACGACTTAGCAACTAAACCACCAACCAGCTTGCTGGGAAGAATCCAGCAAGTGTGGCAGGGGGAATCCTAGGCACTTGGGCTCAACATAAGATGAGCTACCTCCAACAGTGTGCAGATATGGACTCCAAATTCTAGATCATGCTGCCTTCCTCATCCAGAGGCAATGCCTTCAGTGTACAATTGTGGTGTGGGGAACCAGGGAGCATCCAAATCAAAGAATCAGGTCACATAAGATAGCATCTTACCAAATCAGATCCAGAGCATAAGGTTATGCAGTCAGGGCTGATGAGTATTATGTAGGGATATTTGCATAAAACTGAAAAAATACAGTCTACAGAAATGGTCCAACAGCATATATATCAAATGACTTCTTGCCAGGCTCATTTTATCACTCACGTAAGAGAATTCTTCTCAAGTCTTCAATGGCATTGAATCTTCTAGCATCTGATTTCCACATGCTTACAAGTGATTTTCCTAATAGTCTCTCTATCATCCTCCTGTCCCACTTGGAAGTAAAATATACTGAATAATTGAATATACTTTCCTAATATTTATCCTTACCTAGCTTATTTGGCAGCCACTCTGACAGAACCCCCAAAGCTGTTCTGGCTTGGTATTGCAAGTACACAGAACTCTGCATGAGGATCATTGGTATCCTTCAGCTTGTTCAGCAGAATTACTAATTGTCCCTGATAAACTGCTCTTTAATTGTCCTCAGTTGCTACCAAAAATTTGCACGATTCTGTGAATCTGTACCTTCCCCAGCTACGCTCTCCCTCAGCAGATAACTGTCCATCTCATTTTACTATTAAAAATATAAAAGATGCCCTCAATTCTGAAGTCTTTCAGCTCCTAAATGTGTACTGCAAAGATCTTACCTCTTTGATTTCCAAAGAAGAGTGACCCTCATCCTCTCTAAAATGGATCTTTCCCCCTGGGTGCTAAGTCCCACCGTAGCCCTTCTACCGGGAGACCTTGCTTCAGGAACCACCACCATCCTGTCCTGCTTCTTCAACCCCTTATCCCTTTCCCCTTGGTATATAAATGTGGGGAAGTATCACTCATATTTTTTAAAATGTCCCCCTTTTCACTGTATTACTCTTTATATTTCCTTTTATTTCAGACAAGTCTTCAAAAATGTTTGTATTGTGTCCAAGTCTTCTCTCTATTCACCTCACTGGATTCAATACATGCCCTGATATTTTCTCATCAGTCCACTGAAACTCTACTCTAAGAAATTATCAACATCTTCCTAGATGCCCAGTCCAATGGTGACCTTGAAACCTCATCTCACCTTATAGGATTTCTCTCTGGTGATAGACACACCTTCCTTTTTGAAACACAGTTTCCCTGATTCCCTTTTTCCTCATTTGTTTCAAACATCTCTTTCTATTCCTCATCAGTCACTAATTTCAGGTCCTTCTCTGCTTTACTCCTAGATTTTAAAGTGTCTCAGGATTTTGTCTTTAGTTTTCCTTCTTTTCCCTTCCTTTTTGAAGTGTACTCAGTCCTGTTTTCCAGGCCCTTGACTTCATTAACCACAGGGCAGCCAATGGCTTCAAAAATTCACTTCTACCATCATTCTTTCTTCTAAGCTCCAGATACACTTATCTGATTGCCTATAGAACCACCATTTGGGTATTTTTACCCATATTTCAAAGTCAACAGGTCGTATTTTAAAGTTTACAGTGCTTCTTACATGGGAACAACAAAGTGAAAAGAAGTAGAGATATAAGACTGATAATTCCAAGATCAAAATCAGAAGTTTGAATAAAGAGCATAGATTTTAATTTGTGGTGGTTTGATCTGTATCATACATGAGTAGATTATACTCCTAAATGAAAGAAGAAAACACGACTATAAATGGGTTGAATGACAACACTTTCTGTCTGATTAACACAATGTCAGTGTGAGGTCAAAAGGTGAGTGGAGATTCTGCTGCATGAACTCTGAGAGTTATTTCTCACTCGTCATTCTTCCCCAGAAAAGAGATCATGTACATTACATTCTCAGGAGAAAACAGTACTGGATAAACAACTACTTTCTGTCCCTTATCAAATCCTCAGGTCCAGAAGAATTTCTAATATTATTGGTAAATTTTGGGGAAAGAGCAGAGCATGGTGATCTGCTCAAGCCTGTCTCTGTCTCCCTTTCGCTCTCTCCCTCCTTCTTACATCTGCCTGCCTATAGGAAAGGCAACATCTTCTCTGGTCTAGTTATCTGGAGCAAAGAGAAAAATTCTACTCAGAGAGTTTAATAGGATACCCATTGATACTTGTCCAATCCAGATTATATTCTTAAACTGATAGTATGAATTCCATTTTTTAAAGTTTGGAAAGAGAAAGGAGTATCATTTATTTCCTTTCGCGATACCAACACATTAATAATGATCAGATGTCATCTGATATTCTTAACCTTGTGGCTTTGCAAGTTTCTCAAGATACATTTATCTTTATAGCTCTTATTGAATCACAAACATTGATTCTTTTCTCTAACTCTACAAAAGGGAAAATCTTTTAAATTCATGTATACAGGCTTGGAAAAAATTTTTATATTCTACACAGTTATGATGTATTTTTTAAAATGTATATAATCATATAGATATTATGTGATAATGAAATGAAGGGACTCAAAGTATATATAGCATTGTCCCAGGAAGGAGTATTGTTAGATGTCATTAAAGTATTTTGAAAATGAGTATTTTTGATGTAACATAAAAATGAGTTTATATGAAAAAGACATCTTGTATTCATGGATTGGAAGATTCTCCAAGCAATCTACAGATGTGGTACAATCTCTATCAACATCCCAACAGTCTTCCCTGCAGAAATGGAAAAGCTGATGCCACTTCACACCTAGGAAGACTAGAACAAAAAAAAAAAAAAGAAAGAAAAATAGCAAGTGTAGGTAAAGTTGTGGAGAAATTGGAATACTCATTTATTGCTAGTGGAAATGTGAAATTGTTCAGCAGCTGTGAAAAATAATTTGACTATTCCTCAAAAATGTTAAATAGAATTACCATATGATCCAACAGTTGCAGTCCTAGGAATATACGTTGTTGTGTTCAAACAAGAATGTTCATAGTAGCACTGTTCACAAAGGCTAAAATGTGGAAACAACCCCTATGACCATTGGAATGAATAGATACACAAATGGTGGTATATCCATACAACACAATATCATTCAGCCATAAAAAGGAATGAGGTTTTGATACATCAACAAAGTTGATGAACCTTGATGATATTGTGCTAACTGAAGGAAACTAGATACAAGAGGCTGCCTGTTACATACTGCATAAGTCAATTCACATTAAATATCCAGAATGGGCAAGTTGGTGGAGGCAGAAAGCAGGTTAGTTGTTGCCAGGGACTGAGGGTGTGGAGAATGGAGATTTAATGGATATGATTTTTTTTTTAGGATAATGAAAATATTCTGGAACTAGGTAGTGGTGATGGTTTCAGGACTTTCAATGCCATTGAATTTATCCTTTTAAATGGGTAAAATGCTAGACTTTATGTTACGTATATTTTGCCACAATGAAACAAAAACCTGCATAAACAAGATTTGATGATTCCTAGAATAAGATAGAGTGATAACTTTTTTTGGCTGGTTGAGGAAATATAGTGGAAAGATTCTCAACCATACTTAGATAACACGGAACTCTTCACACTATTGTTGTTTCTTGTTCATGCTTTAAGATACTATGTTTCTTTTTAACCAACAGCTTCTAAAATAGAGGAGTATCCAGGAGTAAGAACATAAAAATATATTGAATTGAAAGCTTGTATCTTGCAATCACAGAAAAAGACAGGACAATATTTGAAAAAGGGTGAATCGTCTCTCTTTGAAGTATTTGTATTTAGTCAGCTATTGTTTCAATATTTATACTCTGTTTTTGAAGTGAAAACTTTAGTGATTTCCTAGGGCAAGGATTATGGGTGTGTGCTTTGGAAGAAGGAGAATAAAGGAGCTATTCAGAAAGATATATATAGTCTTTAAAACATAGATTTATAAACAAAAATCTTTTTTAAATGCATGAAAGACATCATCAATGAAGTGAACATTTTCTTTTCTTGTCAAGGAAGGCTAAAATGTTTCATTCCTTGTAAAAACACATTGAGAAGACATTGGTTTCTGACTGACTGTTGATTAATTCCTGCATAAAATGCTAACTATTTTTAGAGGAAAAAGACTTTTTTTTTTTTTTAACAAACAGATTGAGTTCATATTAATTAGACCTCATCAGTATGGCTTAACTTCTCATCCAATTCTTCTCTTTTAAATTTTAATAACTGCAGTTTCCCAATCGCTAACTCCAACTACTGTCATGAATGATGTTTCTAGGAAGATTCTACTCTTGCAGTTGTGTCTTTAGTATTTCCGTTTCTACTTAGTGGACATAAAGACTTGTATTTTCACACAAAAGTAAGTTATGTTCCCCTGTTTAGATAGGTAGAAAAGAGACGTAGAAGATAAAGGCTGTTCATCAGATTTGCTTGATATAAATGTCTACATTTTAATTGTAGATATCAGACAAACATAGTGCAGAAAGCAACATTTTAGCAACACACTCTTTTTCTGTTTATTTGTTTCTTGGCCACTCCACATGTCATGTGGGATCTTAGTTCCCTGGCCAGAGATCAAACCCACTCCCCTTGCATTGGAAGTGCAGAGTCTTAATCATTGGACCACCCATGAAATCCTAACAGCAAATTATATAGATGATAGAATGAAATACACTCAGGTGGTATATTAAATATAGTATCTGTGTTTTATGAAGTAGAAAAAAAGACCTGGCTCCTCTGTACTTTGGGGCAAATGGGAGGATTGTTCTAGTGATGACTATATGCCTTGATTTAGTCAGTGAAATTTGAATGAACACAACATCTAGATGGAAGCATTTGAGAACCAGTTGGCAATTCTTCACCAACTCTTTCCATCACCATGGCAATCAGAAATGTTTCAGCTGGGGGAAACCCCATCCTTATGAGCTCTTACTTGAGGACAGTATGAAACAGTTTCAATTGAATCAAATTGAACATGTTGCATCGATGAGTTTTATTTATTTATTGTTTTAAATGAATTTATTTTAATTGGAGGCTAATTACTTTACAGTATTGTAGTGGTTTTTGCCATACATTGACATGAATCAGCCACGGGTGTACATATGTCCCCCATCCTGAACCCACCTCCCACCTCCCTCCTCATCCCATCCCTCAGGGTCATCCCAGTGCACCAGCCCTGAGCACCTTGTCTCATGCATCGAACCTGGACTGGTGATCTATTTCACATATGGTAATATACATGTTTCAATGCTATTCTCTCAAATCATCCCACCCTTGCCTTCTCCCAGAGTCCAAAAGTCTGTTCTTTACCTCTGTGTCTCTTTTGCTGTCTCGCATATAGGGTCATCGTTACCATCTTTCTAAATTCCATATATATGCATTAATATACTGCATTGGTGTTTACTTCACTTTGTATAATAGGCCCCATTTTCATCCACCTCATTAGAACTGATTCAAATGCACTCTTTTTAATAGCTGAGTAATATTCTGTTGTGTATATGTACCACAGCTTTCTTATTCATTCGTCTCCTGATGGACATCTAGGTTGCTTCCATGTCCTAGTTATTGTAAACAGTGCTGCGATGAACACTGGGGCACACGTGTCTCTTTCTTTGGAGAAATGTCTGTTTAGTTCTTTGGCCCATTCTTTGATTGGGTCATTTATTTTTCTGGTATTGAACTGCATGAGCTGCTTGTATATTTTTGAGATTAATTCTTTGTCAGTTTCTTCGTTTGCTATTATTTTCTCCCATTTGAAGGCTTTCTTTTCACCTTGCTTATAGTTTCCTTCGTTGTGCAAAAGCTTTTAAGTTTAATTAGGTCCCATTTGTTTATTTTTGCTTTTATTTCCATTATTCTTGGAAGTGGGTCATAGAAGATCCTGCTGTGATTTATTCCAGAGAGTGTTTTGCCTATGTTTTCCTCTAGGAGTTCTATAGTTTCTGGTCTTACATTTAGATCTTTAATCCATTTTGAGTTTATTTTTGTGTATGGGGTTAGAAAGTGTTCTACTTTCATTCTTTTACATGTGGTTGACCAGTTTTCCTAGCACTACTTGTTAAAGAGATTGTCTTTTCTCCATTGTATATTCTTGCCTCCTTTGTCAAAGATAAGGTGTCCATAGGTGTGTGGATTTGTCTCTGGGCTTTCTATTTTGTTCCATTGATCTATATTTCTGTCTTTGTGCCAGTACCATACTGTCTTGATGACTGTAACTTTGTAGTATAGTCTGAAGTCAGGCAGGTTGATTCCTCCAGTTCCATTCTTCTTTCTCAAGATTGCTTTGGCTATTCGAGGTTTTTTTGTATTTCCATACAAATTGTGAAATTATTTGTTCTAGTTCTGTGAAAAATACCATTGGTAGCTTGATAGAGTTTTATATCATTGACTCAGGAATTGTTTGTTACAGTAGCATTACCTTCTTTTACTAAGACAATATATTATAGACTTAAGCAGCATATACAATGTGACATGTAACATGAATATGAACGCATTTAGAAATGTACATGAGTCATAACACAAAATATAATAGTATATACATAGTCCTGTATTGTTGTTATTTCAATGATAATTTTCTGCTCTCCAAGAAATTGAGGTAACCCTACATTAGAATAGGGGTGTGTTTGCTCTGGGTCCTATCTGTGTCCTCTTCTTTTGTCATCAATTTCAGGATAATTCATGGTTCTGTTTCTGTGTATTAGTCTGTTTCATTCTAATCAATCTGAGACTTTAGACATAGTGCTATGCTGTGCTTAGTAGCTCAGTCGTGTTTGACTCTTTGCAACCCCATGGACGGCAGCCCTCCAGGCTCCTCTGTCCCTGGGGATTCTCTAGGCAAGAATACTGGAGTACCCTCCATACTCCATACCCTCCAGAATACTGAAGAATACTGCTATACAGTATTAGACATAGTACTTATTGGTATAAAAGCAAACATATATTACAGAATATTCTCATTATTTAAGCCTGAAATTTTGGAAATTTAAATCTATCAATTATATCTACAATATTTTATTGAAATTACCATAGCTGTTTTCTATCTAATTACTGATTTTTCAGAAAATGAAAAATCCTGGAAATATAGCTCTGCTTGTGTTTCTCAAGTCAGCAGAAAAATGCTTCTCCTGGTCTTTCTGCTATCTCCTTGGGGTTTTGCTATTTTCTTGGAATTTTTGTTGTAGGTTTCATTGTCATAGAACCCTGCAGATTCTTTCACTAAAACATTACAGTAGTGATTATATAGTTACATGTGCAATCATTCTTAATGTGTCTTCCAAGAATTAGGCTGTTAGTTCTAGAAGTATGATTTGTTTACTGCTTTGTCCCCAGAAGCCAGCACCAGGCTTGTCACATGGTAGGTTTTTGGACAAATATTTATTAATAAATGACTGAAAGAATTTTCCAAAGTTGATTTCTTCTCAGCTGTCTGGTGTTTTTCCTCCTCTCAGGACCACTTTTGTTTACATGAGAGCTTAGTGAAAATCTATGGAAAAATGAATTGCATGGTTAGTATAGAGGTCTATTTTCCTCTCCTTCCATCCCACCTGATTTCATCTGCTACATGAGAGCAACATAATTGAAACCTGCTTGTGGTTCTGAATACCGAGCACCTAAAACCATGTAAATTTCTTCATTTTTTAACTTTTTTATGATTATGATTTATGGTGGTGATGGTGAGCCTGAGTGTCAGGAGGGAGTGTTGTATTTGTAATTAGAAAGTGAAACAGATGTTGAAGGCTTCATCTGAAATGATGTTGCCATTATAATAGTTCTCATTGCTCACTGATCATTTTCTAGTTCACCTATTGAAATTCTCACTGAAAAGATCTGGGTCTCAAGATAATGCTCACCAGATGAGGGTTTCACTGTTGTAGAGGACCGCAAAATTTTTGATTCATTACACTTATAAAACAAGACCCTCAAAGCTCCCATGTGCAAAAGCATGGAAACAGAAACAAATTAAAACATTCTTTTTTATTTTTTCCTATTTGGAGTCAAAGTATTGGATGCAAAATCATGTTTATGCACTGACTTTTGGACTCTGAGTTATTACAGAATTTACCTAGCTTATTATCTTGATCAACATCCACTTTTTTCCCAGCTGATCAAAGGACAGAAGAGAGAAACCTGTGTCCTCAATCAACCTAATCCTGTTCAAAGGTAAACATTGCTAGGGTAATCAAGTGTATCTCGGCACACTGAGTTATGGAATGAAAAATGCCATTCGTGCTTTCCCCATGGTGTTCCCCCATCGGAGCGTGGGTCATACAGGTGGCTCTGATGGAGGCTGAGATGATTTGTAAGCTCTGCTGACCCTGGCACCTGGGCAGTAGAAAGGATGTGATACTGTTGATTTTAGTTCAGTAAGGATTTATCAGAGGATGGTGTCATTGAATAGGAATGGGTGTGAAAATAGGGGTGGATATCAGAAATAATTTTAGGCCTATTCATCTCTCTCTCTGCTTCCTTCATGCAGCCTCCTGCCCTCTCCTCTGGCCCCCAACCTTGAGTACAGCACAGTCCAGACATGTCTGGCTAAGGTCAGAAAGAACTTGAGTGTTGTAAATATGGCTAAACAGAGAGCCTTGAGAACAAATGTATGTCTGTGTGACCACCTAGAATACATCACAAGGGCAGATGCTCATCTTTTTGTTTGTCACTAAATCTCCTGCTCCTAGCACAGTAAATGGTAGATGCTAGAGTCTTAATAATTGATTATTATTAGACCATTTTACATGCCAGCAATGTGACTAAAAAATAAATGGTCCTTTGTTAGTTGTGAATGTTGAGTCAGGTAGACCTGGATTTTAGGCTCAATAAAACACTGAAAATATCTAGAACCAGATACCAGATCTCAGATGCAAGTATGCAGACAAACTTCTCTTGTCTTGGGGTGGAAACACTTCTCTGTCTGGTTTCACCAGTGGAAATAATTGTCCACATCTGAACTTGTATGAACCAGGCTGTTCCTTCTGCAAACGGAATTCTGCTCTTAGGAAGGAGTAAACATCAGCCAGTGAGCAAAAGAAGCTACATATGAGATAGGAAATTCAGGTAATGAATTACAGAGCTGCACTGAACAAATCTGCTTTGATGTGACACAGGCATGCTGGTGACAATAAGATGTTGGCCACACCCATTTGGTAAAGCACAGGGAAAGGCAAATTTAACCTTCCAGTGTAAGAGCCTCTATAAATGTGTGTGTGTGCACACATCACTCTTTGATCAGTTAATGGAATCCCCACGAACACACATTTTTGTCCCCAAATGGCTGTTAGTCAAGTTTTTCACCTTTTGCTTTACATTCTTTCATGCTGCCCCTTGACTTCATGGAGTCATTCTCTATTCTACTTCAAAGAGCATTGTCTGTTTATTATCCCTATTGTGTACAGAAGAAAAAGAAGAAAAAACTTTTAAATAGAGCATTGCAAATTTGCCCAGAATATATATCTGTGTGTAGAAGAATGATTGTGTACAAGAGCAGACCTGCAAAATCCCATTCATTTACCAGGAGATGTTCTCAATTAGAGAAATGTCTCAAGCTCTGTATCTTTCCATAGGGTTGAGTGCTTTTCTTCCTCTGATAAAGAGACATTTAACAGGTGACACATCATTTCAATTAATTAGCACCTCAATTTTTTAGACAGTGAGGGCTTCATTTTATTTTTATAAATAAGTTTGAAGAATAAATCCCTAGTACATAGGTAACTAATGCAGTAAGTAAAATGTTTTAGTGTAAGCTACATGAAGTCAGCCTCAGACATGTTAAAAATCAAGGCTTCTTCAAATTAGGATACCCATCTTATTTTTCCCAGGCACTGTTGCTATCACATTATTTATATTTGTGTGCATGTGTGTGTGCACACTCAGTGGTGTCTAACTCTTTGTGACCTCATGGAGAGTAACTTGCCAGGCTCCTCTGTCCGTGAAATTTTCCAGGTGAGAATACTGGAGCAGGTTGCCATTTCCTTCTCCAGGGGATCTTCCCAAGCCAGGGATGGAACCCACGTCTCTTGTGTCGTCTCCTGCATTGGCAGATGGGTTCTTTACCAGGGGAGCAACCAAGGAAGCCCTATGTATATTTAGATCCTCTAATTGTAACTTGGGAAGAGCTAGCAAGAGTAAGTATCCAGCACCAGAGGACTGTCAATTTAGGATGAGAAAGACTGAGGCCCTGGTTTCCAAAACCCTACTTGTGAGTTGATAGAATTCAGAACCAGAGAGAGGTAGGGTGACTTGTCATCGTATCATTTAGGAAGGAAAAAGCAAAATTGAGTTATTTATTATTCATGGATTTTTTTTTTTTTTTACTCCTCTTATTCCTATAGTCTCATGTGAATTTTTGAGTAGTCATCGTGATCAGATCCAGGCAGGCAGTGTCATTATTGCATGAGACAATCTGGTGTCTGTCTTGTTTGTTTCACCTGGTAGGTCAATGCCTTTCCATTAGCACCCACACTGCTGTGCAGGGTAGAGCACATCACAGCTGGGCATCTGCAGGTGATGACTTCCAGGTGTTAGCCTACAGAAAATCACTGAAAGTCAATGCAGACGTCGAGCTGCAGACATTCAGCTGCAAAAAGCCTTCCAGGCAAGGTCATGGTGTTGGTACTTGTAGCAGAAACTGAAGAGAAACTCTGAAAGCCCTGCCCATGTTGTCCCAGAGGGAGAGCTGACAAAAGTTGGCTCCATTGTGGAAAAACATTTCAGGTATATAAAATGTCCGCCGCTCCCTGAGGCAAGAAAAAGAGTTTAAAGCGTAGTTTGAAGGAAAACAAAACCTACCTCTTGAATGTTGTCTGCACGTGGCAGGTAAATGAATCTTTTCTGAGTGAAGGTCCCTTTGTCTCTTGGCAACCCAGCATTTATTCCTTCATGCTCAGTGATGGGAAGTTTACCCCTTCCAAAATTCAAGCCATCTGCACTATTAGCAACACAATCAATCCTAGCCAATAAATCACCCCACCCAATATTCTTGAAAACACAAATTCTGTAGTATGTTAAAACATTTTAATAAATGACAACATGGTATGATCTATGAGGCCTCTTAACACTATCCACTTCATCCAGCTGGGAAAATTATGGCCCCCCAAATCTTCATAATTTTGAGCACTTATGTGTGCTGAACAGATTGAAAAATGTGTCAGTTCTGTGGGATTTAAAAACCACTCACCCATGGAAGACACACTCAGCTTTTCTTGAAAGAAGACATTGGGATCAAAATATCTTTTCTGTGGCCAAGCAGACAGAGAGTTAATAAAAATCAACAATCTGGTAGCTATTTAATCAGGCAAAATGGCTGCTTGTAGTAGAAAGTAAAACTTTTTTTCTGGCTTGGCTTATTCTGTGTGTAGTTCTATTTCTTGAGATTACATTTTACAAATGAGATAGGCTGTTTTTTGCTGTGAGAATATATGTAGTGGTTTGCAAATATTAAGGCATTAATATCCTCAGTCTCCTTAAGGCAGACACACTGGGGGCATTTTGTTTCAAAAATCCAGAAACAATGTATGAAGGATGCATCCAACACTTTCCACAGTGATTAAAAAAAAAAATCATGTGCCGAATTTCACCGAATGACTCATGATGAATCTTCTTGATTACTTTTTCACCAGGTAACTTTGCTTGAGACTCTATCAATTTCTGCCATAAAAAATAATATATGGTGATTCCCAACGCCAGAAATGATATCCTATGTACATTGTGAAAAGCCCCCCTGGGGAACTTGGGGATGAACTCTTATCAGTAATAGAGGAGCTATGAAATATTTAAAGGGGAGATATAAATAGGTACCTGGAAGCCATCACTAGGCACATAATATAATAGATGGCTTGAAGATTTGTTTTAGTCCAACTTTGGCATTTCCTCTGCTGTAGTGACAGTAAGGGTGTCAATTATGTTGTACAGGTATGCTGCATTAAGAAAACATTATTCAAGAGAGGAATGTAGCCCAACTAGTGTGCAAGATGTTGAAATAACAAACTAAGGAGAAAATTTCAAAACTGTAAAATATAGCACAGGTGGTAGAGCTGAGGGGAAGTTCTGTTCTTATGCAAGACTAGTAGACATTTACATACGGAAATCAGCATAATTCATATGTCCTATACTATTTATTGTCTAAGGATAAACAGACACTTAGGTCATCCACACATAAAGCCTTTTTGACAGTTCAGAGCACAAAGATTCAATGCATCATTCTAGAGATTTTTCTCTTGAGTGACAAACTAATTTTTAAGATGTTTTCAAAGAATGTTTCTCAGAATAGCCCTGCCTGATGCTTTCCAGCATGCTTCATCACTTGTCAATCAATAAATCATCCAATCAATCAACTGATCAATCAGTCAGAACTAAATATTCTCATAAACAATCACTCCAGGTCTTTTGCATTTCAAATTGAGAACTGACATACAGTTGCTAGCATTTTGTTTCCAAGCAAGAATTTAGATAACAGAAACTACTAGCATTGTGGGATTTAAGCAGTACTCAATAAAAGAGACCCTGTTTTAATGCCTAAGAAGAAATAGAAATATTTTCAGATTAAATTGTCATCCTTTCCAAGAATAAAGAGTTGGGACCTTACACTGATATACATGTTTACTCATGTGCACAAACAGCATTACACACAAAGTACATATACATATTTGATGGATACTACACCACCAATACTTCTATATTAGCAAAATTTTATGGACTCTAAACTGCTCTTCATTCTTTATATTATCAAAATTTGGTTGATTGATGGTAGACGGAGTGGTCTGGACATAACTCCAACCTGGAAAATCCTCTATGTCGACCTAAGATGATACTGTGAGAGGGTTCTCAGTCATAATTCACCCTTAAAACATGGACTAAAAAAAGAGTCTTGGGTTTTGGCAATGTGTACCAATTAAGTGATTGTGTCTCAGCTCCATACCTGCCCTTCTTCTGCCTGTGATGAAGTCTACACTAGGTGTCTGCAAACCGAGTTTCCGCTTTGCCAGATTGATCAGCCAATAAAGGGCAGGGAAAGTGTGGATAGGAATGTAAGGCTACAGAAGCAACAAATGAACAGTGTCTGTATCAACTTACATTCCCACCAACAATGCAAGAGGGTTCTCTTTCCTCCACACCCTCTCCAGCATTTATTGTTTGTAGATTTTTTGATGATGGGCATTTTGACTGGTATGAGGTGATACCTCACTGTAGTTTTGATTTGCAGTTCTCTAATAATTAGTGGTGTTGAGCATCTTTTCATGTCCTTCTGGCCATCTGGGAGCTCAGCTTGGTGTTCTGTGGTGACCTAGATGGGTGGGATGAGGGGAAGAGGTGGGAGGAGGCTCAAGAGAGAGGGGAATATGTGTACATATACAGTTGTCCAGCAGAAAATAATCCAATATTGTAAAGCAAATATACCCCCAATTAAAAAATATAAAGCAATGCTAAAACATCAAAACAAGCAAACAAAAAAATACTATGAGTTCTCATTTGTTTCTCCATGAACTTCCTGTGGGCTTGCTAACCGTCTTGTCCTAAGCATCTCCCCAGCAACACATCTTCAGCTGGTAAATGGCTATTCAGTTCAGTTGAACCTCATGTGCAGTTTTTCTGATGTTGACAGAACCAACTTGATCACACCCCTAGCAGCCAGCTGGGCCCCCCTTATCAGGACTTGGTTCCAGGCTCATGTGGCCCCTCTTCCAAACTTCAAGATGGTAACAATCCAATTTTGTCTTTTTGTTGTCTCAATCCTAATGGAGGCTCTTCCTACCATTGCTACCTCCTTGATTAGGGCAAGAGCTGGCAAACTATAGCTTGTGACTGAATCCTGCCTGCTGCCTGTTTTTGTAAATAAAGTTTTATTGGAACACACCCAGGCTCAATCCTTCTGTCCGAAGCTCCTACTTTCATGCTCCAACCGTAGAGTCTCAGCTAATCATGATGAACTACAGAATCCGAACTTTTTACTATCTGGTCCTTTATAGAAAACATTTGCTGATGTCTACAGTTCTCTTTTAACCTTTCCAGTTGCCTAGTTAACAACTTTATATCTAGTTAACTTTTAAAAATATTTAATTCCCTTTGTTCAAATAACTGGGAGGGGTTTCTATTTTCAAACTGATAGTAAAACATCTGCAAATCAACAAAATTTTGGCAAGTAAGAGGATTGTAAGAGAGACCTAGACAGGGGGAAAACAAAGGAAATAATCATAGGTTAAAAGCACCCTTGTAAAGAAACCAGCAAATCACCGGACTTTAGAATTAGCACGTTCCTAATGCTAAAAAAAACAAACTTTTGTACCAAGGAGAAATGATGAGTGGTTAAGAGGAACCTTATAATTGCGGATGCTAAAATCAGATAAACTTGTGGCAAGAATATTTGTGAATAAGTACCATTGCTACGGAGACAGATACCAACTACAGATCAAAAGAACAACCTTAAAACCAAACTGTTTCAATGAAAATGAACTGTAGGTCTACTGAGCATATTTCTTCACTCTAATAACTTTAAGAAGGTCTTATGAAAGTTGGAAATACGGACTCACTCAGATTACATCTCTACAATTCTGCAATCTTTTCTTTTATATGCCTCTATTTGGTTATATATTTTAAAAGCTATATACATATGAGAAAAGAAATGTTGTTATCTACTCATTATTTTTATTCCATCTTTTGACAGGAACCCATGAAGGTACAACTAGTGGAAATAGAGCTTCAGCATGATATCCCATGGTTATTCATTATTGGGGGCTGCTTATTAAGAAGTGTTGCCTAATGCACTATTTGTTTTTGTTTTTCAGTTGCTGAGTCATGTCCAACTCTTTGAGACCCATGAGCTACAGCATGCCAGGCTTCCCAGTCCTTCACTGTCTCCCAGAGTTTGCTCAAGTTCATGTCCGTTGAGTCAGTGATGCAATCTCACCAACTTATCCTCTGCCCCCCTCTTCTCCTCCTGCCTTCAATCTTTCCCAGTATCAGGGTCTTTTCCAATGAGTCAGCTCTTTGCATCAGATGGCCAAAATATTGGAGCATCAGCTTAAGCATCAGACTTTCCAATGAATATTCAAGGTTGATTTTCTTTAGGATTGACTGGTTTGATCTCCTTGGAGTCCAAAAGCATCAATTTTAGTGACAATTCTAATGCACTATTCTAATGATGGACAGGAAAGCCAAGCATGCTGCAGTTCATGGGATTGTGAAGAGTCAGACACAACTGAGCGACTGAACTGATTCTAATGACCTAATCAGGTTTTTCCTACCTGGTACACATGGAAAGCTTTGCTGGCTTTCAAAAGTAAATGTCAGTCACTACAGAGAGATATCAGTTTGTCTACCATCTTTGGAGATTTTGTTAGCAAAATATCTTTTCATTAGAAGCTACTTTTGTAAGACATTAAAACCTTATTAATGTTCTTGGGCACTAATTATTAGAAAAGCCAGCTAGCCTAAGATGTTCCACCGTAATTTGTAGTTGTGTCTTATATTTTCTAAGAGGATGTTGTTTTATACATACACACACACAGGCACACATATATGTTCACATACACACATACTTCTCAATGGAAAACAATTATTCCTCTTTACTCAGATGTTTAATACAAATTGGTAATTGATTTATATTTGAAGCCTGCCATAGTCTTTAATTATGACAAAATATATGTGTATGATAGAGATTTGCATTGAAAAGAAATGTAACATTTGGAGGAAATTTCCAAAATACCGGTATTTAAACAATTGAGAAATGATTTGATTTAACAATAGGAAAATCCCAGAGAAAGTATTTCTTATAGTATCTTTTCTATATTGAGGCTGCCTCTATACCAGGGGTTGATCAACTATGGATGGTCTATTGCCTGCTTTATAAATAAAACTTTATTGGAACACAGCAAGGCCCATTTGTTGCATAGTGTCCATGGCTGCTTTCACACTGTGATAGCAAATGTGAGTAGTTGTGACCGAAATTGTAAAGCTTCCAAAGGCTATAACATAGTTATTGTCTTTTCTTTTGCAGAAAAAGTTTGCTAACCCTGAACTAGCTACAGAAATCCAGTATTTCTGATTCTATTATTTGACCTCACACTGTTTCCTGCCCTGTTTCATTAGTCTTCAAAGAACTGAAGGTTGGAAAATGTAAATTTATGTCTTGCCCAGCCTCAGTGTTTCTAAAATGAATGCACTCCATTTCATTTCTGATATTCTGCTTCTGCTGCTGGTCTTGACATCTAAGCAGGCTCATTCTCGTCTTCTGCCTCATCATCCATATTCCTTGAGGAGCGAGTCTTATCTCCATCCACTTCCCATGCATCTGTCTCTTCTCTCTCTTCAAACGAGCGTAATTTCAATTCCTTTTCGAAACTATTGTAATAACCTCTAATACACTCTATCTCCTCCCCTGCTTTACCTTCTTCAGTCCATCCCCTCCTTATAAATAGAACAATTTCACTGGGATTCAAACTGAACGTGTCACTTGCTTTATACAATCCTTTGATTGCTTCTCACCAGCTCAAAGTGTAGTCCTTAACCCAGTGATCATGATACAAGGAGAGCTGTTCTACGTTTGTTTATTCTACAGAGATAGTTAGGTCTCCCTGGAAATAAAAAACTGAATTTTGAGATTTTTTTTTTTAACAAATAAGAAAGGATTCTAGATTATCCTTTTGTTTACCCTCACTCCCTGGCATTCAGACACGTTTTGATTAAGAAAGAGAAAATGAGATGAAGTTGAAGTTAGCTCCACTGGAGTTATGCATTAATAGGGATCTGTCTGTGGCAAAATGGGGCACGTGGGAATTCTTCTTATGAGACCTGGTGATCTACAGGATAAGGTGCAGAATCTTAGCCTGTCATGATCAGATTCAGGACAACTTTATCCATGGAACCTCCCATCAATTCATAACGTGGTGCTTCTGCCTACAAGGATGATCTACTCTGGTTCCTCAGCTGTCCTTCAGTCTTCATCAGTCTTCGTCATTTGGAATGCTGATTCCTAGACCTGCAAAGCTCTTCCTCATCTTGATGCTTGATGTACTCCTCCATCTTTTCCAAGACTTGGTTTGAAATAATTCCTATTCAAAGGCAACCTTTTCTGCTATCTCCAGGCAGGAGTTATACACATCCTTCCCTGTTCTCAAATACCATGCTTATACTTTGATCACAGTGCCTGACAGATATTTCCCCTACAATCTGTGTGCACAATAATCAATTATTATATTGTTTTCTTTCTAGAGGACTTCAACTGTTTTTTTCTTTTTTCTGTCTTCTTTACATCTGCAGTGCCTGGGACACTGCAGTATAGGGAGAGCCAAAGAGTTACTTGTTCAATGAATGGATCTCTTTACACTATTTTTAAAACTCAGAAAATATGAAAGACTATTACTGTAACTTTGCTCTACCCTCTCCTCACAAGGAGTAAAACAGGTGAGAAACTTCATTCACACCCAAGAGTTATGAGTTGAACCCTGTTCTTTTAAACATTGATGGGTGAAAAGCTTTAACTCAAATAAATGATGTGACTTCAGACTTTGGTAAGAGAGAATTTTTGAATAACTTCATTCCTAGCATTATTTGCATTGAACTGTATCTTCCACCAACTGGGAAAGTCCTGCCCTCTATTCTATATGGATAGAATGATAAATTGAGGAAAATTCTTGAAGAATCTCATAGGGTTACATTGCCATATTTACACAAATTCTGAAGTACAACAGATGCTGGATATAGCAGAAGGGTTTCTCGCAAAAAGTTTGAAAGGTGGTCTGAAATAAAACACACCATCATCCTCTTCTTAATCCTGCACACATCAGCTGATGAAAATATAATGCTTAAAAAGCATATAGCCAATCTCAAGCCAGTATTTTGAGCTTTCAGGATTTTTTTAAACCAGAGGTTTTGTCACTCCTCATAGTTATCAAGTCAACCAATGAATAGTGAAAATTCCAAGCAAGTTTATATACTGCAATCTTATATGACTGTCTTTATTTTCTAAATTGAACTAGCTTTATTTTTCTCATGAAGTCACAGAGTTTAATTAGAGATCATGACCTAGTAACAATGAAATAGCAGGTTTTCACCTTGGAGTTATTTTTTTTAAAAAGGGGGGCAAGCCTATTATAGAAATCGTTTAAGAAATTTACCATGAGATAATTCAATCTGAACGTGAACTGTTAATAAGTTGATTCCTGAGTTTTCAATAATGGGACAGGAAATAATTAAACTTGATCACTGACAAAGAGTCTTGTGAAACTGGCAATGTTAATGGTGCTATTTTGCCCTCAAAAATTTCCCTGAAAACATAGGGTAATGCCATTAGTACTGAATTTGCCCACCTGTAGCAAAATTATTCCCTTAGGGTAGAGTAAATGTGAATAGAAACCACAATGTGATTTGAAAGAAAGAGTCTGGGATGATTTATGTGTGTGGTCTAGCTTGAAAGTGGGTGGCAGAGGTAAGGAAAAAGAAATTAATGACCTTTCCAGGGCTTTTTTTATTCCTTAATTCTATAGCAAGAACTGGAGTGATAAAATGAGGGCTAAAGGAAATCATAACAGGGATTATCATTAAAATATTTTTTATAGAGATGGACAAAGAATGGGAGATTCCATAGCATAATTTTCACTGGAATGATATATAGTATATAAATTGACAGTTGGATAGGGGAAAATAGAATAAAGAAAGCCAAACTCTAGGAGTATTTATCCAAATTAAACAGTTGAAAAATAAATAAGTAAACCTTATTAATTTTATTAAGTGTTTCCTTGTGTGCGTGCTAGTCACTTCAGTCATGTCCAACTCTTTGTGAGCCTATGGCCTGTAGCCCACTAGGCTCCTCTGTCCATGGGATTCTCCAGGCGAGAATACTGGAGTGGGTTGCCATGCCCTCCTCCAGAGGATCTTTCTGACCCAGGGATCAAACCCATGTCTCCTGCCATTGTAGGCAGATTCTTTACCATCTGAGCCACTAGGGAAGCCCTTCAAGGGCCAGTTAAAAAGACAGTGTCTCTGATGTCTTGCCTCATCAGGTAGCCTGAAATGATCCCTACTCTGCCCTGAGCGATTCACATCAAGAGCAATAAGTGTGCAGTTACTGCGTACTAAATTTTATAGCACGTGTGTGTGTGCTCACTTATGTGTGTATATATCACAGTTGCCCTTTGAGTTGATAAGTAGTGTATATAATATTTGACAATGTTGATAATGTGGTATATAACTCATATATTAAGCCCAGTGCCTATTATATAAAAGACCTAAGTATGTATTCATCAAACACCTAATTGATTTACAAGGCTTGACCTGCCTCCAGGTATGTTTTTTGACTTCCAGGTGTACTGACATACTAACCAATACTATTTAAACCTTTTCTCTGGGTTTGAAACCAATGGTCTTGCCTGTTTCTCTCATTTGTACAATAAGGTATTTAGAGAGCACAGTTATAAACAGCTACAAAGGCAGTCTCTTGCTTATAATTAAAGAAACTCACATCTTTAAAAATAGAGAAGATGCTTCAGGAGAGTTGGGTTTCTTATGTTACTATACTTTTGAGGCTCTGAAAAATTAAACCCAAAATATCTAAATATGAAACTTTTATATCATTAAAGATATAACTTTAGAATCTCTGTCTCTCTTTGTCAGGGTGGCTTATCATCTCTTGGCTGCATAATGTAGAGGGGAAAAAAGTGATCTTGAAGGCTAACAGATCTGAATTTCCATCCCAATTCTCCACTTTCTAGCTGTCTGGGCTTATGTAAGTTGCTTACTCAGGGGCTTCACTTTTATGTCTAGAAATTAGGTATAAAATGATTTATTAGCAAGGCTATAATAAGAAAGATAATGTATGTCTGATAATCCCTCTACAGTACTTAACATGTAGAAATGCAATACCTACCCGTTTTTCTTCCTTTCCAGTTGTAAATGGCCAGTAGAAGCCCTTTGAAAACACTTGGATCTGATTGAAACAACCCAATCACTCTGGAAAACCAGTCTCACACAAGAGCAAATTCAAGAGAATTTCCTCTCGCCCATATGTTCTTATCTTTAATAACTGAGAGACTGAGATATTTGTCCTCAAAGGCAGGAAGTTTGTACATCTGCTGTATTTCATTGGGTCTTTATTGGATTATGCAGCTTTACCTAAATAAACAAGAACATACCAGACACATCCTCCCCATTGAGTGCAAAGCCAACTGAGTCAGAAGATCACTTCTTTGTAGTTGGACACACCTTCATGAAGATCAAATACCAAACCACTTTCCAGCTGCAAGTTCCTAATAGAGCTGACTTTCAGGGTGTGGCCATTTTTGTGGTGTCTGAAAGACTTTGAGTCAAAACCTCTTACAGGCTGGGAAAGGGATTAATGACGATGAATGATCTGACACCTGCTTAGTTCCCAACTGTAACAACACACTTAATGTATTTTTATATAGTTCTATTTACTAGTATATACTTTTTTATATATTATATAATTTGGTATGTGTGCATGCATGCTAAACTGCTTCAGTCATGTCCAAATCTGCAATGCTATAGATGGCAGCCAGCCAGACTCCATCCATGGGATTTTCTAGGCAAGAGTACCTGAGTAGGTTGTCATGCCGTCTTGCAGGGGATCTTCCCAAGCCAGGGGTCGAACCCTCGTCTCCTGTGGCTCATGCATTGAAGGTGGATTCTTTACTGCTGAGCCACCAGGGAAGCCCCATAATCTGGTATATTATATAACATATATAATAGGATCTAGTTTATTATGCTGTTGTTGTTTAGTCTTACCTGACTCTTTTGCAACCGCATAGACTACAGCCTGCCAGGCTCCTCTGTCCATGGAATTTCCCAGGCAAGAACACTGGAGCAGGTTGCCATTTCCTTTTCCAGCGGATTTTCCTGACCCAGGAATCAAACCCGTGTCGCCTACATTGGTGGGCAGATTCTTGACTATTGAGCCATCAGGGAAGCCCCTATTTTATTATATATAAAATATAATATGAACATATATGTTAAAATATATTTAAAAGTATTTATGCTTGCATACAGAAATTTAGACATTTATACACACATACACTTTTTTTTTTTGAGTTATGTATCCTATAAGCTGAATGATTGTGCTTAAGATGTAATATAGTGTTGTGGTTCACCAGTGAAATATCTGCCTATCCAGTGCTCCTATATTTCAGGACACAAGTAAGATGTGATTTTTCTCTTTCTTAAACTTTCTTCTTTTAGGTCATTATCAGGTTTTATCGATTCTGTCTACAAGATGTTTCTCATCAACATGAGTATCTTAGTTGAGGTCTTAATTTCTCACCTAGCCAATCACTGTAGATTTCCAGTGAGATTTCTTGCTGCCATTCTCCTACATATAGCAATCTATATGCTACTCTCCCAAATCACCCTACACTCTCCTTTCCTCACTGTGTCCTAAAGTCTATACTTTATGTCTTTGTCTCCTTTGCATTTTATTTGTCCATTCTTCAGCTGATGGACGTTTGGATTGTCTCTACTTTTTATCTATTATGAGTAATGCTGCTGTGAACATTTGTATACAAGTTTTTGTGTGGGCATATGTTTGCATTTCCCTTAGGTTTACTATACCCAGGTGGAATTGCTGGGTCACATGGTAAATTTAAGTTAAATTTTGAGTAATTGTTAATTCTTTCCCAAAGTGACTACATTATTTTACATTGTTATGAGGGTGTTATAGCAGTGTTATGAGGGTTTTAATTTTTTCACATCCCAGACGACACTTGCTACTGACTGTCTAGTGGGTATAATTTGGTGTCTCCTTGTAAGGCTGCCCTTCTTGGAAGGAAAAAATAAAGTTAAATATCCTTTGCTTTGCCATATACAACCCGACTGCCATCAATAACAATAGGCAAGTGGGTAAATTCTACAGCTGATAGCTGAAGAAAAAGATTCCTTGATGTGGTTGGTGATTTTCCACTTTAGGAATATATGACATGAAGAACTGAAATGACTAAATGGAAAGCATCTAGTATTTTAAGAATGCGGTCTGCAGCAGAGCCTGATGGATGGATAAACCCTTGTGTTTTTCTCCATTCGTACCTAGAATGCCTGGGTCTGTGGCTTTGAGCAGGCATGTAGCTAGGACTCTCATTATGAGAAGAAAGACTCTTTTATGGACAGAAAGTAGAGCGACTTCTTTAATTCCTACTTCCCCAATATATTCAGGAAAGCTGAAAATTTCATGGAGCACTGTGAAATGAACAGCTGAAGCTGCACAGAAGTCAAACCACCCCAGAGCAAATATCCATACTGATAGGCTGAGGTGGAAGCTTCCACTCAAAAATCCTTGTGAGTTTTGTGTCATGAGTTTTATATTAGGCTAGAATGGATAGAAGTCAGCAACACCAACAGTTTGACAATTTGCTTCACCTATGGACAGTTTCTTTCAACCAAAGGTCAGATTAATGGCGTCTATTTAAATTAGGGCATAATTCAAATCTCTTGTTGAACTCAAAGAAAATTACCCAGAGTGAATAGTCCTTCAGAAACTCCAGTTCTTTGAAGCTTCAGGAGTAACCAAAACAGACTTAGGTTAATGGATAACTGCAGAGGTGGTGAGTATTCTAGCTCGACCAAGTTGGAACGTTTCTCAGCATCCCGATGTACCACTCTGTAGACCTGTATTTAAAATAGCCCAGCACTCTTCTTAGTCAGTCTTTTCTGGTGACAAGAAATCCCTTCAAAATTGTACTACTAAGAGAAGATATTATAATTATACAACAAAACATTGAAACTGAATTGCATATGGCTGGTCAATTGTCATGGGAACTTAATATGACAAGATACTGTAACAACTATAGCCATCCCTCTGTATCCTCAGGAGATTGATTCCAGGACCCCCACAAGTTCTAAAACCTAAGGCTGTGCAAGTTCCTTATATAAAATAGTATACTGTTTCCATATTTGTGGTATTTGGGCTTTCCTGGTGACTCAGACGGTAAAGAATCTGCCTGCAATACAGGAGACCTCTGTTCAACCTCTGGGTCAGGAAAATCCTCTGGAGAAGGAATGGCAACCCACTCAAGTATTCTTGCCTGGGAAATCCCATGGATGGTGGTGCCTGGTGGGCTACAGTCCTTGGGGTAGCAAAAGTGTTGGACAAGACTGAGTGACTAACACTTTCTTTCACCTTTACATACAACCTCTTGTATACCTTAAGTCATCTCTAGATTACTTATACACCTGTGCTGTGCTGTGCTGTGCTTAGTTGCTCAGTCATGTCTGACTGTTTGTGACCCCATGGACTGTAGCATGTCAGGCACCTCTGTCCATGGGGATTCTCCAGGCAAGAATAGCTGAAGAATTGATGCTTTTGAACTGTGGTGTTGGAGGCTCTTGAGAGTCCCTTGGGCTGCACGGAGATCAAACCAGTCAATCCTAAGGGAAATCAGTCTTGAATATTCATTGGAAGGACTGATGATGAAGCTGAAACTGCAATACTTTGGCCACCTGATGTGAAGAACTGACTCATTGGAAAAGACCCTGGTGCTGGAAAAAATTGAAGTCGGAAGGAGAAGGGGACGACAGAGTATGAGATGGTTGGATGGCATCACTGCCTCGATGGACATGTGTTTGAGCAAGTTCTGGGAGTTGGTGATGGACAGGGAAGCCTGGTGTGCTGCAGTCCATGGGGTTGCAAAGAGTCAGACACACAAAGAGTCAGTCAGCAACTGAACTGACTGACTGACAATGTAAATGCTATACAAACAGTTATAAATACAATATAAATGCTATGCAAATGGTTGCTGGCTTGCAACAGATTCAGGTGTTATTTTTTAGAACTCTCTGAAACTTTTTTTGAGTATTTTTGATTCACAATTGAGTCTGAAGATGTGGAACCTGTGGATGCAGAGGACTGACTATAATTTTCATGTTTCTAGACTGCATGTTTTGCTGTCTCCCTTCTCAGTGGAGTTCCCGTGCTTTCTTTACACTCTTATCTCAATATGCACATGAGAAAAGATGGTGATGGGTGATGTTGTGTACAGAAAAACAAAAGTAAGAGACTAAAGGGAAGCCAATTGAAGTGTTAAACTAGGGGCAATGGACACTGAGAAGGAACCTAAGGACAAATACAAACTGCTAATAGCCTTATTGAGAGAATGAACTGTAACGGGGCAATTCTAGAACAAATTCCACAAGTAGAGATAGTCTGGGGTTTTCGTTCTGCCTATAATCTGGTGCATTTTACCAATACAGAAGCAAACATTTAAAGGCACTTATCTAACTTTATAAATGCATGCCCCCTTTACAGGATTGGTATTACTATTTAGGCATAAGTGTTCTCTAGACTTAATAAAATCACTGGATGTCACTTCTAAGTAATTGCAGTGGAAATACATGACATCCTCCTTAACTTTGACAAAAATGTGAGGCTTTATTTAAGCTGGGAATGAGAAAGATTTAATCTAAATGAATGAATATATCTTTGCAGTTTTATTCAATGTTAAGGTTCTATATGAGACAGAACTAAATGCTTTCCTCAGAATTAGAGCTCTTCTTGAGGGGGTGAATTCACCCACAATCTGCATTAATACTCTGGAAACACATTGCCTGTCACTTCTTATTGCTTGCTGCTTAATTAAAAGGGATGTCAGACACTTCTGAAAAGGCTCTGGTAAATTGTCAAATTCAACAAAGAAAGAAAATTTTAGATAAAAAGCACCTTATGTAAATCATGCCTTCCCCCAGCCCGGTTTCCTTCCTTCTAAGCACCGTTACCGTCATTTTAGCGACTTTTGTCTGGCATTTAAAAGTGAACTGCGACGCTCTGATTCACTCCTTGGCAACATTCCCTGAAATATTCTGTTAAGTGTTTTCAATTATATGCCAGTCCCAATAGGATCCCAGTAAGAGGTTTTAAAAAGATACCTTATCTAGTACATTATATTTTTCAGTTTAATTCATGTTGCAATAAATATAGATGAATTAAGCAATGTTAAAAATTATCATCATTTTAAATTAATAAATTTGTAGACAGCTGAATATACATTTCAAAATGTTGCAGATTTTAAAGGGTCATTTCAAACCTCTGCTTTATGAATACCATCAAGCAATGGTATTGCAAACTAAAATTATCACTTTAACAACTGGCATACTTGGCATATTTGATTGTGTGTATTTATTTAATGTTACATGGAAGATAAATTGCTTATTGGCATTTAACTTGTTAAAATTATAAGTAAAAAAATTGTTACGTAGTTGAGGACCAAAACACATGAGTATAAGAAAGAGAACTCTTGGGTCCTAGTGCAGACTTTATAATTTTCCAGACTTTACAATGCGGCCTTTCACAGATTATCTAAGTATTCCATACTTCAGTTTTTCCATCTTTTAAATTGAGGTTGTAATATGTGTCCTGCCCATCCTATAGGACCATAGTAATATTCAAATGAAAAATTTTTACTATTACAAATATTTTAAATTATAATATGCTGCATAAATGCAAAGCATCCTTATTATTTTCTATTCCAGTGGTGCTATATATCAATGCCACTCTTTAACAAATGATGCCTTTAAAATAGATTGTCATTTTCAACTTTTTTTTCCAACTGTCTTGACTATAAAGGTAAGCAAAGAGGAACCTGTCCAAGTCCAATTTGGTTGGTTGTGACATTTTTAATGGGGCTGAGTTCTCAGGTGACTCAGTGGTAAAGAATCCACCTGCCAGTATAGGAGATGTAGATTCAATCCCTGGGTTGGGAAGATCCCCTGAAGAAGGAAATGGCAACCCTCTCCAGGATTCTTGCCTGGGAAATCCCATGGATAGAGAAACCTGGCAGCTACAGTCCATGGGGTCACAAAGAGTTGGACACGACTGAGCACACACACAAGACATTTTAAACTTGTTGTTGTATTTTACTAACTTTACAGTATATTTAGAGGCACATGATCCAAGTTTTCAGGAAGTAAAACAAGTAGGGAATGGAAAGGAAAGGTTGATGATAGAAATCTAAGATGAAATTAGCATGAAATTAATTATAAAATGAAGATTTTTATAATTGAATATCTACTTTAATGATTCCTTAGATGTTTATTATATTGTGGTATCATTCTAGAATATTTACTAGAAACCTAGTGAAAGCTATAAGTGAATTGTTAGAATATTAAAATCAAGAATTTACAAACTCTTACCGTAATTTGTAAAAACATAAATTATCCAAACATATTGACTCTTGTCAAACTCCTATTTTGATAGATTAACTAGACCACAAGTGTTAGTGCTAGGAAAATACACGGTTTGGTTAATTTTTTAAAAAGGTAAATCCTTTGTTATTTTCCATTAGGGTAAATGCTGTAATAAGTAATTGTTCCCTGAGCAGTAGTTTCTCAAAAGTGTCATTTCATTTCTTTTTTGCATGTTTCACAAATTTGAATATTCCCCAAAGACAGTAGTATGCCTTCAGCATGAATAAGATGATTGTAGGATGACAGAATTTTTCTTGAGAGCCATTTCAAGTCATTATATATACTTTGTCAACTTGCAGTTGGATGCCAGATGCATTAGGCTATAAGACTACTATTTAAAATAAAGCAGAATAAGATAAATATGGAAACTGACCGTTTGCAAAATGAAAAGAGAAGTCTGCATGCCATGTTTTAAAAAAAATGTATCCTTACATCCAAGAGCATGTGACTGAAGCTATGCACTCTACCCGGTGATTTTTCAGCTCTCCTATTAATTCCCAGGGTATGAAGATTAGGCAACTGTGATGTGATATTTTCTTTTATTCCTGTGGGGACCCCAATAGCCAGACCACAAGCAATCCCCCCTCCACTCACTCACGATGAACACAAATCTAATACTTACTTCCTGCCGTCTCATATCAATGGAGACATTGCTTTAGTCATCTTTTAAAAACTATGCCTGAAGAAAATCTGTTCTTTATGGGGGAAAGTTCACCTAATTGATGTGCCTTTAGTGTTCAAGTTGTTCATAAGCACAAATGTTTAATTGCTTTGGGCAATAAAATTGGATCAATAGATGTGCATTAATTATTTTTTCAATGAGCAGAAATGAAGGAGAAAATTTTAAGTTATACTGCCATATGTTCTAACCCTCAGGTGTGCTTGGAAGTGGCAAAGCAAATGGAGAATGTTGCTGATCATTTGTTGTTTAATTTATTATTATTGATTAATGAATTATATTGTTGTTGTTCAGTCACTAAGTCATGTCCAACTCTTTGCAACCCCATGGACTGCAGCACTCCAGGCTTCCCTGTCCTTAACCATCTCCCCAGCTTTGCTCAAGTTCATGTCCATTGAGTCAGTAATGTTATCTGTTAAATAGCAAATAATCAACAACATTCTTTCATATATATTATATATAATATAATAATTATATTATTGTTGACTTATTTATGTTTTCATCCTCCTATGACTTCTGAGCTGCCTATCTGGACTAATTAGGTTTGGAGCTAGATGTGATCTAACAAAACAGGCAGATTATTTATTTATTCAACAAATACTATGTACCAGCCTTTGTTCTCCATACAGGTGGCCAGAAGCTAATGAGATAGGCAAAGTTCCCAAAGTCCCTGTTCTAAAGGGTCTTATTCTAATGTATATATACTAGAGAAAGCCTTCTTTGGGTCGACTTTTGAGCTTAGTCCTGAACAATGAGAAGGAAGCCTTACTGGAAAGTGAGCTCGAGTAGAAAACCCAGTGGGAGGAAATAAGGTTGGTATATTTAAGGAACTATTAATAAAATAAGGCCAACTTGGCCACAGTATGAGAGTAAAAGAGAGTGTGATAAGATGAGATCAGAGGGCAATTAACATGAGTCTAGTTGTTTGTGGGGAAATATTTATTTTTTCACTCTAAAATTATAAGTGAAACTATAGTAAAAAATGTATAATGCAACTACCAAGTCACACCCTCACTAAGATATTCCCAGCATGCTTTGACCAGCTGACCTGACATTACCAGAGGTGAAAATATCCAGTGTGTTAACATTAAGGGAAAGGAAGGTCACTGGACATACATGTTGAAGATACTGGGAAAATTCTGACATGAAGACAGATTAAACATGTGTATTTTCTTTAATATAAGAGAAATAAACGGTACCTAGAAATTCTGAAGATTTGGTTCTTAAGGAAAAGTTACTCCATCTGGATATTTTTTCTATATTAGAAACAGAATGCAAGCCATATACTATTCAACTCTTTTACCCCCTTGGTTCTTTCTTTTAGGTAGAACTAGATTCTAATTATGGCATCACATTTTTCAAATATTCTAAAAATGTTGCCAAATGATTTCTAGAATAAAGATTTTTAATCTTTATTAAAGAGAAACTTTTTAAAATTGTACAGATAATTTTTTATGCACCAGTGTATATACGAGTATGAGATACCAGAAGGTACTAGAGTAGACTATCAAGTCTAGTCGATTCTGGAGCCATGCTGCTTGAATTTAAATCCCAGCTATGCTGCCAATTAGCATGTGACCTTTGACAAGTTGCTTTTCTGTGTCACCATCTCTTCATTTGAAAAATTGATATAGTAGGGTTGCCAGTCTTGATTATTGTGATACTTAAATGATTCAATGACTATCTAGTATATATTAATAGTACAGTACCTGAAAATATAATCAACATATCTTGCTACATGCAATTTTCTGAAAAGAAAATCCAGGCAAAACCCTCTCACTCCTCACCCCAAATGAAGAGAACTGAGAACAATTGTCTGAACATTTCAGGAAAGATTATTTTTTAAAGTCACAATAGGGTAACATGTGGAGGTATTTAAAATCCTGATCTGTGCTTGTTATTTCCTCTCTGAAGATATACTCATTACCCTGATCTTGTTTCAGAACCACTAAAGTTAACATCTTACCTTCCTTTATTATTAATTTTTCTCAGCGTCATATTAAAGATTTTGTTCCGGTAAAGATAGTAATAATTTCTTAGCCTTGAAACTTACTTCCAATATGGAATTATCTATCATGAAGTAGAAAAAATTGTAATTCATTTAAATAGAATTTTAGAAATAATCTTTAGTTAAAGCAATTACGGTTCAAAAAAGTCTCCTCTTTTTCCTTTAATAGTCCTTTCTGTTGGACTCCCATCCTGGTATCCTTTTGCTAATTCTAAAATACAGAGCAAGCGTGTGTGTGTGTGTGTGTGTGTGTGTGTGCTCAGTCATGGCTGATTTTTTGCAACCTCATGGTCTGCAGCCCTCCAGGATCCTCTGTCCATGGGATTTTTCCCAGTAAGGATACTGGTGTAGGTTGCCATTTTCTCCTCCATGGGATCTTCCTGACCCAGGGATCACGCTCACATCTCCTGTGTCGCCTGCATTGGAGGGCAGATTCTTTATCTCTGAGCCACCTGGGGAATCACAAAATATAGAGTGCTCCCCTCCAATAACAACTACTAAATTCGTACACACGTCAGTGTGGTTGGTACCTACTGGAGAGAAGGATTTTCAAACTCTAAAGAGAAAAGTGTTCTCAGTTGAGGTGTTTTGTTTTGTTTCTTTTACACTTCCTGAGATGCTCAGAATCACGGTGGGGGTCAGGCATGTTTCCTAAATCTATGTGAACTATCTTATCGTTGTGTTGAGTTCTGCATTTGTGATGAAGCTGAAGACTGCCTGCCTTGATATGTGCAGTAGACAAAATTTCATAGAAAAAAAGGCAGTGAATTGTGGCCAATTCTCAACTGTCATCTTTCAAAGTCGATTTAACATATAACATGGTTGAAATACACCTTGTATGCATCCAACAGAAAAGAATACTGTTTAAAGTCCAACATGAAATACCAAAAGAGAGTTTATATCTGTTAAACTAGACAGCAAACAAACCTGTCACTTGCTCCAAAAGGAAGACAACAGTCTCTGTTTTTGAGGGTTATTCTCTGGTCAAACATCACTGAAAAAACAGACCATAAGAAAAGACTCTCAGAGAATCTGCTCACAAGATGTACAGATAGTTCAGAGTGACCCACTGAGAATTATCTTCCCATGTACCTAATTCATCATGCTGTTGGGATGATTAAATGAGATAAGATGGCTTATAAAGCATTCAATGAACATTAGTTATCATTGTTATGCTGTTATTATATTTCTTATAGAGGAAGGCTTATTCCTTAAAAATAGAGTTAATCTAATTTAAACATATTTTAATTTATTTTTTTATACTCTACTTTGTAAGAAAGCTACAACGCTGTATAATGTTTTGAATGAAAAAAGAACTGTTTGCCCAGAGAATGTAAAAATTATATTCAAGTGTCAGTATACATAAAATTCTAAAGATGGTATATAGCAATAAAAAACAGTTCCTGAACTCTTATAATAAATGGGTTTATTCATTTTAATATAGTTAGTTTTTTTCCACAGTTATAGTTGTTCTAATTGAATGCTTTAAGTTAATTATCTGTTAATAATTAATATATTATTAGTAAACAATTTGCTTAGAAAAGCTGATAAAATTTTTTGTGTTGTTTCCAGAGCCCTAAGTGGTTTTTCATGGCCTTGTAAGTATTCATCCATCTCTTGTATGTGTTACAAATTCTTGCTTTTCAAAGCTTGAAATATATTTTTCCAAACCATCTGCTTCTCCCTGTCTCTAACCCAGTCCCCCAGCTTAGTCACGGGACTTAAAGTTTGTGGAAATTTGGATGAGGAAAATAGTACTTGATTTTGTAGTACCACTCATTGAGTGAGTCTTAACAGTCTTTTTAAAAAGTTTTTGCTCTGTAAAAATTACACATATACAAAAATAGAGAAAATAGTTCCTATACCTCAACTTCAAAAATTATCAATTCATAACCAGTCTTATTTCCTTTCCCTAAATTATTTTGAAGCTAATCCCAAGTGGAATATTACTTCATCTGTAAATATATCAGTAAAATTCTCTAATACCTAAGGACTGATACTTAAAGACATAGCTATAAATACCTGAATCACACTTGTAATAATTTCTTAATATCATCAAATATCTAGTCAGGTTTACATTTCCTCAACCCCTTGGAGATTTACTCCAGTTTTTATTCCAATTTAGTTGTTTATTAATTAGTTAATAGATAAATTTGAATTGGGATCTAAATAAAGCCCTTATTTCAAGATATATGTCTCTTAGGCCTCTTGTGCTCCATTTGACCCTACTTGGCCACTTTTTTGTCATTGTTGAAGAATTCAGATCTTCTCTACTGTGAAGTTTTCCGCATTCTGGACTTTCCTGATTTTTATCTCTGTGGCTTTATTTGCCATAGTCTCTGTCCCTTGCATCTCTTGTGCCTAACAACCTGATCAGACTCAAGTTCAATTTTGCTTTTTATTGCTTATTTTAATGGGCCAACCTCAAGGGTGAAATTGTGTAGGAGGTGAATCTATCAACAATGGATGATCAGTGCCAGATCCATTCTTTCATAAGAGCTTACAACATGGAGACTTTCTAAACTTATTATTTCTAGAAAAAGAAATGGCCTTTCATCGCTGATTCGGTTCTCCTGTGGTACCACTTATAAAGAAAAGGCGGGTTAATTGCTTGCATCATTCCTTTTATTTACTAGTTCGTGTGATGAAATGACTTCTTAGCCTCTAAAGTGAACAATAGCTTTTTTTTTAAAGCACCCTTATAAAAATCACAAATTTAAGCATATTTGATTTTCTACCCAAGGCAGTTTTTATCTTTACTGATGGTTTAAGTATTCCATTTGTGGCTGGTGAGTTTATCCAGATTGGTTGCTATGTCTTTTGATAAAGAAACATCTTCTTTTCTTGTATAATGAGATCATCATGCTTATTTGTATTTTCTTGCCCTAGATCTGGGATCACACATTTCTCCAAGAAGTCACTATCCTTTTCTGGGAAACATTTTAATAATATTTATAGGCCATAATCATGACAATTTTAAGGGGAAAAAACATGCACTCTAGTTTGGGCAGTCCAGGAGATCAGTAAAATCCTGGATTGTTTGATATGAGACAAAGAAAAACAGGAGGAATGATATTGGAAGAATGTCTACTTTTCTGCTTTATGCACTAAGTCCTACTCCTCACATCTCTGAAGAGCAAAAGATGGGAGAGCATGGTAGTTGCTGTTTGCCTGAGCACCCATTTATAACCTCAGAATTTTTATTAAGCCAAAAATTCTTAGAATTGTCCTTAAATACCCAACCCCCCCTTTAAAGCTGAATTTGCTTTAGAAAAATGTTTAAAAAACCAGGCATGGTCTGCTATTGATGTGACTGGTGTAATAATAGTCCTCTTCATTTCGTTTACGCAGCCTTATTTGAACTGCTTGCTCTAGCTCCCTTTAAGCTTGAGACCATAATTTGGTCTTTTTCTGTGAGTAGAAAACTAAGGAAAGAGCTGGAGTGAGCAGGGGTGCACGTTATCCTCTGTGATCCCCAGTGCTGAGGCAGCTCTGCATTTGGTGACCTGCCATCACAGAGCCCGGGGATGGGCAGCCTCTGGCTCGGATGTGCGTTTTGATGAGGCTCCCATGACAAATCTAATGGAGGCTCTGGTAGCTCATGCGTAGCTGGCCCCCTCCCTCATTTAACACACAATGCATTCCTCATTTCACATACCATCGTCTATTGATGGATTCTGTTCAGACTCACTCAGAAAATAAGATATATTTTTGGCTTGTTTAATAAAACTGGACACAGAAAACAGAGGCAAAGAATTGATCAAATTCTCAGCCACGTTTTAGCATACAGATGGTAACTATAGGAGGTGTGAGTGGCCAAAAAAAAAAAAAAAAGTTGATCAGGAAGATTTGCTTGAGTGAATTTTGATTTTGTTTCCAGCAGACCTCCTCACATGGCATTGTTTATGCAAATAGACCCTCTTTTCAGAAACCGTCTGGCTTCAGAAAACCCCTGTCAGTAGAGCATAAAAGCTAAGTTGTACCGCAGCAGTTAGCAGACCTGAAAGGCTGGCTGGCGGGAGCAATGGATGCAATATGCAGGCAGGCTGGCAAACAGAGGAGCCATTCTTCTCTGGGTCCCAGTGTTGTGTAGAGAAGCAGCAGACCCCGGAGGAAGACAGAAAGGGCCTGGAGAAAAGGGGCAGTCACCCTTCTGCTGGAGAAAAAGAAAAACCTCGAGTAGCAGTAGCCCAGGGTTTCATACACAAGTGTCCTGAAAAGACAAAATCAGATCTCATCCTTTCTACTCCATCTCTAGTGACTCCAATTTATTTTTTCGTAATATCTTTCCATCTTTTACTCCTCTTCAATAAGATTTAAAGAAAGGAAGAAATGGTGTTACTTAGTTACTTTAAAAAAAATGAAGCAAGCTTTAGCTACCATTCTCCTTTTCAGTGGTACCCTGACTAGCATTTCTTATAGGAGCAAATGAGTCGACTTTATTAATATTGATGGCAGAGGTGACATGGGAAATGGGAAATTTGAGTTTTCTTTTTCTCTTTGGTAATCCATATTTTTCCACGATAGTGTGCTGGGCACAAAAAGCAGGAAATTTCCATTTCATTACAGTCTGCTTATATTTACATGTGTTCATATGCATAAATAGATAGACAGAGCTGTGCATATATATATTGCATGTATGCCATTCACAGGCTGTTCTCAAAATACAAATACTGCACTAAGAACAATGACTTTGTAAAAGTCAAAGAGCAGAGAACAAAGAATCGTATCAATTCTGAAGTATATTTTGGTTCCCATAGAAGATTATTTTATGTTGGTGTTCTCTTTGGGAGGAACACAGTTTTCCCATAGAATTTTCTCAAAAGGGAAGAAGCACAACATCAAAGTGACTAAGGGACAATGAACTGAATAACAGGTGAAGTAATTTTTTTCCTAACATCATTTATTACAACTTGATTTAGAAAAAGCTCAGATTTTCCATTTTTCACATAAATGAATATTTTCTTAATTGAATACAGCAATATAGGTAGTGATGTATAGATTGTATAATGTAATATAATTGTGTATAAATACATAAAACATGGACATTCCAATAATGAATATATTTTTACTTCAATATACTATAGTGTTTATTGCATCTATTCTGGCCATGGCTTTTGGAATATTACTTATTTTTTGACTAGTATAGAAATCTATCCAAGCTGATCAGGGATAAAAAACAATACCATAGGGCTATGCCACACAAGAGAAATGAATAATGTATTTTTAATTTTAATAGTTCTGTCTCTCTTGCTTCTGCTCCCTTTTAAGAACAGATCCTAGAAGTATTTTTTAAGGGCATTGTGTGATCACAACCAAGAGCTTCAAGAGCCTCTGCTTTGTAGGGGCTTGGAAGTCTCCGGTTATTTATGTCCACCTTAGGAGCACATTTTTTTTTTTTTGGTAACTGCACAACCTAAAAATAGGCAAAGGAGGGATTTTGCATTTTGTGGGCCTTCCTTCATTTCAGAATATGATTGCCTTTCTCTCCTTTATCACCCACAAGAATAAACAGACATTTTCTGGGGGAAAGTAGGGGGCTTTAGCAAAGAGTTATTTTCCATCTGTCCTCAGTTTGGATTTTGTATATCAATAAAAAATTAATAAACTAATTTCAGGCATAGATGACACGGTTAATGTGGAAGGCCTATTGTTAGGAGAGAAATAGTATATTCTTATCAGTGGATTTAAACAGCTATTCATCATTTCTAAAGGGCAATTATTTGGAATCCATTAAACTGGAATTCATAATACCCCTGCATACTGAATTTTAAATAGAAATCTGTATTTAGATGAAGGAATACATTAGTATAAGTCATTAGAGCACTGAAAATCCATGACTTGTTCATTTTTCACTTTTTTTTTTTCAGATAATATGAAACACCAGGGATGTTGGTCCTATAGTAAAATCAAACTAAAAGAAAACTAGGCACTCTTTTCAGGAGCATTTCTATGAATAATAATGTTTTCTTTCTTTCTTTTTATCTTCATGTTACAGTTTTTCTACTTATTACGCATTAAATGAATCACCCCAAGGTAAAATCCCCAGTCACCCGCAGGAAACTCCTGACTCAAACTTCTCTCTGCAATTGTGCCTTGTCTGGCTACTTAGGCATCTACATCCTGAAAGTTACTGCTTAAGATGAGGATGTCAAAGTTAAGTGGAGCTCTTGTTCTCAATTACACAATTCAATTTCCATTAATGAGCATTTAGTTATAGAACATTTAAAAATAAGTTTAGGGATGAATTCGGAGACTGGCATTGACATGTATACACTGCCACGTGTAGAATAGCTAGCTAGTGGAAAGCCGCTGCATAGCACACCAGCTCAGTGCTCTGTGATGACCTAGAGGGGTGAGAGGGAGACTCAAGAGGGAGAGGACATATGGATTCGTACAGCTGATTCACTTTGTTGTACAGCAGAAACTAACACATCAATGTAAAGCAATTATACTTCAATAAAAAATTTAAAAAATAAAGAAAATAAAAATAAGTTTAGGCCCAATCATGTAAAATAACATGAACATATTGGTTATTAGATCTGTTTTAATATGTGGGTTGGGAACATTTATGGTAATTATATTTAGGTATGCAGAAATGTGGCTTTTATTGCTGTAAAAAAATAAAAAGCTTGTAGAAAGCTTGGTGAACAGACATCTAACCTAGTCAAGTGATATACTTCACACTATCAATTTACTTTTCATATCCCCTTTTCCCCATATAAACCATGCTAAATAAATTACAGTCCAGCCTGTGTTCGAACGAATAGTAACTGAATTATTTAGTAGACTGTGGACTCATAGAAATTTTTCTGGGTTAACATCTCTACTATATTCTCCCAATCTTGAACTTTTGTTAACATTTATGTTCTAGTTACTTACACTGACTTTTTTAGTAGATACATTTGGCAAAGGGAAAATTATAAACCCATGGCAAAGGGTAATAAGGAAGATATCAGTAATCTGGATTATTCTCAACAAGACTTTACCAAGCTTCCGCACCCCCAACACACATCCCATTCTTCTGTTACAGGCCCGTCCTAATGCAACAGTCTAATAGAAAAACAGCTAAAATAATAGTCCTAGGCTCCATGGGTGTTGATGTGCACTGGCAACAAATCAGATTTCTTAAAAACACGGCATATGGCCCTATGACTTGCGGCCTCACTGGGGAGGGTGTGAACACAGTCTGTTCCAGCATCCATGCTATTAACATTTTTCTTGACAAGAAACTTGGTTTTCAGTAGGCACCCAAGCATGTACATCTGCTCGTATGTGCATGTACATGCCAGCAAGTGCCCTCTGTATTCACATACCTTACATCAGACCAACTATACGCAACAATTCCTATACGCAACTTTTTCTAGATGCATGTTTATGATGTTTGTTTTTTTTTCTCCTTATCTAAATAGATAAACTCTTTTTCTTAATTCACCAAACAAAATGAAGCATTTGCCAAGCAACTTTTAAAGATTAAATAAACTATGCTGCAGCTGCTGCTAAGTCGCTTCAGTCGTGCCTGACTCTTTGTGACCCCATAGACGGCAGCTCACCAGGCTCCCCCGTCCCTGGGATTCTCCAGGCAAGAACCCTGGAGTGGGTTGCCATTTCCTTCTCCAATGCATGAAAGTGAAGTCACTCATTCGTGTCCGACTCGTAGCGACCCCATGGACTGCAGCCTACTAGGCTCCTTTGTACATGGTATTTTCCAGGCAAGGGTACTAGAGTGGGTTGCCATTGCCGTCTCTGTAAATAAACTATATTTTATGTATATTGTATATAAATGTATATGTCAGATTTTAAATAACATACTACATATTTGTATGTGTGCCTGTTGCGTGTATTTATGTGTATAAGTGGTAAGCAGATGACCGTAACACCTGCACTTATATAGAGCCTTGTTTTGCTTCGCTAGACTGCTGTAAGAAAGTACTGCAAACTGAGTGGCTTAAACAACAGAAATGTATTGTCTCACAGTTTTGGAGGCTAGAAGTCCACGATCAAGGTGTGGGCAGGCCTGGTTCCTTCTGAAGGTGGTGAAGGAGAATCAGTTACAAGCCTCTTCTCTAGTTTCTGGCAGTTTGGTGGCAGATTTTTGGCTTGCTAAGTTTCTTGCCTTGTAGGCACATTTGCCTGATCACTGCTTTTATGTTCACGTGGAGTTCTCCCCACGTTTGGCGTGTGTCCAAATTTCCCTTTCTTATAAGAAAAACAGTGATATTGGATTAAGGACCCATCCTAATGCAGTATGAGCTCATTCTAACTAAGCTAATTCATCAACAGAGAACCTATCTTCAAATAAGTCCACATGCAGAGATATTGGGGTTTAGGACTTAACCACACAAGTTTGGTGGGATTGATACAGTTAAACCCATAACAGAGCCTATAGATGTAACCAAGGTCCGATAGATACAACTAATATGTGAACCAAGTTTAATGAATGGCTTTGAGAGGGACTGGCTTCATTGAAAGTTAAGCTCTGTAGCACCACTCCCATTCTCAAGAGTGGAATGAGTCTGTCTGAGTGGGCTAGATAGACCCAAGGCTGACTTTGCCCAATTCATGGATATATAGTTCACCTGAGCCAGGAAATCATGCAAGTCATAGTCCAGCCACCACTCAGGAATACAGAATTCTAGTGTGTGTCTTAGAGTGAGAAAAGTGGAAACAGGCAGGCTGAGAAGCTACTCTGAGCCCCTGATGCAGGCTTCTTGAACCCTGATAAATCAGGGGGAGCCACACTGCCAGGGCTGTGCCTTTCTCTGGCATAATCCCAAGAAGGCCGTTTGTATATAAGATGACTACATTTTTTCTAAATGAGAATTATGTTAATATTGTATAGGTTACTTGTTTTGAAAATTTATAGTACCTCTACAGTTGGAAGTTTATTAACCAATATACCTTGTTATAAAATAATGAGAATAGAATGCTTGCATTTGAATGTGAGCTCACTACATACCTTGTAAAGTTTGTTTAATTTCAATCGATCCTATTTTAATGGAAATACAATACATCGGATTTCTAACGTTAAATATATAAAATTTTATGCAAATGAGGATTCAAAAGAGTTGCACGTGATCTATGCTTCAGTTCAGTTCAGTCACTCAGTCATGTCCGACTCTTTGTGACCCCATGGACTGCAGCACGCCAGGCCTCCGTGTCCATCACCAACTTCCGGAGTTTACCCAAACTCATCTCCATTGAGTCGGTGATGCCATCCAACCATCTCATCCTCTGTCGTCCCCTTCTCCTCCTGCCTTCAATCTTTTTCAGCATCAGGGTCTTTTCCAATGAGTCAGTTCTTCGCGTCAGGTGGCCAAAGTATTGGAGTTTCAGCTTCAGCATCAGTCCTTCCAATGAATATTCAGAACTGATTTCTTTTAGGATAAACTGGCTGGATCTCCTTGCTGTCCAACGGACTCTCAAGAGTCTTCTCCAACACCACTGAGCCATCAAGGAAGCCTAAATAGTCTTAGGAATAAAATAAGTGTGTTCAGTAAATTTTTGTATTATCTATAGTGCTCTTTTTCCTTGTATTGGAATTTTATTCTTTGCATCTGTCAATGTCATGCTTCTCAATGCTGCTTAATTAACATTTTACATAAATAGTTTTACTTTTCATAAGTTAGTTATAATCTTGGTCCTATTTAGCTCACTTCTTATTTTAAATAACTGATGTTAGATCATGAGGCACTTATGAGAAAATAATGGGCATCATCTCTAGATAGTAAAAAGCTGATTTTCACCCTAAAACACATAGGGTGATTTTCCTAAGACCTGACCACAGTTGATCATAGAAATCCTCTACATTTCTGAATAGAGTGAAATGATCTTATCATGAAACACAGTTAGAAATGAATTGGTTTTATGGGTTGGATTACATTCCCTCAAAGATGCTTTGAAGCCCTAACTCCTAGCACTTATGAATGATGTTATTTAGAAATAGATCCTCGTAAATGGAATCAATTTAAAGTGAGCTCATTAGAGTGGGTCGTAATCCAATCTGACTCATATCCTTATAAGAAGAAGAAACTGTCATGTAAAGAAAGAGGCACACAGTGAGAATGCCAGGTGACAACAAAGCCAAAGAATGGAGAGATACCGTTGCAAGCCAAGGTGTGCTAAGCAATAATGACCACAACCTGCAGCTAGGGAGAGGCAAGGAAGTGTCCAAAAGGGAGTATGTCCCTGCTGATACCTTGATTTTGGCCTTCTAGGCTCTGGAACTATGAGAGAATAAATTGTTGTTTAAAAAATAAATCTATTGTTTTAAGTCACCCAGTACTTTGTAGTTTGTTACAGCTGGTCTAGGAAACTAATATATTGGGTTCTGGGTATTTAGTACTTTGTATTCTAGCTAATGTTTGCTGTTATAGAAACTAAATGCCTACATAAATCAAATTACAAACCCCTTGAAAGCAAGTATATATATATTTTTTTTCTGTTTTTTTTCCTACATACACATATTTTAATCCTTCATTTAAATTAGTCATTTCTGTAATGGATAAGAGTATAACAACCTAAGGATAATAACCTGCCAATGTATGATGCATTTCAATAGATGGATTAGGCTTGCATAGTCTAAGGTTGCAATGTGTTTGGAAATGATTTGTATATTCTTTTAAGTAGACACCACATCTGGACCTATTAAAAAGCAGAGGCATTACTTTGCTGACAAAGGTCTGTCTAGTCAAAGCTATGATTTTTCCTGTAGTCATATATGGATGAGAGAGTTGGACTATAAAGAAAGCTGAGCGCCAAAGAATTGATGCTTTTGAACTATGGTGTTGGAGAAGACTCTTGAGAGTCCCTTGGACAGCAAGGAGACCCAACCAATCAATCCTAAAGGAAATCAATCCTGAATACTCATTGGAAGGACTGATGCTGAAGCTGAAATTCCAATACTTCGGCAACCTGATGCGAAGAACTGACTCATTGGGAAAGACCTTGATGCTGGGAAAGATTGAAGGCAGGAGGAGAAGGGGAAGACAGAGGATGAGAGATGGTTGGATGGCATTACCGGCTCAATGGACATGTGTTTGAGCAAGCTCTGGGAGTTGGTGATGGACAGGGAAGCCTGGCATGCTGCAGTCCATGGGGTCGCAAAGAGTCGGACATGACTGAGTGACTGAACTGAACTGAAATCTGGACCTAAGTAAACTAAGCAGATAAGCCACATCTTTCCACTTTCCAAACTCATTCTGGATTTTTTCCTGTCCAAATAATTACCAACTCTTCTTCCAAACCCAAGCATCCCCTATCCTTATGCTGCCCTTGGGACTCACAGAACTTCTCATGGTGCCCTCCAAAGCACATCAAGTACACTTTCAACCTTTTCATTAGGGGCATAAGAATCTGAATTGAAATGTATGTTTTCTCCACAAGACTTACCTGAATAGAAGCTATTTGGCTAAATCAGTTTACTTTAAGGAATTATGAAACTTAATTTGATTTTTCCAAGGATACTTGCATTTTGAAAGAGGAAAGTTATTAACATAAATTAGTAGTTTATTAATAAAATTTTAAACAGCATGCAAAACAAGAATTGTATGGTGTAGAAAGAAACTTTGAAGATGGTCTTTCATTCTATCTTACCATTAGATAATAGCCTACTTGAACATTTTAGTCTGGCAACCATATTTCTCCCTTCTAATCACTATGGGGACAAGCAGGAAGACCGTTGTGAAGATACTGGACCATTTAAGATGAGAATTTAGATTCAGATTTCACACTAATGGGGGCTTCCCTTGTGGCTCAGCTGGTAAAGAATCCCCCTCTGGGAGGGATGTGGGAGACCTGGGTTTGATCCCTAGGTTGGGAAGATCCCCTGGAGAAGGGAAAGGCTACCCACTCCAGTATTCTGGCCTGGAGAATTCATCCACGGATCACAAAGAGTCAGACATGTCTGAGTGACTTTCACTTTTCACTTAAAAACTCATGGCATTTTTAGGATAAATACTTTCTTTGAGTTTACACAAAGGTAGACCTATATTTTTATTTTGGAATAATCTCATAGGACAATAATGAGCTCATCTAACTTCACAGAGTCGTGAGATACTCTGTGAAATTAAAACTAAATGGTAAAACATGCATAAATTGTCTGGTACAGTGCCTGGACTTCATTCATTCAAAAATATTTATTGTGTGCCTGTTATGTCCCTAACACATAATACACAATCAATAGAAGTTGTTTTATTTCCTTTTTGGCAAGCACACTCACAAAATGCAATAGCATGACATTGTAAAGACTTAAGTATGCATAATCAATTACGTTTTCAGCAAACTATCATGTGTCTGCCAATTAGATTGTTATTTCTTTCAGCCATACCACTTCCAGTTTTGTATAAGTTATCTTATATGCAGTATATAGTTTACATTATCACATTAACCTCAAAGAGATTTGAATCATGTTAAGTATTTACATGAAACAAGAGTATCCTGTGATGGTGGTTGGACTAAGGTAGCACTTCTAATGGCTAATATTTTCACTTGAAATTTACTATAAAGGAAAAATATTTTATTGTTTTTATTAAGGAAATGTATACATGATATGTAAGTTGGAAAAATCAATTTCTTAAGTTTACAAAGCAATGAAGCTACATTTTTAAAAACAAAGTTTGTTGTGATCAATAACTGAGCTTGAAGAAGTTGCTCCTTTCCATTCCATATGAGAATAATTCAGAAGCTGACATTGTCTTACTTCCCAAATAAAGTGTGATTTATAAAGAATGTTTAAGGTCATAATTTAGATTTGCCCTTAAGCTTCTATCAATAATTAAGCTCTGACAGCCTTCTAGGCAGCAGTTCTTTTTGTTTTCAAAGGTTAATTGCAGAGTTTTCTGTGTATTTCTATCCTTTGAGCAAACATTCCATAACAAATTAGTTAGCTAACTCAATGGAAATAATTATTTGTGTCTATGTGCTAGCTGGAAAAAAAAAGAAATTCTCAAAAGTCCATCTTTAATGGCTAGACATCATGTGTCTATAGTCTAGGATTACGTGACTTTGGATATGGTTTGTAGTTAATAATGAAAATGTCCGATAATACAGTTTGAATTAGAAATACATCCTAGTTTATAATATTCCATACAGCAGTATTAGTTTGGGGTACAAGCTAGACATCTCTAGAAAAATTACTACTATGGAAAATTAATTTGAGCTATGCCAAGGAAAATTCACTTGAAAATACTTATTACAAAAGATTTTAGCATCTTTTGTATGTGAAATGTCCTATGGGTATTTAAAACAAGGATTTAATGTGCAGAAGTTGTCAACCTTATTTAAAAGTGGTAGGCCATCTCCAGTGGAATGTCTTGATTGATGGGATAGAATTTGATAGGGTACATTTAGGAAAGGTCCTATATGCTGCAGCTAAATATACTGTAAAAGCACCTCTGTTGAAAATGTTCTGGTCCTGAGTAACTATTTTCACACTTGATGGGCATTACTATATTAGGAAATTGCAATGTTAACTTAGTATTGAGATGCCAATTTTTTTAAGAGTTAGTCGAGGTAATTGAGGGAAATGTATAGTTAATCAAAGCAAGTGTTTACTGACCACAAAATAAGGGTTATTTCAAGGAGAAACATAACACATAATTCTCATGGTATTCTCATGGTCTTAACTTCAGGGAGGCTAGGGCAAAAATTATGGTTAGCATTTGTTACTGGTTGTAGCCCTGATAGCAAATATATCTGGAATTCTAGTCTCTTTCAAAATATTACCCACTCTATCCCCAAAGATACAATTTTTAGAGAGAATTAGTTCATATCTTTGTAACAAATTAGTCATCCAAACTACCTTCTAGAAAATATCCTCCTTCTCCTTCCTGTTTCTCTTTAGATATTTCTACCTCTCAGCTGCCTTGGTGTTTTGCAGGCTACACACATAAAACTTGCCATGGGTTCTGACCATGAATAGTGTTCAGTGAGGATGCACATGGTTTTCATTGTTACTCAAGTTACCATAGTCATTCATCTGCCATTGGCACCTACTCCTATTGCAAGAGAGCTCTGAGAGCGTAACTGACACCATGGGGATTATCAGGTTCCCATGTGTCTATTAAGGTCTTGGCTGTAGCAAATGTTGCCATGCTTCCATGCCAGTGGGCCAAAGGCATGCTTTGTTTTTCAGAGCTATCAATATTCCAAACTCATGTTCTTTCTCAACTACTTTAAAAGGATCCTCAAGCAATACTCTTATGTGCTTCCAATATCTAATTGGGTATTTAAGACATTCCTCTTTCAGTTTCCACTTTCAGCTCTTTTTCACTCTAGCTCTCAGATCATTAGGGCTGAACTAAAGGGAAAATCTGAGAGACAAATATCATAAGTCTAATTAACTTCCACTCAACCCTTCTCATATGAATGGAAACATCATTCCCACATCCAGCTTTTCTGTTGATATCTTCTTTCTCTTGAAATAATTTGTTTTCCAGTTTATTTTTCAGGTTCTCACACACTTCAATCATCGATAAGCATGCTCCACAAATCCTTGAGACATATCCAGATAATCTATGTCCTTGGGTGCTTACCACTGGAAAGAAAACTTTAATTAAATTTTTAATTAAAGTGTGTTGTATCCTCTGATATTTCTTTCTCTACTTCCAGTTGAATTAAATAGTGTGATTCATCTAAGGTAGGAAGGTAAGGTTCAAAACAGAAGATTTTTAAAGATAGCTTCTTTTCCTGCCATTTATAAATCTAAGCTCAGTGAAGGGATATTACTGCATATGAAAGACAAAGAGATTTGGGGATAAAGAGATTTTTCCAAGCAAAAGGAAAGGATAGTAGGTTCTGAGATCCATGAGCATTTGAAATTCAAGAACCACTTTCACATAACACAAAGTGGCGGTTGTGTTCCAGGGAAATAGCTCAACTGAACTCCTAGTGCTGGAGACATCTGTGTGACATGGGAGCTTCTAGATTTCAGTGACTATGTGGGCATGGATAATGGTCTTCCTGGGGTGACTAGGGAAGATCAAAGACTGGAGGAGCCAAATGCCTGTTGAATATGTCTGTTTAAGATCTTTGGTTGATTGAATAATCATTAGGGAGGAGCCCCGATAATTACCATGGGTGAATTTCCACTGATCTGGATGATGAGAGCTTAGACTTGAATGTAATTGATCTAAAAGAAACACAGATCTGAAGTGAGACTTGAACCTGCGAGAATAATTACATTAACTTCAGAGAGCAGCCCAGAAAAACCAAGAAACTTAGAATTATTAGAATCTTTCACTTTCTGAAACTTGCATCTGATGACTTTGCAATATCTAATTCAACATCTTCTAAGAATGCAATGTAGAATAATTCAAATACCAAATGATCACACAGTGTAAGAAATTTCAAAAAGTAGAACATACCTTTAAGCATATCATGAGAGGAGTCTACAGAGAAATAAGTGACTTTTCCTGGGCCATAAACTGGGTAGGTATGGATAGCAGAGAAGAAAGAAAATTTCCAAGAAATCAAATGGTGTGAGCAAGACTGTGGTCAGGAAGGAGAATCATGCTTCCAGGGCAGACTGAGGAGACCAGCGGCTAATAGGTCAAATTAAAAGGATGCAATATAATATTTGTCTTTCTCTCTCTGACTGACTTCACTCTATGACAATCTCTAGGTCTGTCCATGTTGCTGCAAATGATGCTATTTCATTCTTTTAATGATTGAGTAATAGACTAGTGTGTGTGTGTGTGTGTGTGTGTGTGTGTGTGTGTGTGTGTGTGTATATATATATATATATATGGAATGTAAAAAAAAAAGATACATATGAACTTATCTACAAAACAGAAATAGAGTTACAGATGTAGAAAGCAAACTTATGGTTACCAGGTGGTAAGGGGGAGGGATAAATTTGGAGATTGGAATTATCGTGTATACACTATTGAACATAAAATATACAACTAGAAACGACCTAAAGTATAGCACAGGGAACTCTGCTTAACACTCTGTAATGGCTTATATGGGAAAAGACTTTGAAAAAGAGTGGCGATATATATATGTATAATTGATACAAAACATTATAAGTCAACTATATGTACATGTTAAGTCACTTCAGTTGTGCCTGACTCTTTGCGACCATATGAACTGTAGCCCACCAGGCTCCTCTGTCCATGGCATTCTCTAGGCAAGAATACTGGAGTGGGGTGCCATGCCCTTCTCTAGGCGATCTTCCTGACCCAGGGATTCAACCAGCATCTCTTTCGTCTCCTGCATTGACAGACAGGTTCTTTACCATTAGGCCATAAGTCAACTATACTCTAATAAATTTTTTTTTAAAAAAATAAAACAAATTTAAATTTTAAAACTAAAAAAAGAAAGGATGCCGAAGCAGGTCTACTAAGGAAATTGTTGTGATATCAGACTTCAACAACTAACATTATACAATGCTCTACAAACCTACTTTAGACCTGAGACTATTCAGTTCAGCCTATAAATTATACGAATGAGCTAACATGCAAAATACATTTTTATACTTTGCTTTATAGACCAAATCTGTATAAGTAATTGATTTATGTCATTTATAAAGTAAATATGATATGCTAGATTTTATACTGAATGACTTACCTATGTTATATCCAATTCTCTTTATAAACAAGCATAGCGGGTATTAGTATCTCCATTTTATCTGAGAAAACAGGGACAAAAAAGGATTGAGTGGCTTGCTTTAAACCAAATGGACTGAAAATGTTAAGCTATAAGCTATGAATAATGGTCAGAATCATCTCTGGCAAAAACCTGTGCCTTTGATTTTTAACTATATCACACTTTCTATAGCATTAAAATACTTTTTGAAATATTAACAATTCAATAGATGAATTACTGTATCCTGTGAGAACATATAACTAAGACAAATAACTGAAAGTAAATAAATAGATGACTATTTCTTATTTTCTCTCAGCTAGAATGTCATGTTTGAAGAATTTTAAAAATAAGATGAGATTAAGTTCTCTGTTGATTTAGAGCAATGTCCTATAAGGTGGAAGATATATGAAATTTACCCCTATAACAAAGCCAAACAAAATCAGAAGAGAGTAAAATTTCACCATACAGAGTCATAAGTTGATTTTTATTTTATTTAATATCATGATCAAAAGGTGCAAAATCAGCTACCCCTACAGTGTGAATAACAGGAAAAATAATAGAACACAACTATAGTGGAATGAATGGTGAAACCTCAAAAGATATATCGACTCAGAGTCTGTGAATGTTTATTTGGACATGTGACCTTATTTGACAAGAGGGTCTTTGTGGGCATAATTAAAATGATGAAGATGAGATTATCCTGGGTTAGGATGTCCCTACCAGAGAAGACAAGTGTCTTTATGAGAGAAGAGAGGAGAAGAAGACAGAACAAAGAGGAGAAAGCCATGTGAGAGGCGCAGAGATTAGTGATACCGCCACAAGCCGAGGGACTCCTGGAGCCACCGAAGCTGGAAGAGGCAAGGAAGGACGCCTCTTCAAAGCCTCAAGAAGAGCCAAGCTTACCACCCTTGAATTTTGGATTTCTGGTCTCCAGAACTGTGAGAGAATACATTTTTGTTGTTTTTAGCCTCTCAGTTGTCATTTGTTATGGAAGCCACGGGAGACGAACACAATGACAAGATGCTGTTTCACATGCAGTTTAAACCACAAGTTCATTTACCTTAGAAAGAAATTCTCTCTTTGGCAAGGAAAGATTCTAGCCCTTCACCAAATTGAATGGTTTCCCCGTGGACAAAGCAAGTACAACAAAATAAGTGAAGAACACCACACTGAGTGTTAGAACAGGATTGGGTCTGGTTCTGGAAAGTTTTCTTAACTGATTTTTTTTCCAATTAAGAGGAAGTACCAAAGTTGCCAGAATGTCCTCCTTTATAGCATTATGGTTGTCAGGGGGTTTTGTCCATTGTATATGAAGCTTTGTTTGAAGAGCGAGTCACCACATGCTTGAAAGTGCAAATATGTATATCTGTCCATATCTAAGCTCAGAGTTAGACCATCATAGGTTTCAGTTTTCCTTCACTTCAAACATAAATACATTTGTATGAAGTAAGTAGTGCCCTCAGTGCTCATGTGAAATGAATATTTGATGATTCAGTAATAAATCACATACAAATGCCCCACAAATAAAGCATTTATTATAAATTTAATTACATAATGTGATTTATTTTGTTTTTTATGAGACCAATAATTTAATAGTTTTCTTAAAAATTATAGAAACACTTGATTACGTAACCACCATGAAAAAGAATTAGTGTTCTCATAAATAATAGTGCATCCATTTAAAAATAGAGAATTACCAAATTCTGGAGCTCATCCTTCAGTGCTACATTAGCAGACTATAAATCACTCTCCAGAGTCCATGAATATTTTAATTATCTTAGCCATTTATTAGAAGTTTTTCTCCCCCTGGATTTAAAACACGAAGGCACACGAAGCAGCCTTCTAAAATCCAAGCCCAAATAATGTATTTTCAAGTTGACAGTAAAACAACTCTTATCTCCTGCCATCTCCCCTCTACTTTTAATGCTCTAAAAATGCTGACTTGACTCAAAGGTCACTCCATCCATGAAGCCTTCTGCTGTCACTCTGGTCAGAAATCATCCTTCCCTAAAGAAGTTTTATTGTCATATTACTTAAAAAAAAATTACCACCTGCTGCCCTATGATAGAGAGACTTACTGGTGTTGTGCTAGTTCCTTTTGAAGGTAAAAGCTACTTAAGCAGAGGTGGCAAGTCACTTTCACTTGATCAGTCACCTCCAGTGACTGGCATTGAGGTGCCTGTTGAGAAGGACCTGAAGGCCATGTGCTGACTCGGCAGAAAATAAACAAAATGATACTGTGATCAAATAAGAATGTTACACACAAGAGGGCTTTCATTCTTTCTGTCCTTCAAGGTAGGCTCATATTGCATTGATCTATTTCCAAACCAGCCTATCACTGGGTCATATGTTTATTTCCTATTGGCCTCTTTAAGTTTATAAAAACTTGCTCCAAATTAATCACATATTCTCGATCCCTTGCTCATGGAATTCTAGGTGCATTTTCCTTCCATTGGCTTCAACCCTTCTTATTCTGTCTCCATCAGATCTGTGATTTGTTTGGATTATGTTTCCTTTTCTTGATCTATAATACTTTGGATTAAAAATGGGTTTCAGGTTATTTACTATAAAAATACTTCCAAATGGATTTCTCAGACTGTGGTAGTAAATTCAGTTTGTAACTAACTATAAACTGTGAGATAAGCACCCATCTTAGACATGGGAGATACGGAGATATTGGCCACCCTTTAGCTTTCCTTAGGCTGAGCCCTGTCCTGCTCACTCACTCAGGGAAGAAGAGATCTTGGACATGAGAGGCTACACATAAACAGTGCTCAGTGGATATTTTTAATCAGCTGATATTTAAAGGCATGTATATATTTTAGGGACCCCATATACCACGCAAAACTCCCTTGCTTTTTGTGAAAAAGTGATACTTTATACTTGAATTATTATATAAAATTAATGAAAACATTGAATCACTGGTCTGTCTTTACATTTTAAGTGAAACATTTGGTACTGAGAAAAAAAAAATTGAACTGACCCTGAAATCTGTGGTTTTGAAAAACACTTAAGTATAGTGTTTCAAGGAGCAATTTGACCTTCATGAGAGTAAAAGACCCTGTTTTATTTTTCTGCTTTTATATTTCATTTTGATGATAGAATTTTTTTTTTTGTGGCAGAATATGTGTTTTGAATAAAATCTCACTAGTAAGTCAAGGAAAAATAAAGATCTTTGTATGGATTCAAGATGTGCAGGATTTTAAAAAGGAGAATGAAAATGTTTGTTTTTTGTTTTGTTTTGTTTTTGCCTTTCCCTGGGCTTTCAAAGGTGATATTAAATCTATATTGTGTTTGCAACCACCAGAACTTGTTGACTGAGAAGAAAATATTTTATTTATGGACTTTAGGGTATTTTGTAGGGTACCGTGTGGATTGAGCATTAACAGGGCATGGCAGGTTGGTATGTCTGTTAGTCTGTTGGAAGCTATGAGAGTGAAAAGGATAAAAATAAGCCTTCTCTGAACATGTGAGATGAGTTGTGTATACACACACATGCATACGCAAATATACATATTACTATATGTACATACACATGCGTGTGTGTGTATTGTTGTTGTTTCATTACTAAGTCATGTCTGACTCTTTGCAACCCCATGGACTGTAGCCCACCAGGCTTCTCTGTCCATGAAATTATCCGGGCAAGAATACTGAAGTGGGTTGCCATTCTGTTCTTCAGGGAATCTTCTTGACTTAGGGATCAAATCCAGGTCTCCTGCATTGCAAGAAATTCTTTACTGTCTGAGCCACCAGGGAAGCCCAGATAAGATCTGCTGTCATTTTATGTCAAGATGGATTAGAGAAGCCAAAAAGACTCCCTCCCCCCAACCCCTCAGTAGTTTCTACATTTTATTTGCTTTAAATATTCAAGTGACTTAGAGTAATCATGGCAGCATGTGGCACTGTTCTTTTGAAAATTGTATTGTATATGCTTTGGATGATATGCACAGGTTAGGTGCTTTTCTCGGGTTCACACAATCATATAGGGGGAAAGGGCTATTTCCAAGTCAAGCCATATCACTGGAGGTTATCAGTAGTGCATATATTTGCAAGGCAGGAATCAAGGCCCAGATATAGAGAATGGACTTGTGGACACAGTGAGGGAAAGAGAGAGGAGGACAAATGCAGGGAGTGACACTGACATATATTCACACCATTCAAGAAATAACACTTTGTTCTGATCAGCGGAAGGTCAGAACTAATCCTCTCTTGCCCTCATTTTGAGACTGTCGGAGTGTAGTTTCATGGAGGAATGATGAATTGGGGGCTGTCTCAGCTTGCTAGGTGCTGTAGATCTCATTTATTTAATTTTACAAGTCATTTGGCACAATGGTCATAATGACAATGAAACTGGATTCTTGCTAACTTAAAACAGGCCTTCTACTTTGTGCATAAATACTTTGGTCCATGCATTTAGTTGTCCGGGGAAGGCTGTGATCCAGTTACCACCTCTAGTTATAGTAACTGTAATTTAGTAATTTTGGTGGCACAGTCAGGCCCCTGCATAAGCAGGAGAAGAATTTGCCTATATAGTGATTTTTAGAAGTGTGAAAATGATCTCTTTCCCCAGAATATCTTGTCTACCGACATGTGAAAAAAAAGCATAGACTCTTCTATTAAAGAACCATTTCTTTCTTTTAAAACTGTATTTACTTAGATGTCTTTTAAAAGCAAATATCCTGCTGGTATAAGCCATTTACTCATTAATGTGAACTGTATTATCTCTTCTAGGACAACTAGCAAAGATTTTAAATAACAGGAAAGAAGTGCATTTGTCTGATTATTCTCCATACCAAACACCATACCAAGCACGTTCTCAGGCATTTTCATTTAATAAGTGATTTTAGGAGGGAAAAAAAGTAACTGATTTCAGGGTATGGGGTAATTGCAAAATTCCAGGTAGTGTGTGATGAGAAATACTGGTAGCAGATAAAGGAAGAAAAATTAGAACATGGGGATAGCCACACCATTGTCAAAGATAGACGGGGGAGCAGTACGAATATCTTGGGCCTGGATGGCATGAAAATGAGGAACTTTACTGGCCAGTTCAGTGGTTAAGGCTTTGCCTTCCAATGCAGGGTGCATGGGTCTGATCCCTGGAAGGGGAGCTAGGGTCCCACATACCTCACAACCAAACAACCAAAACATAAAACAGAAGCAGTACTGTACCAAATTCAATAAAGACTTAAGACTTAAAAAAAAAAAAGTGGTCCACGTTAAAAACAAAAATGAAGAAAGGCCTCAAAACTTCTGAGATCAAGTCCACAGTTCTACCTTAGAATGATCCTGACAGAAGAATTTATCAAAATCATGCAAACTGAAGTGCATCTCAGCAGTGAACTCTGTATTAACTATTTCAACCACACAACTCTCTTCTCTAGGCTGATCCCACTGTGGTATAGTTGATACGGATTATTTTCAGAAATATCCTTTCTAAGTTTCCTGGTAAAATATAACAAGCACATATTGTCCCCTTGAAAGAAATGTGCTTTCCATGGTTCATTAAATCACGTCTCACGCATAATTCAACTCCATCCTCATGTACACCTTAGAACTAAGCCATACATTACTAAAACGCCATCCCTCTTAACTACTGTAGAACTTGATACAGTTACATTTTCTTGAACTAAAAGGTATTTCATAATGAGTTTACTCAGTTCAGATCTGGCGTTTCTAAGGTACTGTGGAGCTGTAGGATCTTCAGTTTATTTAACGACACTCATTCAAGTGAAAAAGGGCTTCCCTGGTGGCTCAAATGGTAAAGAATCTGTCTGCAATGCAGGAGACCAAGTTTGATCCCTGGGTGGGGAAGATCCTCTGGAGAAGGGAATGGCTACCCACTTTAGTATTCTTGCCTGGAGAATTCCATGAACAGAGGAACCTGGAGGGCTATAGAAAAGTGTTACTCGCTCAGTTATGTCTGACTCTCTGTAACCCCATGGACCGTAACCCACCAGGATCCTCTGTCCATGGAATTCTCCAGGTAAGAATACTGGAGTAGGTAGCCAGTCCCTTCCCCAGGGAATCTTCCCAACCCAGGAATCGAACCCTGGGTCTCGTGCATTGCAGGCAGATTCTTTACCATCTTAGCCACCAAGGAATACTCACTCAAAGATGGTTTAAATAGAGTTTTTAATCTATCCACCCATACACACTTATAATAGAATTTAAGATACCCCACCTTACCACTGATGACTCTGATGGTTATTGTTAATATCTGGGGCCAGTGAAAATACATTTGCCTCAAAGGAGTTAAACCATCGTAGTATCTTCTCAGCTATAGGGCTTCTCAGCTTTCTGATCAGATACTTCCATGCTCTATCTTGAAAAGGGGATAGTTTGGAAATTTAAGACACTTATATATCCTCATTGCCTTGAAATCATGAGAGACCACAACACTGCAAAGCTGAGACTTCAGATGGATATTATGGAAACAATGTTTACAGGTGAAAATATTTATGATTGCTATAAATAATCTATATACCTACAGAACTTATCCAGGTTGAATTCATGATTTTTACATCTTGTGTTGTTCAATTTATTTCTTATCTACTATATGACTGAGCGACTTCACTTTCACTTTCACCTTTATTGACAAATCTGGCATATCATGGCTTTTTTTTTTTTTTTTGGATGAAATAATGCCTTGTCCAATCACCAACAAGGAAGAGTATATTTTAAAAAAGGAAAAAAATACATTTCAAAAGCCACACACAATGCCATGTTCATGCGTTTAGCATTTATGTAATGTATACAAAATGCCATGCAATGTTCTAGGTGTTGGTGAAAAACACGGGCAAATTCTTGCACCAAAAAATTTATCGGAGGAATGTAGATAGTAAAGAACTGTGAAAGTGAAAGTCGCTCAGTTGTGTCCGACTCTTTGTGACACCAAGGACTATACAGTCTCCGGGCCAGAATACTGGAGTGGGTACCCTTTTGCTTCTCCAGGGGATCTTCCCAACCCAGGGGTCGAACCCAGGTCTCCCTTATTGCAGGCAAATTCTTTACCAGCTGAGCCACAAGGGAAGCCCAAAAATACTGGAGTGCCCACTCCAGTATTTTTGGGCTTCCCTTGTGGCTCAGCTGGTAAAGAATTTGCCTGCAATAAGGGAGACCTGGGTTCGACCCCTGGGTTGGGAAGATCCCCTGGACCAGGGTCTCCTGCATTGCAGGAGGATTCTTTACCAACTGAGCTATCAGGGAATCAATCAATAAATAAGATAATTATAGGGTGAGATAATGCTAGAAATCAATCACTCTGGCTGCTCTTTGAGAGTGGTCTGTTCTAATCTATTTGGAATACTGTAGTCTGGGTGGCTTATTAACAACAGAAATTTATTTCTCACAGTTTTGGAGGCTAGGAAGTCCCAGTTTTTACAAGTGAGGAAATAACAGAAGATTCAGAGTCAGGTTTCAAGTCTGCTCTCCAGACTCTTCTTAGTTGCATGAGTGTTGGAAAGTTAGCAAACATACTTAGACCTCAGTTTTCTCCTCTTCAAAAGGAATGCACCAGTGTATAGGGTCAAATGAGACAACATAAGTGACAGCGTAAGAAGAGGTGGCAAGAATACACAGAAGAACTGTACAAAAAAGATCTTCACGACCCAGATAATCATGATGGTGTAATCACTCACCTAGAGCCAGACATCCTGGAATGTGAAGTCAAGTGGGCCTTAGGAAGCATCACTACGAACAAAGCTAGTGGAGGTGATGGAATTCCAGTTGAGCTATTTCAAATCCTCAAAGGTGATGCTGTGAAAGTGCTGCACTCAATATGCCAGCAAATCTGGAAAACTCAGCAGTGGCTACAGGACTGGAATGGGTCAGTTTTCATTCCAATCCCAAAGAAAGGCAATGCCAAAGAATGCTCGAACTGCCGCACAATTGCACTCATCTCACACGCTAGTAAAGTAATGCTCAAAATTCTCCACGCCAGGCTTCAGCAATATGTGAATCATGAACTTCCAGATGTTCAAGCTGGTTTTAGAAAAGGCAGAGGAACCAGAGACCAAATTGCCAACACCTGATGGATCATCAAAAAAGCAAGAGAGTTCCAGAAAAACATCTATTTCTGCTTTATTGACTATGCCAAAGCCCTTGACTGTGTGGATCACAATAAACTATGGAAAATTCTGAAAGAGATGGGGATACCAGATCATCTGACCTGTCTTTTGAGAAACTTGTATGCAGGTCAGGAAGCAACAATTAGAACTGGACATGGAACAACAGACTGGTTCCAAATAGGAAAAGGAGTACGTCAAGGCTGTATATTGTCACCCTGCTTATTTAACTTATATGCAGAGTACATCATGAGAAACGCTGGGCTGGAAGAAACACAAGCTGGAATCAAGATTTCCAGGAGAAATATCAATAACCTCAGATATGCAGACGACACCACCCTTATGGCAGAAAGTGAAGAAGAACTAAAGAGCCTCTTGATGAAAGTGAAAGAGGAGAGTGAAAAAGTTGGGTTAAAGCTCAACATTCAGAAAACTAAGATCATGGCATCTGGTCCCATCACTTCATGGGAAATAGTTGGGGAAACAGTGTAAACAGTACCAGGCTTTATTTTTTGGGGCTCCAAAATCACTGCAGATGGTGACTGCAGCCATGAAATTAAAAGACGCATACTCCTTGGAGGGAAGGTTATGGCCAACCTAGCTAGCCTATTTAAAAGCAGAGACATTACTTTGCCAACAAAAGTCCGTCTAGTCAAGGCTATGGTTTTTCCAGTAGTCACGTATGGCTGTGAGATTTGGACAGTGAAGAAAGCTGAGCACCAAAGAATTGGTGCTTTTGAACTGTGGTGTTGGAGAAGACTCTTGAGAGTCCCTTGGATTGCAAGGAGATCCAACCAGTCCATCCTAAAGGAGATCAGTCCTGGGCGTTGATTGGAAGGAATGATGTTGAAGCTGAAACTCCAATACTTTGGCCACCTCACGCGAAGAGTTGACTCATTGGAAAAGACCCTAATGCTGGGTGGGATTGGGGGCAGGAGGAGAAGGGGACGACAGAGGATGAGATGGCTGGATGGCATCACCAACTTGATGGACGTGGGTTTGGTTAGACTCCGGGAGTTGGTGATGGACAGGGAGGCCTGGCGTGCTGCAGTTCATGGGGTCGCAAAGAGTCGGACACGACTGAGCGACTGAACTGAACTGAAGTGACAGCACTTTATAATTTTAAAGCACTTTATAAATGTTAGACATTTGATCAATGAGTATCTAAGTTGAATTCAATATTTCACAGGATAGAGATGAAAGTTTATTAAGGTGCATTGTCAGATTCAAAATTGGGGACCTAAGGCTGAGCTCCTGCCTCTATCTTTTAATACCTTCCACACCCAAAATCAAGGCCAAAGTGGGAATTGGAAAAGGAAGATGATAAGAGTCACTTTAAAATTAAAAAGTGGAAGGGAATACGAAAGCTCATGCAGTCCACGGTAGACGGGCTGTTTTTCTGAAGGGCCAAAGATTAACTAAGGCATTGCTGCTTCTACTATTTCCATTGTAAACCCCCATCTATGAGATTGTAGCATAAAAGTAACAATAGATTTTTGCCAAAAAAAAAAAATGAGTTGGACTGTGTTCCAGTATAATTTTATTTGTGAACACTGGCTTTGTATATCATACAGCTTTCACTAGTAAAAAATCCTCTTTTTAATATTTTTTCAACCATTTAGAAGTGTAAAAATAATTCTTATCTTGAAGGTCATACAAAACTGGTGGTAGTGGGCTGGATTTGGCCCAAGAACCCTAGTTTGCTAACTTCTGATATAACCCATCCATCTATCCCTTTGATTAACTGTGAGGAACAGCACAACCAACTAGCTGCTAATTTATCTGCTAGAAATACTTCAAAAGATAGGATAATTAGAACTTTGCATGACAAAACGTTCAAAAGACAAATAATGAAAGAAATCCACTTACATAAAGAATTTTTTAAAGAATTTAATTAAATAAAAAGGATGACTTACAAAGGCCGTGTCACAGCAAATGAAGACTTAGGCTGGACATCCAGTGATGAGAGCGTCCAGCTAGATTAAGAAGTTCACTAATTGACACATGCAACTTTGTAAAAGATAAATAGAGCTTCATTTGTAGAACACATAGGCTGTGTTGTGATGCACAGACAGACCAAGTTCATTGTTGCTAAGAATCCTGTCAGATTAAATCAACCTGCAAATATATAATTGTGACATCTTGTTCTCTTTGGTACAATCCGTGCCACTGCCGTCGTTGTCTCAAAGCTCTTTCACTCCGAGGAGCGTCAGTGTTTAATTATATTCCTTTATGAGGCCTCATTTGTAGACATCATCCTCCTTCAGAGTTGGCTTTGCTCAGGAAAAGTAGGTTGTTATTTTCAAGACTGTGCCTAGTAGTACAGAACATTAAGCCTCTCAGCAGCATCCTCTTAAATGGAGCAGCTTGTGGAACCAAAGCTCCGTTTTCTTGCTTCACATTCTTCAGCTGTGAGTTGACAGATGAACTTATTTTCCAGTTCCTCCAGGCCCTTGCTGGCCTTAGCAAGGCTCAGAGAAAATAACAGGTCTGTGGTCTGTTCAGTTGAGCGTATGAGTCATATTCTTCAAAACAAATGAGGGGAAACACTATTTCATGTCCATATTTCAGATAAAAAGCTAACATGATAACTTGAAAACAGTTCCTAGGAATCTCTACGCGGAAAAGAATTAGCTAACACAAGAAGTGAGTTACCAAGGATGAGGGTTTGACAAGTGGTGTCCTGTGAGCCAGATCCAGTCCACTGTCTGTTTTAGCAAATACATTTTTGGGGGATCATAGTCATGTTCATTTGTTCATGTGTTGTCTACAGCTGTTTTCTCACTGTAAAGGCAGAGTTGAGTGGTTGTAACAGAGACCGGTGGTTTACAGAGCCTAAAATATTTACTGGTCCTTCATAGTAAACTTTGCTGACTGCTGCTAAAGACTGTTGAAATCACCAAGTTAAAAATATAAATGCATTTGAATTTGACAACAGGCAAGGATTTTTTTTTTCAGAATTAAATTCTAGCATTGCCATTTCCCATTTAAAATGAGATACAGTGTCTAAAGTGATTTTGCTCCCCTTTGTTCTTTAAGCTAAATTAACAGCAATTAGCAATAAGTTCTATGTATTCTATGGTTATTTTAAAGAAAATCCAAGTAAAGTCTTTCTGTGAAATATACTCGTGTGTGTGTGTGTGTGTGTGTGTGTGTTTAATAAAAACAATGATTTCTGAGTTTTTCATTTAAATTGAAATAGGAGGTATACACTCATGCTGCCAGACATAACATCTTCAACCTGCAAAGGCCTGACAGTTCATCAGTAAGCATCAAGCATGGGAGGATATGCGGTTTCAAAAGTAAGAAATTCCTCAGATGCTTTAAGAAAAAACCAGTACTTTTCCCTCATGTGGGACTTCTTACTTTCCTAAAATTACTTTTGAGTAGGAGTAGAAAGGGCTTTCCTGATGGCTCAGGGGTAAAGAATCCACCTGCAACGCAGGAGACTTGGGTTCTATCCCTGGGTCAGGAAGATCCCCTGGAAAAGGAAATGGTAACCCACTCCAGTATTCTTGCCTGGGAAATCCCATAGACAGAGGAGCCTAGCAGGCTACAGTCCATAGGGGTAGCAAAGAGTCAGACACGACTGAATGACTAAACTCCTACCACCACATACTATACACCACTTTGTTCACATCCCCTAAAGTGGTGTGAGAGCCTGCTCAGGAGAGGGACATTGCAGCTGCCGGTGAACAGATTTCACAGGCAATTTGAGAAGTTTAAGATAAATCTGCAAGGCTACAGTTTAAGTCAAATGGATTTATCCTTTTCTAGTGAGGGTGGGGGAGAGATGGTCAACACACACTACAATTTAAGTAGAGAAAATAATCTGATTCAGTACAGGGTTGATTTGGAAAAGAGACTACAGATCTTCTGTCACTGAATTCAGATATAAGTATTTTCTGTTACTTTCCCCAAATTATTTGTACATGCATGCTATGTTGCTTCAGTCATGTCCGACTCTCTGTGGCTCTATGGACTGCAGCCCGCCAGGCTCCTCCATCCATGGGATTCTCCTGACAAGAATACTGGAGTAGGTTGCCATGCCCTCCCCCAGGGGATCTTCCCGACCCAGGGATCAAACCTGTATCTCTTATGTCTCCTGTGGAAGGCAGGTCCTTTACCACTAGTGCCACCTAGGAAGCCCCTTGTACATGCATTGTTTAAAAGTACCACCTACTCTGTCTCTCCCAGTCAGCACACAGTTGGAAAGTGGGACTTCATTTGGCAATTTATTAAAAAGGTACACACACACTTTCAAATTAGATGCATGTAAAATGTTTAGAGTGTCACAGATGTGGTTCTGTTTCTAAAAAGAAACTTTTCCTTATTAAAATCTATTCACTGGTGCCAAAGTAAACATTGCAGTCAAATATAGCACAGGAAAACTAATAAGCTAATATATATATATATATATATATATATATATATATATATATATATATATATATAAGCAACTTTTCTAGAAATTCTGATTTTTATGATGTCTTTTTCTCTTGAAAGTCCAAAAGCAATCTGAATGCCCATCACCTAACCCACTGAACACTTGCTATTAATTTCAATTTACTTATAAAGGTCTTCTGTTAAGTGAACAAGGGTTCAGTATGTAGAATGGCAGCTTGATTTTCCTTCTTTTGACATCTGCTCAAAATGAGCTATGATATCATCAATCATATTAACTCTGTGGTATTGTGTTATTCCTTGAGTGTTCCCCAGATTTCATCTGACAACTTTTTCTAGGATTCAAACCATAAACACTTCCTCCAGAGACTGTAATTAGAGGTACAGATAAAAATACAGGGACTAGACCTGATAAAAAACAAAAAGAAACTGAGACATAGTTTTACGTTGCCTCTTTCTCCAACTTCAAAATTAATTTGTCATCATAATTTTCTATAAGAAACCAATAGAAAAAAATAGAACCTAAAAATCTAAAGAAATATGTGTAACTACTAAACCTAAAGAATAGAGAAATTTCTGAAATGATATTACTTTTATCCTATAATGTTACAAAGCAGAATGAGAAAATATATACTATCATTAATTTGAGCAGAATGTAATAATCTACACAGTGGTAACTAAAACAGTGATTATGCTTTGTGTGTGCTGTGCGCTTAGGCACTCAGTCATGTCCGACTCTCTGAGACCCCACGGACTGTAGCCCTCCAGGCTCCGCTGTCTGTGGGGCTTCTCCAGGCAAGAATACTGGAGTGGGTTGCCATGCCCTCCTCCAGGGGATCTTTCCAACCCAGGGATCCAACCCAGGTCTCCTGCATTGCAGGCGCATTCTTTACCATCTGAGCCACCAAGGAAGCCCAATTATGCTTTAGAAATAATGATTTTTCTCACATTAAGAATTATGAAGTATCTTTATTGACAATTTCTAGTAGTATCCCCTTTATACAACAAAGAACAATGAATAACATAGTTTTGTTTAAAACAAGAAACTTCATGGGAAAATAGTAGCACATTTCCTTAAACTTAGAACATTTCTATTTCTCTTTTTGGATATCTACATGCAACCCCAGAATATAGAACCCAATTCTCAATTAAATGTCCAAGTGTTGCAAGCATTTTTTAAAGCTACTTAATGTTTATCAGAATTATAAACAGCAACATAGCATAAGGAGAGCTTTGTCATAGTAATTTTTCTATACACTGAATTTAACGAATTTGGGCAAGTGATCTTCAGTTTATATTAGATAAGCTCATACATTTTTATTATTAATTATAAATTTTAATTATTATGTTATAAAATAAGAATCATAAACACTTTGTGAAGAAACTAGATCATTTTCACTCTGTTTATGTCTCATTCTTCTTGCACTGAATGCAGCCTAGCACTCTTGCATAGCCATATGACTGGGTGAATTGAATATGGATAGATGGAAATAATGTCCACCATTTTTAGGCTTGGCCCATACAAAATTCCCACATGCAATGCTCTACATTCTTTCCTCTTTCATGGTGACCTTGGAAACTATTTGTGGAACATGGTGGAACCACAAGGTGGAACGAGATCAGCTCTCTGAAACATGGAGAAAAGCCATTTGGCAATCAGGGACACTCATTTCGGGCTTTGAGTGAGTGAGCAATAAACCACTGATGCTTCAGAATTTATTTATTAGAACAGCTAGAGTTACCTTTGTTACTACAAGGTTGGACTAATTTAGATGTGGTTCAGAATTGTTTATTAAGTCTGGATACAACATGTCCATGGAAATGTTGGACCAAAGTGATTTACTAATAATTTCCACAAAGGAACTCAAGTCCTAGTGAAAAGCCCACCTTCATATGACCTGATTTGATATGAGGAAACAAGGAATTTGAGAATGAAAATAAAACAGAAATAAAATAAAGCTTAAGGACTCACTTATACCACCAGCTGCATCATCTTTCCATGGTAGAAATATGTTGGGAGGAATTCCAGTTACTCAACCACTGCTTGTACACAAAGCTCAGAAGTTTTTGAAACTTAGTTCTTAGGTTCAGACCACAGGAAGTAATTGGCTTCCAAAGGGATGGTTTCCAGTTCTGTGTAATTTTTGCCTCCCACTTAACCCCTAATATAATTGTCCTTCTTTACTTAATTGAAGGTAGTGACCATGAGGAGGAAGGATGAACACACGTTTCATGACCCAGCCCATCATTCTTCATATAGAAATGCACCTTCCTAGGGACTTCCCTTGTGATCCTGTGGGTAGGACTTTGCCTTCCAATGCAGAAGCAATGTTGTAACAAATTAAACAAAGATTTCAAAAAATGGTCCATGTTAGAAAAATCTTAACAAAAGAAAGAAATACATCTCCTAGACATGCCAGCATCATTTTCTTTTTTTCCTTGCAAACACTCTAGAAATATTAATAGTAATAGAGAGACATAAAAGTTATAGAAGACAACCTCAGCAAAGGCAGATCAGCATTGGAGAAATGTAACAGTGATGTACGACACTCTGAGATCCCTTTGGAGCATCTAAAGTAGAGTTGCCATATTATAGTTGATAACTTTTGGGCTGATAGTCAATCCATAGCCTGCCAACTCTGGGAATGTCCTCTCATTCAAAAGAAATCTGTTTCCAGGACTTATGTTGTACATTGTGACTCCATCCAGACCATGGTGCACTGGATCAGTTAAGGCAGATAAAGACTCTCCCTTCTGAGACTCTGGGATTTAGATTCAGCAATGGCATTAAGTCTCGGTATAACTAGACACGGTGGTGTGTAAACTGTAGTGTCTAATGGAAAGTGGTACCAGTCTTCAGAGGAGAATGATTTGGGCCTAGAGATGAGAGAATCTGAGCAAGAGAGAGAGAGAAAGATTCAGAGAAGGAAACAAGATGACAAAGACAGAGACAAATAACAGGAGAGAAAGAAAAATTTGTTAGTACTAGGTGCTTTGACACAATTGATCCCTTTGGTAACAGATTTGAAATCTCAGTTCCTATTGCAAACTTGCCATCAATAAGCATTTTAAATAAATGAATGAGAGGGAGCCTAGATTACTACCAGCTTTCGCCCTTCCCTGGTTACAGACCCTCTGGAACATGGCCAGTTTCTAGACTGGTCCAGAATAAAGATGCAAATGAATGGTACAGTCAAGGCTCCCTAGTACAGGCCTGTTTGGCCTACTAATAGATTATGTCTTTGATAAGCTTTTCTCTTGCAACTCTTCCTTTCCAGTTCTCATAATTTTTTAAAATCTCTGCTTTACTAATTTTTAAACAAGTCATTTCCTACTTATCTCTAAAGATCTGGATCACGTGTCACTCCTCGGTGGTTTTATCAAATTCTGTTAGACAAAGTTACTCATTTCTGCACCTGTGTTTTCATAGTACTTTCCACATTCCTGAACTGTAACAGTTTGCTTATGCAACTCTCAGCCCTCACACTGGGAGTACTTGTGGGTGAAACTGTAATATACTTTTCTTTGAGTCTCTAGACTCTAGTAGTGTCTGGCACATAGTAGGTTCTCAATAAATGTTCATGAAATGAATGAATTGATGCTGTCTGTTTAGTTAGTGTTACTTCCTCTGTGGTATTTTAAAACATCAAGATAGTCTTTAAAATGTGTGCACCCTCAATATTTTGAAGAAAACTTTCCTTTCTAGGGAACTGTACCTCTTTGACTTCTGTCCACACTCACCTTGAGTTGCTTTACCAGAATACATATTTTTCTGCAATTAACACATTTTCATAAGGAATGACTCAGTCCTACCTATCGCTAGGGTTCATTAGCAAATAAGCCTTTACATTCCAAAAATACTCCTAGAATTAGTTTACATTTTGAGAAATTGTATAGGAAAATTAAAAACCTGCTGTGGTTTAGAATTATTAACAAGAAGCCTTCCTCTATATTGTTCGAGTTAACAGTGTATGTTAGTTACACCATGAAGCATTAAACTGCTTTGAAGAAAACGATGGATTAAAATAGAGATGTTTTTACAGGTCTAGATAAGCCTAAAGTATATTAGCAGGATAATGGGAGTGAAACAATTTATACATCCTAAGTCTCAGTAAAGCTACATCTTTATCACATTGGAATCCAGATTTCTACACTCACTGCTATTAATCCAGGAGGTAGATATGCGTAGCTAAAGCCCATGGATACCTTGCTTAGCTATAGGGCTGTTGCTTTCTTTTTTTACACAGAAGCATGTGCTATTGGAGCACCAGACTTTTTAACATCTACAGAGAAAAAAAAAGGAACAAAAGCAAAGGGATTTTAAAATTTCTGTATGTATTTGTCTTTCTGTCTCTCTCTCTTACGTATATATGCAAAATTATATGTATAATATATGCATGCATGTGTAATCAGATTTATATGTGTATTAATTACATTTAAATGTGTGTATATATACACACACAAATACATGTGTATAATTAAATATATATATATATGTATATATATATACATATAAATCCAGAAGAGCTCCTCTGATTTTTTTCTTCAACCTTTTTCATTAGGTGAAGTTTCATCAAACCACATCATGTGACTCTCTAGGAACCTCACTGAACCAGTCTGACTCATCGTCTGGGAATTTTAAATAGGCATGTGCTTCCATGAGAGTTAATACTTAAAAACACACATACAAACTGGCAGTGAAAGAGAAAAAAAAAAGAAAAAAAAAAAACTCAAATGAAACTTTTGCTTGGCACAAACACTCGGGTCAGGCCCCGGCCACTCAGTGTTTCACAGTTAATTACCAGGTGGCACTACCTTTAGAGTGAAGGTGGTGGCTCAGTGCTCAGGGGACAGAAGCAGTAAATCTACAATTCATATCGTTAAGTCAGCCAGGTTGGATTAAGCAGTGAAAGGAACTGCCCCTGAAATAGTTGACCCTAATTCCCCTCTGAGATACAAAGTTTTCCTCAGAACCAAGGGCTGTGCCTGCCCACTAGTGGTAAGATGGCAGAGCTGGCACCCAGACATTCTCTAGAGGGATTTATGCCAAGTTCTATCTGCATCAATGTGGGAATGGCAGTGGTCAGCTAGTCTGATTTTTTAAGTCATGGTTTGGGGATCTATCAGCTCAGTTCTCTCAGAAGTGAGAGCAACACAGGCCAAGTCAACTTCAAGCAAAAATTTCTATTTGCAAAGTTTACCTAAAACACTTACTAATGGTAATTTTGCAATAGGAACTGAGATTTCCAATCTGTTACCAAAGGGATCAGTTGCATCAATAGCACCTAGTACAGGCTAACACCTTTCTTCTTTTTTCCCAGAATTTTTAAAAAACATAAATTTATTTCTGTGTTGGGTCTCATTGCAGGGCATGGACTCTAACTGAAGCGAGGGGGTGCAGTAGTCGTGTTCCATGGCATGTTGGATCTTAGTTCCCTGACTAAGGATTGAACCCCCATCCCCTGCATTGCGAGGCAAATTCTTAACCACCGGACCATCAGGGAAGTCCCTCTTCCCAGATTTTCATAGAATACCACACTGGAATATTGTCTGGTTTGAATATCACTTAATGTTCTTCAATTGTCAATGGAATTAATTTTTAAAAATATTTAGGTTGAATTTAAAGCTCTTCTGCCAATTTTATCCCAAGTGATCTATTCATCATTATCTCCATTAAGTCCCTAAAAAAAGTCCATAGTCTAATTAAACTCAATTAAACACTGTTCTCAGCAGAATTTTTGTGCTTTGTCCTCTATGTTTGGCTCATCACTGCTAAGTTCAGTTCAATTGCTCAGTGGTGTCCGACTCTTTGCGACCCCATGGACTGAAGCACTCCAGGCTTCCCTGTCCATCACCAACTTCCAAAGCTTGCTCAAACTCATGTCTGTTGAGTTGGTGATGCCATCAAACCATCTCATCCTCTGTCATCCCCTTCTCCTCCTGCCTTCAATATTTCCCAGCATCAGGGTCTTTTCCAGTGAGTCAGTTCTTCGCATCAGGTGGCCTAAGTATTGGAGTTTCAGCTTCAGCATCAGCCCATCCAATGAATATTCAGGAGTGATTTCCTTTAGGATTGACTAGTTGGATCTCCTTGCAGTCCAAGGGACTCTCAAGAGTCTTCTCCAACACCACAGTTCAAAAGCATCTATTCTTTGGTGCTCATCTTTCTTTATATTCCAACTCTCACATCCATACATGGCTACTGGAAAAAAAATCATAGCTTTGACTAGATGGACCTTTGTTGGCAAAGTAATGTCTCTGCTCTTTTAAAATGCTCTCTAGGTTGGTCATAACTTTTCTTCCAGGGAGCAAGCATCTTTTAATTTCATGGCTTACAGTCACCGTCTGCAGGGATTTTTGGAGCCCCCAAAAATAAAGTCTGTCACAGTTTCCACTGTTTCCCCATCTATTTGCCATGAAGTGATGGGACCAGATGCCATGATCTTAGTTTTCTGAATGTTGAGTTTTAAGCCAACTTTTTTCACTCTCTTCTTTCACTTTCATCAAGCAGAACTATTTATCTATACAAGTATCACCTTGGATTAAAGTAAAATCCAACATCATCATCAAACTCTAAAATTACTATCACAAATGTACTACTTTTGTGGCCTATTTTCATTGCCTTATTTGTGTCTCACATAATCACTGGATATATGCCTTCTCTGTAGAAATTATGTCATATTCTCTTTTTCATCCTCATAATGTTTACTGAAGGTATTTTCCTTATAATAGGGCATTTACAAATACTTGCTGAAAGTAAAACACAGAAATAAATTAGTGGCTTAACTTCCAGGTCAAGACACAAATCTGTCATCTGGCACAATTTTATTGTGATCCAAAGCGATGTGACAAAGCTACCTCTCCAGGGGTTTAGTTTTCTTTATCATCTCTAAGAGCTTCAGTCTTGCGTTGTGAGTAGGAGGCCACTGGATGGCTTACTGACTCCCTGGTAAAGTATAAAATTTCTATGACCTTCACATAAGTATTCGATTTTATGATGTGTAAAGTTTCTCAATGCTTTAGCATCTTTTCAAATAAAATTTTGAGTCCTATAAATATCATTGGAAAATTTTAACACATTTTTAGATAGCATGATCTCTGTTATGAATGTTAATAAATTTGATAGTTTTCTTTCTAATTTGTAACTCATAGTTCCTCACTTTATATCCCGAATACTGACTCAAAGAATGTTTTGGTTTACTCAAACACTCCTACAATTTTTTTTAAGCTTCTTCCAGAGTTTACTTTTAGTTCCATTTTCGTAATTGTTCAAGATGATCTGTCAGCTTTTCTTCATTCCAATACTTTTCTTTCCTAGTTTAAAGAAAAATCCAAGTTATTAACAAACTAAGAAAAACATCTTTAATTCAAAAGACATTTACTGAGCATCTTTTATGTTTCAGGCCACATGGTAGAAACATGTAGAAATGTCTGGAATATCTTTTATCAGTAACAGCTGTGAGTTTTTGCAGACTGAGGGATGTTTTACATAGATCTGATAATATCAACTTTGGCTAGACAGATAACTGATTACTACACGTTATTTTCTAAATCACTTTTGATTTACTTATTGATTAGATCCATTGTTCATGGAAATATGGGAAATACAGTGCAGTCATTGAGAAAACCAAAAAGACTTGAATAACTGATATGTACATCGGTATTTATTATTGGTTTGTGTGTTATCCATTATACTCCTTTAGAAAGAAATGCAGGATTAGCTAGAGGGGAAACAGGATACAAAAATAGAAATGATGTAAGAAAAAAAGATCAAGATGACTTTCCATGATAAATACACAACAAAATCTAATCTTTCTTGCACATTAGTGGCTCAGGCAAGTGGGAACAATTTGAAGACGACCATCATTCAGAAATATTTTTTGTAGTTATCTGTCTTAAGAGGTTGGAGTCAAAAAGAATAAAGCACCTAAAGGCAAAGATTTTCCTTGTGGCATTTGTTTCTCCAATTCGCAAATTAAATAATAATGTGACACAAGAGAAAATAGTGATGACAGATAAGAGTTGTTACAAATAAGTATAAAATCCCAAATCAAGATGTTATGGTAAAAAAAAAAATGAGCCTTATTTTTATATATGTAGTGGTTTAGTTTCTAAGTTGTGTCTGACTCTTTTGACCCCATCGACTGTAGCTCACAAGGCTCCTCTTTCCATGGGATTTCCTAGGCAAGAATACTGGAGTAGGTTGCCATTTCCTTATCCAGGGGATCTTCCTGACCCAAGGATTGAACCCCAGTCTGCTGCATCGCAGGCAGATTCTTTACCAACTGAGCTACCAAGGAAACCCATTTTTATATGTAGGCCAGAACAAAAGGATTCCATTATCATCCAGGCCATATACTTTCCCTTTTAAATAAATTCTAATATAATATTTGTATTTTGCATATAGACACAACTACATGCGATGACAATTGTGGAACAGAATAGTAGAAACATGCTTTTCAATTTTTCATAATACTTATTTTGTTCTGGTCACATGAAAAATAATTCCAGGAAAGGACTAGAGGACAGTTTTAAATTCATTCCCCTTAATTTCCTCCTAAGGTTCAACCTCCAAACACCATCACAATGGGGATTAGGGTAACAAAAAGGAATTTTGGGAGGGACACAAGCATTCAAACCATAATAGTACCCATAGAAGAAAATTTTCAAGATAAGTCAAATTCAGGTGCGTAAAAAATACGAGAAAATGCTTAGTGTACAAAAGTATTGTGAATGGCTACAAAATTCATACATTCTTATAAAAACACTTCCAGCACTCTACCACAGAGCACAAATGGCCATGGATTCAAATGAGTAAGAGAACTTTCTTCTTCACTGTTGTCAAAATTTTTTAATTTATACTTTTATTATATACTTAAAAAAATTGTGATTTGTTCTCCTTTCTGGATGTGAAAGTAACATGTGCTATCTGCAGATGTGTTCAGAACCTGAAAAGAAGGGGTATAAAAATCACCTATAATCTCATCATTCAAAGATAAAAAACAATTCTAATGTTAACTATTTCTATTATTTTGGGATATGTATAGCATTGGGTTTCCCAGATAATGCTAGAGAAAAAGAACCTGCCTGCCAATGCAGGAGATGTAAGAGATGTGGATTTTATCCCTGGGTCAGGGAGATCCCCTGGAGAAGGAAATGGCAACCCACTCCAGTATTCTTGACTGGAGAATCCCATGGACAGAGGATCCTGGAGGGCTACAGTCCATAGGGTCACAAAGAGTCGGACACGACTGAAGTGACTTAGCATGCACACACGCATAGCACAGTATACTTTTTTTTTCCCCCAGAAGGCTAAAGAAGAGTTCCAATTAAATAAGTATTTTATGATAACTTTAATAACATTTCTCATGAAGAGGGTAAAGTTATAGTGACTTGTAGTGCTGAGATAAAGACAAGCTTGCTTTCGAAAAGAGATGGGAAATGTCAGGTTTACCTATAGCTGTGTACTTCATTTTTAAGTGTGTCGACCAGCAATTCACCGACTTTAGCTTCATGGCCGCTTTTTCAATGTTTACTGGACAGATCTTCAACAGGCAAGAGCTTTTCTCCCCACTGGTAATGAAGTTTGTCAGTAGCAATGTGCTCAGTGTCTTCATGTTAGTCACCAACTCTGAAAATGTTCTCGGAGATAGATGCTTTCATCTATTCTTACTCAGGCAACCAAAAAACTTCTACTGGCTTAGAGTCAGTCACTTCACCTCAGGTAATCTTTGCACTCCTTAGAATACCTTTACATCAGACAGACTACAATTTGCTTCAGTTACACAGATGAGACATCTTTTGAAAGAGTACGATCTAATTGAAACTGTCTTGAATGTCTTTATCTAGACAGCATCTATTATAATATCTATTTTTAAATACACTTAATATTTTCCCATTTTCAAGCTGATTAAGATTTGAAGTGTGAATAAAAATCATACCTTTCATATTTAAATATTTTGGATAATTCTAATGGTCAGTCCTTAAATGATCTTAAATCTTAACATGGTTAGCTTAAAAGATTTCATGATAAGAGAGTGAAAACAAAATGAAAGCTTGAGAGCACACTTATTTTCTGTCTCAAAACTGACAATATAGAGGAATGAAAGACTAAACATTAAAACGTGCATATTTTTTCAGAATATAAAACAGTTCTTTTTTTTTCTCTCGACTTTATTCAACTTTTGTTTTTAAAAATATTAATTTAGGCCCTTCCTCACATTTAAGGCAGTGTGCTAAAATCACAAACTGTCAGTATTTATTGGATGCACTACTACATAAATCTAGATTTCAGAATAATTTAGCACGAGCTTCAGAATTAAGTTTCATTAGCAATTCTCAGCTCTCACTTGTTTTTATATTTTAACGCTTTCAACTTGACATTATTGATTCTAGGTCATTCCTCACTTTCTCTCCAGAGAGAACACTCCTCTTTCTTCCAAGCTTACTTCTCCTTACGACCCATCTCCTTAGAAGTTTTAATCTTTTGTTGTTGTTTTGAAATTCATTATTTATTATACAAATAACACATGAATGAATTATCACATTGAAAGATTCAAGCCACACAGAGTCATGTAGAATGAATGGTACAAGTCACACTCTTGTCAACCATACTGTGAAGTTCCTAAGCAGAGATAATCCCTTTTTATAATCCAGGGTGAGATGTCTTCTCTTTTTTCTGTTCATGTATGTATATAGATATTACTTTAAATATAAATAAAACCATAGTACACACATTGTTCTGTGACATGTTTTTCACTTAACAGTCAACTTAGGAGTTTGGTCCTGATTATTACATGGGTCTCTTTAGTTGTTGCACAGCATTTTCTGATCATTGATACTTTATATTTTATTTCTAGTTCTCCTTTTATGCATGTTTGGTTCTTTTCTAATTTTTCAATAGCTTAAAATATATAACAAAACATATATACCTATATTATTATGCACATATTTCTTTGGGAACATTACCTAGAATCAAATTCTGCATCAAAACATGCGTATATAAATTCTGATTACTGCTGAGAAATTGCTCTCAATTTATTTTGAATATTCAAAACCACTCTATGGGGCTCCCCAGGTAGCTCAGTGGTAAAGAATCTGCCTACCCGTTCAGGAGATGCAGATTTGATCCCTGGGTCAGGAAGATCCCCTGGAGTATAATTGGCACTCCACACCAGTATTCTTGCCTGGAAAATTCCATGGACAGAAGAGCCTGGTGGAGCCCATAGTCCATGGGATCTCAAAGAGCTGGACACAACCGAGCGACTGAGTATGCTCACACAACCATTATATGACAGCACTCAGAAATCTTTGCCAACACAGAATATTAATGCTGATATTAGTCAGAGTACCATCAGGATAATAGAAACAACCAGTTATTTTAAAAGGAAGAATTTAATATTGATTTTGGAAGTGGTTAAACCGATATTGGAGGAATGATAAGACAAAATAATAAACTGAAGTATAAGTCAGTGCAGGACACAGCTACCACCCTTTTGTTTATATATACATATATATATATATATAAATTTTATTTATATATGCATGTATATGTACATATATAATTTTAAAAGGACAATTTATTAATTCTTAAATATTACTAATTTCTTTGATCTCCTTTTAAAATATTACAGTTTTCTGGACATATCATTCTGTAGGATTTCATTGTATAGAGGCATATTGTGATGATGGTTTCATGGATGTATACTTAGCTCCAAAACACATTAAGTTGTATAATTTGATTATGTACAGATTTTTGTATATCAATCATACCTCATGGAACAACAAACAGGTTCCAGATTGGGAAAGGAGTACATCAACGCTGTATATTGTCACCCTGCTTATTTAGTTATATGCAGAGCACATCATGCGAAATGCCGGCCTGAATGGAGCACAAGCTGGAATCAAGATTGCCAGGAGAAGTATCAATAACCTCAGATATGCAGAGCCCTCACCCTTATGGCAGAAAGCAAAGAAGAACTAAAGGGCCTCTTGGTAAAAGTGAAAGGAGAGTGAAAAAGCTGGCTTAAAACTCAACATTCAAAAAACTAAGATCATGGCATCCGGTCCCATTACTTCATGGCAAATAGATGGGGAAACAATGGAAACAGTGACTGACTTTATTTTCTTGGGTTCCAAAATCACTGCAGAGGGTGACTGCAGCCATGAAATTAAAAGACGCTTGCTCCTTGGAAGAAAAGCTATGAAAAACCTAGACAGCATATTAAAAAGCAGAGACATTTCTTTGCCAACAAAGGTCCGTCTAGTCAAAGCTATAGTTTTTCCAGTAGTCACATATGGACGTGAGAGTTGGACCATAGCGAAAGCTGAGCGCTGAAGAATTTATGCTCTTGAACTGTAGTGTTGGAGAAGACTCTTGAGAGTCCCTTGGACTGCAAGGAGATCCAACCAGTCCATCCTAAAGGAAATCAGTCCTGAATATTCATTGGATGGACTGATGCTGAAGCTGAAACTCCAATACTTTGGCCACTTGATGTGAAGAACTGACTCATTGGAAAAGACCCTGATGCTGGAAAAGATTGCAGGCAGGAGGAGAAGGGGATGACAGAGGATGAGATGGTTTGATGGGATCACTGACTCAATGGGCATGAGTTTGAGCAAGCTCTGGGAGTTGGTTATGGACGGGGAAGCCTGGCATACTGCAGAAAGGGGTCACAGAGCGCCACACACGACTGAGTGACTGAACTGTACTGAGTCACAAAAGCAACCAGAAATACATCTTGAAATGTCCATTATGTACCTTGGAAAATTGAGCCAAAATTACCAATATTGTGAAGATCATTGTATTTTAAAAAAAAACTGGGGCACTTAGACCAAAAGGAAAGTCTTAAGAAATAAAACCACATTGTCATCATGCTTTATATCAGAGGTCAAAGGAGTTACAAATTTAGGATACTCAAGAAAAGAAAATGTGAGCAAGGACTTTGTGTCCACTGAAAATGACCTTCAATTTTAAAGGTCACAGACAAGCCATTATGAATGTTCAAGAACTCAAGAGGTACTGTTCCCTGTGTCCTTTCAAAGGATTCTCTTAGAGAACAGAACAGAACTATTGGAGAAACATCCAAAGAATGGATGGGATTTCAAATGCCACACAACTATAGGTTACTAAAGAAAAAGAGAAGTTCTTAAAAACAAACACTAAAAAGGCAAATTATTTAAGCCATAGTCAAACTCAGAGCTGAATGTTCATCAACACCAATGGATTCTCAAAGACCATGAAATTGGAATTATACCAATGTTCTAAGGGGTAGGAACTGTCAACTGTGAATTCCGTCTTCAGGTAAAATAGAGCTTTTAAAAATGATTGCACATAAAGACATTTTCAGGCAAACAAAACCCACCAGAATTTACCACCAAAAGATCCTAAGTAAAGAAATTTCTGAAGGCAGAAGAAAATGAATCCATTGGGTAGTCTGAGATGTAAGAAAAGATAAGTATATCTTTGATAAAAAGATAGTAAATGTGTGAGTGATTCTAAACAAATACAATCAAACGTTAATTATATAATGTAATGATAATACTGTCTTGTTTAAAACATTTTCAAACCTCAGGATAATACTAAAGCACTGTATAGAAAATAGCAACTATGTCAGAGAAACTTGAGAATAGGAAGAGTGGTGTATTTCTGGTATTTAAAAGTAATTGTGATACACTAAGTGCTTCCCTTGTAACTCAGTTGGTAAAGAATCTGCCTGCAATGCAGGAGATCCACGTTCGATTCCTGGGTCAGAAAGATCCCCTGGAGAAGGAAATGGCAACCCACTCCAGTATTCTTGCTTGGAGAATTCCATGGACAGAGGAACCTGGCAGGCTACGTACAGTCCATGGGGTCGCAAGAGTCAGACACGACTTAGTGACTTCACCACCACCACCACATGATATACTGCAGTGTTCTCTTTATCATTGTTTATAATTTATACATATTTTATAAAACTATTTTCTATATGTTTATACTAATAAAAAACAAATTTTGGGGGAAAAAAATCCCTGTAAGTCTCCATACCTGCTTCAGATCAGTAATGGCAGTCTTTGGAAATGTTACTGAAAGAGATATTTCTTTCTAAATTTATTGTCAACTTTATTACCTATGGTATGTTATTAAGAAAGTATGATCTTGATGCATTTTATGCTATTCAGGCTATATGAAAGAAATAGGAAAAACATTTTTTTTTCATAGGAAAAACATTTTTTGTTTTCTTCTCTGGAAGTTACAGTTGTAATAAAACTGAAGTTGAAGTGATACAGTATTAACCACTTTCCTTATTAGCTATGCAATTTCCCCTGCTAATTTCTACCCTTTCTTTTCTATATATTAAGATAATTACAGTCATTAGTATTACATTGTGGAAAAGACACTATCACGATGATAGTTTCATGTGAACATTTTCATGGTACCTACAGTGAGAAAATACAAGTTTGTCCTCAGAGAGCTTTAATGTAGTGATAAGTTAGCGCCTGGTATGAGAAGGGAGGAGCAGAAGACAATGAAAGAAAGAGCTTGGAAGCTTTAGATGTAAATGAACATTAATCATGAAAAACACTGATTAAAGTGTAATGATGTAAAAGTTAATCTAGCTACTGTGCAATTAACTCAAAATTACAACCATATATTGTATGTGTAATCACATCCGGAGAAACATATTACATTTTAAAAAATTAAACCGCTTTAACAGGATGCTTATGGGAGTTGCTGACAGACAGCTATACCAATTTGATAATTAACTTTTTAAGGCTAGTTCACATTTTGTGTTCCTAATTAATGCCTACTTAATTTTTGATACATTCTATATTAACTTAAGTGCCAATTAAATGCTGTGCTAGCTCTAGGAAAGGAGAAATCTCTAAACCTCAAAAACCATGTGATTTTATCATTAAATTGCTCAATAGAAATCAACTCAAAAACCATGTGATTTTATCATTAAATTGCTCAATAGAAATCAACTAGACCACTTTCTCACTAACACCTTAATAAATCTACCCTTGAACAAAATTAATAAAAATAAAATGTAATTAGCTATCATGACAGTGAATCCAAGTGATCACTGTGATGACAGTTCTAATTATATGGTCACTTATAAAAGTTTTTAAAGATAACCTCCACAAATATAATAATTTCTGTAAAGTCACATCAGATGCACTTAATTACCCTTTCATCCTTCAGCTGGAAAGCAGGGTTGAAATCCTGTCATCCTTAACTTTCTGGAAGCTTCATTTTACCTTTCACCTTTAGATCTTCAATCCATTTGGAACTGATTTTTATATGAAGTATAGACCAAAATTCATCTTTTAAAAATGATATTCAATTCGCCCAGCAGCATCAAATCCCAAATGACCAGCAGTGATAATGTTATCATAAATTAAAGGTCTACTTGTATCTTTGATTTTTTTCTTGAGTAAATATTCTGTCCCAATTTTCTATTTATCCTGCACCAATACCAAATTATTTGGTTGGTACGTTATACCAAATCTTTTTTTTTTTTTTTTGAAGAATAATTGCTTTACAGAATTTTGTTGTTTTCTGTCATACCTCAACATGAATCAGCCATAGGTATATATGTATCTCCACCTCTCTGGGTTGATACAGAACCCCTGTTTGAGTTTTCTTAGTCATACAGCAAATTCCTGATGGCTATCTATTTTACACATGGTAATGTAAGTTTCCATGGTACTCTTGCCATACATCGCACCTTCTCCTCCCTGTTCCCCATGTCCACAAGTCTATTCTCTATGTCTATTTCTCCATTGCTGCCCTGTAAGGAAATTCTTCAGTACCATTTTTCTAGATTTCCTTTTATATGCATTAGAATACGATATTATCTTTCTCTTTCTGACTTACTGCACTCTGTATAATAGGTTCTAGGTTCATCCATCTCATTAGAACTGACTCAAAGGCATTTTTTTTTAAGCTGAGTAATATTTCACTGTGTATATGTACCACAACTTCTTTATCCATTCATCTGTTGATGGACATCTAGGCTGCTTTCATGTTCTAGCTATTGTAAATAGTGCTGCAATGAACAACGGGATACATGTGTCTTTTTCAATTTTGATTTCCTCAGGGTATATGCCTAGGAGTGGGATTGCTGGGCCATATGGTGGTTTTACTCCTAGTTTTTTAAGGAATCTCCATATCATCTTCCTTAGGGGCTGTATCAATTTACATTCCCACCAACACTGCAAGAGCGTTCCCTTTTCTCCACACCCTCTCCAGCATTTATTGTTTGTAGACTTTTTGATGATGGTCATTTTGACTGATATCTCATTGTAGTTTTGATTTTCATTTCTCTAATAATGAGTGATGTTGAGCATCTTTTCATGTGTTTGTTAGCCATCTGTATGTCTTCTTTGGAGAAAAGTCTGTTTAGGTCTTTTTCCCACTTTTTGATTGGGTTGTTTGTTTTTCTTTTATTGAGTAGTATGAGCTGCTTTTATATTTTGGAAATTAATCCTTTGTCAGTTGTTTCATTTGCTATTATTTTCTCCCATTCTAAGGGTTGCCTTTTCACCTTGCTTATAGTTTCCTTTGCTGTGCAAAATTTTTAAGTTTAATCAGGTCCCACTTGTTTACTTTTGTTTTATTTCTGTTACTCTAGGAAGTGGGTCATAGAGGATCTTGCTTTGGTATATGTAATTGAGTGTTTTGCCTATGTTTTCCTCTAAGAGTTTTATAGTTTTTTGTCTTACATTTAGGTCTTTAATCCATTTTGAGATTATCTCTGTGTATGGTGTTAAAAAGTGTTCTAATTTCATTCTTTTACATGTAGCTGTCCAGTTTTCCCAGCACCATTTGTTGAAGAGGCTGTCTTTGCCCCATTGTATATTCTTGCCTTCTTTGTCAAAAATAAGGTACCCGTAGGTGCATATTTATTTTTGGGCTTTCTATCTTCTTCCATTGGTCTATGTTTCTGTTTTTGTGCCAGTACCATACTGTCTTGATGACTGTAACTCTGTAGTATAATCTAAAGTCAGGAAGGTTGATTCCTCCAGCTCCATTCTTCTTTCTCAAGACTGCTTTGGCTATTCGGGGTCTTTTGTGTTTCCAAATGAATTGTGAAATTTTTTGTTCTAGTTCTGTGAAAAATACCATTGGTAATTTCATAGGGATGACATTGACTCTGTAGAGTGTGTTTGGTAGTATAGTCATTTTCACTATATTGATTCTTCCTATCCAGGATCATGGAATATCTCTCCATCTGTTTATGTTGTCTTCGATTTCTTTCATTAGTGTCTTATAATTTTCTGAGTACAGTTCTTTAGTCTTCTTAGGTATGTTTATTCCTAGATATTTAATCCTTTTTGTTGCAATGGTGAATGGGACTGATTCCTTAATTTCTATATTTTTTCATTGTTAGTATACAGAAATGCAAGTGATTTCTGTGTATTGATTTTGTATCCTGCATCATTGCTAAATTCACTGATTAGCTCTAGTAATTTTCTGATAATATCTTTAAGGTTTTCTATGTACAGTATCATGTCATCTGCAAACAGTGAGAGCTTTACTTCTTCTTTTCTGATCTGGATTCCTTTTGTTTTTTTTCTTCTCTGATTGCTGCAGCTAGGACTTCCACAACTATGTAGAATAATAGTGGTGAAAGTGGACACCCTTGTCTGTTCCTGATATTAGAGGGGATGCTTTCAGGTTTTCACCACTAATGTTTGCTGTAGGTTTATCATATATGGCCTTTACTATGTTGAGGTAGATTCCTTCTATACCCATTTTTTGAAGAGTTTTAATCATAAATGAAATCATAAGTGAAAGAGGAGAGTGAAAAAGTTAGCTTAAAGCTCAACATTCAGAAAACTAAGATCATGGCATCTGGTCCTATCACCTCATGGCAAATAAGTGGGGAAACAGTGGAAACAGTGACTGACTTGACTTTTTGGAGCTCCAAAATCACTGCAGATGGTGACTGCAGCCATGAAATTAAAAGACACTTACTCCTTGGAAGAAAAGTTATGACCAACCTAGACAACATGTTAAAAAGCAGAGACATTACTTTGCCAACAAAGGTCCATCTAGTCAAGGCTATGGTTTTCCAAGTAGTCATGTATGGATGTGAGAGTTGGACTATAAAGAAAGCTGAGCACCGAAGAATTGATGCTTTTGAACTGTGGTGTTGGAGAAGACTCTTGAGAGTCTCTTGGACAGCAAGGAGATTCAACTAGGCCATCCTAAAGGAAATCACTCCTGAGTATTCATTGGAAGGACTGATGATGAGCTGAAGCTCCAATACTTTGGCCACCTGATGTGAAGAAATGATTCATTTGAAAAGACCATGATGCTGCAAAAGATTGAAGGCAGGAGGAGAAAGGGACGACAGAGGATGAGATGGTTTGATGGCATCACCAAATCAATGGACATGAGTTTGAGTAAGCTCCAGGAGTTGGTGATGGACAGGGAGGCCTGGCGTGCTGCAGTCCATGGGGTCGCAAAGAGTTGGACACAACTGAGCAACTGGACTGAACTGAATCGTAAATGGGTGCTGAATTTTGTCAAAGGCTTTTTCTGCATCTATTGAGATTATCATATGTTTTTTATCTTTCAATTTGCTTATATGGTTTATCACATTGATTGATTTGCATATATTGAAGAATCCTTGCATCCTTGGAATAAATCCGACTTGCTCATGGTGTATGAGCTTTTTGATGTGTTGCTGAATTCTGTTCGCTAAAATTTTGTTTAGGATTTTTGCATCTATGTTCATCAGTGATATTGTCCTGTACTTTTCTTTTATGTGTTGTCTTTGTCTGGTTTTGGTATCAGGGTGTTGGTGGCCTCGTAGAATGAGTTTGGAAGTGTTCCACCTCTGCAAAATTTTGACAGAGTTTTAGAAGTATAGGTATTAGCTCTTCTCTAAATGTTTGATAGAATTCTCCTGTAAAGCCATCTGGTCCTGGGCTTTTGTTTTTTGGGAGATTTTTGATCACAGCTTCAATTTCAGTGCTTGTAATTGGATTGTTCATAATTTCTATTTCTTCCTGGTTCAGTCTTGGAAGATTGAACTTTTGTAAGAATCTGTCCATTTCTTCCAAGTTATCCATTTTATTGCCATATAGTTGTTCGTCATAGTCTCTTAGAATCCTTTGTATTTCTGCATTGTCTGTTTTAACCTCTCCCTTTTCATCTAATTTTATTGATTTGATTCTTCTCTCTTTTTCTTGATGAATCTAGCCAAAGTTTTGTCAATTTTGTTTATCTTCTCAAAGAACCAGCTTTTAGGTTTTTTTTTTTAATCTTTACTATTTTTTCTTTCATTTCTTTTTCATTTATTACTGCTTGGATCTTTATGATTTCTTTCCTTCTACTAATTGTGGGGTTTTCTTGTTCTTTTTCCAGTTGTTTTAGGTGTAAAGTTAGGTTATCTATTCGATGTTTTTCTTGTTTCTTGAGGTAGGATTGTATTGCTATAAACTTTCCTCTTAGAATAGCTTTTGCTGCATCCCATAGGTTTTGAATTGTGTTTTCATTGTCATTTGTTTCTAGAAATTTTTTTGATTTCCCTTTTGATTTCTTCAGTAACCTGTTGGATATTTAGGAATGTGTTGTTTAATCTCCATGTGTTTGTGTTTCTTACAGTTTTTTTCTCATAATTATATCTAGTCTCATAGTGTTGTGGTTGGAGAAGATGCTTGATACGATTTCAATTTTCTTAAATTTACTGAGGTTTGATTTGTGACCTAAGATATGGTCTATCCTGGAGAATGTTCCATGTGCACTTGAGAAGAAGGTGTATTCTTCTGCATCTGGATGGAATGTCCTGAAGATATCAATGAGATCCATGTCATCTAATGTATCATTTAAACTTGTGTTTCCTTATTAATTTTCTGTTTTGGTGATCTGTCCATTGGTGTGAGTGGGGTGTTAAAGTCTCCTACTATTACTGTGTAACTGTTAATTTCTCCTTTTATGTCTGTTAGTGTTTGTCTTATGTATTGAGGTGCTCCTATGTTGGGTGCACAGATATTTACAAATGTTATGTCTTCCTCTTGGGTCAATCCCTTGATCATTATGTAGTGTTCTTCCTTATCTCTTGTAATCTTCTTTATTTTAAGGTCTATTGTGTCTGATATGAGGATTGCTACTCCAGCTTTCTTTTGCTTCCATTTACATGGAATATATTTTTCCATCCTCTCACAGTCTATCTGTGTCTTTAGGTTTGAAGTGGATTTCTTGTGGACAGCATATATACGGGTCTTGTTTTTGTATCCATTCAGCCAGTCTGTGTCTTTGGTTGGAGCGTTTAATCCATTTACATTTAAAGTAATTATTGATAAATATGTTCCTATTGCCATTTCCTTAATTGTTTGGGGTTGATTTTGTAGATTTTTTTGCTTCTCTTGTATTTCTTGACTATGTAAATCCCTTTAACATTTGTTGTAAAGCTGGTTTGGTGGTACTTCTAGTTTGTTCCTTCATTTGTGTAGAATTTCTTTGCCTTTAACTTATTGTGTTTGAGGTCTCCTTTTCTAGGATTCAAGGTTGAATTCTTTCTTCCTTTTGGTTTCTTCCCTCCTAAGGTTGGTCCAGTGGTTTGCGTAAGGGTCATATAAGGTCATATTTGTGCTGAGTTTTTGTTTGTTTGTTTGTTTTTCCTCTGAAGGGCAAGGCTGAGTGAGGTGGTAATCCTGTATCCTGATGATTTGGTTTTCATTTTTGCTTTGTTTGTTGTTTAGATGAGGTGTCCTGAACAAGGTGCTACTGGTGGTTGGGTGATGCTGGGTTCTTGTATTCAAGTGGTTTCCTTTGTGTGAGTTCTCACTATTTGATACTCTCTAGGGTTAGTTCTCTTGTAGTCTAGGGTCTTGGAGTTAGTGCTTCCATTCCAAAGGCTCAGGGCTTGATCTCTCCCTAGGATGCCCTCACACTGTGCTGATCTCTGGACCTGCTTTGGGGGCAGCTCAGATTCTAATCTTGTCCTACCCCTTTGTGTTCTTGCCTCCAATGTCCACTGCTATCAGAACTAGTGTGTTCTCTTTTGTGGGAGCACTCAATGTCCTTTTATATATTCCATAGTCACAGAGTCTGCCTAGTTAATCATGTGGATTTAATCTGCAGCTTGTATAGCTGGTGGGAAGGTTTTGGGTCTTATTCCTTAGCCATATGCCTCTGGGTTTCAATTGTGGCTTTATTTCCACCTCTGCATGTGGATCATTCACTGGGGCTTGCTCCTGAGGCTGCCATGGAGGACTTGGGTTTGCCCCCGTGAGGGCCAGATGTGGAGGCGGTGCAGCTGCTTGGGTTGCAGGGGTTCTGGCAGCACCAGGTACTCAGGGAAGTTGGTGGCTAGGGTAGCAGGAAATATAGTGCTCTAGAAGGGTATGGGAACTAGTATTGGCCAATACACTCCAGTATTCTTGCCTGGCAGAGGAGGCATGGAGGCTACAGTCTACAGGGTTGCAAATTGTTGGAAATGACTGAAGCGACCCTGTATGCATAGACACAAGATTTTTTTTGCCTGTGGCAACTCCGCCCCAATGAGATTTGTGCATGAAGGTGGCACAGCTACTTAGCTTGTGGGGACCCTGGTGGTGCAAAATGTGCAGGGACACGGACTGTCTCCACGTAGTAGTTATGGCCCTATCCGAGTTTTTTTGAGCCTATTGTAGCTGGAGATCAGAGGGCTTCTTTGGCCAGTCTTTCTCTGTAGCTCCGCCCATTCAGGCATTTAGAGGGCTCCCTTGCCTGGGTTCCTTCTCTGTTGTTTAGCGCATCAGACACATAAAGGGGCCGCCCTGACTGGGGTCCTACTCTGTAGATCAGCATGTAAGGGACTTAAAGGGGCACTCTGGGTGGGCTCCTACTCTGTAGTTCAGCTGCTTCAGGTGTTTACCGGCCTAGCCTCCCTATTGTTCAGCTGCTGATGCTGGCCTGTGGGGAGAGAGAGGCTCTGGTGATGGCTCCACCCCCTACGCGTGACTCAGCAGTATCGCCTTGCTTCCATGGCCGCCCGGCTTTCCTCCACAGGCATTTCCCACCAGGAACTCCTCCCTCATAGCCCCTTGATCTGTCTCTCTGCAGTCAACAGCAGCTCTCGCCCTGGGATTGCTCCACAACCCCTAAACTGCAGTTCCCAGCCGCTGCACCTTCCAGGGGATTTGCGTCCCTGTCTGGAGTATGTATAGCTGCGGCCAGGACTGTCTGATTCTCATTCCATTTAGGCTGCCACAGATCGGCTCTTTCACTCTCAGCCTTAAATCTTTCTCCTCTGACTCAGACAATTGCCCTGATGTGGGGATCGGACCTCTGCTTCAGTTCCCTCACCTGCTGAGGGCAGGTCCAGTCCTACTAACACTCCTATTTCCCCCCCTAGTTCCTTCATCCCACTGAGTTTTGCATGGTTCTATATATGCTTTTCCGCTCGTCAGGTACTCCTGTCTGCTCTCAGCTGGTGCTCCCTATGCACTTCTGTGTCTGAAGGTGTATTCCTGATGTATCCATGGAGATAGATATACTCCACGTCCACCTCCTTCTCCGCCATCTTGTTCTCTCCTCAGTTCCTTTCTTGAGAGAAGAAAGGCTTCTCGCTGAGAGATTTTTGCAGAGCCTGCACTTTTGTAAGGGCCTTTTGGAAGTCACAAGCCTGGATTCCTGGGTCTCTCACAGGAGCTCAGAAATAGTGCATCTGGATCATGAGTCATTCCTGTCACTAAATTACACCAAGTCTTGATACCTCCCTGAAAAGCTTTTCTCACATAGTTTTTCTTATTCAAGAATGTCTCATACATTCTCGACACATTGAGTTATAATACAATGAATTATAGAATTATAATTATAGAATTCTTTGCCAATTTTCACACATTAAAAAAATTGTGGATTTTTTTATTGAAATTACACTGAATCTTTAAATCAGTTTGTAAATAAGGGGCATTGTTATAATATTGTTTTTTAATTTATGAGAAAGGCCTTATTTCTATTTATTTAAATATTCATTAATTCCTTCAATAAAGTCTTACATTTGTGTATAGATGTCTTTTAAATATCTTGTTAGATGTATTTCTATGTATTTGATAGCTTTGGTACTGTTGCAAATAAAATGAGAAATATCTCTTTTTCTATATTTGGGAAAAGTTTTTGCGGGTTCAGTGTTAATTTTTCTATAAATATTTACTAGAATTCATTGGAAAACCTCTCAATGCCAAGAGGTTTCTTTTAGAAAAAGCATTAAATAAACATAAAAAAATTAACAGTTATTCAAGCTTTCTATTTTTGTGTGTGTATCAATTTGAGAAGTTGTCTTTTCAAGAACTTTTCTATTTCACCTTAAATTTTCAAATTTATTGACATGGTATTTTCCATGATATCTTACTATAATGTTTTAATACATTGTAGGGTCTCTAGTCGGAGAAGGCAATGGCACCCCACTCCAGTATTCTTGCCTGGAGAATCCCAGGGACGGCGGAGCCTGGTGGGCTGCCGTCTATGGGGTCGCACAGAGTCGGACACGACTGAAGTGACTTAGCAGCAGCAGCAGCAGCAGGGTCTCTAGTGATATCAGTTTAATTTGACAATGGTCATTGGTGCCTTCTCTCCCACATACATGTTCCTGTGCATGGACGCATACACACAAACACACACCTGTCACACCAGGGGTTTACTAGTTTTAATTTTAATTTTTGGAGAGGTAACTTAATTCCTGATTATTCCTCTCCATTGTATTTTTTAAACTATTTTACTAAATCAGCCCTTTTATATTTCCTATCTTCTACTTTTTTTTTAATTTAATTGGACATTTTTCTCTAATTCCCTTGATGGATATTCATTTAATTTTTTTTTCTACTTCTCTTTATTTTCAATTACATGAATTTAAGGCTACGTGTTTCCCTATAATTTCCTCTTTAGCTACATCCATTTTTAATGTTCATTATCATTCAGATTAAAATAATTTCTAATTTTCATTATGACTTCTTTGATACATAGCTTATTCAAAAGTGTGCTGTTTAATTTTTAAGTATTTGAGATTCAAAAATTCTCTTTATGCTATTTATTTGTAGCTAAATTCCACTGTGATCAGAAAGCATAATCATTTAATTTCAATTGTTAGACCTGCTTCATGGCTCAGTATGTGAAATAGTTTTGTAATGCTCCATGTGTATTTTCAATTATGAGTGCAGCTCAATTTTTGATTTACACATATATTTCTTTCCAGCTCTTTACAGCTCAGTTTTTGCTTTATCTATCTCTCTATCTATTAATATAGTTACATAGTATGGCTAAGCAGGAAAGAATCTAGCTACAATGCAGGAGACATGGGTTCAATCCCTGGGTCAGGAAGATCCCCTGGAGAAGAAAATGGCAGCATGCTCCAGTATTCTTGCCTGGGAAAACCCATGAAGAAGCCTGGCAGGCTATAGTCGATGGGGTTATATAAACGGTGGACAAAGCTTAGCAACTAAACCACTGCCATCACATAGTTCATAACTTAGAATTACTATATTCCTTAATTTAAGCCTTTTATTTATTATTATTTGAAGTATTATTTTTGTATGAAATAATACTGTTTTTCTTAAAGGCCATGATATCTGACATTAATATGTCTACACCAGCTTCCTTTAAATTAGTTCTTTTTTTGTTTTTTTTTTTTTAATAAATTTATTTATTTCAGTTGGGGGCTAATTACTTTACAATATTGTAGTAGTTTTTGCCATACATTGACATGAATCAGCCATGGGTTTACATGTGTTCCCCTTCCTGAACCCCCCTCCTACCTCCCTCCCCATCCCATCCCTCTGGGTCATCCCATTGCCCCAGCCCTGAGCATTTGTCTCATGCATTAGTTCTTATGTGTTTAATTTTCCCTTCATTTCAGTTTCAGCATTCTTATATTTTATATTGATCTCTGATAAACAACATGGAATTAGATTTTGTTTATTTTTAATTAAGTCTGATTCTCATTTACATTTCTTTTTAGTAAATTTATTTATTTTAGTTGGGGGCTAATTACTTTACAGTATTGTAGTGGTTTTTGTCATACATTGACATGAATCAGCCATGGGTTTACATGTGTTCCCCATTCTGAACCCCCCTCCCACCTCCCTCCCCATCCCATCCCTCTGGGTCATCCCATTGCCCCAGCCCTGAGCATTTGTCTCATGCATCAAACCTGGAATGGTGTTCTGTTTCACATATGATAATGGTTCACATATGATCTCACATATGATAATATACATGTTTCAATGCTATTCTCCCAGAACGTCCCACCCTCACCTTCTCCCTCAGAGTCCATAAGACTGTTCTATGCATCTGTGTCTCTTATTCTGTCTCGCATATAGGATTATCGGTACCATCTATCAAATTCCATATATATGCATTAGTATACTGTATTGGTGTTTTTCTTTCTGGTTTACTTCACTCTGTATAATGGGCTCCAGTTTCATCCATCTCAATAGAACTGATTCAAATGTATTCTTTTTAATGGCTGAGTAATATTCCATTGTGTATATGTACCACAGCTTCCTTATCCACTCGTCTGCTGATGGGCATCTAGGTTTCTTCCGTGTCCTGGCTATTATAAACAGTGCTGCGATGAACATTGGGGTACACGTGGTTTAACATGCCACAATTTGGCTTTAATATCACAACATTAAATTACCTCAACCTAATGACCTCGATGTCACCTAATCTAACATATGCTCTCCAATTCATAGATTTCTTTTCATCTATTTAATTGATATTACAGACCACTTGTTGTATCTTGAAATTTCCTCCTTTTTGGTTTCAGATACACCATATTCCTGTGGTTCTTCTCTGTACCTTCAATGGATCTTCCAGTTGTTCTTAGGGTCCTTGGGCCCATCCTTCAAACAATGTTATTTTCTAAGTGTTGTGTTTTTAGTTCATTGCTCTTCTCACCCCAATGCTCTGCTATGGGGTATTTGTATTGTGCTCATTATCTTCTGCTTGATGCTGGCAAATCCCAAATATATATATTTATAGGATTTATTTTCCTTAATACCTTTTCAGCTATAAGTACCATATGGGAACTTTATTCCAGACATACCTCTCTCACTCAGTGCATATAGATTTAGATTTTCCAGGAGGCCATAGTTCTCTGAACGTTCTCCTTACCTGTGTTGGATAATATTTTTATTTTGTGCTTTCTTTGGAAGAGCATACATCTCTGTCATTTGACTTGTGCTTCTACTAGATTGCAACTTCCTCTAAATATCAAGGTAACACCTGTCTGATCTCCCCATAGGTATTGTCTCTATATTTAAATAGAAATATTTTACCTTGTTCTATTTTTTTCTTACTGTTCCTAGAGCAAGTGCATTTATCTCAGTGGACAAATAATTCATGTGAATAAAAGGAAAATATTTGACCTCATTTAAATTCTAGTCCCTGGATTCCAGATGGTCACAATTGTTGCTGTGGGAAATTTTGCCCTAGAACTTTTTTTAAAAAAAGGTTTAACAGGGCCCACATTTGTCATCAACTTTCATAAAAATCACATTTTCTGCTATCTGAAACACTTGCTCTATTTTTAAGCCAAATGTCTGGTGCACTGTAGGTATTTTTATTTATGTAAATGATCTAAAATTATTGTTTTATGCATATTTTCAGGATAAAACATAGAAATTTCCCCTGATCTTAATAATATAGTATTGTAGCTGGATGACTTCAGATAAGTTTAAATTGATTAAATCTCCTAATCATTCTTTTAGATATCCTCTTGCTATTGCCTCAAACAAATCTCTATTAAGAAGGAAAGCTCTTATTAATTACTATTGAATACTGAGAAAATGTTCTAAGGCATTTATGTTTTTGTCAGCCAGACCATTGTCCAAACTTCCTTTCAGCTAAAATGAACTATACTAGAGTCGGGACTTGTTTTAATGATCATAGTAGCTCCCAATAACTAGAATGCTCTCTGCTATGCATTGGTAAATGCTTGTAAAAAGGAACGAGTAATAACTTTCCAAGAAAAACAAAAGTAATACCAATATTAGAAAGATCTTCAGGTGTCTATTTAACTAGAAGTTTAACATAAAATTCTATTTTTACTTTTGCTATATCAATTAGACTAGATTGATGAGGGATAATATTTTAGATAGCTTCATATTGTCAGTTCCCCATCAGATAAGGATGCTAATATTAGCTTTAAGTTTCTTGAGATAAAGAGTGAGATTATGATCTATTAAATTAAAATATGAAGATATGACCTTTTTTTGACAACTGATCTGAGAATTTTGACCTAGCTGACTGTATGTCTGTCTTAATGGGTTAAGGATGAAGGATAACTAAGCAAGTCTTTGTGAATAGTGTTAGATGACTTTATCATGGCCCTTTGTATCCCTAGAGGATCATATTCACAGTATTAACAGAAAACTCATAGTGTTTGTCACCTCATAAACCTAGTTTAAATTATTTTTATATCCTTTGCTAGTTGAGTAAGCCTTACCAACTTACATAACCTCTTTGCAGAGCTGCTAAAAAAAATTGGGTAGATAAGATTAATCTCAAATGGCTTTGAGGTGATGCACAACAAATGTGGACCTCCCAAATTACCCTATGAGAAAAAAAAATGCTTTTTTCAATTGATAATCAATAAACATTTGTGGTAAAGTATATAATTGGGAATTCTCCCAGTGAAATTAAGTGTTCCCAAGTGCTTTTTTGCTATGTACATATGTAACTTTCATGTTTGATTATGACATCAGGAATTGATATCTGCATATCATACAGACAAGGTAAATAAACATTTTACTGACATTTTATCAGGTCCTCATTTCATATAAAACTAGCCTTCTACTACTAACCTCTGTTTATGTGTTTTCTCTTAGTGGAAGCCTAAAAATGCAAAAAGATTGAATTTGTACATTAAGATAATATGATTAAAGATAATGAAGTTACTATAGAGTTATTTTTCAGACAGAATCATTCCAAACAGATTGCAAAGGGAAATGAGTACAAGAAGAAAATGACAACAAGGAAGTAAGAGTCAAAAGGGCACCTAATATGTTTTATCAGTATTCGTATGTTCAATGTCCGGATTTATTTCTAATAGAAAAAGTGCAAAAGGACTTATATGTCCTTTTCTACTGTTTTGTAGATAATTCTATACATTGATGTGTGGACTTGAAATCTGGATGGGTATGATTTGCATGAGAAATGCTAGAATAAGTCTCCTTTGTTAGTATGTTTAACAATTTTAAAATGGGCTCTGACATCTCAGCCCTTGTTCAAAAAGGCTGAGAACCATGGTGTAAAGAAGAAATCCTGAAACTCCGTATGTCTGTGAGTGGGAGGAAGCCCTTTTATTAGTAAACAGGACTTTAGCCTCCTGGTCCCTTTTCCCCAGCAGTCAATTCACTTAGAAAAATAAAATGTCATTTAATTGGCAGGAAAATTGCTTAAATTCTGTGTGACAAACTCCAAGAAATACATTTCGTTGATGGAAAAGCAAAGAGAAAAGGATATAAATTAAATGTTAATTAAAAGGATGATTAAAATGTAATAATATACAAAATTCATCTAGCTCCATAGTAACTGACACAAAATTATATAAATTTGGGATATGTAATCACAATCAAACTAATCTTATAAATGTAAAAAAATAAATTGCTTAAAATTGATGCTTAGGTTCCATTGTGTTGACAGCTATCTACTGACTCTGTAGAGAACGCTAATTTGATAGGAATGACTTGCATTTAAAAGTCAGTTCAGATTTTAGGTTAATTGGCATCCACTTAACTTGTGAAGTCTACCTTGTTAAATATAAATTTTAAAAAATTAATGCCAATAGAAGTGAGAAAACCATTTGACACAAGGCAGCAATTAACTATATAAAACTAAATTCAAGATTTTAGAAGTTGGTAAAGATGCAGACTCCTTTACTTGCCCTTGAATTTACAAATCAGTCATATGTCAAAATGAAATGTAGGAAAATAACCTGCCAAATAGAATAGAGAGAAATCAGAAAATCCAGGAGAAATGGAAGTACAAAGATTAATGTAGAAATAAATGATGAAAAAATACAGATACCTTAAAAAACATTCTGTACTTCTTTGTAGTCTAATTTAATACTCGAATTTATTACTGTTTAGCATCTATGAAGACTTTTTTCATTTTTTATGAAACAGGCTTTTGCTAATATTATTATGTTGCATAGTTAAGTAAATCCTAGCCTAGAGGATTAAGTTAGGGAAAAGCTAACTGTTGGTGAAAGCTTACTATTTTGTAATAACATGACTCTTCCCTCCCTCTTTATTTTCTGGGTCTTCCATATTTCACCTCAACACAAGTCCATTCATGGTCTCTTGCAATTGGAGCACTGAAGTGTTACAGGGAATATCTATCTCCTAATTCAACTGTCTATATAGTTGACATTTGAGAGGGTTTAACAATTACTAGAGGACTTTTCCTGCTGAAAATTTCTCAAGGACAAATAGAGACAAATGCAATCAAGATTAAATCAGGAGAGAGGGTCTGGAGCCAAGACTATCAGGACATTGGCTGAGGGCATCTGAGGGAACACAGAAGAATAAGATATAGAATGTAGATGGAGTTTAGAGATCCAAAAGTGATGGGGCTTTTGTTCATTTTGATGTTGCCTTAGGGCCACGGGGTTGGGATAGGTTAAAGAGGTTGTGAAATGGACAGATTTGAGATGAGTAAGACACAGTTCTCTTCCCTGAGAAACCCCCAGTGTAATGGTGGATATGTGATTATCCTTGTCTTGCTTTGTTCAAGCTTCAGTCAGCCTGAGGATAGATCCTAGCTCAGAAGCTTGCTCATTCCAATTCTGGGCAATTTACTTGAAGTTTCTGCCATAAGTTTCCTCATATTTAAAATGGCAAAGATGGTAATTGAGGGTCTTTGTGTTAGTTAGTCGTGTCTGACTCTTTGTGACCCCATGGACTGTAGCCCGCCAGGCTCCTCTGTCCATGGGATTCTTCAGGCAAGAATACTAGAGTGGGTTGCCAGTTCCTCCTCCAGGGAATTGAGACTCTAGAAGCAGACACACAAAAAAAGCTATCTTGTATGAGCCAGAAAAAAATGAGAACAAAACACTGAAAACATGATTTCAGCTTGAAAAAAAACAGCCAGGAAAAAAGTACATTAAGTGATAATATTCAAACATAAATATAACATAGGGAAAAAGTAAAGTATTCAATATTAACATCTGAAAGGTTTCTAGATTCAAGGGGAAAAAAGACACATCAAAAAAGGAATGAGAATGAGGCTTACATAAAAGTTCTTATAGGCAACATGGCAATATGGCAGGTTGTAGGTGTTGAGGGTGGGGTCGGTGTCACCTTAATGCACTGAGGGAAACTTATTTTCAAATTAAAATTTTGTACCCAGCCAGAAAGTTAGTCAAATGTGATAGCAAATGTGATAGCAAAGCATTCTTAGATATAAAATTACTTCTCACATATCCTTTTATAAGGATCACATTAAGGAATTTCTCCAGGAAAAGTAAGAGAAGAAATCAAGAAATAGAAATCCATGAGGAAAGAAATGGTATAGAGGAAAAACAAGCAATCAAGAAATGACTTCAGGGAAGCAGAGTGGGAAGTGTTTTTTAAAAAGAAATAGAATACAAGAGTGGATATGCATCTATATATCTTTTTCTATATATGCATCTTGTATATGCACTCTGATTTAAGAAGATAAAACATAATTAGAGTAATATAAGCAGGAAAAATGTTTGATAAGATATAAACCTGTTTTTGATAAAATATTTTTATTAAACTGGGATAAGAATAAACATTTTTAACATAGGACATCTCCCAACAGCTATATCCATATGGTTCATAACAATGGAAAACACTATAGAGATTTCCTTTAAAGTCATGACAAAGGCAGTAAAATCCAGAGTGATCTCTTTTATCAGGACATAACCAGTGAAGGAAAAAAGGAAAAGAACTATAAACATTAGAAAGTAAAGCATTTTATTATTCGCTGCTGACTTGACCATATTCTAAACAAAAACCAAAAATATGCAGGTAGATTATTAGAACTAATAATTACACAGAAGCCAAGGCCATGAGGCAGTATACACAGGAGGTGGAAGGGAAAAGTAATAGAAACATACACAGGAAGTACAAAATCTTAATTCACTTCTTTCATTATATATCAGATTAAATAGAGAAGTAAGGGTAAGAGGATATGTATCTTGTAATTAATATGGTTCCCAGAATTGTTGTATTAAATTCTGAATTCTGAAATACAGAATACACATTCTAATTCCCATGGACCCATTATAAAAAACTGCCATACATTATGCGATATGGAAAACATTAATATGTTTTAGAAAAATATGGAAGACAACTGTCTTAATCATTAAAGGCTGCTATAGGAATACACCATAGAGTAGCTTAAAAACATATATTTCTCGCAGTTCTAGATGCTGAGAGGTCAAGATCAAGGTGCCAGCTAACTAAGCGTCTAATGTGAGCCCATCTCCTGGCTTGCAGATAGCTGCCTTCTCTCTGTGTCCTCATATGATGGGGAGAGAGAGAGAAAGAGAGCGTAGTCTCTCCAGTCTCTTCTTACTTATAAGGTCGTGTTATGACACTACCCTCATGACCTTATCTAAACCTAAATGACAACTAAGGCCCCACTCCAAACACTATTTTGCATACCCAGCTTGGATAGCCTTTCACTCTAATATTATTTAAAGGAGAAGGTTTACATTTTTCCATATTTAAGTAAGTGTTTCAATGTTTTGCTATTAAATTTTAGTTTTATTGCATTGTTTTCAGAAAATTGTTATTATTGTGGACTGAATGTTTGTATCCAAAATTCATATGTTGAGGCCCCAACTCTCAATGTGATAATGTTTGAATTTGCTCGTAAGTTCAGAAATAAATGTTGGAGGGACAAACAAGAAACAATAGTAATGACTATCTGAGCACAGGAATGGCAAGAGAATGTTTGCTTGGGTGTTAAATAGAGCTGAGAAAGGAGACAGTCACTTAAATGTGTAAAATATATGTCTAATATTTGCTCAGAAAAGTTGTTAGAAACCAAATACAGCAATGTGCCTGTGATAAATATTATAACTGAGGTGGACCAAGTGCCAGGGAAATGGTGATGAGGGAATATTCAATTACTTCTAGCTGGTAGGAAAGTTTGCAGGCATTAAACCCTAATAGTTTTGCTATTGATTCTAGAAAGTTGAGTAGAAATCCACCAAGGCAACAGGTGGCTCAGTGGTAAAAAATCCTCCTGCCAAGGCAGGAGCCTCAGGAGATGTGGATTCAGTCCCTGGGTTGGGAAGATCCCCTGGTGGAGGAAATGGCAACCCACTCCAGTATTCTTGCCTTGGAAATCCCATTTACAGAGGAGCCTGGTGGGCTACAATCCATGGGGTCAAAAAGAGTTGGACACTATTGAGTGAGCACACACATAAGGAAACAGGATGGCAGAAGTGAAAATGCATTGCAGTCATTCAAGCTGAATCAACCTTATGTAGGTATTTCTGGGTTTGTGGAACCTGAATGTTTTCCAACATGACTCTGCCCACAAGTCCTGGTGAATAAGAGGTCCTCAGCCCCCTCAGGATGGAGCAGATAGAAACTCTACCTGGCTTTAGAAGTATCAGTCTTCTATGAGTGTATCTTTTATTCTTGGGAGATGAATATCAAAAATAAGACAAGATTTGGAAAAAGTGCTACATCTTTATATAGAAATTATATAGAAATTATCAAATGAACGCATCAAGGTCAAATTTTGTCTACAGAATTAATAAGGTGAAATACTCATTAGCATGAACGCACTGAGTTCTATGCCTATGGGTATGATAAATTTAAGGATGAGCAATCTTTATTTGGGCTTGCCTGGTGGCTCAGTGGTAAAGAATCTGCCTGCAATACAGGAGCCAAAGGAGATGTGGGTTCAGTCCCTGGGTCAGGAAGATCCCCTGGCGGAGGGAATAGCCACCCACTCCAGTATTCTTGCATGGAGAATCCCATGGACAGAGGAACCTGGTGGGCTACAGTCCATAAGGGTCGCAAAGAGTCAGACACCACTGAAGCGACTTAACACAATCTTTATTTCCCCTCTCAATCCCCTTTGTATGTCAAACATTTGCCAAATGATGGCATCAATTCTAAACCATGGAATCATTTTCCACCTCTTATCCTCTTTCAAATTCGACAAATGATATCCTACCTCTCCCCTTTCTCAAATCTTATCATTCTCCTTACCTTTGCACATTCCCATTGCTACTATCTTACTTTGCTACTTCAATAGTTCCCATCCAGACCCATCTCTCAATTCTTTTCTCATCCAGATTAGTAATATCCTAAAGCATTTTCCTTTCATGGGTTTGTTCATCTTCCCATTTGAGAACACTGTCGTAGGAAATGATTGAAAAGACTGAGGATGACACCAGGCTTAAGTATTTTTCTGAGGCATTCAGTGACTTATTGAGACACTTTCTAAATTCTCTTCCACACACACTTTTTTCCCTGGATTGACTGCATCACCAATGACCAGTAATGCCTCATAAACATGGACTCTTATTTCTTAGAAATGTGTTACAATTCAAGTAGATACAGAGCTAAAGTTCTCTTTGTACTTCTTATGTAGAATTTTTTTCCAAGAAAATTAACAGTATCATCAAGACTGCCGGGGTAATTTCTAGGCTATTTAAGAGAACAAATTGTTTTCAAGCATTGGTAGGCAGTGCAGAAGAATCTATTTACATTTAAATTATTTCCTAATTACAAATCATTATTAGCTATTAACTAAGAAAAGTCACTTAGAGACAACTACTAAGCATGCTTTGTTAGACTTGTTCTAATTATGGGGACTGGAGACTAATAAAACCTAGATTAAAAATAGTTCACAATCCATATTACTTTTCATCAATTCAAATACACCGCTTTTCATTTCCACTAAGCCAAATGCTTGGGGTTTTCTTGGACCTGCAAAATATCTCGAAACAAAATAATATATATAAGAGGAAGGCTGATCAATTGTCTGAATTCCAGAAATCAGATCCCTAAAGCTTACTCCCCAACTAGACCCTTTGCCTGGATTTTTTTTAAAGACTATAATCAAGGAGGTAGAATAACGCAGTCTCAGGAAAGACAGCTGCAGGGATAAGACTTTGTTTTCACTTTGAAAACATGTTTTGGGCTCCTGTACAAGTCTTTCCAGAATTACACAAAGATTTCAGAACAGAAGTGAAACAGTGGCCCAAATTACATTTAAATTTAGCACATAGTTCTTTAAGTCTGGGCAAATCAAAATAGATGTCTCATCGTTTACTGTAGAGGTCAATGTAATGAAAGAAGGAACAAAGGTCTGCTTCAGTCATGTAATTCTGTACGGGGATAGTGTTACCCCCAGTGCATTTCAGTGGAGAAAAGACATACCTCAGTTTCCATGTCATGGAAAAAATATAGAAATGACATAAAATTCTGGTTGTGACATACATACTCCTTCCTGTGGCAGGAGTCATGCTTACATATTGGTGGAAAATGATGAGAGTTACTGTGTGGATCACAATAAACTGTGGAAAATTCTGAAAGAGATGGGAATACCAGACCATCTGACCTGTCTCTTGAGAAATCTGTATGCAGGTCAGGAAGCAACAGTTAGAACTGGACATGGAACAACAGACTGGTTCCAAATAGGGAAAGGAGTACGTCAAGGCTGTATATTGTCACCATGCTTATTTAACTTGTATGCAGAGTACATCATGAGAAACGCTGGGCTGGAAGAAATACAAGCTGGAATCAAGATTGCTGGGAGAAATATCAATAACCTCAGATATGCAGATGACACCACCCTTATGGCAGAAAGTGAAGAAGAACTAAAGAGCCTCTTGATGAAGGTGAAAGAGGAGAGTCAAAAAGTTGGCTTGAAGCTCAACATTTGGAAAACTAAGATCATGCCATCTGGTCCCATCACTTCATGGGAAATAGATGGGGAAACAGTGGAAACAGTGTCAGACTTTATTTTGGGGGGGCTCCAAAATCACTGCAGATGGTGACTGCAGCCATGAAATTAAAAGACGCTTACTCCTTGGAAGGAAGGTTATGGCCAACCTAGATGGCATATTTAAAAGCAGAGACATTACTTTGCCAACAAAAGTCCATCTAGTCAAGGCTATGGTTTTTCCAGTGGTCATGTATGGCTGTGAGAGTTGGACAGTGAAGAAAGCTGAGCACCGTAGAATTGATGCTTTTGAACTGTGGTGTTGGAGAAGACTTTTGAGAGTCCCTTGGACTGCAAGGAGATCCAATCAATCCATCCTAAAAGAGATCAGTCCTGGGTGTTCGTTGGAAAGACTGATGTTGAAGCTGAAACTCCAATACTTTGGCCACCTCATGCGAAGGGTTGACTCATTGGAAAAGACCCTAATGCTGGGTGGGATAGGGGGCGAGAGGAGAAGGGGATGACAGAGGATGAGATGGTTGGATGGCATCACTGACTCGATGGACATGGGTTTGGGTAGACTCCGGGAGTTGGTGATGGACAGAGAGGCCTGGTGTGCTGCAATTCATGGGGTCGCAAAGAGTCGGACACGACTGAGTGACTGAACTGAACTGAACTGAATTATTAAAAAAAAATTATTGGCGTATAGTTGCTTTACCAATGTTGTGTTAATTTCTACTGTATGGCAGAGTCAATCAGTTATACATATACGTATATTCTGTCTTTTCTGGATTTCCTTCCCATTTAGGTCATCACAGAGCACTGAGTAGAGTTCTATACAGTAGGTTTTCATTAGTTATCTATTTTATGTGCTTGTGTGTGCTCAGTCACTTCAGTCATATCCGATTCTTTGCAACACTACGGACTGTAGCCTTCCAGGCTCCTCTGTCCATGGGATTTTCCTGGCAAAAATACTGGAGTGGGTTGCCATGCCTTCTGCCAGGGGATCTTCCTAATCCTGGTATCAAACCTGCGTCTATTACATCTCCTGCATTGGCAGGTGGATTCTTTGCCACTGAGCCACTGGGGAAGCCCATCTATTTTATACATAGTATCAATAGTGTATATATGTCAATCCCTATCTCCCAATTCAACCTATCCCTCCTTACCCTGAGAGCTAATTATTTATTTAAGTGGTTTGCAAACTGTGTAGTACTTTCTAAAAATAGGTGATGTCAGTCCTAGCTGCCAGGGGGCACTTCTAAATATATAGACCAAGAATGACAAGCTAATTGATAGGACTCGTAAATTATCTTTTCAAGTGGTTGTATAAAGATTTGACAAAATATTTCTTTAAAAGGGAAAGCTGTATGTGCTCTATAGACATGTTTCATGAAACTTGTGTGTATGTCACATCCAAGATGGCATTTCTCTAATATATTTCTATAGATTTGATGGCATGAGAGAGTAGGGTGGATAAAGGATGACCTCATGGAAGTAAGTGATTTCTAATGTTTAGCTTCTGTATAGAGGGGTGGGTTCACAGGTCTTTGATATATTGCTAAAATAAACATAAAAATAGCACCAAGCATGGCTCAATAAAAATCTGTCATAGATGAAGAAGTATTATTCGTCTAGTTCTGTTCACCTGATAGGCCCTTACAATTTGTCAGCAAATTATTTAAGAAGGGTACTCTTACTCTTATCTAACCATGAATACTCACTGGAAGGACTGATGCTGAAGCTGAAGCTCCAGGACTTTGTCCACCTGATGCAAAGAGCTGACTCATTAGGAAAGATCCTGATGCTGGGAAAGATTGAGGGCAGGAGGAAAAGGGCAACAAAGGATGAGATGGTTGGATGACATCACTGACTCAATGCACATGAGTTTGAGCAAGCTCTGGGAGATAGTGAAGAACAGGGAAGCTTGGCATACTGCAGTCCATGGGGTTGCAAAGAATCAGACATGACCGAGCCACTGAACAATAACTTCCAACTAAGCTCGAGAAAGTCATTAGTGTCTGCCAACTGTCAAGAAACCATTTGAATTTTTTGGACTCTGATTTCTCAACTAGAGATCCCATGCTTTTCAATGTCCCTAAAATAGGCTTGTAGTTATAATAAGCTGACAATGACAAGGCCTTCATTGTGGCAACACGAGTGGGAACTTACCTAATGAATGTTCCAACTGTTCTGTGTCTGAAGGCCATAGTCTCTATTTGATTCTTCAGTCTGAGAATAAAACATCCTGTGAATTGAGTCCATTTGATCAAGGAAAACTCTTTAAGTCATGAGTTAAGCCAGTTATTTTAAGTAATTTAGCAAAACCACCAACTGAATGACCAAATTAAATTTTTTTTTCAATAGTTTCTGTTGACAGAGTGGGTGTTGTGCTGTTTAGCCTGTTGGTGATTGACTGCCAAGTACTAACACAATGAACTCATGTGTCTCTATTGTGGACCTTGTAAGGAATAGCAGGACAGAGAAGAATGTTCTCTACTACCCAGATTCTCAAAACCTCTCTGAATAATTCCTTCTTGACTTTTGGCTGCCTGATCTCAGCCACACACTCATGGCTTGTGGTTTCTATTCCCCCCTGCTTTTTTTTTTGGCCAGAGATCACCTGGCATCAAAAAAATGACCATTAAATATATAAGAAACAGGATATATTATATAGCATAGAGACTTATAGCCATTTTCTTTTAATAACTTTTAATGGAGTATAATCTAGAAAAATACTGAATCACTATGCTGTACACCTGAAACTAATATATAAAAAAACTATATGCAATATTATTTTTAGAAAGCAAATAAAAAAGCCTATGATCCTCAAAATAATTAGGGATTTTTTCAAGAAGTAACAAAGTTATTTTTATCTCTCATTTGTGCCAAGTGGTTGTGCAATGTCTAAAGCATTCCTGTGTGTTAAATTTCATAAGTTTTTACAATATGTAATACTAGTCTCATTCCAACAAGTTGCTGGAGTACTAATGGAATTTTTAGGACACAGCCTATTGAAATGTTGTGAAGTATACACTGAAAGTTAGGAAGAAACATGAAACAAAAGCCAAACATAGCCTCCTGGTTGTCTGTACTATTAGCAGGTAGAAGAGGGAGGCACACTTTGACTCTGCCTACCCTGTAGCCAAATTTGGAGATTAGTTCTAGAGCAGGGATCCTCAGCCTTTGGAATCCCGTGCCTGGTGATCTGAGGTGGAGCTGACATAATAATAATACAAATAAAGTGCACAATAAATGTAATGTTCTTGAGTCATCCCAAACTATCCCCTACCCTGGTCTGTGGAAAAATTGTTTTCCATGAAACATGTCCTGGGTGCCAAAAGTTTGGGGACCACTGTTCTAGAATATTCAGCTGCACCATCAAGCCCAGTGTGTCATGGGACCGAGACTTAAAAATGTTCCTGCCAAGACTCTTCTGAAGGAAGGAAAAAAGAATGTTATGGTATTTCCTTTTTGGAGCTTTGTAATGCACAGACTCAAGAAAGGCTCTGAGAAACCCTACATAAAGAAACCTAAATTTTATTTATCCCAGGATTTTTTGGAACATGCTTGAAATGGAATCCCAATTCTTTTGGAAATGGAACCCTATTATTAAATTCCCATGACACTGCCTTTTCTTGGAATGCATTTTGGGAAATACTGGTTTATACATAGATGATTCATATTCCTTAACAGGATAATGAGGAGGTGTGAAAAGAAGCACTTGGTATGGGAAAACAGAGAAGTAAATAGCATCCAGCGGACAGCCTGCAGATGCTACTGGTGAGAGACCAATGAGGAAAGGAAGACCATCATTTTTGATGAAGAACAAATAATTGTTGTAATACTTAGACGTTGACGTATTGTGTAAATATATGCGGAAATTTTAAGAGATTACCAGAAATGCAAGCTTCTATAAATAGAGCACTTAAAAAAAAAAATGAAATGCTATACTCAGCCTTAAGAAGAAATTTACAACCGTATGGATGGATTTCAAGAATATTACACAAAGTGAATCAAGTCAGATAAAAAAAGACAAATACTGTATGATTTCAATTCTGTGTGAGATATATATAATATATATATTATATTATATAATATAATATAATTATATTATAACTGTCCACGCTCTGAGGGTTTCATATGGTCCACTTCTCTTGTCTCACTAACATCCTCTTTGGGCAGCGGTGGTCCATGGTAATGGAGTGTGGAGCTAGCATGGTCTTGTCCCAGAACTGCTGGGAACACTGAAGAGCATGTCAAGCACTTCATTTTACACTCTCTGCAAATCTTGCATATTTATGTAAGCCACTGAAGAGAATGCAAACAAAGGGGTAGAGGGTTAGCATATTTTGGGGGAGTCGTTTCTTTCCAAAGTCGAGATTTAATGTCAAGGCTCTCCTTGGAATTTAGGGCATAAATGAAATCGATGGGAAATGTGTCCCATTATGTAAATGCTGTAACTATTTAACATTACAAATGCATATCTATGAATCACAAAACAAAATGCCAAATAACAACTGCTTATTTAGTCTTTGGCCAAAGATTGATTTTTTTTTTCTTTCTGAAGTATTAGGGTTGGTTGGAAGAGTTTTGAAGCAGAGAGAGAGCGAGAGGGTCCAAGACATGGCAAGAGGCAGAGAGAGAGGGCCATTTTCTCTTTATTAATTTACATTTTTCATGAGAAGAGCATTCCAATTCTGACTCAGAGAGGGAAAACTGAGAAGATTAGCCTTCCTGGAAGCAAAGCTTTGATGTGTTTAATGACAAAGGGTCTGTGTCTGCCACAGAACTGAAAATGATCCGACTGTCTACTGCAAGGAATAACTCCCTCACAAACTTTCTGACACTGAAAGTTTGCTATCCTGAATCAAATATGTATATGTATATATACACATACACACATATATAGTCATATATGCATGGTACTACAGGCTTTCATAAAACAATTTAATAATAAAATAATAGCTATAACTCACATTTTAATGACAGTGTAGGCAACATTGACAGATGGTGAACGCACACTGGGTAAAAATCAGGTGATCAATACAATCATACAAATGAATGCAGAGACTACTTCTTAACTCTTGCAGCTCTGATAATTTTGCTGTAGCTCTCCAAAGCAAACTTTCAACATATCAGAGCCCGATTTCCCCTTTCTTTCAAGACTCCTTCACTTGTGTACTTGTGTGAATTTATTACTTGAAAATGATAAAGAAAATCTTTGTTCTCTGAAACATGTTGATATCATGAGATAATAAGAATGACTGGGCTAATTGCCTTAGGATTTAAATGGTCAATTGAGCATTACTATCAGGGAATCTGCACAATGTTTTGATATACATTGGGGTTCAAGAGTGGCAGCAGCAGTATCTGGGGTCTTAAAGACTCTGAATGTTTTCTTTAAAGTGATGATGTTTTTGGTAAAATCACGTAGGTCTGAGTAAGCAGTCTAGGAGTATTTATTCACACAGTGTCTTTTCTGAGATTTCTGGGCTATTTTAGCTTAAAGCTAAACTTACAAATAAGCTGGAGATCATGATCCTTCACATATTCTCCATCCAAACAATACCTGGGATTGGTCTTCCAAAAATATTGATTGGAAATGACATTTATGGCCTCCAACTAGGATGCTACTTTCATTTTGTCATGATTTCAGGAAGTTTCTTGTTTAAACATGTTTCTGTTTTTCTTAAGCAGGTATTTATTGCTTCATGGTCAAGAATCTACCCTCAAGAATCTTGCATTTAAGACATTAGTTCTTTTATGTAATCTGTGTGTGAACTGTGGGAAAGTTATTCATCCTCTTTAAACCTATTTCTCCATCTGTAAAATATGGATAAAAGTATTACCTATTTTATGGCAATTAATGAAAAGAAAAATTCACTCAAATTATTGAGCACAGGTTTGTATACAGAAAATAATTTTAAAATATATAAACTGTAATTTTGATCTAAACTGGACATTGAGAAAATGTGACAATAATGTAGTGGCAGAAATGAACTTGCTCTGTCATCAGCTTGAGCTGAATCCAATTCTTTACCCACTACTAAGGTCATAACCTCCTATAAAAGGAAGGAGGTAAACAAGAGAAACTTTCAACTGCTCTCTGTCCAAGGGTCACAAATACTGTCTCTATTATTATGTACAGTAAGAGAAATGTCATTCATTTACTCAAGATTGCTGACCAATAATTTCACATATAAATCAGGCATAATATAATATACATATTATTGAACTAAAAAGTTATATAAAAGTTGCTCTTATTCCTAATGATTTCACTGCTCCTTACATAAACAAAATGAAAAGTAGACATTTCAAAGACTAGATGTATATTTTATCAAATTGCAAAATCATTTTGCATTACTGCAGAGTAAAGCCATTCCTTTCATAGTTCTTTGCTGACATGTTGACACACACGAAGACCATCAAGACACCTACATTCTCTGTAGTATTTTCCCTTATAAGTGGTCCAACAAATATTTCTGTAATATGCTCTATAATATGCTCTGTAATGCTTAACTGGGTATTTTAAAGAAATGGATTGTTTCAAATTTACTGCATTTAGTGCTTGTCATATATTGCTCGAGTTATAGGTGTAAAGAAACTAGTTTTATGACAATATAAGCAAGCAAACAAAAGAAGAGTTAAAACCACCATGAAAACTCCACACTTGTCTCCTAATTCTTTAAAGTTGTCAACCCTGAATGCCTTGGTTTCGTACTGATGGCCCTTAACTGAGTTATGTGTATATAGTAGAGGTTCCTCTCCGTGTAAATCTGAATGGCTATGAAGGGGAGACTCAGAACTCTGCTCTCAGAAAGTCAGAAAATTGTTTTATGGAATCTGATCTACTACTAGAAATCAAATCTCATATATGAATTTTGGCCACCGTGGAATTCCATAACTTCTTAACCATGCTCTTCTTTTCCCTTTTAAAGCCTGGAGAATATTGTATAGTTAAAGGAATGGGCTACCCCCCAAAGGCCCTTCATTCAGCTTCATCTTCTAGCGTGCCCCATGTGTATGTCATCACAGCCCCTGACTACTTTCTGGGATGCTGGGGAGAAAGAATGCCTGGACTGCAGGAATTGTACCAAAGCCATGGAGGTCACTTTATAAACAGACTGTGTTTAAAGGAGGTTTGAAGGGCTCTGAGGAAATGTGAAACCCACTGAGGTTCTGCCCAGGGAAAAGACACCCCCACTCCCTAATTCTCTCTTGCTCAATCCATGGAAAAAGACTCAATTAGACAAGTTGCTGAGTTTAAGGTCAAATTGAAATTCTTTTCCCACCTCTCTTCATTTTTTCCAAGCCAAACATTTCACTGGCTCTAATGCAGAAAGCATAGCAGTTTATCCTTACTTGCCCTAGAAACCCTGTTATTTTCATCTTAAATAAACACTCTCTGGCTTGGAGCTTTTAACCTGCTACCAAGTGAGGTTTCACTGGGTTTGCTCTCCTCTGATTTGTCTCAATTTGTATCGTTTTAATTTATAGATACATAAGCCAATGCTTTGAATTTTGCTTATCTACACATAACCAGCCATCATACTCCACCATAAGATTTCTCTCCAACTAAAACCTCAAATTACACCTACACTTTATAGTGGAGGTTCGCTAACATGCATGCTAAGTTGCTTCAGTCATATCTGACTCTTCGCGACCCCATGGACAGTAGGCCACCAGGCCCCTCTGTCCATGGGATTCTCCAGACAAGAATACTGAAGTGGGTTGCCATGCCCATGCCCTCCTCTAGGGGATCTTCCTGACCCAAGGATCGCACCTGCATCTCTTATGGCAGGCAGGTTCTTTGCCACTAGTGCCACCTGGAAAGCCCCAGCAGAAGTCCTCTAAAGATGGTCCCAATTCTGTTATCTTTCATTTCCTCTTTAACCTATTCTGACTAGGTCTTTGCACAAATTAATACTCACTCATGTAAAAGTTACCAATGATTTCCATCTTATGAAATCTACAAGGCCATAAAGTGTAAACTCTATACCTATGAAATTTCTAGAAGAAACAGAGAAGGAATCTTTTGTGAAGTTGGATTAGTTAGGCAGAGAATTTTTTGATATGACTGGAAAAGCCTAATTCATGGGGAAAAAAAAATGATCTTTTGGATTTTTTCAAAGTTTGAAACTTCTGCTCTCTGAAAAGCATTGTTAAGAGAATGAAAAGACAAGCCACAGACTGGGAGAAAATATTTGCAAAGCACATATCTGATAAAAGTCTGGTATGCAGAATATCTAAAGAGCATTCATAACTCAATAGTAAGGCAACACACAATGTGATTAAGAAATGGACAAATGATTTGAACAGATAGTTCACTGAAGAGGACAATAGGGATGGCAAATAAGTACATGAAACTGTGCTTAGTATCAGACATTAGAGAAATAAAAATTAAAACCGCAATGATATATTACCTTTTAGAATGGCTAAAATTAAAAGGAAGGGAAAAAATAACTATGGAGCAAGTAGAACTGTCATTTATTGTTGGTAGGAGTGAAAAAAGGGTTCAATGACTTTGAAAAACAGCTTAGATTTTTTTTTTAAAGAGTTAACCATGCAATTACCATATAGCTCAACATTCTGCTTCCTTAGTGTTTACTGAAATGAAATAAAAACCTCAAGACCAAAAAAAAAAAAACCCTCTGTGAATATTTATAGCAGATTTATTTGTAATCTCCAAAAACTGAAACCAACACTCAACAGAGAATGGGTAAACAAATTTTGGTTTATGGATACAATGGAATACATCTCAGCAGTAAGTGGATTAGAACTACTGATACTTGTAACAATAGCATGAATCGCAAATGTTTTATGCTAAATGAAAGCAGCCAGATTTAGAGAGCCACATGCTGTATAATTCCATATATATGTCATGCTTGCAAAAGTAGAGGGACAGAAAACATATCTATAGCAGAGGATGTGGAAGGTGTTTACTTCAAAGAGGCACTAAGAATACTGGGTTCTGAAGAAAAGTTCTGGGTCCTAATTAGGGTAGTCATAACACAACTGTATTTGTTTTTCAAGACTTATAGAAATGTACACTAAAAAGGATGACTTTTTCCTGTACTTATACTTTATTTTTAAAAATAAGAAAAAAATTCCATGGACAATTACTTCATAAACATCTATAATAAGAACTTGATTACCATTAATAAATAATACAGTGGTCAATTCTAAGTTCACACCTTATCTGACCTTTCAGTGCAATTGACAAAGCTGAACTCTTCTTCCCTTCATGAATTTATTTTTTAATTTAGCTTCACAGGTAACACACTTCTCTTGCATTCCTTCTATGTCACTGGCCACTCCTGCACAATCCCATTTGGTGGCCTTTTCTCCCTTCAACTGGGACCACTGTCCTGTTCACTCATTCTGCTCCAGACACACTGGTTTCCTTGTTCTTCATCAACAAAGGCCAAATACCTTCCCTCCTCAGGGCCTTTTTCATTTGCTTGTCCATTAACAAAGAACACAATTCTTTCCAAAAGTTATTTTCTATTTTCAGGTTTTTATTCAACTCTCATTCTGAGCGAGGCCTTTCTTATCTAAAATAGCTGCTCCCTTCACATCCTGTTTTTCTATAATTACTTTTACTGAATATCCTGGGTTTTCATAGCACTTATCTGGAATTATCTTTGTTTTTTGTCTCCCATATGGACACACATTTCATGAGAGCAGTGGCTTTATCTGGCTCTTTGCTGTATATCTGATGCATGTGACATGGCCCACACAACAGACTCTCAGTAAACACACACACTTACACACACACACACACAGATATATTGTTTCTCTCTCTCTCACACACACAATCTTTCCTATACTACTTGCTATAAAATTCACCCCTGCCCCTTCACTAACCCTAAAGTAAATTAATAACACATTGAACTTTATGAAATTGTGAAATTGTCACTGTTTGATCATTTTGAAACTACATAAAGATAACTCCATATGGTTCAAATCAGCACCATTGTATTAAAAAATAAAACTAAAATGTGTGAATGCACCAACTATATTAATTAAGATAATATAGGTATTTGATAGGAAAGGTCAAATGTCATGAACAAAATAGTATTACTTATAAGTAAAACTTAGTGCTGCCGCTGTGATGTCTTTACCTTTCTGTGAAAGTTTGTAAGCCAGCAGGAAGTGAGAGAATACCTGCTTCCTGAGTGATAAGAAGAAATGAATGGATTTCACACTGTCATCTTGCTAATCCATTACCTGGCAACCAAAACGTTGGAGACCAATCCCCATTTTCAAAAATCTGTGTTCTCTCTTGAAGTCTTATTTAATTAATATCTGTGCAATCTATGAATGAATCCAAACCAGAGACATGTATAAAACTCATAATGTTAACCACTGATAGATACTAGTTCTTTCTCTGCTAATCCAGAGAAAATATTTTTTTTTCATTTTTCTTTCTAGCACACCAGCTGTTATTAAATTTAAGAAATGCCCAAAATGAATGCTTTTTTTCCTCACAACTTGAAACATATAATCCCATGGTATTTGCACAGGACACTTAATTGCAAATAGTTATCAACAGCCTAAATCTTACATTAGTATGCTAGCCTCAATGAGATTTATTTGTACTTACAACCTTTAATACCACAGATGGTTTAATACTGAATAATCTTTATTTTTCAATAGTTCAGCAACTTTTACTTTTTTAAGTTTTCTAACCTAAAGTTTTTCCAGCAGATTTGAAAGTATAATAATCTATTGGTGTCTATAGTCCATCAGCTAAAGACAATGTAGTTGATATTCACATTGTAGGTTTGTCAGTTGAGCATGAGGCTAGAAATTTCTTTCCTATTCTCTTATTTTTCTCCCATCAGCTAGTGTAATTTATAAGCATATGCCTTTTTTGAGCATACTCCAAAACCTGATGTTTATGGTTTTACAATCATGTCAATAATCAAGTTTACTCATCTGATAACTCAGTTTTTACACAAAATCATTAAGCCATGCTGGCTCAGTCAGTGATACAAATGGTCCTCCTTTTATGAAGATGTCTGAACATGCTCTTGGTTATTAGTTAGACACTGAATGAAGAAAGAATTGTTACTAGCAAGAGAAGCAAGTCCATTAAGAATGACAGTTTTGCCAGTGAAAGCAAGTCTGCTGCTGTTGCTAAGTCGCTTCAGTCATGTCCGACTCTGTGCGACCCCATAGACAGCAGCCCACCAGGCTCCCCCATCCCTGGGATCCTCCAGACAAGAATACTGGAGTGGGTTACCATTTCCTTCTCCAATGCATGAAAGTGAAAAGTGAAAGTGAAGTCACTCAGTCGTGTCTGACTCTTAGCGACCCCATGGACTGCAGCCTACCAGGCTCCTCTGTCCATGGGATTTTCCAGGCGAGAGTACTGGAGTAGGTTGCCATTGCCTTCTCTGGAAAGCAAGTCAGAGTGCTTTAAATATATACAATAAATACCTGAAATTTCATCTCATGTGACTGTTTTTATAGACAGTTTTGAAAAAATTCAGCAAAGTGAGTGGTTCGCTTAAAAGTTTCACTATAAAGACATTGATAAAAATTCACAAAGAAATTACTATGTAGTATATTTTCAATTAATGTTAATAAATTTAAAGTTTATAAAGTGAATCTGTTTAAATTTCTATAAAATGTTTTTCTCTGATAGCACATGTAAACATATGTGTACGTACATACATACGTGTTGATCAGGAGAGAGGAGCAAATGGTAATAGCATGGTCTAAAAGGTCAGTGTCCAATAATAAGGGACGAAAAGGATGATTAAGTCTGTTTGGGGAAAGAAGAACAATGCAAATGTTATCACTTTCTTTGTCTCTTATCATTGGATATTTGAAAAAATTTGCATGTGTAGGCACTTGGGTGGAGTATACCTTTTAACTCACAGTTTTATTTCACTTATCTTTTCAAACTATATAGGTTAAGTTGTACAAAGATGTTCAAAACAAAAGCAGGATGGCTTAATAAAATAGATGTTAACCAAACTTCATAAAAGAAAGAAGGGTAAAGAATTTGAAGTACTTTTTGAGACAACTAATAGATCTTTATAGCATATTCCAATTCCCGTTTTGGGGGTTGTGGGATTCCTACAAGAAATAAAGATGCTATTTCATATTCTCTACATCTAATTATTATATACTCAGACTTTTGAATTTGGCAAATATTGCCTATTTTGCCATAAAACGTGTCTTCCTTGATTCTTAAATCTATTAAAGTTTGATTCTATGCTAACACCAGTTCTCAAAGCAGGCTGAATGTGATAGCTCCAGAGAAGCTTTTAAATAAAGGTGATGTTTACACCCCTCTTCAGTTCAGTTCAGTCACTCAGTTGTGTCCAACTCTTTGTGACCCCATGAATTGCAGCATGCCAGCCCTCTCTGTCCATCACCAACTCCCAGAGGCTACCCAAACCCATGTCCATCGAGTCAGTGATTCCATCCAACCATCTCATCCTCTGTCATCCCCTTCTCTTCCTGCCCCCAATCCTACCCAGCATTAGGGTCTACAGAACTATTAAATTAGAATTTCTGAAGAGTGAGACCTGGGAAGTAGTGTTTTTTTAAGTATCCATTTTAATCAAAGTGAAATAAGCATACAGATGAATGCAGCTACCATAAGTGTACAGCTTAAGGAATTATCATAAAATGAACACACCTGTGTTACCACCACTCTGGTAAACAGAGCATCACCAGTGTCTTAGAAACCCCACTCATACTTCCTTCTTAGTAGGCGTTAGTACTTTTCAAAAGTCCTTCAGCAGATTCTAATGTGTATCTAAGGAGGAGAACCACTCTGGCATCTGCTAATTGTTTTCTAGACCAATGTCTCCTTTTTTTTGAGTTGTAAAGAATGAGAAATGAATAGTTTTTAAACACATACTCTGTGTTGGTGATTGCACCAACACGGTCTTATTTTATCTTTAAAAGAACGATTTAAAATAGTGTTACATCCTTTTCTATGAATGAGGAAGTAGAGACTGAAAGATATGGTTTAATTTGTGAACGTGGTACCATTAAAGTAGGGCCACTGGAGTGTAAACCCAGGTCAGCCTAGTGATTCCAAATTCAAACTGGAATCACACGGACTTAGGTTTGAATAACAAACTCTACTTCTTCCTAGATGTGTCACCTTGAGTCAATTGGTTCAGTCTTTCTACCAATAAAATGGAGGTCACAGTGCTATCTAACTCATCAAATAGCTACAAGGATTACATGCAAATAACTTGTTAGAATTGGACATGGAACAACAGACTGGTTCCAAATCAGGAAAGGAGTACGTCGAGGCTGTATATTGTCACCATGCTTATTTAACTTATATGCAGAGTACGTCATGAGAAATTCTGGGCTGGATGAAACACAAGCTGGAGTCAAGATTGCCGGGAGAAGTATCAATAACAGATATGCAGATGACACCACCATTATGGCAGAAGGCAAAGAAGAACTAAAGAGCCTGTTGATGAAAGTGAAAGAGGAGAGTGAAAAAGTTGGCTCACAACTCAACATTCAGAAAACTAAGATCATGGCATCTGGTCCCATCACTTCATGGCAAATAAATGGGGAAACAGTAGAAACAGTGACAGACTTTATTTTGGGGGGCTCCAAAGTCACTGCAAATGGTGACTGCAGCCATGAAATTAAAAGACACTTGCTCCTTGGAAGAAAAGCTATGATCAACCTAGACAGCATACAAAAAAGCAGAGACATTACTTTGCCAATGAAGGTCCGTCTAGTCAAAGCTATGGTTTTTCCGGTAGTCATGTATGGATGTGAGAGTTGGACTATAAAGAAAGCTGAGCACTGAAGAATTGATGCTTTTGAACTGTGGTGTTGGAGAAGACTCTTGAGAGTCCCTTGGACTGCAAGGAGATCCAACCAGTCCATTGTAAAGGAAATCAGTCCTGAATATTCAATGGAAGGACTGATGCTAAAGCTGAAACTCCAGTACTTTGCCCACCTGATGCGAAGAGCTGACTCATTTGAAAAGACCCTGATGCTGAGAAAGATTGAAGGCATGAGGAAAAGGGGACAACAGAAGATGTTGGATGGCATCACTGACTCAATGGACATGAGTTTGAGTAAACTCCGGGAGTTGGTGATGGACAGGGAGGCCTGGCGTGCTGCAGTCCATGGAGTTACAAAGAACTGGCCATGACTGAGCGACTGAACTGAACTGAACTTGTCATAGTGCCTTATAAGGATTATTGTGGCTTGAATTATTCTTATATCTGAGTCCAGACCAAACTTTTTCCACTAGCCCAAACTGCTTCTTCTAAAAAGCCAAAAGTGAAGAAGTGCAGATATGACTTCTGGCCAGATCCTTGATACTGTGATTATCTGACTTAATTTCTATGAGGAGAAGGTAATCATAAATAAATACGTTACAGTGTGTCCCCAAATTCAAAACACTTATTATGCTTTTTCAGATTCATAATTAGACCAATTGATTTAAATTTAGAAGGACTTCATCTGGAAACGTGTCCAGATATTGAAGAAAAACATATTAAAGTATTCATCAGAATACAAACTGGCTTGCTGTTTTATAATAAATATATCTTACCTTTCTTCCCTTTTTTTGTAATGAAGATGATTGATTGATAGAAAGATAGATAGATGTTCTAGTTTTTGTTGCTGTTGTTCAGTCACAAAGTTGTGTCCGATTCTTCACGACCCCATGGGATACAGCACACCAGGCGTACCTGTCCCTCATCATCTCTGGAGTTCGTGTCTACTGATTTGGTGATGCCATCCAACCATCTCATCCTCTGTCACCCTTTTCTCCTTCTGCCTTCAGTCTTTCCAATGAATCTTTGGAAATGAGTCTTTTCCAGTGAGTCATCTGTTTGCATCAGGTGATCAAAGTATTGGAGCTTCAGCTTCAGCATCAGTCCTTCCAAAGAGTATTCAGGGTTGATTTCCTTTAATTGATTGACTGGTTTGCTCTCCTTGCTTTCCAAGGGACTCTTCTCCAGCACCACAGTTTGAAAGCATCAATTCTTCAGCACTCTCTCTGCCTTCTTATTGTCCAGCTCTCACACCCATACATGACTACTGGAAAGACCATAGCCTTGACTATACAGAATTTTTTCAGCAAAATTATGTCTTTTCTTTTTAACACGCTGTCTAAGTTTGTCATAGCTTTCTTGCCAAGTTAATATCTAACTAGATATCCTAGTTAGATAGATATTAGGGAATATGTATCTATGTCTTTATAAATAGATAAGGAAATAAGATTAGTTATAACAAATGATGGGGATTTCCTCGACTAGTCCCCTGAGACTGAGTATTTCAGCCCACATAAGCTTTAGAAAGTCAAGAGATACTCTTGGTGAGGGAAATAACATTACGTCACTATTGTCCTTTAAGGTTTGCAAACAAAAGCTGGATACAGCCAATTATAAAAGTCTGAGCCAGATACCTTTGCCTTACCAAATTACAATGTTGGGGGATTTCCACTACAGTCCTGGGATGTGTCCTGTGAATCAACCAGTTCCTTATGACCTCACTTGACTTACTCTCACTGCTAACCATATCTTTCTTCTAGGAGAAAAAGGAACAAGAAAAAGATGAAGAAGAAACAAGAGTGGTGAGTGATCCTATCTGATGTATACTTACCCTCTACTTTGTAATGTGAGACACTAAGGATGAACAACTTCCATAAAAATTTCCTAAATGAGATCATGCTTGTGCTCCTGGAATTCCATAATTAAGACAATATATTGATGGAAAGAGCAGTGACTATTGATTGACAGAGCTGTTCTTGACCTGACACCTGATACTGAAAAGTTGGTCAAGTTCTTGAAGCTTTGGCTGCCTCATGTGTAAAAGTTTTGTTCGCTGTCTCTCCACATGCTTAGCCTTTGGAAAGATGAAGACAAAAGCTGAGATGTCACAGGGCATCATTGTTTACTTGTTTGTTTTCAAAACGTTAGGTTTATATCTATATTAAAGTAAGAATTTTCTAGACAGGACAGTCTGAGACTGGCCAGGTAATCACATGTTTACTGTAATATTTCAATATCAGTACATCTTAAGGGCAGTGATATCCACTCACAAAGAGCTTTCAGCAAGTTTCAATTCTAACTCATTTCACTTGAACTTACTCACATTTTGGGGTCCTAAATTTTTATTACTTTAAGATTTTAATTATTTTTAAAATTTTGGCCACACCCTGCAGCATGTGGGACCTTAGTTCTCTCAACAGGGATTGAATTCACACCCCCTGTATTGAAAGGTGGAGTCCTAATCACTGGACTGCTGGGGAAGTTCCTTTTTTTATTTCAATCAATGGATTAAATCCTAGAATACTTTGCTTTAACATCAAGTATTTACTCTTAATATTATTTATTATTAAATAGTATTTGTTTAACTGTAGACAAAAAGTCTCAAATAAGAGCAACTGAAAAAACTGATAGAAGTTAGAAGATAGAAGTTTATGGGATTAATGCAAACTTTCCAATTGAACTATTATATCATATTTCCAGAACACAGCCAGGTTGTACTGAACTAAGATCAAATTCCTCTTTAGAGGAATTTATGTCAAGAATAATGATGAAGGATAAAACAAAGAACAGAGACCTAAAAGTTCTTTGGAAATGATTGATTGGTTTTTCAAAGGTAAACTGTTAGTATGTAGTTGCTGCTATTTGAAAGTATAATTTGACTAATTTCAGAAAAAAAATGTGTAATAAATGATAAAGGTTTCAGCATAATAACAAAGTTTGTAATAAATATAATAAATATAATTCATTACAGTAACATGTTAGGTATAATTTAAGATTTAACCTTGCTCTGTTTTGGTAGACTTAAGTTACTAGGGTAATACATCCTCAAATTGAATAAAGCTTGACAACAGGAAAAAAAAGCACAATGTAAAAGTTGAGAATTATGTTTTATTTGCTGGATAAAACTTAGGACTTAAGTCTGAAATGCTGCCTCTCAGATAGTTCTGAGGGATTGCTCTGCAGAGGTAAGAGAAAAGCCAGGATATGTAGGAGCTTTTCTACAAAGACCAGGTAATTAGAACTTCATTACTGTTAATGAATGGAAACCAGATATCTCAAGTTAATGAATTTAGCACTTTTTAAAGCATGGAAAGATGCAAGAGTCTGGGCTCATCGAAATCATTCCTTTGATATGAATCCTGGTTATCTAGCGTCAGTGTCCTGTTCTTTCCCATCCTGGGTCCCTTCAAGGTGCACCGCTGGGGATGGTTTGGTGGCTTGGTGGCTGCAGTATCCTTTGTTTACTGATAAGGCAGGCAACATTGTTTGTTCACAAGGTCAAGTTGATGGTGAGCCATTTGAAAGTAAGACAATCATACTATTCTTTGGAGTTAGAAAAATATATCACTTTAGTTCATTTCAGTTCAGTTGCTCAGTTGTGTCCGACTCTTTGTGACCCCATGCACCGCAGCACGCCAGGCCTGCAGGTCCATCACCAACTCCCGGAGTCCACCCAAACCCATGTCCATTGAGTCGGTGATGCCTCCAGCCATCTCATCCTCTGTCGTCCCCTTCTCCTCCTGCCCTCAATCTTTCCCAGAATCAGGGTCTTTTCAAATGAGTCAGCTCTTCACATCAGGTGGCCAAAGTATTGGAGTTTCAACTTCAACATCAGTCCTACCAATGAACACCCGGGACTGATCTCCTTTAGGATGGATTGGTTGGATCTCCTTGCAGTCTAAGGGATTCTCAAGAGTCTTCTCCAACACCACAGTTCAAAAGCATCAATTTTTTAGTGCTCAGCTTTCTTTATAGTCCAACTGTCACATCCGTACATGACCACTGGAAAAACCATAGCCTTGACTAGACGGAACTTTGTTGACGAAGTAATGTCTCTGCTTTTTAGTGTGCTGTCTAGGTTGGTCATAACTTTCCTTCCAAGGAGTAAGTGTCTTTTAATTTCATGGCTGCAATCACCATCTGCAGTAATTTTGGAGCCCAGAAAAATAAAATCAGCCACTGTTTCCACTGTTTCCCCATCTATTTGCCATGAAGTGATGGGACCAGAAAAATCTATCTCAATCATACAAATCAATGTTTACCAAGGTTAGCTTCTCATAAGGTGAGTTTAAAGAAGGCTTTCTCAATTATGGCACTATTGATATTTGGGGCTGGATAATTATTTGTTATGGAGGGCTGTCCTGTGCATTGTATGATGTTTAGCAGCATCTCCAAAGTCTACCACTAGATGACAACAGCACACACCTATTTGTGGCAACTGAAAGTCTCCAGACACTGCCAAGTGTTCCTTTGGGGGTAAAATGACCTCTGTTGAAAAACATTTTTCTAATGTTTCATCCTTCTTCAGTGTTTTTATGATGGGATTTTTATGACAGATTCTGCAATAATATAACTCTCTAAAAGATTCACATTTAATATTAACATCTTAAAGATCCTGAAATGTCTTATTGCAGTGAAACCAATTTACTTTTGTTTAATTGAACTTTTCCCAAATATTTTGACTACAAAATCATTGGTATCTTTTATTGTAAATTTCTGCATTTTGTTACAAAACATACTGGAAAATCATGGTGAAATTGAATGTTTACACAAGAACTTAATTCATTTAGAAGAGCAATTGTTTTGCTGGATACCCCAGCTGTGGTCCCTGCATACAGCCAACATTAACTACAGATATCTGAGTGAAGAAGCTTTTGAGATGCCTCAACTCTGTCTACCACTTGCCCTCAACCTGCATGAAAATGAAAGACCATAAGAAAGAAGCATCAGAAATAAGAAACTGATTGTAGTTGTTGGAAAGCCACTAAACTGTGAGAGGAAGGGGGAGTGATTTTTTTTGCAACAATAGATAATCAGAATTATTTATATTGTCTTTTATGAAAGATTCAAAGAATATTCTTAACATTATTCAATATATCATGAAACTAGTCCTGTGTAGAGAGGTTACTGCTTGAGATGGGTTATTTGACCTATCTAATTTCATAATGGGCTTCTCTGGTGGCTCAGGGGTAAAGAGTCTGCTTGCCAGCACAGGAGACGTGGCTTTGATCCCTGAGTGGGGAAGATCCCCTATAGAAGGAAATGACAACCCTGTCCAGTATTCTTACCTGAGAAATCCCGTGAACAGAGGAACTTGAGGGCTACAGTCCATGGGGTAACAAGAGTCAGACAAAGCTTATCAACTAAACCACATCAACAACAATTTCATGATACCTTAGTAGAACTAGATATAACTAGAAGTTGCTTGCCATTGCTGCCTTGTAACGCTTCGTGATCAGAACATGCAACAATCAGGAACTATCATAAACCATGACAAATCATATTCCTTAAATTTGGTAATAAAGTAACTATTTTATCACAATCATATTGGTACAGGCTCAGTAAGCCAGAAATGTGGTCAATAGTCTAATTCAAAACTCCTTTTTCGTGTTTGATGATTTACGCATAAGTTTATATAACTTCTTAACAATCACATACAATTTGGTCCAAGGAACAAGCATATTTTTCATCCTAAATCTTGAAGTTTGCTCTGAAATAACCCTTAGAAAAATAAGACTTAAGATGTAAACTTGTAATTTGGGTTTATAATGAAAGTAAAACAGTTTTAATGTCATTTTTTTTAATACTGTGCTAAAATGTGTCAGCCAAAAGGGAGAATGTATATAATTCTTTCATTACATTACAAAAATTCTTTTTTGGTTTATGTTTGGGGTGATGAAGTTTCTTATGCTTGGGATGACACTGAAGTAAACTACAAGAAAAGACTTTCTGAGGTTTTTCTTTTATTTTTTAATGAGGACAAACTCATGACATTTTCACAAAGCCTTTGGTCTTAACCCAGGAAATCTGGATGCTTAGGATAAAGGCAGAGAAAATGAACAAGAGTACTCTAAAGGTGGGCTGCTATTATTAAATGCAAATATATTCATTAAGGAATTGGCCAAATAGGAAGTTATATTCCATTTTTAATGAATTTTTTAAACACAAATATTCTGCAGGTGTGCAGTTATAATTTAATTAACCTTTAAAGGAAGCAGTGGTTATCAGCGGATAGGGGCCTGGATGATAAGATGTTATCTAGATCTAAGTTTTCACCTTTTATTTTACATACATGTTATATAAAATTTTGAACTCCATCAAAAGCTGTCTTATTTCTACTTTCATACTCTTGACTTTTTCGCAGAGTCAAAGCTCCGATGGCAGTATATTTATGGAATTTTTATTTTGAGTTGTATTGCTAGGAAAACATCATATGATGAAAATGTTACATGTAATTTTTAACAATATATATTTTCTGAAAACTTTAAAACACTGATTAGGAATTAAAATATATTTTTCATGTAACATGTGAGGTACACAGTGAGGCTATGACAGTTATCCAAGTAATATCAGGACAGACACACATACACATCTATGGCTTACCCCCTAAATACAGTGAGTAAAAATGACTTACTGAATTTCTAAAGTGAAAATATTCAGGTAACACTGATAAAGCCTATCCATCAGTGTGTATATTATAGAATTCTGTTTAGAGACTAAAAATACCAGCTTCGCCCTTTTAATCATCATTGTTTGGGTCATCAAGGTACTTGAAAAGTAAAAATTATTACTAATTTCACTAACAGTTGCTTAGAATCTATAAAACCTACCAAACAATTTGATTGACCACTTTTAACTATCTGATTTGCTCATGTGTAAACAAAAATTTTAAAGTTTCTGCACACACATAAGACACAGATCTGGGCAAGCAGATACAATACATTTCATTAGCCCTCCATATCTGGGAATGTAGAAGCTGCACATATGGAGGGCCAATTCTATTACAACACCATTTTATAAAGGGGCCTGAGCATCTGTGGATCTTATATCCATCAAGGTCCTGAACCAATGCCCCCGGCATATTGAGGGACAACTGTACTTCTTGAGATTGTTTGAAAAAATAATAGGAACAAACCTTCTGTCTGGATATTTGAGATTGAATTTCTCTTTAGATTGTTGCTATTCCGTCACTAAGTCGTATCCAACTCTTTGTGACCTCATGGAATGCAGCACACCAGCTTCCCTGCTCTTCACCATCTCCTGGAGTTTGCTCAAACTCTTGTTCATTGAGTTGGTGATGCCATCCAACTGTCTCAAGCTCCGTTGTCCTCTTCTTCTCCTGCCTTCAACTGAATCGTATAAATTCTACTTCATTTTTTAAACTTCATTTATGTACACACAAGTTTGAAAGACCTAGTTATTTCATAGGCTTATCTTAAAAAAATGTTCTTAAATGATAAAATATGTGTTCATATATTCTTGATGTGACCTTAATGGGAAAGCTTTATATAAACCAAACTTGAAAACCTCCTCAGTTTCATAGCTGTATCCAATATATGCCTCCTTGATTTTCTGTTTACCCAAATGGACATTATCATTCTTGTCAGGTACAGCTGAAGGTAAAGTCAAGCTCTTATTCTGCAGTTATTAAAAGAAACTTATAGCTTATACTCATTTTCTTTCTTTATGAAGTGAATGCCCCTTTCTGGAAGAAACACCCTATCTCTCATATATTAGTTTAATTTATAAGATATGAATACAAAAAGGCATATAAAAGATAGAACATTCAAATCCCATATCACCTATAGTGGTAATAATAATATTGCTTCTCTCAAGTAGTCAATGTATAACCTTTTTTTTTAATCTACAAAAATTCTATGACTTTCATTCTACTAATGGTGTAGAGTTCTCAAGTGTAAAAACTAAATGAAGATGTTATGATGTATACAATATTCAAATCAGTAAAAGAATTCTTAGAGACCAAAATGGCAGACAAACCAAAGACTAATTTGAAGACGAAGTAAAATTACTAGCTTTTCGTCCCTTATCTACATAACTCATTAAGACATATTCAAACAAATGTGTTGTTTTATAATATAACTTAAAATCATTCTCAAATCCTCTTTGGCAGTGGCAATGTTTCCTTAATGGCTCCAAAGGGTTTACAACATGCTATTTCTCTCTTCTCTCTCTTTGGGAGCCCAGTTACCCTGGAATTTTGCCTTTGAGTAATGTGTTTCTCAATTTGCCTTCAAGGTCACATCTGCATCTCCTCACCAAGACTCACCATCACGTGCATAATATGTTCAAAGGGTACAGGTATGGTTATAGGACGCAAAAAAAAATATTAATGATATGAAAAAAAAGGTAGAGTTCCCATGCCTGTTCTGTCAATAACTACATATGTTCAACACATTTTCTTCACATGTAAAATGAGATATTGGTTAGATTGACTCTATGGGTCCTCTGATCTCAAATACTATGATTTAGACAAATTACAGATTATTCAGAAGTTGCCCTTCAGGATTATTAGTCTTCCTGATGGATAAACAGATTGAAATTGAAATGGACATAATCAGGAGAAAATGGAAGAGAAGCTATTATAAGTATTCAGGTCAAGATAACCTAGAGAGAGGAGAAAAGAAAATGTTATGAATGTTAGAGAGATAGAGTAATTGCAACACACCAACTGGTTGAGTGTGAGTCAGGAGAGACAGAAGAAAAGGAAACAAACCCAGCCCTGAGACATCAAGTGTAGGTGACTGAGAACATATTTAAGAGAAAAGATGGGTAGTTAAAGATTTTTTAAAGATAATTCATCATATCTTGGTTGAAGATACATAGGTTGAAATGTCTAACAAGTTGATGGCAGCTCAGAAGAGAGTCAGGGAAAGAGAGTTTGGATCATTTTCACGGATGTGACAAAGTCATGACACTGAATGTGAATGCCACTGGCAGTGTTGAATGCCAAAAAAACGTGTTTGACATTTCAAAGGACTCAGGGAGTTATTTAGATTCATCAATTAAAAGAAAAAAATCACTGGTGGCTAGTAAGGGAAAACCAAATAAAACAAAATGTGCTAAGTTGCTTCAGTCAACTTTGTGATGCTATGGACTGTAGCCCACCAGGCTCTTCTGTCCATGGGATTTTCCAGGCAAGAATACTGGAGTGGGTTGCCATTTCTTTCTCCAAAACAAACTGAACTACTTCTATATTCTTATTGACCGTGTTCTTTTAGAAAATTGCTACATTTTCATTACAGTCAAGTATAATGTCATTTATCATAGATGTTTCATAGGTGTTTGAAATACATACACACATATCTACTACTACTCTTATGTCTTTATTAATTTCCCTTTGCATTTTCTTAGTATACGCTTTATATTTTGGATCCTATTATTAAATGCACAAAGACTGTTGATAGCTTTGTCTCCAATGTAGATTGTCCACAACAAGATCACATGGTCCTTTGTGTTAACAATTTTTGCTTTACATTTAAACTTGCCTAAGGGCTTCCCTGCTGGCTTATTCAGTAAAGAATCCACCTGCAAAGCAGGAAATTGCCAGCAATGTAGGAGACCTGGGTTCAATTCATGGGTTGGGAAGTTCCCCTGGAGAAGGAAATGGCAACCCACTCAGTGTTCTGGCTTGGGAAATCCCATGGACAGAGGAGCCTGGTGGTCCTCAGTCCTTGGGGTCACAATGAGTCTGACATGACTTAGGGACTAAACCACTACCATTAGTAAATTTACAACTCCAGCAAATTTTTTCCATTTTATTTTTTGTGTATTAAACAGAAGTGTAATATAAAGAATTATCAAGGTATGATAAAAGAATAAGGAGTTTGGGATTCACATGTATATACATCTATATTTAAAACATAACCAACAAGGACCTACTATTTGGCACAGGAAATGCTACCCAACAATTTTAAATAATTTTCTTGATGTGTTTTTTTGTACTTCGCTTAGCTACTTCATTTTAGATCTCAACATTAGGTTTCTCATCATTGGAGCTACCGACATTTTGGATGGCATTCCGTTTTGCTTTGGGGGCTTTGTGGTGTGTTGTGGTATATTTAGCAGCGTCTCTGGCCTCTACCCAGTAGATGCCAGGAGCACTGCCATCTTCATTTATGACAATCAGAAATGTCTTCAGACACAGGTGAATGTCCTCTAGGGGGAGAGGCCAAAATCTACCCCTAAATCTGTGTCCTTTGAAAACAACTGTTTCAGATATATCACTTATTTTGTTTTGGAAATACCACCTATTGGGATTTGATACTTTTAAAGAAATTGAGTCGTATTTTCTTTAATGAGTAAACTTATCCCATAATGCATTTGATGTTTGATTCTATTCTGGTCCCTATAATTTTTTGTTGTTTATGTTTCCTTTGTTTTCTATCTTTTGTTAAATGGAAAATACATTTTGTGTGTTCCTATGTGTTTTTATGTGTGTGTGTGTGTTTGATATTTCCTTTTTACTGAGAAACTAAAGGATTTATAATCTGTTCTCATATCTCATATGTAATATATATACTAGTATATACCTACCTATCATCTATCTATTTACATAGCTGTGTATAGATGGGTTTCTTTTTCTTTGGGTTGGTTTTGGTCACTGCCTGCTCTACAATATTACGAACCTCCATCCATAGTACTTCAGGCACTCTGTCTATCAGATCTAATGCCTTGAATCTATTTGTCATTTCCCCTGTATAATCATAAGGGATTTGATTTAGGTTATATCTGAATGGCCTAGTGGTTTTCCCTATGTTCTTTGAAAGTCTGAATTTTGCAATAAAGAGCTCATGACCTGAGCCAGTGTCAGCTCCTGGTCTTGTTTTCTTCTGATCATATTGAGCTTCTCCATCTTTGGTTGCAAAGAATATAATCAATCTGATTTCATATTGACTATCTGGTGATGTCCATGTGTAGAGTCATCTCTTGTGTTGTTGAAAGAGGAAGTTTGCAAGTGAGTACAAAGTATGTCTATATAGGTAGACGTACTTTACATTGTTATATAAATACATGTGTATCTATAAATATATACATACACACGTGTGTGTGTGTGTGTATATGTATATGTATTTCTTTTGATCAATAGAGCATTCCATCAAGGAATTCATTCTTATTTATATTTCAACCCCAAATGATAAAAAGGGTTTTGCAAACAATTGTCACTTTAGTTAATCACTAAATATCAAAACCTGTATTACACTAGTAAGACATGTTGCATTTGATGAATAAATAAGAAAAAAAAGATGGATGGACATGTCAAAGCTAAGATATTGTAAACAAATTTTAATAGAAAAATGTAATGAAGGATGATGGGAATGCAGACTAGAACTGGAGGACATTATTTCCTGTGGAGAACCAACCCTATTTCCCAATCTGAATTCTTTCTATATGTTGGAAAGGATGAACAGTGAAAAAAGACAGGAGAGATAGCTCATCAACACATGTATGGCTCTGTGAGTTATTACAATATCAAAATACTTCTCTTGAGATCGGCACAGATATGTTACCCTGAGTTTCCAAGCACCTTGACTTCCCTTGAAGGTTT